>CM053588.1:16165856-16204051 GCA_028646515.1 Pseudochirops corinnae
AAGGGGTGAGACAAAAAGAGAGAAGAGGAGGAGGGAGGAGGGAAGAGACAAAAAGAGAAGGGGAGAGAGGAAGGGAGGGAGACAAAAAGAGAAGTGGGAGACAAAAAGAGAGAAGGGAGGGAGGAGGGGGAGAGGATAGAAGAGGGGGAGGGAGAAAGGGGGGAGACAAAAAGAGAGAAGAGGAGGAGGGAGGAGGGAAGAGACAAAAAGAGAAGGGGAGAGAGGAAGGGAGGGAGACAAAAAGAGAAGTGGGAGACGAAAAGAGAGAAGGGGGAGGGAGGAGGGGGAGAGGATAGAAGAGAGGGAGGGAGAAAGGGGGAGAGGAGAGAGACCCCTAGAGTAAGACTGACATGTAGAGGTAGAGAGAGAAGGAAAAAGGCCTGGGTAGGGATGGAGAGAGGAGTCAATGGGAGAGAAACCAGCCTAGCAGACACAAATACTGACAGACACAAAGATGGTGGGGGAGGAACAGAGAGCGAATGCCTGGGGAATGAGCAGGAACAGATAGGCGCTGGGGTGTGATCACAAGGGTTGGAGGTGAGGGTGCTTGGGATCTGAGATGGTCCTGGTCCTTCCTGCAGCTCTCTGAAGCCCGGGGACGTGGAGAGACGCCTGAGCATCGAGGTCTGGGACTGGGACCGGACATCCCGCAATGACTTCATGGGAGCCATGTCCTTTGGCGTCTCGGAGCTGCTCAAGGCCTCCGTGGACGGCTGGTGAGGCTGCTCTCTCTCCTTGGGGAACAGTGTGCTAGGTACAGCACAGGCTTCTTCTCTGTCCTCGGCACTCCCGAGGTGATCCCAGCCCTGGGCCAGCCCAGCCAGCCAGCCCAGCCCACTGACCTCCTCTCTCTCTTTTTCTGTTTCTGCATCTCTGGGGTCGGAACATCTTCAATTTCTCTGGTCTTTGTTGGTCTTCTTGTCTCTCTGGGCTGGGATGTGGGATCTCTCCCTCGCTCTCCTGGCACCTGGCTATCTCTGAACCCTTTTCCCTCTCTGGTCTCTTGCTGTCTTCCTCTGTCTCTGGAGCCTCGCTCTCTCCATATGTCCCATTCCTCAGTCCCCTCGTGTCTGGGGCCTCCTCCCCACATTCTGGGGATCTCCATGTACGCTGTTTCTCTTCCTCTTTCCATTCTGGATTGCTGTCCTCACTTGTCTCTTACCACATGGGGGGTGAGAATGTCTCCTCTCTCTCTTTCCTGTCTCTTTCCCTGATTATTTACATCTCTCTCATTATCCCTGGGGTTTCTCTGTGTATATGTATGGGGGCTGTGTCCTGCTCTCCCTTGACTCCCCTCTCTGAGCTCTCTTTGCCCCTCTTTGACTCTGGGGTCCAGGTGGCTCTGCTATCTTTGGACTCACTCTTTTCCTCTCTCTGTGGGTTCTTACCTCCTTCCTGCCTGGACTGTTTCACCACCGTGTTGGGTTCATGCTGATCTGTGTCCCCTTCTTCTCTTGGGATCTCTCTGTGTGTGGTGGGGTGTCTCTTCCTGTACCCCTTGGGTCTCTGTCCCTTGTTGTCTCTGGGGTCTCTGTCTCCCCTTGCCCCCATGTCGTGGTCCCCTCCCTGGGTGGTGTGTGTGCCAGGTACAAGTTACTGAACCAAGAGGAGGGTGAATATTACAATGTCCCAGTGGCCGACGCTGACAACTGCGGGCTTCTGCACAAGTTCGAGGTACCCTTCTCCCTCCACAGCCCTTACACCACCTCATGGCTCCCTGTAGTTTTCCCCACTTTGGTCCCCAAACCTGACCCCTACAGGGACCAGAACCCTGGGCTCAGCTTGAGTTTAAGCTTGCACCTTTTTCTCTCTCTCCCCCACAGGCCTGTAACTATCCCCTGGAGCTGTATGAGGTAAGAAGGGGGCCAGACCTGGTCTAGCTGGGGGGCTGGATGTGACCCCAAGAACCTGGGAGCTTCTTCCCTCTCCCCAGGCCTGCCTTCATTGCCCCCCTCTGAGTCTCTGTCCTTGCCTCTGCTGTTTGGTTCTCTCTTTCACAGGTCTGCCTTATGTCTCTATTGTCTCTGGAACCTTCCCTGTCTTTATGTTCCCTCTCTTCCCTCCTCTCTCCTCTCCTCCCCTCCTTTTTCTTTCTCTGTGTTTCTCTGGCTCACAGCTGATAAGGACATTATTATATGCTGTGGGTTCCAGACCCTTTCCTTTTATATATTAGAAAAACCAGAAGGGTCAGGGATTTATCGGATAGGGGGCAGGTCCCAGCTGGGGAGGTCTCTTAGACACCCATGGGTTGTGTGTGTCTGGGGGAACCTCCTGTCGACACGAGAAAATTCTCATTTCTCCTCCATATCCCTCCCTCCCTCCTTCCCTCTTGGGCAGCGGGTGCGCCTGGGCCCTTCTCCCTCCCCCTCTCCTTCCCCCAGCCCCACAGATTCCAAGCGATGCTTCTTTGGCTCTGGCTCTGGCTCCGGCTCCGGCTCAGGCCGCTTGCACATCTCCGACTTCACCTTCCTCATGGTGCTTGGAAAGGGCAGTTTTGGCAAGGTAAGGGCCGGAGAGACCTTGGGGTCGCGAGGGGCTGGGGTGGGAGTAGAGTGGAGGAAGAGAGCCAGAGGCCATTTGAAGCCTGGCCAGGCTGCCGGACAGGTGGGAGAAGGGCTGCCTGGGTCCCGGAGAGGAGCGGAAGGCTGGAACTACTAAGTCCCCAGGGGATGGGGTGAGGAAGGGTCAGAGAGGCCAAGACGCCTATGACCGGAGCTGGGCTGGACATTTGGGTCCCTCTGGCTCCCAGGTGATGCTGGCCGAGCGTCGGGGCTCCGATGAGCTGTTCGCCATTAAGATCCTGAAGAAGGACGTGATCGTGCAGGACGATGACGTGGACTGCACGCTCGTGGAGAAGCGCGTGCTGGCCTTGGGGGGCCGCGGGCTGGGCGGACGGCCGCACTTCCTCACTCAGCTCCATTCCACTTTTCAGACCACCGTGAGCGCGCCCAGCCCAAGTCGGGCCCCCCAGGCTGTGGGGGAGGGGCTACAGAGCGCTTTGGGCTCTCGGGGGCCTAGGGCAGAGATGGACCCCCCGAGCGCCTCATCTTCCTTTCCGCAGGACCGACTGTACTTTGTGATGGAGTACGTGACGGGCGGGGACCTCATGTACCACATTCAGCAGCTGGGAAAATTCAAGGAACCGCACGCCGCGTGAGTGCCCGAGAGAAGCTGGGGGGAGGAGGCGAAGAGGAGGAAGGAAGGGATGGAGACCTAGGTACTGACCCCAGTCTGGTGTTCTGTGCCCACGCAGGTTCTACGCGGCCGAAATTGCAATCGGCCTTTTCTTTCTTCACAACCAGGGCATCATCTACCGGTGAGGGGACCCCACTCACCTTCCTACCCCGAGGCTCCCTCGCCCAGAAACTCCAGGCTCCGCCCCTTTTAGATCCACATTCCCCACCGTCCCACCGCCCCCACCTCGCGCCCAGAGCCAAGCATCACTTTTTCCCCTTTCCCAGACCCCGCCCCATTCTGGCCCAGGACTCTCTGACACCCTACCTCTCTCTGGCCTCTTCTCTGCAGGGACCTGAAACTGGATAACGTGATGCTGGACGCGGACGGACACATCAAGATCACCGATTTCGGTATGTGTAAGGAAAACATCTTCCCAGGGACCACGACCCGGACCTTCTGCGGAACCCCGGACTACATCGCTCCTGAGGTGCGTCTTGTTCCCTCAGGGGGAGGAGCCTGGGCCTTCTGGGCTCGGAGGGGTCGGAATGTAATGGGGAAGGTGTCTGGGGGTGGTAGGGGGAGCCTGGACTGGTCTCTTAAAGGCCCCTCCTGGCCCTGTGTCCCCCGAACAGATTATCGCCTACCAGCCCTATGGGAAGTCAGTGGACTGGTGGTCCTTTGGAGTGCTGCTCTATGAGATGCTGGCGGGACAGGTGAGAAGGCGGGGCTGGAGAGACACCTGCGCGGGCCTGAGGCCTGGCCGCAGAGCCCTGACTCCTGGTCTCCGTCCCCAGCCTCCGTTTGATGGGGAGGACGAAGAAGAGCTGTTTCAGGCCATCATGGAGCAGACAGTCACCTACCCGAAGGCTCTGTCCCGGGAGGCTGTAGCAGTGTGCAAGGGGGTGAGCCTGCAGGCTGCCGGGAAGCTCCTCCCTGCCCTCTTCTGTCTCTGAGCTGCGCTCCCTCGCCCCTTCTCTCCAAGTTGATCCTTCTCTGTTTGGGCTCATCTGTGCGGGTCTCTGAGCCGCTAGGTGGCGCCATAGTGCACAGAACACTGGGCCTGGAGTCAGAAGACTCACTTTCTGAGTTCAAATGTAACCTCAGACATAGCTGTGTCTGGACAAGTCACTTAACCCGGTTTGCCTCAGTTTCCTCATCTGTCAAATAATATGGAGAAGAAAATGGCAAACCGGTCCAGTATCTTTGCCTAGAAAACTCCAAATGGGATAACGGGAGAATCCTAGAAAAAGACAGCACCTCCCGTTTTCAGGCTTCCTGACTTTGCGTCCCAGTGTTTCCACTAGTTTGTCTCTATCTCAGCGTCTCTGTGCCTCCGTCTTCACCCCTTTGTTGTGCCTTCCCCTCTCCCTCTTTAGGTTGGGGTTTCCCTTACTCTGTCTCTATCTCTCTGTCTCTGTGTGTTTCTGGTTTTGCTTCTGTGTGGCTACAGTAGAATGGAAACTCCTTGAGGGCCTTCCCTGGCAGAGTGCCTGGGACTACAGTGGTAGGCACTTCGTGTACTGGACTGAATGAAGTTTAATTGTTCGTGATTCTCAGAGATTTTTGTCTCTCATGTCTTTCTGCATCTCTCATTTCGTTCTGTTTACCCAGTGGCTTCATCGTTGTCCCGGTCCAACGTCTTTCTCTTCTCTCTTTCCCTCCCTCCTTTCTCTCTCTCTCTCTCTCTCTCTCTCTCTCTCTCTCTCCCTCTCTCTCCTCTCCCCCCCCCCCCTTTGTGTCTCTCTTGGTTTCTTTTACTCCGATTTCCCTTGTTTTTGTCTCTTCCTCCCCAGTTCCTCACTAAACACCCAGTGAAGCGTCTGGGTTCTGGGCCTGATGGAGAGGTGGCCATTCGAGCTCACGGCTTCTTCCGCTGGATTGACTGGGAGCGCTTAGAGAGGCTGGAAATCGCTCCTCCCTTCAGGCCACGACCCGTCAGTATCTTCTGGGTCCTTACCCAGTCCCATCCCTGTGTATGTGTGTGTGTGCATGTGCGCGCATGTGCTCATGAGCCGGCCAACTCGAGCATGTGTGGTCTCAAGGATTGGGTGAAGACCTTGGGGGAGAAGAGAAGCGGCCCCCAATAACTTCCAACCCTATTCTTCTCCTAGTGTGGCCGCAGTGGTGAGAATTTCGACAAATTCTTCACTCGTGCAGCCCCAGCGCTGACCCCCCCTGATCGCCTAGTCCTGGCCAGCATTGACCAGGCTGATTTCCAAGGCTTCACCTATGTCAACCCTGACTTTGTGCATCCTGATGCCCGAGAGCTCCCCAGTCCTGGGGCTAGTGCCAGCCCTGTGCCTGTCCTGTGAGCACCCTGTGCTGGACCCAGGCCCCTCTGCTGCTTTCCCCCTTCCTCGGATGGGTGGGGCTGGGGGGAGTTCTCAGATCTTTTTGTTCTCTCCCCCCCCATCCCTACCTGTGACTGACATCCTGCATACCCTGTCCTTATACTAATTCCCCTCATCCTGATCTACCTTCCTAATTTTAGTTCCCCACCAATGTTCTAGTTCCCCACCCCCGTTCTAGCAACACCTGACCTCCCCCACCCTCTTAGATCCCTTGTCCTGAGCCTAGAGCCTACCTTCAATTCCAGGTCCTGTGGGAGGCTGTGCCCCCACACCCTGGGACCTAAGGGGAAGGTGGAGATGGCCCCCAGCTGGGGCCCAGCACCCAGATCTACCCAATCTTCCATGCCCCACTCTGGTGTTCTCCACCAGCCAGTGTTCTAGAACCTCTCCTCCATCACCCCCAGTCACCCCCGAATTCCTTTCCTGCTGCCACGTGTGATTCAAGTCTCAGCTTCATGGAGCCCTGGATTCACCTCTCGGGGCCCTTGTGGCCTCCCCCAGTCAGGCTCCCTCTATCTATCCCCACCCCCATCCCTCAGGGCTGGGAAATAAAGTTGGGGTTTTGATGCTGGCTAAGCTTGTGTTTGCTTGGGTCCTGGGTTATGGAGGGATGGAGAGAAGAGGCAGTTTGAGGAAAAGACACACACAGCAAAAAGGAAAGACAGGGACAGCAAGAAGAATGGATCAGAAAGACATTGAGTGGTTCTTGTAATTGAAATGTAGTTCTTGGGGCCACAGAAGAACCCTGGCAAGTAAGTAGGTACCACAGATGAGGTTCCAGTCCAAAGGAAGGTGAGGCTCACATTGGTTAGCCAACCAACAAGCATTTATTAGACATCTTCTAAGTGCTAGGCACTGTTCTAGATACTTCAGATACAAAGAGAAAAACGAAACATTATCTGCCCTCAAGGATTTAACATTTTTATCCAGAGGCAGCTATCCTCTAGGAGCCTCAAGTGTTGGAGTCCAAAAGACCTGAGTTTGAATCTCCTTCTGAGACACTTACTAGATGAGTGGCCTTGGACTAGTCACTCAAACCCTTAGACTTATCTTTGTTATCTGCAAAACAGAGCTAATAATAGTATTTGCTTCCCAGGAGGGTTGTGAGGACCACATGAGATACTTTACATGCTACAGAAATGGCAGGTGTTGTGATGATTATGGGAGAAGCCAATATACATGAGCATGCATGAAATAAAATTAAGGCAACTTTTCTTGAAAGGGGGGAGCTGGAATGGTAGCTTGGTCCTTAGAGGCAATGGGGAGACTCTGGAGTTCACTGAGCAGGGCTGTGACTTGGTCAGACCCTTGCTTTATAAAGGGAATCACTGGCCCTGTGTGGAGAGTGGGTTATCCTTTAGATAACTTATTTGTACCTAGTTATTTCTCCTATTAGACTGTAAGCTCCCTGAGGGCAGGGACTGTTTTGCTTTTCTTTGCATCCCCAACACTCCACACAGTGCACAGAGTAGGCATTTAATATGTTTAAACGTTTGTTGACTGACTGTATTGGAAAGGAAGGTATCCTGACTGTAAGTCTACCCTCTAAATAGACCAAAAATAGTTCTAAGAAGGGGGAAGAGGGGGGAGGGAGGAAGAGAGAAGAGAGAGGGAGGGGGGAGAGAGAAGAGGGAGGGAGAGAGAGAAAAGAGGGAGGGGGGAGGGCGAAGGAGAAGAGGGAGGGAGGGAGGGATAAGCCATAAGACAGAGGTGGAAGGAAAAAGGCTGAGACAAGGACAGAGACAAGATTAAAGATGGTGAGGCTAGGATGATGAGAGACAGACACATGCTGGGGCCAGGGCAGTGAGACAGTGAGAAGGCACCAACATCGGGAGAGACAGAGACAATGACAGAGAGAGTCGGAGATGGTGAGGGAGACTCAAAGATTCAGGCTCAGGGTAAGTGAGAGACTGAGGGAAGCTGTGAGGGGCCACTTTGGGAATAGTTACCACTGCTCTCATCCCCCCGCCCCCCAAACTCCCCCTTCACGCCCAGCCTCTATTTCCCACGGCCAGCTCCTTTATTTTTGTCCCATACCAGCCCATGGAGGTGGCGTTGTTGGGGGGGGGGGGTACCTACAGGGGGCTACTGGGAAATGTAGTCCTGGAGTGGGGGCGGGGGCGGGGTAGCAGTAGGAGAAATCTGTCTGAATCCCCCAAGTCCCATTCAGCTCAGTCTAGGCACTGGGTCCCTGTTAGGGCCCGGTAGGGGGTGGGGGCTCTTGATTCTCCGAAGGGGCAGAGGTTGGGTCAATTGAATCCCTCTGGGGGTGGGCTAGAAGGGATGTAGCCTGGCTTCTCCAAGGAGGCTGGGCAGGGGGTAGAGGACGCCTGGGTGCTTGAGGGGATGGGATTGGGTCTGGGTCCCGAAGGGGGGCGAGATCCTAGACTGTCTGTGAGGAAGTGGGACTAAGGAAGGGATCTCCTGGGTTCTCGAAATGGTAGCATTGAGAAAAAAGCCGCCGTCCCTGAGGGAATAGGGCTTCTGGGTCATTAATGGGGCTGGATGAGGGAACGTCTGATTGTCTCGGGGCTAAGGGAGGATCCTAGGTCACTGAAGGAGTGGGAGCAGAGGAGGAGTCCCTGGGTCTCTCAGGGGTTATTCTGGAATCCCTCTTCCTAGGGCAAGTGAGAGCAGCTTCGGACCCTGCGCCTTTAAGAGAGAAAGGTGGGGGGGAGCGCAGGACGGCCCGCTGACATCACGCTGGGGCGGGAGGGGGGTGGGGGGCTCACTCGGGCTCCGTGAAGGCTGCAGGACCCGGCCGGGCCTCGGCTCCGTCCACCCAGCGCCCCTCGATCCGGCCCCTGCAGGCCCGGCCTGCGGTCCGTTCCTCCTCCTTGGTCGATGCTCAGTCCGGTCTCACTGCGCCTTTCTGCCTCGGCCTCCCTCTCTTTCCCTGCACGTCTCTCCTGTGAGCATCTCTGTCTCTGCATCTCCATCTTCTCGTCTCTCATCTCTCGGTTTCTCGGACTCTGACCCCATGCCCCCCTCTCTCACCCTGGCTCTGGGTATAGCTCCCTCTCTGTCCCCACTGTTTCTCGCCTGCTGCCTCCTCCCGCCTTCTGTTGGTCCAGCTGCAAACCTCATCTTCTCCCTCCATAGCTTGCGGTCTCTGTCCCACTTTGAATCTCTTCTCTCTTCACGTCCTTCTTCCCGGCTCTCTGGCTAGGTCTCTTTGTCCCTGTCCCTGTCTGCGTCTGTGTCAGTGTCTCAGTCTCTCTCCATCCCCATCCTCTGCTTCCTCCCTGCTTCCCTCCCCTCCTCCTCGGCAGCCAATGAGAGGCCTGGGCTCCCTGCTCCCGTCTCCGTCCGCCGAGGAGTGAAGGAGGGAGGGACGGAGGAGGCTGGGCCCGGGGCCCGAGAGCAAGCCGGAGCCGGAGCCGGAGCCGGAGCCGGAGCGGAGGCCAAGGAGGAAGAAGAAGCCCAGGGGGGCGGGGGCCGGGACGCCGGGGGCCGGGAGCGGCGGGGCCGGTCCGGGGAGGCCGCGGGGCCGGACATGCGGCTGCGGAGCCCGGAGCCCCGAGCGTTCGCCCAGCGTTGAGCGAGGTGAGACCTGCCAGGCCAGGGGTTCCTAACGGGGCTGGGAGACTGGGATGTTTGAGTCCCCTTGAGGAGGCCAGCTGACGGATGGAAAGGGAAAGCCTGGGTCCCAGGTGGGAAGCAGGATCCTGGAACGCCTGGGTCCTGGGGAGGTGTCACAGAGGGCCAGGCAGAAGAAGCAGAACTCTTGGGTTCGGAGCATTTAGGGGCGGGGGGGAGGGAAGGGGGACAGTCAGCCAGGCTGTAGAGGGAGATGCGGGACCCCTGAGTCTAGGCTTCAGGAGGCAAGTGGATATACCGAGTCTCCGACAGGAAGGAGCTCGTTGAGGGATGGATGCCTAGGTCCATTAGTCCGGAGACCTGCAATGAGTAAGGGGTTGGGGCGCTGGGATGCCTGGATCCCAGAGGAGATGGGGATGGAGGGCTGAACAGGGAAGACTGAGTCCAGGAGGCACGAGGCAGTCCAGGATCTCGAGGGCCCCAAAGAAAAAGCTTGGAGTGGGGGCGGGGCCGGATACCTGAGTCCCATTAGCAGGGGATCAGGACCTGGTAAAGGTCTAGGAGCTGGGATGCTTTCGTCCCAGAGGGAAAAGGGACGTCTGAGTCCGAGTCTGGGAGATAGTAGGCGTTCTCCAGTTCCGAGGAGAGAAAGCTTGGAGCCCACTGCGGGGAGCCTAGGATGCGGTCTGGGCTGGGGTCGGGTGGCGGCTGCCCAGGAAGGCTGGGAGGGCCTCCTGGGTCTGAGAGAAAGAGGGAGGCCAGGCCGCCTGCCGGGGCTGGCTCTTCCTCCATTCCCGCGTCCCCGCGGTCCCGCCTCTCTGTCCGCCCGGCCGCCTTTCTCTCCGCAGGCCCCGCGCGCCTCCCGCCCGCGGCCGCCGCCGCCATGAGCTCGTGCAGCAGCCGCGCGCTGACCTTGCTGAGCAGCGTGTTCGGCGCCTGCGGCCTCCTTCTGGTTGGCATCGCGGTCAGCACCGACTACTGGCTCTACATGGAGGAGGGCACGGTGTTACCCCAGAACCAGAGCACCGAGGTCAAGATGGCGCTGCACGCCGGCCTCTGGAGGGTCTGCTTCTTCGCAGGTAGAGGGTCCCCGGTGGCCCTCCCCCAGCTCCGGGCCCTCCCCCTCGGAGATCCCAGCGACCCTCCCCCAGCTCTTCCCTTCCCCTCAGGTACCCCAGCGTCCTGCCCCTCAGGGATCCAGGTGTTTGTGTGGCGCCCCCTGCTCTCAGTCCCAGCCCCTCCCCCTCAGGAACCTGAGTGGACCTTCCCTGGGCCCCAGCCCCTCAGGGATCCTGGAGACCCTTCACCTCTCCACCAGGAGCCCTGACGGCTTGTCCCCCGGCCCCAGGCCTTTAAGGGACTTTCCCTTCACCCCTGGGACCTAGGCATCCTCCTTCTCCAGCCCCCATTTCCCACAGGGATCTTGATGGCCCCTCCCTTCCCCCTGACCCTCACCGTGGTGCTCTCTCCTCCATCCACCACTCCCTCGGGGGCCTAGGCCTCTTTGGTGCCCCCAACCCCGCTAGGACCCGCGGTGCCCTTCCTTGAAGTAGCTCCTACTCTGTTCATCTTTGTACCGCAGCCCCTAGCTCAGAGTAGGCGCCTGTCAAATTCGCCAAATGATTGGCTGACGAATCGCTCTTTCCCCGCAGGCCGGGAGAAGGGTCGCTGTGTGGCCTCGGAATATTTCCTTGAGCCCGAGATTAACCTGGTGACCGAGAACACCGAGAACATCCTGAGTGAGGGAGGGGGCCTCTGTGTAGGGGCGGGGGCGGGGCTTGTGGGCCGAGGGGCGGAGCTTTGGCTTCTAGGATGGACGGCTCACCCCGCCCCTCCCCCCAACTGTTCCCCTAGAGACTGTCCGTACCGCTACCCCCTTCCCCATGGTGAGCCTTTTCCTGGTCTTCACGGCCTTCGTCATCAGCAACATTGGCCACATCCGCCCTCAGAGGACCATCCTAGCTTTCGTTTCCGGCATCTTTTTCATTCTCTCAGGTGAGTGCCCGGTGCCCGCTCCACTCCCACCTCCGCCCCAGGGCACACGCTCTCTTTGGGTCCGCCCCAAGACCCACTGGACAGCTGTTGCAGCTACTCCATTGTTAGGACTCAGAGAGAAGTCAGCCTCAAAGCGTGGGCCCCTGCGCAGGACCCCTGATTGGCTCTTTCAAGAACCCCTGTTTCCCCCTCTGGAAAACGCAGATTAGACTCAGCGATCGCCATCTCGTTGGCTGTGGGTCCTGGAACCATTCCTACAACATCTCTCGGCTTCAGTACCCCTCTCTGTAAAGCTGGGGAGAAGGGAGAGGCCTAGATGAGGAAAGTGGAACAGAGGAAGGCTCTTCTGCATCCCCCTTTTCCTGCCTTTGATTTCTGTGATTTTAAGCTTCCTGTGTGGCCTAGGAGAAGTCATTTCTCCTCCCTCCCTCCCTCCCGGGCTTCATATCAAGGACAGGGATCAGACTAGAGCAAGGTTTCTTAACCCAGGGTCCATGGATAGATTTCAGGGAACACATGAACCTGGTTGGGAAAATAGCCATTTTTCTTTTTTCTAATCTCTAACTAAAATTTAGCATTTCCTTGAATTATTTAAAAACATGATTTTGAGAAATAGTCTGTGGACTTGTCAGACTGCCAAAAGGTTCTATGACCCACCCACACACAAAAGGTTAAGGAACCCCTGGGCCAGGGAATCTCTAAAATGCCAATATATCATTTGATGAAACTCTACTGAACTCCCCTACCCCTTTCCCGACCTAGTGCTGCAAGGTTGGAATAGGGGGAGATGAGAAAAGAGAAGCCTTGAACCCTGTACCAAGGGAGGGGTCTGAGTATGATTGGAGAACCAGGAGGATGAAAGGAGCCCCACTCCCAGGAGATGGTGAAATGAGGGGGCTTGCTATTTGCCAAGGCACCCATTGTCCCTCATTGATGCCAAGAACCTCTTTATGGATACTCTTCCCAACGCCCATCAACCAGTAATACCTGCCTATGTCCCTGGAGATGTGTGTGTGTGTGGGGGGGGGAGGGGACAATCAGGGATGCCTTCCTGGAGCTGCCCCTCGTCCAGGCTGGAGGGAGCTGGGCCACTACTGGAGCCTCTCCAAGCCACCTGACCACCTCCCGTCTTGGCTGTCTCCCTCCTGTGCAGGCCTCTCCCTCGTTGTGGGTCTAGTTCTCTATATCTCTAGCATTAATGATGAGGTGATGAATCGTCCCAGCGGCTCCGAGCAGTATTTTCACTATCGCTATGGCTGGTCCTTCGCCTTTGCGGCCTCCTCCTTTCTACTTAAAGAGGTGGGATGGGGCTGGAAGCTTTGATTCCTCCTGACGGACTGGAAGCACTTCTCCCCACTCCCCCCCACAAGCACATCTGAGGCCCTAAGCTCCAGAGCCTGAGAGAGGCCCCTGGAGGGGCTTTCTGGGTCCCCAAAGGGGCGGGGGTGGAGCAGAGAGGGGGGAATGGATTGTGTGAGGGGACCCTCTGGGTCCCCAAGATGATGGGGCTAGAGCTGGTGGGGGGTGGTGGTGGACTGTGGCAGGAACTCCTGGGTTCCCCAAGGGGGCGGGGCTAGAGTTGGGAAGGAGGGAAAATGGGCTGTGGGAGGAGACCCCTGGGTCTCTGAGGGGGTAGGGCTGGGGGTTCGCACATTGCCACAGTCCCTGATCACGGGTCCCCACAGGGGGCTGGCGTGATGTCAGTCTATCTGTTCACCAAACGCTATGCGGAAGAAGAGATGTATCGGCCCCACCCGGCCTTCTACCGGCCCAGGCTCAGCGACTGTTCCGACTACTCGGGCCAGTTCCTCCAGCCCGAGGCCTGGCGCCGAGGCCGAAGCCCCTCGGACATCTCCAGCGACGTCTCCATCCAGATGACACAGAACTACCCTCCTGCCATCAAGTACCCGGACCACATGCACATCTCCACCTCACCTTGCTGAGGGGATGCGCTGCCTCTGCCCAGCCCCCACCCCAGCCCCTTCTCCTCGGATCCCGCCCCCTCTCCCCCTCCCAGCACCTGCTCCTAGGACCTCAGTTCCCATCCCCCTGCCCAGCCCCCACCCCAGCACCTGCTCCTCAGAGGGTGTCCTGGGGGTCCCCTCGGCCTCACCCCCTCTTTTCAAGTTTCCTGAGGCTCCTCCTTTATGGCCCATCCTCTTCAATCTTCTTTCTTTTTGCCAGTTCCTTGAACTTCTCCTCCTCTTCCCTTTATCCTTTGGTCCTTTTCCTTTCTTTAATGCCCTTCCCCACTCAAGTTCCCCTCCTTTGCTCCTCCTCTGTCTCCTCCTTTGTTTCTTAGGTATCTTTAATGCTAGGCAGCTCCTCATGGAAGAATACTGCCGGCCAAATTCAAGCCTTTGGGTCCTTTCTCTCTACACCCCGCTAACCCTCCTTTCACCCAGGGTTCATCCAGGCGTCTCTTAGCTCGTGTCCCTTTCCCTCATCTGCCTATTGTGGGTAGCCACAGTCAGGAGTTGAGAAGGGCCAGGGTGCTAACCTTGACGCTAGCCTCATTCCCCTTGCCCCTGGGCCATCTCCTTCTCCTCCTAGCTCCCTATTTCCCTTCCCATCTCTTTTTTTCCCCCTAGGTCTGTCTCTTCCTTATGTTCCTCAGAATCTTTTTGTTTTGGTCTCTCTTTTTCTTCCCCTTATTTCTTTTCCACACCAGAGGCCCCCCCCCCCCCCCAGGATGGGGAGAGAAGGAGGCAGATGGGCTGACCCTGATGCCTGGGTGCCCACCCTCCTCCCTCCTCTCCCCCCAAGGCAGGGGCAGTAGCGGGGCCTAATGGCCCCCCAAACCTCGGAGTCTTCCACCTCTGCCTTCTCCACACCTCCATCCCTGCCCCTCTGCAAAACTCCAGACTTCAGCCCCTCTTAAAGGGTCTGCTCTCTGGGGGACAGCTTGGGCAGGTGGAGGGCTCAGAGGGGGCAAAATAATGTACAATGAACCAGATGGTCCCCCAGTGGTTGGGGGCCAGGGCTTTTAATCTGCATCTTTGGGGAGGGAGGGAGGGAAAGCGGGGGACAGGGCATCAGTTAACCCGTCATTATGCAGTGGGTTTTTAATGAGGCTTGGGGGGAGGGGGCCCAGGTGGGCCAGGGAACAGGGTGGGAGGGTGGTTCTGTTACTTACTATGTATCATATGTAAATACCAACAGAATCTTCAATAAACTCTATTTCAAACACTGGATGTCTGCATTGAGGATTAGGGTAGGGTGTGGGATGGGGTGCAATCTGGGTCTCGGAGTCTGGGAAGGGTGTAGAGTTAAATGTGATGCTGACTCTCCTCTCCAGACCTCAGTTTCCACCTCTATAAATTGAAGGGATTGAGCTGACATTTAAAGTGCTCTGGCTAAATGGGATCAGCTATGAATTGGGGGTCAAAGAGCCTGACTCTTTCTCCAGGTTCTGCCTCTGACATGGTGAATGACGCTGAACAAATAGGTCCATTCCCCTCTGCAATACCATTCCCAAACAAGCAGAATGCTTGGGTCTGCCTTGACTGCTTCTTCTTTACCCGCTGACCTGGAGATTCTTTTATTCAATGGTCTGCTTTTGAATCTCAGCCTTGGCCCTCACTATCTTGGTACCAGAGGACAATTTTCTTTCCCCCTCTGAGCCTTAGATGGGGAACATCTATAAAATGAGAGATGGAACTGGTTGGTCTAACTCTCTTCTCGAGTTTGCAACTTGTGATTGGATGCTTCCTATATGGAAGCTTGGTCTTCTCCTTTGTAAACTACTTGAAGGCAAGGACTGTCTTTTTGTATTCCCAGAGCTCAGCACAATACTGCCATATGAGGGCAGTTAGGTAGTTCAATGGATAGAGCACTGGGCCTGGAGTCAGGAAGATCTGAATTCAAATCCAGCCTCAGAGACTTTACTAGCTGTGTGCCCTTGGGCAAGTCACATTTAACCCATTTGCCCCACGTCCTCATCTGTAAAACGGAGACACATTGGAGAAGGAAGTAGCAAACCACTTCAGTATCTTTTCCAAAAGACTCCCATGGATTTTGTCCACGGTCACATAGAGTTGGACATACTGAACAACAACAACTAAATGTTTAGTGATTGACTGCACCTCGGTTTCCCCATCTGAAAAAGGAAAGGTTTGGACTTCATAATTTCCCAGATCCTTCTTTAAATCTGATGATCTTCCTGTCTTTAGGAGCTGTTCCAGCTCTGGTGCTGATTACACATTCTGTGTGGTCTCATCCCTTCCTCCCCTTTGCCAGGGTTTCTCCCTCTGGAGGAGATGGCTAGACTGAGTGACCAGTAAGTTTCTCTCCTAGTTCTCTCAACCTGTGACTGGGCTGCTTTGGAAGCTCCATTGCTCCACCTACCTCCCAATAAACCTTCCCTCTGGGAGAGCTTCAGGGGGCTGGCAGCATGGTTTTGGAGCCTGAGGGGCCAGAGGGAGGTCCCAGAGCTTTCCTCATCTGGGCACTTGAAATTCTAATCCTGCCGGCCACTGGGCTCTCCAGTGAGGCCTGGTTTCTTATGAAGTACAGTACCCGAACAGCAAATTGCGCTAAGCCTGGTCACTTTAAGAGCGGCACACCTCCCTTCCTCTACCCCGCCCCTCTGCTTTTCTTCCCTCTTTCCTGCTCTGAGTCTGGGGGTCTTGCCGCGCTGGGGCAGGATCCCCCCAATCCCTTCTCTACTCCTGGATTTCAAGAGGATGAGGAGAGGGTTTGGAGTTGAGGCTGGGGGAGGGTAGAAGGAGATGTAAGGGGGGGGGGTCCTCCTTTTAAAGGGCCCCCACTCTGCTTCCGGTTGAGGCCTGAATCTCGTTGCCATGGGGACAGGAGGAGGTGGAGGGAGGGAGGGAGGGATACTGCTACAGGGGAAGATGGAGATGGGGGAGGGGGACTTGTGCCCCCTTCTCCCCTCTCTGGTGACCTTGGCCACTTCCCCATGGGGAGCCCCAGGAAGCAGCCCCCCATCTGTTTTAGGCAGCTGCAGCCCCCTTCCTGTCTGTCTCTCCCCCTCCCTCTGCCTGTCTCTCAGGTCTCTCGCTTCCTCTCTCCTCATTTCTCCCTTCCTCAATCTCTCCCCATCTGCCTGCTGCCTTCCTACCTCTGTCACTCCACATCTCTTCATCTCTCTCTACTATCTCTCCACTGCCTCTCTGTTTCATCTTTTCTTTCTCACACATTCTGTCTCCCTCCCTCCGTTCTTCCCTCCCTCCTTCCCTCCCTCCCTCTCTCTCTCTCCCTCTGTCTCTCTCTTTCTCTCTCATTTCTCTTGTTTGCTATTTCTCCCTGACTCTCTTCATCTCTTCCATCTCTTAACCTCTCTGTTTCATTCATTTCGTCCACCTCCCTCTCCCTAACTCTGGTCTCCTTCCTTTCTTGTCACTGTCAGGCTCCCCCTCTCTCTTATCTTCCCTTGGTGCCTGTGCCTTCCCTGGAGCCAGACCTTACCCCCTTCCCCCATACCCAAATCCTCCCCCTCCCCCATCCCTGCCTCCCTCCCCCTCCCTCCTTTGCTCCCTCCCTCCCTCCTTTCCTCCCTCCCTCCCCTTCTCCAGCTCTTCCCATCACCCAGTGGCAGCAGAACAGAATTCTCTCCTCCCCCGGCTTCTCGGGCCGGATCAGCCAGGCCCCCTCATCCCCTGGTCCCTAATCCCAGAAGCCTTGGTCCCTGGGGTACCCTCTTCACGAGCTCCCAATCCCAGGCACCTAGATCCCCAAGCTGCCCAGCTCCCCCTTCCTCCGGCACTTAAGATCAACGACCAGGATTCCCTGGTTCCCCCTTCCCCCATTCCGGAGGCTCAGCTCTCTAGACTCCTGCATTCCCTAGTCCTCTACTTTTCTGAACCCCCAACCCTCAGATACCTGGTTATCCTGACCACTTGGTTCACTGACCCCCAACACCCGAGGCTCAGCCCCTTGGACAACTGGCTCTCCCAGCCCCCAGTTCTGGACACCTGGGTCCCCTCCCCACTTGCCTCTCCATTCTCCATCCCAGAAGCTTAGCTTCTCAGACAACCGGGTCCTCCAACACCCTGCTCTCAGACTCCCCATCCCAGCGACTCATCCCCCAGACAGCTGGGTTGTCAGCTCCCAACCGTGGGACTCAGCTCCCTGGACACCTGGGTCCTCTGGACAACTGGGGTAGGGAGCTTCTTCCCTGTACGTGTTAGCCAATCTCAGCGGAGGCCTGACTACAAGGAGCTCCAGGTGAGGACGGGGTCATTGTCCAAGAGGGAGGGGCTGGTGGACAGGACCCCTAGCAGTATACTCAATGCCACTTCCTCCTGGCTCAGGCCCAGTGGATGGAAGGGGGCAGAGGATAGGTTGGGAGGGGCCCTTCTGGCAAACCTGGGCTACAAAGAGTATGTGGGGGGCGCCCCAGGGTCTGCCTGGAGGCAGATCGGAGGGACTGGTGTGTGGGAGGAAAGAGGATGGGGGAGGAGAGGAGGCCTCTTAAAGGCCCCGTTGCCATGGTGACCACCTCCCCTACATCCGGCCCCCCTTTAGCTAATGGGAAGAATGGGGGAGAAACTGAGGCAGCAGCCAAGGTTACTGTGCCCGAGAACCCAGGCATTCTATGTTCTGAGAGAGATGGGGGAGGGGGGAGGAGTCTGAGACTGGGGGTATTGGGGGGGAGGGGAAGAGGTAACAGAAGGTGGGAATGGAGTGACAATATCAGCTGAGTAGAAGCTGGGGGGGGGGAGTCCAAGGAGGGAGTTCTTTGGGGGTGAGGGCTCTACCTCTGTTTCTAAAACCCCCTTATCCTCCCTGTGTGTCAGAGCTCTGAGCTGTGGGGGTTGTGAGTGCCAAAGGAGATAGAGATAGAGTGGTAGAAAGGAATTTCTCTTTTTCCTTTCCTGTGCCTCAGTTTCCTACCCTATAAAATAAGTCTGGACCAGTACTTTTTTAGGTTCCTTCATTTTCTACTGAGCTATGAATCTAGGATCTACACTGGAGGGGAGTGTTGAAAGTCAGGCTAAGGGGGTGGAGGGGGATAAGGTCAGGGGGTGCTTTGAGCAGTGGGGAAAAAAAGAGTAGGTGGGGACAAGAAAATAAGCCAGAAGGATCAGTGGTCATCAAGAAAGGACTCTAGGAATGGGGGAAGGAATTCCTTCATCATGGGGTCCCTACCTTGTTGTCTCCCTGAGATCCCTAGTCTAAGTCTCTGTGGAGCATGGAGAGATTAAAGGGAATTAGGTTTAGGATGAGAAATTTTGGGTCTAGTAGATAGAGGTAATGGGGGTACCGGGTCAGGAGTGGGGCAGGAAGTACTATGAACCAAGAGTTACTTGAGATGGGGACCAGAGGATAAGCCAGGAGGGGCATGGCTACTGACAAAGGGCTTATGGGGTCCTGGGAGATATTTTAAGGGGGTTTCTTCTTTCTAGTATTTGTTCTCCAGGGCACTGAACTGGGAGTATTAGGAACTCAGGTGGTAGGGGAGGAAGGGGGAAATCTGAGTCCTTTATATGTACTAATTTTCTCCCCCAGTTAAATGAAGTGGTTAGCTTCTGATCTCCAAGGTCTCTTTTGGCTTGAAAATTTAGGATTCTGTGAGATTGGGAGTGGGGGTGGGGTCAACAGTCAGGAATCACAGCATTCAAGGTCAAGATGGGGCAGGGGTTGCCAAGGAAGAAGGAAATGTAACAGAAGGTGTCCATGGCTGTTAAGAGCCCAAAGGGCTTGAGAAGAAGTGCTTTGGGCAGGGGGTCTTAGTCCATTTCTAATCCCTGATGTTTTTTTTCCTCCTGTTTTTCCCAAGCTCTGAGATGAGAAGGCTGGGAATATCTGAGGGAGAAATTTGAATCCCTCATATTTTCTAAGCCTTAGTTTACGTTGCTAATAAGTGGCCAAGACAATCTTTATAATAATTTTAAATTGGGGAAGGTAGTCTAGGTCACAGAATTGCAGGTTTAGATCCAGAAAAGACCTGAGAGTCCATCTCCTAGTTTGAACCCCTCGTTTGACAGATGGGGAGACTAAGGGATGGAAAGGTGACATCATTTGCCCAGGGCCATGCAGCTAGTGTCTGAGGCAGTTTCTGAGCCCAGATCTTCCTTACTCCAAGGATCCTGGACACAGGATGTAACAAAAGATGGGGACACATAGGTGAATCAGGGGACAGTAGCAACTGAATGTTGAACTTGGAGTCAAGGACCTGAGTTGAAATTCTGCTTTAGACCTTGGTCTAGTCACTTAACTACTTTAAACATGTTTCTTCATCTGCAATAATAACATTTCCCTCAGAGGGATTGTTTTGAGGCTTAAATGAGATAATATTTTTAGAGTGCTTCTCAAACCTAGGAGAGCTCTATAACAGCTATCTGTTGTTATTATTTATCCTAGGATATGTTCAGGAAAGGAATCCTTGGGGGACTGAGTTTCTGCCTCCCCCACCCTCAATCCTTAGTCTTCTTTGTTTTTTCCCCTGGGCTTTGACTGAAGACTTTAGGGATAGCCAGAATGAAAGAAAATAATTTAAGTCCTTTTTTCCTCTATGGATCTCAGTTTCCACATCTGTGAAATGGGGGCCTGGACTGGAAGATTTCAAAGCTCCCTTTCTACTCTAAATCTTATAATCCTATGAAATTGGGGGATGTTGACATGGGACCAAAAGGTCAAGGAGGAGAAACTGTGGTGTCTTTTTGGGTTACAAGGTACCATTTAACCAACATGCATTTATTAAGCCCTTACTGTGGGCTAGGCATCACACAAGGGACTGGGGACATGAATACAAAAGTGAGACAGCCCTGTTCTCAAGGGGCTGGCATTCTAGGGGAGGAGGGAGCCTGTGTTCTCATATGAGTAGGGTATGATATGTACAAAATAAATGCAAAACTGGGGGAATCAGGAAAGGGCTGCAAGGAGGAGGAGTTGGAAGGGGGCTAGGGGTTTTTAAAAGTGAGGTGGCAGATACGGTGGATGGCCTATGCAAAGGCATGGAGGTGGGAGATGGGATGTCCTCTATGGAGAACATTGAATAGTTGGATTTGGCTGGAGCATAGCATTCGTGATGGGGAATAAATATTGGGTCACCAGCCTGGAAAGCTTGTTGGGATCCAGATTACCGGGACTGGACCCAGGACCCAGTGCAGAGGAAGCTCCTGGTGGAGAGGACTCATGGCTTCCGAGAAAGGATTGAGGGAAGTAGGGAGGGGATTCTAATCTTTGTCCTCCTGTCTGTTTCTGTAGCCACTGACCATGGCAGCCCGCTGACCCCCGTGCTCAACTGCTCCGGCTGCCTCCTTGCTGCTTGGCCCCAGCCCCCCAGGGGTCCCATCTTGCCTGAGCCTGCCCGCCCCCCGCCGCAGGCACGGCCCCTCCCCCGCTGCCCCGGTGGTGGCCGGCGGCCCCCCGGCTGCCAGCCTTCAGACTGGAGTCCCTGAAACGCTGGACAGAGGCTCGGGGCCTGTGGTGTGAGAAGGGCGTTCAGGTGTTACTAACTACGGTTGGTGCCTTCGCCGCCTTCGGCCTCATGACTATCGCCATCAGCACCGATTACTGGCTCTATACCAGGGCCTTCATCTGCAACACCACCAACCTGACCGCCTCTGCCTCCGAGGACCCTCCAGCTCGAGGGCCTGGCGGGGTGGCCGAGAAGAGAGACCCCGGGGGGCTGACCCACTCGGGCCTCTGGAGGATCTGCTGCCTCGAAGGTATCGCGCCTTCCGCCAGCTCTCCCCTGGCCACCGTTCTGCTGCTGTGGGAGGCTCTGAGTCTCCTCCTCTGGAGCCTCAGCTTCTCCCTCTGCGAAATGGGAGCATGTTAGATCAATTCCGATCTTTTGGTTGGAGAACTCTAGCCGGCCTCTTTCTTTCCTCGGGCCTCCCTAGGCCTTTATTTCAACCCTTCTGGAGTGGGAGGAGTGTTGGCTCTGACTCAGTGATCTCTGAGCTTTCTGTGCTGGCTCAGACCTTCTGGAATTTTATGGTGCTGTTTGTTGCCTAGGGAAGGGAAGGGAAGGGGAAGGGGAAGGGAGGGAATAGGCATCTATATAGCACCAGGCACTAAGGGCTTTACAATTATCATCTCATTTGATCCTCACAGCAACCCTTCGAGGGAGGTACTACTATTATCCCCATTTAACAGTTGAGGAAACTGAGGTAGACAGAGGAAAGGTGACTTGCCCAGAGTCACACCTAAGAAGTGGCTGAAGGGGCAGCTAGGTGGCGTAGTGAATAGAGCACTTCCCTGAAGTCAGGAGAACCTGAGTTCAAACCTGTCCTCTGACACTTGATACTTAACTAGCTGTGTGACCTTGGGCAAGTCACTTAATCCTGATTACCTTGCCTTCCCCCCTCCAAAAAAAAAGTGTCTGGGCTGGATTTGAACTCATATTTTCCCAACTCCAGGCCTGGTGTTCTATCCACTAAGCCTGGCTCTCCTCCTTCCCTCCTTTCCCTGCCTCATTTCTGCATCTGTAAAATAGGAAGTTAGGGTTTGACCCAAGATTCATGCTGCATATTGAGCACATGGAGGGGTTCCATGATCCATGGAGGGGCTCTGTTCCCCCTTTTGCTTCTTGTCCCATTTCTCCCTTCATAAAAAAGGGGAGATGGGTTGGTTTCAACAACTGTGCTTATCTTCTTCAGCTCAAACCTGAGCTTTTTGAGAAGAGGGATCCCCCCACTTTATACCCCCAGCACTTAGCACAACGAGTGATGCATAGTAGGCATTTAATGAAAGCTTCTTGATTGGGTGACTTCGTGCGTCCTCTCCTGGCCCAAGGTCCCAGACCTGTAAATCGGAGAGGAGGCTGGACTCCATTCCAAATGGCAGGATTTTAGGGGCCTCTGACCTCTCCCTTCACACACAAGGCAAGAAAGAGCATTTAAATGCCTATTATGTGCCAGGAAGGCTGCTAAGCAGGGGGCAGGGGGATAGGGCACAGTGATGGTGAGGGCACATAAAGCTCTTGAGGAGCTCACTGTCTGGCACAAGTATTCACTCCCCTCTCTCCTTTCTGGGCCTCAGTGGCCCCCTCTGTGAAGTGGGAAGGCTCTGCTTTTGCTGGGCTCTAAGGCCATCCCTTGCTCATAGGTCCAGGGGTTGTTCCCTTCTCTCTCTGTCTCTGTCTCCTCCCCCGCCACCTTGCTCTCTCTCTGTCTCTCCATCTGTCTCCCTCCCTTGCTTTCTCTCTGTCTCTCTCTTTCCCTTGTTCTCTCTCTGTCTCTATTCCTTGCTCTCTCTCTGTCTCCTTCTTTTGCTCCCTCTCTGTCTCTCTCCCTTGCTCTCTCTCTGTCTCTCCATCTGTCTCTCTCCCTTGCTCCCTCTCTGTCTCTCTCCCTTTCCTGCTCTCATCTCCCTCCCTTGTGCTCTCTCTGTCTCTTCTTTTGTCTCTTCCTCTGGCTGTGGCTCTCATCTTGATCTTTTCTCTCCTTCTTCCTTCTGCCTCATTGCCCCTTTTCATCCATCCTCCCTGCATATTGTAGCCATTGTCAAACTTTGGGCCTGAACTCCTCTTTGCTTTCATCACCTCTCACTGTCACTTTACAGGGCTGAAAATAGAGACCAAGGGAGGGAAAGGGACTTAAAATCATGCAGAGTGGTGGGCTCCCAACCCCCAATCTAGGGCTATCCCCATTCCCTGAGAGAAAGAGAGAGAGAGAGAGAGAGAGAGAGACAGAGAGAGACAGAGACAGAGACAGAGACAGAGATAGAGACAGAGAGAGACAGAGAGAGACAGAGAGACAGAGACAGAGAGAGACAGAGAGAGAGAGAGAGAGACAGAAAGAGACAGAGAGAGAGAGAGAGAGAAACCGAGACCCTGGGAATTTAGTGCCCCAGACCTCTGGAGAGCCCATATTGGGAGCCTCAAATTTAGTGAAGGAAGCAAAGTGAGTGGCCTTGGGCAAATCCTTTCCCTTCTCTTCAACCTTAGAATCCCCCTCTGTGAAGGGGTAGGGGCAACCATCTCTCTGGTCCCTTCCAACTTCAGCATTCTATGATGCTAGAATGGGGACAGCCCCAGGGTAATTGTCTCCCCTCTAGCTCACACACACTCCCACATTCCTCATTCCTCTTGTCTCTGGGACTCTAGCCTCCTACTAGGCCTGGGAAGGAGGTCCATCAGTGGGCTGCCCTTTGCAAGAAGCCAGAACTGACTCCTCCACCCAGTGAAGGAGAGGGAAGAGGGACCAGTGGGGACCCAGTCAGACGTGGGTCTCCCCACCACTAATCTCCATCTCCCCCTCCTCAGGGTTGAAGCGCGGTGTCTGTGTGAAGATTAATCATTTCCCAGAAGACACAGATTATGACCATGACAGTGCAGAGTACCTACTCCGTAAGTGGGGGCTGGGAATTGGGGGTGGGGCTTGCCTCCCCAACCCAGAGGGTGGAGCCCAAATGCTCATCTTTGAAGCCCATTGGCTGCGATCCCCTGGCTTTTGATTGGCTGGGAAGACTCTCTCATTGGATCGGAGCTCAGGGAGAATCTGAGTATTCTGATCAGCCAGCCTTGGAATCCCGAACTGGGATTGGCCCCTCTCATTGGGATGGAGAGGACCCCCCAGGGGGCACTAAGCTCAGATTGACTTCTTCTTACGAAGAGCTGATCACGAATTTAAGAAGTTGGTCCCAGGCCTTGGGAGCAGGAAAGTGAGGAGAAGGGGAGCGGGGAGGAAGGGCTGAGTGTGACCTCGCTCTGGTCCTCTGCCAGGTGTGGTCCGAGCATCCAGCATCTTCCCCATTCTCAGCGCGATCCTTCTGTTGCTGGGGGGCGTGTGTGTGGCTGCCTCTCGAGTCTACAAGTCCAAAAGGAACATCATCCTGGGGGCTGGCATCCTGTTTGTAGCCGCTGGTGAGGGCTGAAAGAAAGGGGAAAGGGGAAAGAACCTAGAAGGCTGGAGAGGGGAGAGAGACATAGAATCTCAGAATGAGGGTACCAGCGCCCCAACCTCATTTCACAGAGGGAGGATATTTGAAGCCTAGAGAGGGCAGGTCTTCATTCAAGGTCATATCTAGGTCAAGGGCAGAATTAGGACCTCAGAGAGAAGAGGAGCTCAGAAGGAAGAGAAAGGTCCTGGAGAGGAGTGCGTTTAGAAGAGGAAGAGGAGAAGGGCAATAGGGAGGGCCTTAGACAAGAAGGGAGGAGTTTAGGAAAGAATAGGTTAGTGACTGGGATAGAGGCAGGGATTTAGCGTGAAAGAAGAGAGTGACGGAGAACTGATGGGCAAGAATTAGGGAAAAGGAGAGGAGCGAAAAGGGGAAAGGGCTTACGAGAAGGGGAGGGCTTGGAAGAAAGGGGCGGGGCTTGACAGGAGAGGGAACCTGAGAAAAGGGAGGGTCTTAGAAAAAGAGGAGGAGCTAGACTCAAGGGGAAGGAGGAGCTTAATAGAGGGAGGCGGGGCTTAGAAGAGCTGGGTTGAGGTTTGGAAACAGTGGAGGGGCGGAGCTTAGACGAGGAGGCGGGGCTTAGACTAGAAAACAGGTGACTGTCTAGAAGAAAGGGGAGGAGCTTAGAGGAACGGGGTGGGGCCTATAGAAGGCAGGACGAAGAAGGGAGGGGCTTAGAAAAGGAGGAGGCTTTGGAGAGAGGGGACACTTAGATGGGTGGGCGGGGATGGGCAGCAGGGAGGCGGGGCTTGGCCGAGGGGGCTGAGCCCGAGTGCAGGGCAGGGTGAGCACCTGGCCAGCAGCGGCCGCCGTCCAGGCTGGCTAGGGCTGACAATTGCGCCCCGTCCCACCCCCCGTCTCGTTTGTCTCTCTGTCCTTCCGTCGGTCCGTCGGTCCGCGGCGGCCCGGCAGGCCTCAGCAATATCATCGGTGTGATCGTGTACATCTCGGCGAACGCGGGCGAACCGGGCCCCAAACGCGACGACGAGAAGAAGAGCCACTACTCATACGGCTGGTCCTTCTACTTCGGGGGGCTCTCGTTCATCCTGGCTGAGATGATCGGCGTGCTCGCCGTCAACATTTACATCGAGAGGAACCGCGAGGCGCACTGCCAGTCCCGGGCGGACCTCCTCAAGCCCGGCGGCCGGGTCGGGGGCGGCGGGGGCGGCGGGGGCGGCGGCGGGGGGCCCCCGTCGGCCATCCTCCGCCTGCCCAGTTACCGCTTCCGCTACCGCCGCCGCTCGCGCTCCAGCTCGCGCTCGAGCGAGCCCTCGCCCTCCCGGGACACGTCACCGCAGGGCTTCCCCTCCACGGACATCTCCATGTACACCCTGAGCCGCGACCCGTCCAAAGGCAGCGTGGGTGCCGGGCTCGGGGGGCCGCCCGGAGGCGGCGGCGGCGGTGGTGGCGGCGGCAGTGGCGGGGGCGGGGGCGGCGTGGGGGGTCCGTACGGGACGGCTGAGCGGGAGCGCTCCGGCTCGGGCTTCCTGACGCTGCACAACGCCTTCCCCAAGGAAGCCAGCGGGGTGACGGTGACGGTGACCGGGCCGGGCTCCACCCCCGGGGCCGCCGGGACCCTGAGCAAAGAGGCGGCAGCCAGCGGGGCGTCCAATACCAACACCCTGAACAGGAAAACCACGCCGGTGTAGGAGCTGGGCCAGCTGGGGTGGTGGGAGGGGGGTGGGGGCCCGCTGGCGGGCGAGAGAGCGAATGAGCAAAGAGGGCACCGAGAAGGGGGCCGGCGGCCAAGGCTTGTCCCCTTCTGCTCCTTGGCCCAGCCTGGACGCGGGAGGTTGGGGATCCTGGCCCACCCCCAACCCACCGCAGCAGGGACACAATGGGATCCAAACTGGGGACGTTGGGGGGGCAGGGGAGGGCAGGGAAGGGGTGAACCTTGGGGAGGGCTGTAGTGGTTTTTGCAGTTTTCAAATCTGTATTTTTTTTTTTTTTTTTGCTGTTTGCATGGGGGGGGGGGTTGGGAATGGGGGTGAGGGGTCTTACCTGGCCCGGTCCAGGGACCACAGGGGACCCTTGACAAACAGAAAGAGAAGGCCAGAGGGAGGCAGAGAAAGACAGTATGACTGAGGATTGGTAGAGAGAGACCTAGAGATAGTGGGAGATAGAAACACAGATGATAAGCCCTGCCAGAGAGAGCCTGAGAGAAAGAAGAGGGCTATGGGGAAATAGAGGGACAAAGAGAGGAAGTCTGCAGACAGAGACCATCCAGACATTTACATGTACCCACATGTACACATAATGCCAGGTGGGTCTCTCTGTCATAGAGACAGAAGTCAGGAGATGTTGGGACAGAGAAGGAAAAGAAACCCAGTGTGTGCCTGATACACAGTAGGGGCTTACTACTTACTACTTATCCACCTGTGTTGGCAGATGAGAGATTAAAGATGAGGACCCACAGAACACCAGGCAAGAGATGGAAAGGGATGAGGGAACAGACATGAGACATGAAGGCACTGTCTGTGGAGAGTTAGAGAGAGCCAACCAGCTAGATAAGGAGTGCTAGAGAGAAACAAACATTCATGGTCGAAATAAAATTAACATAAACATAATGAAACCCCAAAGAATGTAGCGACAGGGACAGAAGGAAGCCAGAGACAGACGCATGTGTGCAACTCTGTGTCATTCACATACATACATGTATGTCATCAGATACAGAAGACGTGAACACAGACACATGGAAATGGAAAGAGGCATGAAGACACAGACAAAGCCACAGACAGACAGAGGTCTATGGCAGTCAACAAATACAGGTTATTTCTGGACACAGAGACAGTGAGCCAGAGATAAGGGGATGCAGAAGGAGGAGAGAAACAAATACGGAAGTTGGGAGGGAGACACATGTATGGAGACAGAGAAGGACTGATGGATACAAGAGATGCCGCAGGGTCATGGAGGAACCCAGGCCAGAGGGGACAGGGCCAGATCAGGCCAAGCCTTATCTGCTCAACTGTTGTCACTGGGAGACATGATCCCAAATCTGCCTCCATCCCTGCCTTCCTAATGGCCTCGTTCTGGCTCCTTGTCCTGCTGATGCCCTAGTCCTGGTTCCCAACTGGGGTTGGGGTTGCAGGCTCGGGGCTGGGGCTGCGTGGACCACCCAGAATGGGTGTCCAGTCTAATAAAGTCAATGAAGAAAATGATGTGGGTTGTCATTTCAACACTCTCCAACCTTACCCCCCCCCCCACCCTGGGGGAAGCCCAGATAACATCTCTCCCTACCTTGGAAGGACCCAGGCATCCCTTTCCCCCCAGTCCCTGCCCTCTCAAGTACCCCAGCATCCAGGCTCCAGCTCCTCCCACCCCCAGCCTCCCTCCCTCCACTCGTTCCCTTAAAATACCCACAACAGGTGCGGGTGTTACTTACATGGTGTGGCCCAAAATAGCCCCAGAGGCCCTGGTCAGGGGGAGGGTTGCCTGCCTGTCTGTGTGGATCAGGGGGGGAGACCACAGCCAGAGCAGAAGGTGCTGGGTGCAGTGGTGCTGGAGACCCTGGCCAGCTAAGGAGAGGAGTGGGGCTGGGGGCTGGGGGCCAGGGGCTGAGCCTGAGCCTGAGCCTGGAGGCCCAGCTGGCCACCTGGGGACTGGGGGAGCCCAGTGGGGCTGGGCCCCTTCTCCCCCAGCCACCATGATGTGGTCTAACTTTTTCATCCAGGAGGAGGAGAGACGCCGGGCCGACACAGCACGAAGGAGAGCTCAGAGGACTGGCCTGGCCCGTGAGCGCCGTGGCCCGATTAAGCTGGCCCTACTGCTGGCTGGCATGGGCACAGCCCTGGCGGTACTGGCTGTGGGCACTGAGTTCTGGGTGGAACTGGGCACCAAACGGGGCAATGGCACAAGCGGGGTGTGCGAAGCTGCCCACCTGGGACTGTGGCGAGTGTGTGCCAAGAGGCTCTGGCTGGAGGACCTGCCCCCCAATAGGGAGACCTGCGGCCCTGCTGAGTTACCTGGAGGTGAGGACCACCAGGGAGCTCCCACCAGCCTAGGGAGATGGGAGGCAGACACAGGGAAAGGGACTGCGGGCTCAGGGCAGGCTGCTAGGCCAGCCCCCTCCTTTTGCAGAGAGGGAAACCAAGGCTCAAAAAAACCAAGTGATGAGGTCACTGGCTCACGAGCAGTGAGAAAGTGAGTCAGAGACAGAGAGAGACAGAGATGTGGAGAACTCTAGGAAACAGAGGTGGCCAGAACTTCTGACTGACTGGACGGACTTGTCTGGGCCTAGGTTAGTACAGCCTAGACCTTCCAGCTGCTCTGGGGAGACCACCCCAGAGCCACCCCCTGGGAGATGTAGAGGCAAACCAGCTTTCCGAGTTAGCAGCTCAAGGGGAAGGAGATGACAATGATTACTGACGCCGAGAAAGGCTGGAGAGATGTCTTCAACCCCTGACCTCCTAGGGGGACACCATGAGGCAATGTGGGCAGGCTGCCCCGTGGGAGACTTAGGCACAAGCAAGGTCCCAGAGAGCCTTAGGGAGCTGTAGAGATAGCCCAAATCTCCAGCTTCCTGTGGAGACCCAAAGGCTGCCCACACTGCTTCCTGCTCAGGAGAAACAGTCTGAAGTGGCCTGGGAAGACAGTCTGGCCCTCTGACTTCCGCACAGCCCTGTCCCCTGTGACAAATCCAAATGGTCCAGATGTCTGATCTCTCCAGGAAGGCTTTGTAGGCACAATCCAGAACTCTGAGATAGGATGGTGGCCTAGACACTGGATGGCAGAAGAAGGATATAGGGGCTGCCCAAACCTCTGACTGCCCTGGGGACAGAATTATGCAGGGAAGACCTCTGACTACCTTAGGGGAGAGGCAGGGATGGCCCAGACCTCTGAGCTCTCCAGAGACATGATGAGCCCAGACCTTTGGCCCCACAGGGAGCCTGTAGAGACAGCTAATACCTCTGACCTCCTGGGGAATCAGGCATGCAGCCCAGACCTTAGCTTGCCTTGGGAGAGACAGGACTCTGAGTTGCCCTGGAGATGATGAAGAGACAGTCTACACCTCTAAAGTCCACAGGGAGGAGTGGATCAGAGCCCAGACCTCCAGCTGGATCAGAGACAGGCCAGACTCCTAGCTACCCCTAGAGAGACAGAGAGGAGGCCTAGACTTCTTATTGTTCCAGGGACATGTAGAGATGCTTAACACTTTGGATCTCTTGGAAAGGGGGAGACAGCTGCCCAGACTTCAGACTGCCTTAGAGAGAGGCAGATAAAGCCTAGATAACTGAGCTCCCTAGGGAGGCGTGGAGATTGAGCCAGGCCTCAGACTACCCCAGGAAGACAGACTGGACCCCAGCACAGACTTCGGGGGATGGCCCAGGCCTCTGGCTGCCCCAGGAAGACAGATTGGACCCCAGGACAGACTTCAGGAGATGGCCCAGGCCTCTGGCTGCCCCAGGAAGACAGACTGGACCCCAGGACAGACTTCAGGGGGATGGCCCAGGCCTCTGACTGCCCCAGGAAGACAGACTGGACCCCAGCACAGACTTTGGGGGATGGCCCAGGCCTCTGACTGCCCCAGGAAGACAGACTGGACCCCAGCACAGACTTCGGGTGATGGCCCAGGCCTCTGGCTGCCCCAGGAAGACAGACTGGACCCCAGCACAGACTTCTGGTGATGGCCCAGGCCTCTGGCTGCCCCAGGAAGACAGACTGGACCCCAGGACAGACTTCGGGGGATGGCCCAGGCCTCTGACTGCCCCAGGAAGACAGACTGGACCCCAGGACAGACTTCGGGGGATGGCCCAGGCCTCTGACTGCCCCAGGAAGACAGACTGGACCCCAGCACAGACTTCGGGGGATGGCCCAGGCCTCTGGCTGCCCCAGAAAGGCAGACTGGACCCCAGGACAGACTTCAGGGGATGGCCCAGGCCTCTGGCTGCCCCAGGAAGGCAGACTGGACCCCAGGACAGACTTCAGGGGATGGCCCAGGCCTCAGACTGCCTCTGAGATGGCTAGCGATGTCCTCCACCCTAGATTGCCTTGGGTAGTGGTAGGAGGTGGGCAGGGCTGAGACAGCCCAGGCCTCTGATTGCTCAGTTTAAGCAGAGTTCGTCTAGATTTTTGACTGCCCAAGGGTACACAGAGATGGCCCACCCTTCTGAGTCCCTGGGCACTGTGCCACAGACTATGCCAAAGATGACAGACTGAGAAAGGTGGCCCAGAACTCTGCCTAAGCCAAAGAGGTACAAAGAGGGCCCAGTCCTCTGATTGGCCCAGGAAGCTGCAGAGACAGCCCCGATGGGACTGTTTTTTGGAGAGAGCGCCTGACCACTCCACTGAGATGGAGAGAGAAAGGTTGCCCACACAGACCTGGACCCTGGCCAGGCTGAGCCAAGGGATCATCCTGGGGAGATTCACAGATGACCCAGATCTTTAACTGATACAGGGAGAAGGCCCGAGACCTGAGAAACAGATGATCCAAACCTCCAACTGCCCAAGGCATCATCGGGATGGATCTGATTGCAACGAAAGAGAGCTGAGATTGCCCACTGCTCCCGGGAGGTGAGCAGGCGTCTACACCTTGGATTGACCTAGGACCTATAGAAATGACCTTTGACTCATACAGGGAAGTGCAGACACAGCCCTGATCTCCAACTGTTTCTAGGAGACTGGGAGGCCACCTGGAATAACTGTCCTGGGGAGTCAGACAGATGGTCCCCACCTGGGATGGCCCTGGGACTGGGAAGATGGTGAGATACCCTGACCTTAGTGTAGCTCCTGGAAAGGTAGAGCTAGGCAGACCTTTGACTTCCTAGAGCATTTCTGGCCCTTCCCTGGACCTCTTGGTTTTTGTGGGAGACAGAGAGAGAATCCTGGGCCACGATTGTCCCCAGAGACACAGGGAGACAGCCCAAACCTTTGACTGCCCCCGCGATAATGGAGAACAGGCCAGGAGATGACCCCCTCTGGTTGTCTAGGCCTGGGTTCTGCCCAACCCAGGTAGGAATGATGACAACTCAACCTCTGAGCCTTCGGAGGATGGAGGGGACCATAGAACCAGCCTGACCTTGGACAGCTCCAGGGAGATGGAGAAACTGCCCCCCCTCAACATGGGACTGACTCTGGGGGAAAGAAAGGGAGACACCTCACGCCTTTGCCTCTAGGTCTTGGAGTTCTAGACATGGATGTGATTGACAGAGAAGTGGTCCAGACTTGGATCATACACACAAAGGCAGAGGAAGGAAGGGAAGAATCAAGAAGAGAGAAACAGCAGGGTCAGGGGGCAGCAGGAGGGAGAAAGGGATCTTAGGGAGCAAGAAACAGAGATGAGACAGAAGGAGAGAGAGAGAGAGGGAGAGAGAGAGAGAAAGAGGGAGAGAGAGGGATTAGAGAGAAACAAAGATGAGAGACAGAGATGAGAGAGAGAGACATGGACACAGAGACACAGAGAGAGAGACAGCTATGAGAGAGACAGAAAGAAATATAAGAGAGAGCGAGACAGAGATGAAAGACAGACAAGAGACAGACAGACAGGGACAGAGACAGAGGCAGAAATGAGAGAGAGATTAGAGAGAGAGAAAAACAGGCAGACAGAGAGTGAAAGAGAGAGAGGGACAAGGCAGAGATACAGAGACAGAGAGATGTCACAGGGTGATGTGGAGAGGCTTTTTGGGAGGGCAGAGACAGGCTCTGACCTCATATGGCCCCTGGACAACAAGAATGGACAGAATTAACTTACTTGCCTAGAAGGACATGGGAGTAGCCTGAGATTCTGACCACTGGGAAGGGAGAGATGACCTAGATTGCTGATCAGCCAGGGCAGGAGCCAACATCTCAGACTTCTGACCCATCTAATAGCCACAGGAGGAGTTAGGGTTGCTATCTGATCAAAAAGCAGAGAAGGCCCAGACCTTTTCAAACTAGGAGGTTGGGCTCAATCTAAAAGGATGAATTTAATAGGGATAATTTCATAGTCTTAAACCAGAGTTTAAAAAAGCCATTGTTGAAGGCACCAGAGGAGGGTAATGTGCCTAGGCTAGACATCAGTTCACCTGATGAAGAGGGGGGGAAAAAGATCTATGGGATCGTAGTGGAGCACAAGCTCAAAGTGGAGCAGCAGTAGCAGTGAGATAAAGCAGCTCAGAAAGCTGATGGGATGTTGGGCTACATTGACAGAGGCCCAGCTTCCAGGAGCAGGCAGGCAAGAATCTCATATCCTGGGCCCTCATGAAATCTCGGGTGTTCAGATCTAGGAACCACCCTTTGAGAAGGCTATTGGTAGATGGAGACTGTGCAGAGAAGGATGGCTGGGATGGCGAAGGGCTGGGGATATGGAGCCTGAAGAAGCCAGGACTCCTGGGGCGGGGCTGGGGGCTTTTCCAGTCCCCAGAGGGCTCCTGGGTGGAGGAGGGAGCAGCAGGCTGCTTGTCTGTGGACAGCGTGACCCAGGAGGGCTGGCCCTGTAGATACGACTGCTCAGGGAGGGCTGGAGTGGATGCCTCCGAGGGCCCTCATTGGTGACTCAGAGAGGTATCAAGGCAGTCCAAACTTCAGACTTCAGCCTGTCTCTGTAAACCTGAGAATGGACTCTGGGAGGTGGGAGGAGGAGGAGGCGAGGGCCAGACTGGCCCTGGAGCATTAGAGAGGCCGCCCAGGCATCTCTCCAAATCTAGAAGACAGGCCCAGGTGGGGGCCCCCAACCTACAGGGGAAAAGGGGCCAGACCTCTAACCTAAAGAGTGGAGACTAGGCCCTGGTGGGGGCACGCCTGTGCTGCAAGGACCACCCTCTTGCCAGCCGACTTCCTTTCCTGGACCTTGCTTCCCCACCTACCTCTCTCTGCCTTATCTCTGTCTCTTCCTCCCTAGAGATCCCTTTCTCCCTCCTGTTAATATTACTGGTCTCTTTGAGTCTGTCCCCTTTCCTGCTTCTCCCTTTCTTAGGCCCCCCCCCCCCCCATACTGTGGCTCCCTGTCCCACTGTCTCCCTCGTTCTGCCTCTTTCTTTCTCCCTTTCTCTCCCTTTATATCTGTCTTTCTGACTCCCTTGAGTAAGCTCTGCCTGTATGTCTCTCTCCCCCTTTTTTCTTCTCTCCCTCTTCCACACTCACTCAATCTTTTTATTTCTGCTCAGTCTGTTCCTCTATTCCACCTTCTATCTGCCTCTCTTCCCTTATCTTCTCCTTCTGATTTCTCTCCTCCTCCCTCCTCCCCATTTCTCTGTCTTCGCCTCTCTCTGTGTCTCCCTCCCTCCCTTCATCTCTCCTCACCCCTTCTCTCAGTCTATCCCCCGTCTGCACCCAGCTCTTTATCTTTTTGCCTTCCTTGTTTTGTGCTGTCATGCATAGGGAGGTTGGTGCTCATTAGTTGCAATTCACACAAGTGGAAGTGGGTGTGAAAAAGACAATGACAATTCCAGGGCCACCAAGCTTTCAGAGTCAGTTTTCTGTGGCTTCCTCTCCTCCTTTGTCCTTTCATCCACCTCTCTTCCTTTCCCTGATTTCAGTCTGGTCCTCAAGTGTCAGCACCCCAAGTGTCCCCAATGTCATCCCCCAAATGTCCCTCAATGTCTGCACCCCAAGTGTCCCCCAATATCCACACCCCAAGTATCCCCAGTGTCCCCCCAAGTGCCCCCAATGTCTGCACCCCAAGTGTCCCCAATGTCATGCCCCAATGTCCCCCAACATCAGCACTCCCAAGTGTCCCCCAATGTCCACACCTCCAGTGTCCCCAACGTCAGCCCCCAAGTGTCCCCCAGTGTCAGCCCCCCAAGTGTCTGTGTCTTCTTCCCACAGAGGCAAACTGCTCTTACTTCAGATTCTTCACCTCAGGGGAGAACAACCGGATCCTGCAGAGGACAACTAAGAAAGGTAGGGTCTCTTAGCCCTCGGGCTTGGTACGTCCCTGCAAAGATTCTGACTCTGGGACCTTCCAGGAGCCCGAAGGGCCCTCAGAACTTGTCTGGCTCCACTCGGCTCCTATTTCACAGGAGGCATCATGCCATGGGGCTGAAGTGACTTCCCCAAGGCTGCACGGCAGTCCCTGCTTGCTTTCCCCAGGTAGGCTCTGCAGGAGCCTGCTGATGTCCCTGTTCCCCCCTCCTCTCCCAGAGCTCGGAGTGGCTGCTGCCATCACTGCTACACTGGCCCTGGTCATCACGGTCCTCGGCTGCATCTGCGTCATCATGGTGCTCAGCAAAGGGGCCGAGTTCCTGCTCACACACGCAGCAGTCTTTTTCAGTCTCTCAGGTAGCTGCCTATGCTCAGAGACTCCAGTCAGGCCCAAATCTGGCGATTTGCATAATTCAGCACGGCTGCATGCTGGGAGCTGTGGTTTCCAGAGCTCGTATCACGTAGCGGACTCTAGGGCGGTAAAGTGTTGGGTGTTGAAGACTCTACGGATTGTTGCGCTTTGGGAGGTGCAGTTCCGAGAATCCGCACAGCACTTAGCGCAGTGCCGGGAGTGCAGTGGGGGCTTAATGAATAAATGCTTGTTGCCTAGTGGCCTGTTGCATCCTGAGCTGCGTGTCCCCGGAGCTGGAGGGCCGGGCCGCTGAGCGGGGCACTGGGCTCCCTTCTTGCTATTCTCTTCCCGTAGGAGTTTTGCTGCTGGTGAGCCTCGAGCTGTTCCGCGAGGGCATCCACCAGCTGCTGTCCAGGACTGGGCCGGGCCCGGCCCCTTGGCTGAGTTATGAGTATTCCTGGTCGGTGGCCTGTGCCCTTGCGGCTGCTATCCTGCTGCTCCTGGGGGGCGTCTCTTTCCTGGTCCTGGCCCTGCCCTCGCGCACCTGGGGCATGTGCTGCCGCCAGCCGCCAGGTGACCGTGGCGGTGTAGGTGCAGGGGCCACCTAGGAAGCCAATTCCATTTCAAAACGGGCAGGTTTCTTTGGGTCCCCAACGGATACCCTCTGACTCCCTGCCCGGCTGGAGCTACCTTAAAGAGTGTATCTCCTCGGACCTTCACTCAGAGGGACAACATAGCCCCTCCTGGCCCCAAAGAGTCCATCGCCTAGGAAGAGGTCCTTCCAGTTCCAGTGAATCACCTCCCGTTTGGACCTCCAATCACTTGCCGGGTCACAGAGAGCAGACCTCTTCCTGCATGTCTCAGAGGAATAGATTCCTTCCTCCGCCCTCTCCTTCTTCGCCCCCCCCCCCCCCCCAAATGACTTGGAATGGATACCTTCTGTCACTAAGGGGCTCTGAGAGTTGCTTCTCCACTCTCTGCCTGCACGTGGGGGGTGGATGCCTTGCTACCCTTGCCCATCCATGGGGATTAGACCCTTTGCCACTGTCTCCCTGAACACTTTTCACCTTCTCCCTGTCCTGTGTCCTTTCTCTGATCCTGGAGACCACTGGCTCCCCTCCAATGGACCATGCACTCTCCCTCCCTTTGTATATATGTTATGCTATATATCTCTGTGCTCCATCTGGGGTATAGGGGTGGGTTCTTATGGACGAGGGTCCCTGGGGAGGAAGGTAGGGACCTGATATGGGCAGGGAGAGATCATACAGGATTCCTCTCCTTTGCCCTAATTTATTTATTGGGGAATGGAATGTGCCTGGAACATGTACAAAGTCTTGGGCTGGGAATGCTTGGGTTCCCCCTCCACTTTCGACAGCCCAGGATTAAATGCTTGGGAATTGAAATGATCTCATTTGTATCGGTTTCTTTACAAGTAGATGGGATGGGGGTGATCTCTGGAATGGTATACTGCCCATGGACAGTACTCATATTGCCCCCAATGGCACAGTCACACAGCAAACAGCCTGCTTTCCTGACAACTCAGGGGCCCTGAAGGAAAGGACCAGACACTTCCATTCCCCTGGAAGTCAGAGCCTCTGGACACGAAATTGGGCATTCCTCAATGGTTATGTTTTCACAAACTTGGTCATTATATACTTTTATGCAGATAAGAACACAGTGAGTATTAGACATCACAAGTCCAATACCCCCTTTGTTTTACATATGGGAAAACTGAGGCCCAGAAACAGGAGCTCATCCAAGGTCATACAGCAGACATACAATGACCTAATCTTAGAGTAAGAAGAAATACCTTTGAAATAAATAAGGCACTAGAGATCTTTTTGTTTGTTTATTTATTTTAGCCATTCTTTTTTTTCGGAGGGCAATTGGGGTTAAGTGACTTGCCCAAGGTCACACGGCTAGTAAGTGTTAAGTGTCTGAGGCTGGATTTGAACTCAGGTCCTCCTGACTCCAGGGCCACCTAGCCACCCCTGGTACTAGGGATCTTAATGCAAGGAAGCAAAATGAACTTTCGTCAGCATTGGTAGGACAAAACCTGGGAGGATTTTCTTGATCTGTCCGGGTGTACCTGAAACAGGATAAGAGGGAGGGGTGGGATTGTATACTTATAAGGTAGAATCATGGGGAAAATCCAAGAGAACGACTGGGGAAATGTGGTGGAGATGTTCAGGTGAAAGTTGAAGGAAGGAGAAACGGAAGTAATTTTTGTCACTAGAATATATTACAGGCCTCTTGGACAAAAAGGGGAAAGAAGGGATTTAGGACACACATCACAAAGCATCTGGCCCAGAGGCATGGGGGGCTTCCACTGCGCAGATATCCCACAGAACTCTTTAAGACTTAAAGCATCTCACAAATATCTCATTTGATTCTCACCACAAACATGGGAGGTAGATGCTAGGATTATCTTCCCCATTTTATAGATGAGGAAACTGAGGCAGACAGGGGCTAAGCGACTTGTCCAGAGTTGTGCAGCCTGGGAGTGTCAGAGACACACCTTGAACTCAGGCCTTCCTGACTCTGGCTCCAGCACTCCATGCCCCGAGTTACAGAGTTACCTCAGGGGCAATCGTGTTATTGTGCAAAGGATGGAAGTGGGGAAATTGTGGAATTCTGCATGGACCTGTTTGTCACTAAGTATGGAGCTTGTGATAAGGAGAAGCAATCTGGGGATAGTTTGACATGTGGTCTTGATATTTTCTCTTTTTTCTTCTTCCTTTCCTCTCTTCTTCCTTCTATCCTTCCTTCCCTCTCTTCTTCCTTCCTTCCTTCCATTCATTCTTTCTTTCTTTTTCAAAAGTGGATTTTATTCCAGAGGAAATCTAGGCAGGATCCCATGACTTATAATGTTACAGCAGAAGTCAGCCCAGGTGGGACAGGAGATGGTCAACGGTGAAATTCTGAGAATGCACAGAGAAACAATTCTGATGATGCTGTCCAAAGGGACTGATGAGGATGTGCTGGAAACTGAGCAACAAACTTAAAATTGAAAAAAAAAGTACATATGCTGGCAGCCTTGGCAGCACAGAAGATGAGTATAAGAGTATGGTAGGATCCTACAAAGCTTCATCGGGAGGGCTAAGATTTGTGATGTGCTGAAGTTGTGGCCAAAAGGAAGCAGAACTCAGAGGGGTGGAGTTTTGTTTTTTAGTGCTGTTGGGGGAAAGGGCAGGATCAGAGAAGGCCCAGGACCTTTGCTTCCAATGCTTGGGATGAGGACCGAAGATGAGAGGGAGAAAGTAGAAATGGTGTTTCCTTATTTTGCCTTTGTTTTCTCAGTCAAAGAGAATGATCTTTGGCTTGGAAAAGACAGACCAAATGGGATGAATAGGCAGTAAATACCCAGGAGAAAGAAAGAGATTCTAGTCACTTCCCTACTCAATAAACTCTCATGGTTCCCTGCTGCCTTTGGGAGCAAATACGAAAGGCTGCTTGGCCTTCAAAACCCTTCAGACCTGGCCCCCTCCTACCTTCCCAGTCTTTTACATCTCCCTCCACGGTAACACTCTCCCATCTATCTCCTGATTCCCAGCAGTTTCCCCAGTTGTCTCCATGCCTGGAAGGTTCTCCCTCCTCTGCTCTAACTACCAATCTTTCTGATTTAAGTCACAACTAAAGTCCTGTTTTTTTACTGGAAGCCTTCCCCAACCCCTCTTACTTCTACTATCTTCCCTCTGTTAGTCATTTCCTATTTATCCTGTATATAGCTTGCTTTGTATATATTTACTTGTCTTATCTGTTAGATTGTAAGCTCTTGAGAGTAGGGACTGTCTTTTTTTTTCATTGACTTGTTTATTTACTTTTAGTTTATAAGATTCAGTTCCACAATCCCTTGAGTTTCAAATTTTCTCCCCTCCCTCCCCCTCTCCCCCCACCCCATGGTGGCGTACAATCATGTATAGGATCTACAAATACTTTCACATTGTACATTAGTCTGGTTGTATATAAGGGTTATAACCAATGAGTGGAAAATGGGAAAAAAAGAAACAAAACCAAACATGAAAAAGAACGATAGCATGTATTGCTTCAGTCTCCATTTAAACTATAGTCTTTCTAGATCTTTCTCTGAATGTAGACATCTCCTTCCATCCTGAGACTTGTAGAGT
>CM053588.1:16204551-16257879 GCA_028646515.1 Pseudochirops corinnae
GGGAGGGGAGAAAATTTGAAACTCAAGGGATTGTGGAACTGAATCTTGTAAACTAAAAGTAAACAAACAAATCAATAAAAAAAAATTTAGTTAAAAAAAGAGAGAGGAGGGAGGAAGGGAGGGTGAGCGCTTACCAGCAAGGATGACAGGCTGTGGGAGGCGGAGGAGATCAGAGGGCAGCAGGTCATGCCATCCCAGGGCTGGAAGGGAACTCGATGGCCCTCCAGTTCATTCCGTATCTGATAGAATCTCCCTGGACAGCCCCAACAAGTGGTCATCGGGCCTCAGAGACTTAGGCCACAGGAGGAGAAGGCTTATCTCAAAGGTGGCATCAGAACATGAAAGGAGGTCCTGGGGTCATGGGAGTCAGGGTTGGGAGGGCTGTGGAGGCTTATTTTATAGAAGGGGAAAACTGAGGTTCAGAGAAGAGAGGCAACCAGCCATGAGGGCAGAGCTGTCTCAGACTTAGAGTTCAAAGTCTTAGAGGAATGTCTGTGTTCCTCGCCTCCTCTGGGGCACATGGATGCACCTGTCCTCCCTTCCCCATAACCCCCTAGCTCCCTCTCAGAACCTCCTGGGCTTCCTGGGGCCAGGACTAGAGTTGGGGAGTCTTGGGCTCAGGGAGAGTGGGGAAGACTGGGGACAGATGGACAAGGCAAGAGGGGGCAGGCCTGAATCAGTGTGAGAATGTGGGGCTGACATTGAGAGACTGGCTAACTGGGTATAATGTGGAGTTAGGGATGCTGGGGCCCAGGGCCCTGGGACAGTGAGAGAGTGCTGGGGATCTGTGGACAGAGGGAGATCGCTGTGAACCATGTTTACTCATCAGAGCAAGGGAGAAGCTAGACATGTGATAGTGATCCATGCCAACACGGGAAGTGGTTACAGGGTGGTTGCTGTGGTCTACCTTAGACTTCCCATGGTGATCCTCAGGCTGGGTATCACCTCCCCTTGGCCAATGTGGCATCAGAGGGCCACATCTTTCCCCTGAAGAATCCTTGGGCTGGGCAGGATGGGGAAGGAGAATAAAACCAGAGAGTAGAAGGGAAGCTCCCCATCTCACTTGCATGCCCAGTTCTGAGATCTACATCCATCTTCCTACACCCATCCTTCCTCTGGAGCCACTGCTGGGCACTGGCAGACCCTTATCCTGGGTCTGACCTCTGCAGGCACCAGCCCAGGGAGCCAGGTCAGGATCCCTAGCCCCAGAAAAGGAGAGTTTTTGTCCCTTCAGAGGACCCATGGCCATGAGAACCTGAATCCTGACACCACCATGGAAACACAGTGACTCATGTCTGCAGGGCATCATCTATATCCTCCACCCACCCTGGTGTCCCCTGATTCCTTCCTACCAGGATAATTTGTTTCTCTCCCAACCAAATCTGCTTTTCATCTTTCCCCTGTGATTCCTGCCTAGAGGAATGCTTATGATCTTATCATCAAGCATAGGCTCTTGGGATTTTAGGGTTAGAGGGGAGAGAATAAATATTTTTGAAATGTCTACTGTGTACCAGACCTTGTGCTAAGCACTTTACACATAAATAATTTAATCCTCAATAATAACCCTGAGTGGAAGATACTGTTATTATCACCACTTAGACAGGGAAGGAAACTGAGGCAGACAGCAGACAGGTGATTTACCCAGCATCTGAGGCCATATTTGAACTCACATCTTCCTAACTTCTTGTATCATCTAACCAGAGGAGACCCCTGCACAGACCCCCGTGACCCTGGGCCTCTTCCACCCAAAGACTTTCCTGGTCTCTGGACTTTCCTTGCTCAGTGCCCTGAGCATTGTCTGAGGATGGTTGGGAGCTGAGAACGGGAAGGCTCATCTTTGGGAATTTGAGGAGAATGAGGGAGACCCAGAGAGGGAAAGCCTAGTGAGCTGAACAAGCTGCAGGCCTGGGTTCTGAATCTGGACCATAGGGTCAGTGGCCCAGAGGATTGGCACTGTCAGGAACTTTAGAGGTCTAATCCAGGCCCCTGGGGACTAGTGGTAGGCTTAGCAACAGATGGGGAAACTGAGGCTTGGAGAAGTAAGAGAGAGCACTTGCGCCAGGCCACCCCCAGGCCCATGTCTGCAGACCCAGGGCTCTGCAGGGAGCCCCCTCATCCTGGGTTACATGGAAGTCAGGGGGGAGCACTGGGTGTCATGGCTAGTGAAAGCAGGTGCCCATGTGGTTCGGCACAGCATGGAAGGGCCTGGGGCTGACAAGTGGATGGCAAGCTCTCTAGAATGCGATTCTGTAATCATGATGGGCACTCGCCGAGCTGGATTCCAGCTCTTGGCTTTCTGTGACCTTGGACCAATCCTTTGTCTTGAGCCTCACTAACTACCAAGAGTTCCTGTAGGTAAAGTGCTTGGTGTCCAGAATCAGAGAAGCCCAGACTCCCACAGCAGGAAGGGAGTTCAGGGACCATCTAATCTGCCCATCCCCAGAGAGAAATCCCTTCTGCAGATCCTGACAGGGACCTCAGCCTGAAGGTCTCCAGTGAGGGCTGCAGAGGCCAAGGAAGACCACACCTCCCAAGACTGCCCGGCCTGTCTGTGCTGGCTTCACTCAGCATGGCTCACTTTTCACCAGCTAAATCCGCTCCTTCTTTGGTGTGAAAGCATGATGAGAAGCAGGGGCTCTGGTATGTGGAGAAGGCTGGGCTTTGGTGAAGACTAGGTCCCGGAAGCTTTCCTTGGAGGGAGGTTGATGATTTGTGAGCCCCACCCAAAGGGACTCTCTTTAGAATGGACAGAGGATGGCCAAAGCTGGAAGCCAGGCTGAGCCCGGGAGACTGGATCGGGGCAGGGGCCCATTCTCAACCTGTTATCATGAGCTCCGGGGCACTTCTGCGCTGAGATGCCAGCAGAGGTACTGCTCAGCAGGGTCCTCTATGGTGGGCTGGAGGAGAAGGCTATCTCGGTTAGGGATGGTGGCAGGCTGAGCACAACCAGATGGCCCCTGTGCCCCATGTCCCTCTCCTTTTCTAGGTGGTAGGTGCTGACCCCAGGGTGGAGGGACAGGGCTGGCATCACATCGTCACTGTTTTTCCAGGAGGGATGGCAGAGTCTAATGGGAGGCTCTGGGAAGGGTATCAGAGCCCAGAGCCCCGAACCATCCTTCTTTCCTGCCTGGCCCACCCCCAGACACCCCGTGCCCCAGCATCAGACCCAGCAGCTCCCATCTCTCTCTCCTCTCTGGTATCCTTCCAGCCCTAGGAACAGCACAGATCTTGGACTAGCTGCCTCAGCTAGAGAGGACTCTGGAGACCACTGGCTCCAGTCTCTTCTAAGTGTAGAGGAGGAAATTCAATAGGAAAGAAAGACACTGGGCCAGAGTCACTCAGAAAACCAAGGGGAGAGCTGGGGTCCCTGACACCAGGTCTTCTGATGCCTGATCTCCTCTCTATCGCATCTTCAAGGGGGACATTGTAACCACATCAGCCAAGTGACCTCCCCAGGTCACACAGCCTCCCTAGGGGATCAGGGAATCTGGTTGCCTTCCATTTTCAAGATGGGGAAACTGAAGTCAGAGAGGGGAAGGAACCAAAGGGCACAGATACCTTACTGTAGCCCTTTAAATCTCCCAGCAGGTAGGACACCTTCATTTTACAGATGATGAAAGGGAGGCCAGGGGAGGTAGAAGGACCAGGCAGTGGGTCCAGCATGGCCACCGCCATGGGCAGCCACCAGGGCTAGTCATGGTGGCGCTCCCCAATGCAGTGTGGCCTTGACTCTGAAGCCTGGAGGGGACCTGGACCAAGCCAGACTCTCCTTCCAATACCTCCTGCCCTCTGGACTCTCAGAGCCCCAAGAATGCTGTGAGAATAACTGGGCACAAATCCGAGGCCGGCCACCCACCCGTGCAGCCCTGGCTAAGGGCTTCAGCATTCTCCTCTGTAAAAGCAGGGGATTGGACTAGGTCACCCTGAGGATGCCTTTCAGCTTGAAATCCATGATGCTTAGAATGGGCTAGCCCAAGGAGCTTTGCTCTCCTGCTCATCATCCTTCCCCCTAACTCTACTCCTCCTTCCAAAAGCATGACGTCTGTCCCCAGCATCACCATATGCCTGTTCTCCCAAGATCAGAGCCTTGGGTGCATCAAGAAACAAGGTGCCTTCCTGCCACCATTCTCTGCCCATGCCAATCTAACCCTTCATAAGGCACCCGGAAATCCTGTTACCAGGGATACGGCAAAGCGGATGGAATGGTAGATTCGGCCTCAAGAGACCTAGATTCAAATCCTGCCTCTGACACTCACTAGCCTTCTCCTCTCCTTGTGTTATTAATCTGCTCGGAGGCCTCAGGTTCCACATCTGTAAAATAAAGGAATGGGACCAGATTAGCTCTTAGGCCCCTTCCAGCTATAAAGTGATTGTCTGGCCCTGAACAAGGCACTAAATAAACTTTTGATTGATTGGCTGAGTCTGTGGGCTCCCCTGGCATCTGAGTTAAAGCCCCACTCACACACCACCACCTCCAGGCAGGCTACTATAATTTTCTGCAGTTCAGAGACCTTTCCCCACTACCATGCTCTGATCCTCCTCCTCCTCCTCCTCCTCCTCCTCTTCAGCATCACAGAGTGGCCTCCAGCCTTGGGGTGTGAGGGATGCCCCACCAGATGGAAGTGTTCTCTCAGGAGTTTGAGATGTCCGTATTCAGATAGCAGGATTTGAGCCAAAGGCGGTTGCTGTTCATTCGTGTCCAATTTGGGGTTTTGTTGGCAAAGAGACTGGAATGGTTTCCCATTTCCTTCTCCAGTTCATTTTACAGGTAAGGAAACCAAGGCAGACAGAATGAAGTGACTTGCCCAGGGTCACTAAGTGTCTGAGGCCAAATTTGAACTCAGGGAGATGAGCCTTCCTGACTCCAGGCCCGGCGCCTTCTCCACTGCCCCAAAGGCCTGGGTTCTAATCCCAGCTCTTCCATTTCCTACCCAGGTGACCTTAGGGGGGTTGTTTTTCCTCTTCTGTAAAATGGACTTGCAGTAACTGGTTTCTGAAGCCTCTTCTGGCTCTGAATCCTATTGTGACTAGCGGGGTGGAGGTGGGGTGTGCACATCTGCTGTCATGGGCGCATCCATACCTACCCACCTCTCCGTCCTCAGCTTTCTCCCACCTGCAGAGAAACTATTGGCGAAGTGATGGGTTGGATGTTATGCGTACTCTGTCCACCAGGTGCCGCTCTACTTCAGCCGCTGGTCAAGGGTGCGTGGGGCAACCGAGCGCTTTGGGAGGTGTCTCTCGTGCTTAGGCAAGGGCTCTCCTCCCCCACAGGTACCCAAGTTCAGGCTCTAGAGAGCCGGGTGCCAAATTCATTCCAGGGGAAAGAAATGGAGGATCATTCGGAAGGGGGAAACTGGGAATCCCTGCATGGCTCCAACCCCCTGCTCCCCATCTGGGACTCTACTTGCAATAACTCTGCACCCCTATCTCTGTAGGGAAACCGAGGCAGGCTGAAGGAAGCCGAGGCCAGCAAGCGATTTATACAGTGACCCCTTAAACGGAAAGAGAAAGAAACCCAAAAAGCCTTACTGTGCAATCATAACGACAGGGCAGGGTCTGGAGGGACATATGGGAAAACCTGCCTCTTTCTTGCTTCTTTGTAGAAGAGGCAGTGATGGGGGCGGAGCTGGGCATGTGTTGTCGGACCGATGACGGATTGGTTACTTCAGATGAACTGTTATTCTCTCTGTCTCTTCTCTGTCTCTGTCTCTGTCTTGTCTCTCTCAATCTGTCTCTGTCTTTGTCTCTCTCTGTCTCTGACTCTTTCTCTGTCTCTGTCTCTCTCCATCTGTCTCTGTCTCTCTCGGTCTCTCTCCATCTGTCTCTGTCTCTGTCTCTCTCTCCCCTCCCTTCTCCCTCTCTCCTTTTTTGTTTGTTAATATGATGGTTCTCTGAGGAGGGGAAGTGAGGGATCTCTACGGAAATGAAGGTCATGTGAATGCACCGGGGGGCACTGGGCAGGATGCTTCCTGATGCACATCCCCCCACTTCCCAGCTCAGTTTTTGGCCAATGTCAGCCATCGGTTGACATACATTTTAAAAGTTGCTACTATGTGCACTGTCTTGCGCACTGAAGATATATTAAAAAAAAAAAAGGCAACCCCTCTGAACAAACACTCTCTAGCCTCAAGGAGCTGAGGGTCTAATGGGGGAGACAACATGTGACCAACTATGGCTCGTGAAGATGGTGGCGGGACACGGTGGAGACCATGAAGGGACTAACATTAAAGGGGATTGTGGAGGATTTTAGTTGGGACTCGAAGGAAGCTGGGGAGGCCAGGAGACGGAGATGAGGAGGGAGAGAATTCCAGGCGAGGGGCTTGGCCAGAGCTCCAAGGAGCCCAGCGTCACTGGAGTGAAGTTAGTGCAGCGCAGCAAGGGTGTGCGGTGGTGATGTGGGGTGGGGCTGGGTTGTGAAGTGAAGATGGGTTTGAATGTGAAACAGAGGATTTTGTATCTGATCCTGGAGGTGATAGGGAGCCATGGAGTTGCCTGAAGGAGGGATGCTGGTAGTGGTGACATGGTCAGAGCTGCGCTTTAGGAAGGTCACTCTAGGGGCACCTAGGTGGTGCAGTAAATAGAGCACCAGCCCTGGAGTCAGGAGGACCTGAGTTCAAATCTGACCTCAGACACTTGATGCACTTAATAGCCATGTGACTTTGGGCAAGTCATTTAACCCCAATTGCCCTCCAAAAAGCAAAAAAAAAAAAAAAAAAAAAAAAGGAAGGTCACTCTGGTATCTGAGGGGAGGATGCCCTCTAGTAGGGAGAGACTTGGGACAGGCAGACCCTCCACCAGGTTATTGAGGAGAGGAGGGTCTGCTCCTCTGGAGGGACACATGGGAAAACCTGCCTCTTTCTTGCTTCTTTGTAGGTGACAGAGGAGAGACTGGTGTATCTGAGAGGTGATGGAATGACTATGGAGGGGTCACTTGGGCCATGGAGGATGACCATGGGAGGAGGATAGATGAACAGGCTGTAATGCAGGCTGCAAGCAGTTGTGCTGAGGCACAGGGAAGTGTCAAGGCCCTGCAACGAGCTGGGTCATGGGGAGTTCAGAACATTGCTCAAGGTTCTCCCACAGTAGGTTACCAGGTGTTTCAGATTAGTGTCTCCACACCCTGGGGCCTTCATGCCCTTGTGATTGCACCTCCCCTCTCACAATTTTGTTCAGCTGGGCTCTGTCACGTGTGGTATGTGGATCTGGGCTATATATAAGGCTCAAGTTTTGGGGATAGTTTGAAGTCTGCCTTAAGATCTTGCTGTAAGGCTTCCCCATGGAGAGGACTCAATAAACTTTCTCTGCTTGCACCTCCGAGCCTCCACTCTTCTGTTCTTAAAATGCGCTAGCCTACTCCAGGGAGGTAAGTAACCGTCTCCCCTGCAGGCAAGTTAGGGTACTTTGACAGAGAACCCTGACACAGGGCATGTGAGGTGTTAATAGGCTAACCTCAGCACAGATGTGAGTCTACACCTTCTTTTCCATTGAGACCAGTCCCTGACAGAATTGGAAGGGTGCCTTGTATTGGCTGAGTGACGACTATCCATGCCTCTGGTGGCCCTTACAAGAAGCGGGCTTCTCAGGCCTGGCCTCGATTGAGACGAGATCTTATGGAGAAGATGGAGAGACATATGGGGACCAACTTGACAAGCTGCAGGGTGGCTGGGGACGAAAGCCTTTCCCTTTCTGACTGTTGTGATCCACCAGAGACACAGCCTCCCGGAGACAGGACAACCCAGCTGGGATCTGGGGGTGTGAGGATGAAGCCTTTGTCTTCGAAGTCTGGGCCAGCATTCTGCAACACCAGCTACTTTAAATATTTTTGTGCAAATGCATACCTTCCTGTTTTCTTCAGTCTCTTTGGGATACAGAGCTAGCTGTGGCATCTGGGTCAAAGGATGTGCACGTTTGACATCGCTTTGGGCAGAGTTCCATGTTGCTCTCCACAATGATTGGATCAGTTCGTAACTCTACCAACAAGGCATCAGTGGGACCTTGTGCAATAGCGCCCCCTTGTGTCAGGCCATGGCAGCTGCTGGGCTGGGCTCGTGTGGGAAGCCCAGGCCAATGGCAGGGCCCCTCCTGCTCCCCTCCTGCCTTGCCTGGCCTATGTGCTTCCCATCTCCCTGGGGCTTCAGCTTAGCTAGTGGCCTGGTACGCTCCCTCTGTGTCTGCTCTGCCTCAGTGGGTCCTGGAGGGTTTGCTGGGCACTCCCCCTGTGTACTCCTCCTGCAGTACCAGGAGTACCCCTGGGGAGGAGAGCTGGGTGGGGGGGCACAGGTGTGCATGGAAGACTGTGCGGAGTGCAGCATCTGATTCTTGTGGGGCGTCTCCTGCAGGGCTGTGTCTGGGCCACAGCCGGAAGCAGTCAGCACCAGACTGTGAGTCCCTGGGGCCAGCAGCCCCTGCTCCCCTCCCTGGGGTGGGCTGGGGAGGGGGCTGTCTTGGAGCTCCCACCCCGCCTGCCTTCCCAAACAGTGTCCAGCAGGCTGGTCTTCTGGATTGCTCCCTTCTCGCTGGCCTGGAGGGGTCCCTGGTAATCCTGCTGTGCTCAGCCCTGGTCCAGGCTGACCTGTACCTGCTGGGGTGAGGAGGGAGCCCTCATGCTCCTGGAGGAGAAGAAACCAAATAACCTCTTCTGGAATCAGGCCTTATTTCTCATCTAGGATGTCTTGGTCAGTCAGCTGGGCTCTGCACCTGCCCCTTCTTCGGCCAGACCTTCTGGTCCAAACCCGGCCTCCCTTCAGGGCTGGTGGTGACAGGTGAGCCCAGGAGGGCCTCCACCTCAGGGCTGGTTCCCATGGGCTCCCTCAGGCCCCTTTTCTCTAGTGCCCTAGGGGAGTCAGGTCCTCTGTGGGATCCCTCTCAGGTGGTGACCAAGCTTACTATTGCTACTGGTACCACCCCCACCTCTAGTCTCACCCCAGTAAGTGGCTCATGCTGAAGGTAACAGGTGAGAGCCACCTTCCCCACTCCCAGCCCAGCTAAGGGGACCCTGGAGGGGAGGAGACCAGCCTGAGGCCTCCAGCTATGGGGAGACAACAGCTTCAGAGCACTGAGACGTTTAGGACAAAAGAAATTGTCTTCAACAATCAAGCACTGGGGTGACTCTGGGCTAGCCCTTCCTATCTTTAAAATGGGTGTGGGGGTGTTGGAGCACACTGCCCCCACTTGGCTGAGATGGGGTCTTGGACTAGCCCCTGCCCTCTTCAATCTCCCTTCCATGCAAGGTGGGCTTTTTGAACTCTCTGGGCCCTCTCTTTGCCCCCCCCCCCCACCGTTTCTTCCCCCCCCTCCCATGAAATGAGGGGGCAGGTGTGTGAGAACCGGGCCCTGGTCTTCCCCCAGGTGCTGTCATCTCTCCAGACATCTTCAGCCTGGCCCAGCTGAGGCTGGTGGGGCCGAGTTCTTTGGTTGTTGCGGGTCCACCCAAGGGCCAGCCTCAGGTGTGTGCAGAGACGTGGGTGAGAGGATAGTTCAGGAAAGAAACATGAACTCCGTTTAGTGATTGTAAAAGTTTATTGTTATGCTGTTCAGCGAGCAGGCAGGCTTAGGAAGCCTGCAAAAGTGCAGGAATTAGAAATACAGATTATATAGCCATCATAACATAAATCAGGTATCAATTATGCTAACTAGGTGAGTAAGGGTGGTTTTAGGGAGGAGTTAAGGAGTGATCAGTGCTTAAAGGGACATGCACTTTTCATATCTACTGTGCAGGAGTATTGCCCATAATTCCCTGGGAAAAAGCCCATTGGGGGGCTACCAGGAGGTGTGGTTTTTGCCTTGAAACATCACCTAAGTCATCTAGCAGTCAATTCTGACTGAGAGGTGTCCAGTCTGTTCCCCATCAACATCCTGTTTGACAAGATGAATGTTGGAAGCTAGACTAAATGGGGCCTAATTGGTGAGGAATTATCTTACCGATAATTGTGCATTGAAAGATTCATAGGTGTGACTGACCGCTAGAACAAGGGAGCTTTACATTTCTCTAATTGCTTATAGATGGTTGGGTGAAGGATTCATAGGTATGGCTTGATCTTGTAATAAGCAGGGTTTATGGCAGCTAAGCAGAGTGTTGTTCAGGGAAGAGGCAGAGTTAATGATTTTATGTCTGGGGGAGGTGTGATTTCACAACTGAAGTTGCAACTGGATATTACAAACCGAGGCACCCCAACACCCCATCAAAAGGACTGATAATTTAATAAGAGACTTGTCTTTTTTAAGTATATGAAGATGGGGGGCAAAAGGCTTGGCTGCAGTCAGGGTCTCAGACACAAATCTTTTGAGTGTCACTCCAGGGGGTCTTTAGGGAGCTGGCCTTATGTGAATCCACTAGGCACATAACCAAAAGGCCCTGATTAGAGCACACTAAGCCTTGACTTCAGCTGCATCATTTGGTCTTCTTGGTGGCCAAAATCCTGATCAGGTGGTGGGACAGGAGGAAGCAGCCAGGGGCCAGGGAGGCCCCAGTTCAAGCCCAGGCTGGCCCAGCCCAGTTACTGGAATGGGAAATAAAAGGTCAAGACCCAGTTCGAGTGGCCTCTGTTTTTGGAGTGTGGGTCCAGGCAGGGTAGGGGCAGTGGGGAGAGAGACATGGGCATCCCTGCTCCCCACTGACCTCTGCTATGCTCCAACTCTCAGGGCCAGCAGGCCACATCCCTGGGACCTCTCTTAGCTCTGTGTCTGGAATCTCCTGTGGCCTACAGGACACTCTCCCTGCACAGCCACCCCCTGGCCCTTGGCAACTCTTCATATTCTCCTGCCTCTGGCCCCCTGGGTCCCCTTTAGCCGTTCCTGGCCCCAGGGTCCTCTCAGGCCTCTGGGCTCTGTACCCCACGGCTTCTCTGATTCCTCCCTCTTGTCTGTCCCCCCTCCCTTCACAAAGTCCCTCTGGAGGCACGTAGGTGGCCAGGACACAGAGGGCTGAGCTGGAGTCTGGAAGAGTTACCTTCACCTGCATGATCTCAGCAAGTCACAGGCTCTCTCCAGCTGTTGTCCCATCTGTATCAATGCATGAATGGGAGAGTACCCAGTACTTATGCTTACTACCTGGGAGGCAGCCAGTGTTCTCAAACTTTTCCATCTCAGGACCCCTTTACACTCTTAAAAAAAAATCATTGTAAGCATGAAATAACTTTTTGTTGAATGGGGGTTTTATCTCCGTTATTGACCATATTAGAAATATAAACAGATATCTTCATTTTTAGCAACTTACATTTGTTAAAATATAAATAGAATATACACAATAGGTTTAACAATTTATATTTATTCACTTAAAATAAGAATAAACCCATCGCATGTTGACTTTTTAAATTAAAACAACCTATAATTTCCAAATTTTAAAAAAATCTTGGGAGAAGTGTGGCATTGTGCCATATATTTGTACAAATCGCTTTAATGCCTGGTTTAAAAAAAGACAGCTGGATTCCCATATATTCTGTCATATCTTCATATATTCTCATATATTCCTCTCTATATTCTCATATCTGCTTTTGCATTCTTTCTGTGGCTGTATTATGTGTCACATGAAGAAAATCCTGCCTCACAAAGCTATGGGGTTGGAAAAGGGAAGCGTATTTTAATAGGTAAATACTGTCTTAGTATTATTAGGAAAATTGTTCTGACCTTGCAGACCTTCTTAAAGGGTCTTCAGGACTTCCAAGGGTCTCTCAGATCACATACTACAGACACAAATCCAAGCAACCAAGACAGACCTTGCCTTCAAGACCTTACCTTCTAATGGGGAAGATGGCAGACAACGAGGAGGAGGGAGAGCTGGGAAGGGGTGGGGTAGAGAAGGGGCCATGAGGGAGCACGGTTTGGGATGTCGAGGACATCACGTGGAGGCTGGGCTCCCAGTGAGAGAAGGGCCCAGGGCAGAGTCTGAGCTGGAGTCTGAGGAGGAGGAGAAGGAGGATCCTGGTTCATCAAATTATAGTGTTGTCAAGCAGAAGGAGATGAAGAAGGAAGAAGGCCCAGAGGCACAAAAACATCTACACTAGCTGCCTATATAGTGGCAAAGAACTGGAAACTGGGGGTGGGGGTGGGGGTGGTGTCCATCAGTCAGTCTATAAATAAACATTTAATAAGCACCTACTTTGTGCCAGGCTCTGTGTCCAGCACTGGGGATACGATGAAACATTAAAGACTGTACCTGCCCTCAAGGAGGGAATTCCTGAAGCCACTCTGGATGCAGGCAGAGGAAAAGAGAAACCCGGGCAGACTCTTACGAACTGATGCAGGCAGAAGAGCACAGAACCAGGAAGACAATTCTGCCCAGACAAACAACTTGGAAAAACTTGGAGACTCTGATTAATGAGAGCAGGGATTGACTTTTGCTTCTTTTTGTATCCCCAGCACCAAAGTTTATTAACTGTACTGACTGATGGTCCACGATGTCAGAGGACTGACGATGTAGCCTGTTGCCCGCCATTGTCAGAGGCAATGGATTTCTGGCATGGAATGAGACATTTTTAGACACAGCACAATGGGGTTTGGGCAGCTAGGTGGCTTGGAGTCAGGAGGACCTGGATTCAAATTCAGTCTCAGACACTAGCTATGTGACTGTGGACAAGTCACTCAGTCCTGTTTGCCTCAGTTTCCTCATCTGTAAAATGAACTGGAGAAAGAAATGGCAAACTGCTCTACCATCTTTGCCAAGAAAACCCTAATGGGATCAAGAAGAGTCAGACAGGACAGAAATGACTGAATAACACTAGAAAACAATCAGTCCATGGAAACGTGCTTATCTCCATTTCTTGGGTACATTTCTTAATGTGCCATGGTGCAAGGCTGTGTTGAAGTATTCCGTCTGCACTGGGGACTTTCTGTAATCTTGGAACAACTTTGCTTCTTAATGTATCAGTCTTTATCAGAATTCATTCCCTTAATAGGGATAAGACCTCCAGAGCTACTCTAAGTAACAGAAAATAAAAACAAAAGAAACGGAAGGAATTAGAATAGGCAATGAGGAAAGAAAGCTGTCACCCTTTGCAGATGCTACGATACACTTAGAGAATCAAGTAAAAAAACTACTTGAAATAATAAACTTTAGCAAAGTTGCAGGATATGAGAAACCCACACAAATCCTCAGAATTCCTATATAATACTAACAAAACCTAACAGCAAGAGATAGAAATAGAAATTCCATTTAAAGTTACTGAGGCAATATAAAATATTTGGGAGTCTACCTGCCAAGACCAACCCAGAAACTATATGAACACAATTACAAAACACTTCTCACACAAATAAAATCAGAGTTAAATAATTGGAAAAATATCAGTTGTTCATGGGTAGGCCAAGCTTTTACAATAAAAATGAAAATTTTACTTAAATTTATTTACCTCTTTAGTACCGTACCAATTAAACAACCAAAAAATATTTTATAGAGCTAGAAAAAAATAGTAACAAAATTCATCTGGAAGAACAAAAGGTCCAGAACATCAAGGGAATTAATGAAAAGAAATGCTAGGGAAGGTGGCCTAGCCAGACCAGATCTAAAATTGTATTATAAAGCAGCAGTCATCAAAACTACTTGGTACTGGCTGAGGAAATAGAGTGGTGGATCAGTGGGATAGGTTAGGTACACAAGACACAGCAGTCAATGACTATAGTAATCAACTGTTTGATAAACCCAGCTTCTTGGATAAGAATTCACTATTTGACAAAACCTGCCGGGAAACTACAAAATACTATGGCAGAAGCTAGGCATAGACCAACACCTTACACTGTTTACCAAGATAAGGTCAAAATGGGTACATGATTTAGACACAAAGGGTGAAACTATAGGCAAATTAGGAGAGCAAGGAATAGTTTACCTGTCAGATCTATGGAGAAGGGAAAAATTTATGACCAAACAAGGGATAGAGAGCATTACACAATGCAAAATGGATCATTTAGGTTCCATTAAATTAAAGAGGTTTGCACAAAGTCAATGCAACCAAGATTAGAAGGAAATCAGAAAGCTGGGAAATGATTTTTATAGCCAATGTCTCTGATAAGGGCCTCATTTCTAAAATATATAGAGAACTGAGTCAAACTTAAAAGAATACAAGTGATTCCCCAACTGACAAATGGTCAAAGGATATGAACAGGAAGTTTACAGATGAAGCAATTAAAACTATTGTTTGGGATGAAAAATATCCTTCATCCTTAATTTAATGAAAAAAAATAAACACAGAGATTTCTTAGGATAAGAACAGGACTTTATTCTCTTCCCTGGGAGAAGAGGGCAGTCTTCCCCATGACTCATCATGGAGAAGAGGCAAGTTACAAAAGATAGTGCTGGAATTTATAACATAACCTAGTCAAGACCCGTCCCCGACTGCTTCCTCTCTCATTGGTGGAGAGGCAGACTTCACCAAATTCTTCCCCAACTGGGACAGCAAGGAAAGAGGGGGGGGGGGGGAGGGTCCCACCAAGGCGGGAAAACAGACAAAGGAAGATAAAAGTGATTGACAGAAGCAATTTAGGAAAGGAAAAGTTAACCATCCCAAATTGAGAAGTTTTCACTTATCCCATACACTATCTACAATCATATGAAAAAGTGCTCTAAATCACTAAGTACCACCTCACACCTATCAGATTGGCTAACATTACAAAATAGGAAAATGATAAATGTTGGAGAAGATGTGGGAAAATTGGAACACTAATGCATCGTTGGTGGAGCTGTGAACTGATCCACCCATTCTGGAGAGCAATTTGGAACTGTGCCAAAAGGGCTGTGCATACCCTTTGATTCAGCAATATTACTACTAGGTCTGTATCTCAAAGAGATCAAACATATGGGGAAAAGTTTATTTATAGCAGTTCTTTTTGTAGTGGCAAAGAATTGAAAATTGAGAGGATGCCCATCAGTTGGGGAATGGTTGAACAAGTTCTTTTTGTAGTGGCAAAGAATTGAAAATTGAGAGGATGTCCATCAGTTGGGGAATGGTTGAACAAGTTGTGGTACATGAACGTTAATGGAACATTTTTGTGCTATAAGAAAGGATGAGCAGGCAGATGTCAGAAAAATCTGGGAAGACTTGCATGAACTGATGGCAAGTGAAGTGAGCAGAACCAGAGCGCTGTTCACAGTGACAGTAATGCTGTGTGACCAACTTTGATAGACTTAGCTCTTCTGAGCAATGCAAGGATCTAAGACAATTCCAAAAGACTCATGATCAAAAATGCTATCCACATCCAGAGAATTATGGAATCTGAATGCAGATCGAAGCATACCATTGTCTCCCTTTAAACAAAAAATTTTCTTGTAGTCTTTCCTTTTGGTTCTGATTCTTTCACAACATGACTAAGGTGGAAAGGTGTTTAATATGCTTGTACATGCATAGCCTACATCAGATTGCTCGCTGTCTAGAGGATGGGGGATGTGTTCCCATCCACCGTTTTTAACCTGGGTCTCCTCATCTCCAGGCTGGAAGTGCACAGGACCTGCCGATCCTGCTACATATCCACGTTGGCCCTCGGCCCTGCTTTTTCCGGCCGAGGCCGGTTCGCCCTACTCCGTCGCCTTGTCGGCCCTCCCCTCCCAGTAAGAGAAGACGCTGGCTGGCTTTAGCCCTGCTGGGGCGCAGAACTTGCACCCAGAGCGTGGGTTCATCCCTCCCCAGCAGCCCCAGCCTCCCCGACTGCAGGGGATCACCGGCGGGCACCACCACGCCCAGCACATTAACTAAACGTACAACAGTGACCTAAATCTTGAAGGTGTTCAATGTAAGGATAATGCAGGAATGAGGGAGACGTCCCGGGCTACAAACGCGTGTCGGTGACTCCGGGCACGCATGCTCTCTTCGGACCTGCGGTGCCAAGAAGGGGACGACATTCTCTACCTTCTGGCCCCGCCCACTCTGTTCGCAAAACGCACGTACTTGTAGGCCCAATCAACGGCTGAGAACCAATCCGGTGTGCACATGCGCACTGCAAAAAGTGAGCCGGTCAGGCAGGCACGCATGCGTCCTGGATTAGACGTCCACAAATCCCAGCTGCCCCTGCGGCGACGGGGAAAGCGGCCAACATGGCGGCCAGTGAGTGCGGGTGTCAGCTGCTGGGAGGGGTTCGGGGGTCCGCGCGGGGGTGGGGTAGGGTCAAGGGCGGTGTGCAGAGGCCCAGGACAGGAGGTGCGGCCCGCGGTCCCGGGGCGGGGCGTGGTCAGAGGTCACTCGCCGGGCGGCGGGGCTATGTGGCCTCCACTGTAGGGAGTCAAGATCACGGAAGGCGGGGTCAGGGGTAATGTCTAGCCGGGGCGGAGGTCAAAGGTCAGCGTGCACTTTTCCCCTCTTCCCCCCCGGCAGGACTGGCACGGTTCCTGAAGGAGGCCTGGGCCAAGGAGCCAGTGCTGACCGCGTCCTTCGCGATCGGCACCCTGGGTAAGCCCCGCGCCCCGGGCTTGGGGAGGGGCGGGGTCGAGGTCAAGGACAGTGCCCTGGCTTAGAGAGGGCATGCCGATGTCAAGGTCACAGTCGGGGGGGGGGGGAGGGGAGCATGGTCTGCACCCCTCCCCCCCCGCCGGGGATCCCTGGTCCTGATTCTGCCATCCCTCTTGCAGCGCTGCTCGTGCCCCCCCTGAGCCCCTACACCAAGTACGCAGGCATGATCAACCGCGCGACCCCCTACAACTACCCTGGTGAGTGGTGGTAGTGGTGGTGGTGGGGGGGAGTGACAGGGCCAAGTGGGGTTGGGGCGGGACGACCGTGAGCACCTCCTTCTTCTCCTCCAGTTCCCCTCCGAGATGACGGCAACATGCCCAATGTGCCCAGCCATCCCCAGGATCCCCAGGGGCCGTCCCTCCAGTGGCTGAAGAACCTGTGAACCCTCCACCTGCTCCCACCCCCCAATAAACGTGCTGGCTTCTCCTGGAGTCTCCGAGGCTGCTCCGAGGGGCAGAGGGGAGGCGAAGCTTTATTGGGGGGTGACGTCAAAAGGAGGGCTGGCCAAGCTGGGGTAGGAAAGCAGTTTGTCCGGGCCCCGGGCTACCCATCCTGGTGTGAGGGCCTCGTCTGGCTCAAAGCCAAAGTCATCCTCTACCTTGATCTGAGGGAAGAGAAAGGGTGAGGCTGGACTCCTGGGAAAATCTGCTTTTGCTCCCCTTCCCCCCACCTCTGTATGCTTACCTGGCCTGGGCCCAGCTCTGGGGTTAGCAGCACCCCGCTTCGGCGTCCATCCTGGGGCCCCCGCCGCCTCTTCCTTCCACTGGGGCCTTCCCCAGGCGGGGGACTGCTGGGCTCAGGGGGCCGCCGAGGGGGAGGTGACAGGCTTTCCTTTTCTGGCGGCTCGTTCTCTGCATTTCCTGGGGTAGGGGCATCGGGACCTTGGCTACCCTCATCCTAGAGTGGGACCAAGGCAAGGAGTGAGTGCTCACCCCTTTTGGGATCATGGCCTCTCCGCCCCCTGGGGCCCAAGGCCTTACCTCCAGCACAATAGTGAACTGGCTCTTTCGGTAGTCATCCCCGTAGGAATCCAGGACTCGCATGAGAAACCTGGGGGCCAGGACAGGAGAACCTTGTGAAATGGAGAAGCTGGAGCAGCCAGCTCCTCTCACTGTGTCCATGCTGATCAGTCTGGTCTCTCAGTATCTTTCCACCCAGATGTTGTATGTGCATACATCGTTCTGTTCTCCCTTCTTCAACCCCAGTCTAGCTCTGACTGTTCATAGACCCATTCTTTTCCGAGGATGGAAACCTTAGGGTCCTCTCTGTAGCCCCTCCAGTCCATTCCCTGGTCTATCCTTCTCTGCCCGCATCAGCAGCCCCATCGCCCAATCTCCTGCTCAGGGTGGGGAACCTGCAGCCCTAACGCCACATGAGGCCTTAACGATTTGTTCTGTAAATTGTGGATTCAGTCAGAAGGCCACAGGTTCCTCACCCTTGTTCCAGTTGGTCTAGTTAGACTGGCCATGTTGTATTAGCCCCCTGAAATGAAGTTCCATATACCAGGCATCTCTCCCATTAGGATGTGCCCCACCTAAGGGTAGTGATGTGTGTGTGCTTAGCACACTGACCTGCACCGAGCAGGAGCTGGATAAACGCTTGCTCACTGAGATAAAGAAGATAATTTGGAGGGAATGCTGAGACAGGAGAGAGATGAGAAGTTAGAAGGGCACCTGAACTTTGTCTAGAAAGAAGGTAAAGATTGAGAAGGGAGACCGTTCCCAAAATGTACTGAGGCAGAAGGAAAAGGGAGACAATTATATGGGAGTGTAGAGTGTTTCCAGGGCAGTGAGTAACATGAACTGACTGGAGAAGCAGGTCAGGGCCCACATATTGGAGAGGGGCTTTAAATGCAGGCTGAGGAGCAATGGGAATGGGGACACATGTAAGATCTTCTAGTGGAGAATTTACATGGTTATAACTGTTCAGGGAATATGAATTTACATTCCAAGGACCTGCTTAGCATCTTCCACAAGTAGAGAGCATATGGTTTTATGTTTTTGGAAACTTAGTATCAGACAGAGGCTTAAAATTCCCCTTTTTACTCTGCTTTTATCCTAAAGTTCTGACAAGGGAGATTTTCCAGCCCCCAACTTTGTCTTTAAAGCCTTGGACCATTCCCTGGTCTAGTTTCTTTTAAAAAATTTATTTACTTCTGGTTTACAATATTTGGTTCCACAATCCCTTGAGTTTCTAATTTTCTCCTCCCTCTTCTCCCCTCCTACCTCCCCATGGTGGCATGCAGTCAGGTATAGCCTGGTCCAATTTTCCACCTCACCTTCGCTCTTGCCTGAGCCTCCTGGTGATTCTCTGCACCTGGTGGAGTCTGTTCAAGACCCGCTCATTCACCTGAGGGGGAAAGAAAAGATCAGACCAGGGAGGGTTTCTCCTCCCCACCTCCCCCATTCCCTTGGTCTTCCCTCTGGTGTGATGGAGCATTTATAATAACATTTATAATAACATTTTATAATAACTCCCATTTATAATAACATTTTACTTCCAGGAAATAGACTCCAACAGGGGAATGTTTCAGAGTCGTTTAGTCCAATGACCTTTCAAAAGGGGAAATGGACCTAGGTATGTAATTTGGTCACAGTAGTAGTCCTCAATCTGTGGGTGGCTTAAGTAAGGCTAGGGGTGAGGGACCTGGGCAGTCACACAAGGAGGTTTGGTATCACCCTTGGAGACACAGGATCCGGGAGGCAGGCTAGAGGCTGCTAAATGTAAAGTCTTTCATGGCTCAAGCACAGGATGGGAGAGACATGGTAGATCTCAGTTCATGCAGAGCTGTGAAGGGTCTGGAGGCAAATAGGAAGACTGCTCTCATCTCCCAAGTATTACAAGGGCTGGACCCCGGGCCTGGCCTCTAAAAGGAAGGGTTGGAAGCGGTCACCTCGGAGGATCCTGTCCCCTCCCCCTGGGGCGATGGGAGGGAAAAGGCCAGTCCAAGGTCTGTGAGCCAGGCTGGGGCACACCTGCTCGATTTCCCGGCAGCGCCGGCCCAGCGCCTGGTACTTGCGGCGGCTCAGCTCTCGCTGGCGACGCCGGCGGCCTCGGGCCGCCTCCTCCTCTTCCTCCCGCTCGCGGAGCCCCGGCCCTCCCAGGGCTCCCCCGACGAACTCCACCTCCGTCTCAAGCTCCGACTCGAGGATGTGGCCGCCGAAGAGCGGAGGCAGCGCCAGCTCCGAGCCCGGGGGCGCCGAGAACTCCTCGAAGCCCACGCCAGCCATGGAGCTGCCGGGGGAGCAAAGGATTGGCTAGAGGCCTTGACTTCGGGGACCCCATCCTCCCATTTCCTTCCCTCTGGGGACCCCTACTGCCCCTCTCCGGGACCTTCCATCTCCCTCCTCTGGGAGCCCCGTTTAGCCCTCCTCGAGTTCTTCCGCCCCCTCCTCTGGAGGCCCCGTCTGCCCGTTTTTCTGCGCTGTTCTGTGGACCCAGCGCCCCCCTCCCCGGGCCTTCCCTTGCGCTCCTCCCGAGACCCCGACGCAATCTCCTTAGAGTCCCTGTCTTGGCTGGAGTGGCCGTGGAGACTACAACTCCCAGGAGGCTCCGGGCTAGCCGGCCCCTGCACAGCCCAGGCCTCTGCCCTGGTTTCTCCTGGGAGTTGCAGTTCTCCCCCGCACTGCTTTGCCTCAAGGTCCAAGGCTCTGAGTCCCTGGCCTCCCTGCGGAGATTCAATGAGCCAGGCGCCCGGGGGTCCAGGTCGTCATCCGTTTCAACGACTCCGACATCCAGGCTTCTAACCTACCCGGCCTGCAGAGGGGCCAGAGCACCCAGTGGCTGTCCCTCGGCTTCACTGGATCCTCCACGTCTTGCTGGGCGCCGCCGCCGATTTTTATTGGTTCTTCCGGGGAGCCAATCAGCGCTTGCTGTGTCGTCACAACCGTGCGCCCCATGTGAAAGACTGGAGCATGCGCGAGGAGGAGCTGGGTTGGCGTGACGTCGCTTCCCGCGACGGTTTCTTCGGAGGTCCGGCACCGGCTTGTGAGGAGGCAGTAAGTGAGCGGAAGTTGAGGGGGTGGGGGTTGCGCCGGGGCCAGGGTAGCCTGGGTCCCCTCCCCTCTGGGAGCCTGAACTCTGTGGGGCTCGACACATTCCTATCTAAATAAATGGTAGATGATTCTCAGAGCGCGCCGAGCGCGGGGCAGATCCGGGCTGGCTGCGTGGAAGCTGCGGCAGGGAAGCCGGCCCTGTGCAAATGCCCGGAGGCTGGAGGCGCGGGGTCCGGGGGGTGGGTGGAGTGCGACCAGCCAGCGGCCCTGGGAGAGGAGCAGGCTGAGGGGGTAAAGGGAGGGCATCGAGTCAGGAAGCCCCTACCCCCGAATAGTGGTCCGGACCGAGGGGCTGAGAGCCCGCCCCGGGGACCAGCTGCCGAGGCAGGAACCAGAGGCCTTAGCTACAGCTTGGAAAAGGAGCGATGAGGGAAACTGAGGCAGGTCCCGACTTGGGTGACCGCGGGCCGCAGGGGCTTTAGAGGAGCAGGCTGGGAAGAAAGGGCGGAGAAGGAAACTGGGGCTGACTTGGGACTCGTCCGGGGCGCATAGCTCAACCGGAAGCAGGGTTTTTGTAGGCTTTTTGGACTCCCGAGTCCGGAAGATTGTTACCGTGACCCGGCTTGTCCTGCCCCTGGCGGTCGGGGGGCGTCGTCCTGGCCTGGGGTGGTCAGGGGAGCCGTATCGGACGGTGCCCACGGGCAGTCGGGGGGCTGTGGTCCTGACACCCGGCCGGTCTCTAGGTTTTTGAGCCAAGGTGGGGGGGCTTGTTGGGTTTGGACACATGGAACTTGATCCCTGAGACCCAGTCGAAGCTGCCCTTCTCGGGAGAGCTGCTAGAGTGGGGTGTCAGCACGGGAGTCCGAGAGGGGAGCAGGGAGAGAGACCTGGAGAGAAGAGACAGGGCCCAGAGAGCCCTGGCCTGCTTGGGAGAGACGCCCGGAGGAGCATGCCCTGGAGCACGGCTCTAGATGATGGGCTTGTGGCAGAGCAGTGGGGCTCCTTTGGCACGGAACCGAGGAAGCAGATGGGCTGTGGCCAGGTGAGAGTGGGGGAGGCATTCCAGAGGGAGCACAGTGGGCCCTTGTAGGGTCCTGGCTGTAAAGGAGAGAAGATGAGAGAGAAGGGACAGGACAATGAATAAGGGTGGAAGAGTGGGGCAAAGGGAGAGCTAGAAGGATCGGAGCTGCGGCCCTGGGGGAGAGAACTCCAGAGTTCATAATCAGGGAGATAAGGCCGGTGATGGCAGATGAGGGGGCCTTGGCCTTCAGTGGTGGCTGAGGTCAGGAGGGGTTCAGGTTGATGGGAGAACCAAGAATGTTTGAGCAGCATCAGCATGTGTAGTCAAGCCCTCGGGTGTGAGGGCTTGGGTTGGCAAGGGAGCCAGAGAAAGAGTGAACTGGGGATTGCTGGGTAGGTGAGATCAGAATAGGAGGATGGAGCCTCAGAGAGCTGCCCTCAAGGAAAGAGGCTGCTGAGTGTGGCAGCAGAGGGAGGGGCTGGAAGTGGGTCCCTCTTGCTCCTTCTGGCCTGGTGAGCATGTGTGAGGTGGGCAAGAAGGAAAGAAAGGATGGTGGTCAATGGGGACTAGGCAGGCAACTTTTTTTGTTTGGAAGAGGGAGAGTGTGGGAAAGGGCTGAGAAGGGCAGGGGGGGGTTTGCCTGAGCAGACCGAATGCCAGCCATGAAGGGAGAAGGCCCAGGGACCTCCTGGCTGTCCAAAGGCCTGGGATGCTGGAGAGCAAGCCTGGCTGAACTGACACTCTGAACACACTCAGGAGCTCCCAGTTCTTGGGCCTTATTCTGAGATGGTGAAGGCTAACCCCTGACCAAAAGATGTGGAAGTTGTAGGTGAGTGGCCTAGTTACTCAGCTGTCAGCATTCCAATAGTGATGCGAGGCCAGGCGGCCCCAGCCTGTGTTGCCCTCCCGGGCTTTGCCCTGGTCCCTCTGCTGCTCCTGCCTGGGGGACAGTGTGTCCCATTAGCCCCTTGCACTCTGCCTCCAGACTCACCTTCTCCTTGACCTCCACCCTCATTTGCTGCCCACGCCCGTCTCTATTCTTCTGTCTCTCTCTGTCTGTTTTTGTGTGTTTGTGTCAGATTTATCTCTATCTCTGCCTACAGAAGGTCCCCGCCTCCCCCTGTGACATGGCACAGACTTTAAGCATCTGGTCACTTTCTTTATCTCCCTCCCTCTCTCTCTCCCCCACGCTCTGTCCACCTGCCTGTCTCTTTGGGCAGGCCCGCCTGCCTTCGTTTGGGTGCTTCTCTCTCTCTCTGTGCCTGTGGTGCTCTGCTGGCCACTCAGCCTCTCTGCAGCAGGGGAGCCTGGGAGGGCCCAGTCTACTCCATGTGTGACCTGGGCAAGTCTCTTCCCTCAGGGCTGTGGAACCTGCTCTCCAGGCTCCTCCCAGCTCCAATGTCCACTCTGTTCACGTCTTCTTATGCCACTCTTCAGCGTCTCTGCCTCTGGATGCCAGATTTCAGTTGCCTCCCCCAATCCCCTCCTTCCTTTTGGTGTGCACACACTCATGCTGACTTCTCCTGGCTCTTTGTGCCTATGTTGTTCTTTGACCCCAGACTAGAAAGCCCACCCTTACCAGGGTCAGCCTGTGTTCCATCGTGGCACCAGGGCCTAGCCCTCAGGCCCAGCCTCCTCCTCCCCTTGGGATAGGAGCACAGGCTCTGACCAGCAGCTCTGCTGCTCTCTGTCCCGGGGGCTCTTATAAAATTGGAGGCTTGGGGACTCTCTCGGCTGTGACTTTCTTTGGTTCTCTGACTGGCTCCTGGGGGTGGGAACGTCCTAGGTCCCAGAATGTCACTTGCAGATGAACTCCTGGCTGACCTGGAGGAGGCGGCCGAGGAGGAAGAGGGTGGGAGCTTTGGAGAAGAGGAGGAGGAGCCTCCCATCGAGGATGTGCAGGAGGAGATGCAGCTGGACCTTTCGGGGGACTCGGTGAAGAGCATCGCAAAGCTCTGGGACAGCAAGATGGTGAGTGGGGAGAGAGGGTAGGTGGGGGGCCTGGGGCCCTAGGCGGGGGGCTCGGGCCTGAGTATTCTTGCTTTCTAGTTTGCTGAGATCATGGTGAAGATTGAAGAGTATGTCAGCAAACAGGCCAAGGCTTCTGAAGGTATGCCGTCCCTCCCTTTGGACAAGCCATTCTCCTTTGGGGGCTTTTCTGGTTGTCTTGTGAAATAAGGCTGTTAGGCTCTGACGGCCCCTGGGTAATATAAGGCTATGCTGTAGCACCATTTTGGGACCCCAGGAGTCACCCCCAGGGACACTGAGAGGCCATACTTGTAGCTGGAAGCATTTGGGCCAGGCCCCTTATTTCCCAGAGGAGGAACCTGAGGAGGGTGGAGGATGCTTCTCTTCTTCACCTAGGGGACCTCTTGTTTCCCTGCCTTCTCGGAATGACTTCCGGGGCTGGAGCTGATGGAGTTCCTGCACAGGCTGGGTCAACCCGATTCTATCCCCTTGGCCAAGGGTGGGGGCCTGCTCGTGCCATCGATCAGAGAGCACAGGGCTTTCCAGGGTTGTGGTCACTGTCCTTTTTCTCCTCGTCCCCCTTCACCGGGCATCAGTTCCTACAAGGTGGACATTTCATTTCCTGAGTAGGAGAGCGCCTGATTCCATGCTTTCCCCTATGCCCTGGAGGGACCTGGCCGGCAGGATGCCAGCCGACTGGTCTCTCTCCACAGTGACAGGGCCAGTCGAGGCAGCCCCGGAGTACCGGGTCATCGTGGATGCTAACAACCTGACTGTGGAGATTGAGAATGAGCTGAGTGAGTGAGCAAGGGAGGGGGCAGCTGAAGGGGTGGAGGTGGGGTCCGAGGGGAGCCACCAACTGCCATCTCCCCTCTCTGAAGACATCATTCACAAGTTTATCCGGGACAAATACTCAAAGCGCTTCCCAGAACTGGAGTCTCTTGTTCCGAACGCCTTGGATTATATCCGGACGGTCAAGGTGAGTAGCCCAGGGATCCTTCCAGGGAGGGAGGGTGTGTGTGTGTGTGGGGGGGGGGAAATGTGGGGACACACAGGGTTATCCTAAGGGGTGCCCAGTCTGAGGAAGACAACGAGGCTGGAGTAGTCACTTTCTAAGACCTTTGACTGAAAGGACTTAAGGTGGGCTGGGCATCAGGAGGGGGTTGGACCCTGTGGGCTGGTCCAGATGACCAGCCTGTCCCTAGACCCTCACCACCCCCCTTTGCCCCCCAGGAACTTGGAAACAGCCTGGACAAGTGTAAGAACAATGAGACCTTGCAGCAGATCCTGACCAATGCCACCATCATGGTGGTCAGCGTGACAGCCTCAACAACCCAGGGGTGCGTGTGTGGGCCGGGGCTGCCAACTCCTTACCTAGCCAAGTTACCTCCTCCTCCTTGCCTCAGGGGGAGAGAGGATCATTCTGCTGCCTGCCTCCCCTCAGAACCATTGGGAGAGAATGATTTTGTCCACGTCCTGGGGTGGCCTCAGGTCTGTCTGCAGACGCAGGGGACCCAAGTATTCTTGCCTGGCCTCAGGTGCCCTATCCCAGGCATCCTCAGAGGGCTGGCAAGGACCTTGTGCAGCAGAGACCCTCCCAGGCCACTGCCTGCCCCAGTCCCCTAGGGGAGGTCCTCCCTGCCCGACCCAGCCCCCTAGCTAACAAGGGTCAGTCAGGTGCAGAGTTGGAAGGTGGGGCCTTGACTCTCATTGCCCTGGTGGATGCTAGTGTGGCCCCCTGAGGGCTCAGCCCGGGGGCTATCAGGGTGGGGGAGGAGAAGGGGGGGCCTGATGCCCTGGCTCTCTAGGCAGCAGCTGTCTGAGGAGGAGCTGGAGCGCCTGGAGGAGGCCTGCGACATGGCCCTGGAGCTGAATGCTTCCAAGCATCGCATCTACGAGTACGTGGAGTCCCGCATGTCCTTCATCGCCCCCAACCTCTCTCTCATCATCGGTGCCTCTGCTGCCGCCAAGATCATGGGTGAGGCCTGGGGACCCCTGGGGGAGACGGGCAGATGCGGCAGGGGAGGGGGGGAACTAGGAAGACACCCCGGGGCCAGGAGCATCAGGAGGTGCCGGGGCAGGCTCCACATCCCCTGACGGCCTCTCTGGCCTGACCCAGGTGTGGCTGGTGGCCTGACCAACCTCTCCAAAATGCCCGCCTGCAACATCATGCTGCTGGGGGCCCAGCGCAAGACCCTGTCGGGCTTCTCGTCCACCTCCGTGCTCCCGCACACGGGCTACATCTACCACAGCGACATTGTGCAGTCACTCCCCCCGGTGAGCCCCCCTCCTCTGTCCTGAGTGCTGCGGCTGTTGTGTGTGTGTGCCTGTGTGTGTGTGTGTGTGCATGCACGCTGCACGCTAGATGCCCCTAGGAGGCAGCAGCATGTATGGATGAGGAAATTGAGAGCTGGGGAGTGAAGGTGACAGACCCTGGCAAGCATGCGTCCGTTGCTTGTTGTCCCCACCTCCCACCTACACTCCATCTCTTGGCCCCCCCCCGTTCGGGTGGGCCTAAGTATGTTTGGGCAAGCCCCTTCTCTTCTCCGGCCTCAGTCTTGCTGTCTGTACATTGGGGCCAGGTGGTTGGTTAGATGTTAATGTTTTGTGGCTCTGGGGTTTTTCAAGCCGGGTCTTAGCTCTTCTATGCGCTGGCTACGGGGTGGTCAGTGTGCCAAAGCCTGGGGGCCCAACCCTGGTCAAAAGAATGCTGTGGAACGCATCAAAATCAAATCCTCACAATTCCAAAGGAATCCTGTGAGATATGGGTCCCTTCCAGGACTAGGGGTCACAGCACATCTGCTCCTGAAGCTCCGCTCTCTCTGGAAAGGCCTGGTGGGGTGGAGGTGAGGGTCACTGCACGCCCTGACAGAGCATGCCCTGCTTCCCTCAGGATTTGCGGCGGAAGGCAGCTCGCCTGGTGGCTGCTAAGTGCACCCTGGCCGCGCGAGTGGACAGTTTCCATGAGAGCCCTGAGGGGAAGGTAGGAATGCCGGGGAGGGTCTGCCTCTGTTCCCCCATGGCTGTGGGGTGGGGCTCATGCTCTAGGTGACCCCGGGAGCACAGGGGGTACATCCTGCCTGTGTTCCTCCCTCACCAGCTGGCCAAGGGCAGACGCTGTACTTTCTGCTGCCGTTTGCAATGAGATCTTGGTGGCTCAGGGTTTACTGAAGACACAATGGGAAACCGAGGCCTAGACTGGGGACAGGGTTCCTGTCTGCCTGTTCCCCCTCTGGGGGCTCCCCCTTCAGCCTCACACCCTCTCCCCAGGTGGGCTATGACCTCAAGGATGAGATCGAGCGGAAATTTGACAAGTGGCAGGAGCCCCCCCCTGTGAAGCAGGTGAAGCCGCTGCCTGCCCCACTAGATGGGCAGAGGAAGAAGCGTGGTGGCCGCAGGTGAGGATGGGCCCTGCTCTGGGGGCTCACTGCAGGGGATGCTCCCTGAACTCCCTCCCTTCATCCTTCCTCTCCCTCTGTCCCTGCCCCAGGTATCGCAAGATGAAGGAGCGTTTGGGGCTGACTGAGATTCGCAAACAGGCCAACCGCATGAGCTTCGGGGAGGTGAGACCCCCCCCCCCATTGGGCTGGACCCTCCTTGGGGGTTCAGACCCTCTCCCATTGGGCTGGGCCCCCCTTTCAGGGGTTGAGACCTGCCCTGGCTGCTTCCCACCAGTGGGCTGGGCTCCCACGGCTCCTTTCCATCTCCTTAGATTGAGGAGGACGCTTACCAGGAGGACTTGGGCTTCAGCCTGGGCCACCTGGGCAAGTCAGGCAGCGGGCGTGTGCGCCAGACCCAAGTCAATGAGGCTACGAAGGCCAGGATCTCCAAGACTCTTCAGGTGCTTGGGGAGACAGGGTTGTGGGTGGGAGGTGCCAGCCTGGCGGATGGGGGGCCCGGGTTCCAGGTTGTGCTTTTGTACCCATAGCGAACCCTGCAGAAGCAGAGTGTGGTCTATGGTGGCAAGTCTACCATTCGAGACCGGTCCTCGGGGACGGCGTCCAGTGTGGCCTTCACACCTCTGCAGGTACTGGCTCAGGCCCCTGGTCTGACCAGGGCATCTGAAGGAGGTCAGCAGGGGGCTGTACCCCTGTGTGTGTGTGTGTGTGTGTGTGTGTGTGTGTGTGTGTGTGTGTGTGTGTGTGTGTGTATGGGGGGTGGGGTGATAGTACTGGGGGAGGGGCTTCCCCCCCAGTGTATGTGTTTATGGGGGTGGGGGGGGGTGGATGGGTCTGGGGGAGACCCAGCTGGAGCAGGGCTGCCCCTCAGCCCCCTCAGCTCCCCTTCTGCCTCCTCTGCAGGGCCTGGAGATAGTGAACCCGCAGGCAGCCGAGAAGAAGGTGGCGGAGGCCAACCAGAAGTACTTCTCCAGTATGGCTGAATTCCTCAAGGTCAAGGGGGAGAAGAGCGGGGTGCTGTCCACGTGATGGGGCCACCCAAGGCCGACTACCCCTCCCCTTAGTTTTCTCCTGTAATTTTTAAAGAAAAAGTTGAAAACCAAATAAAAACGTTTAATAATGGGGCTTGAGTCTTGTGTGTGTGTGTGTGTGTGTGTGTGTGTGTGGGAAAGTGAAGGCATCCTGTCTCCGGACTCAGTTTCCCTGCTGGTAGCAGGACGGTCCATTTTCCAGAGGGAGAAGCTGAGGGGCAGCGCCCGCCCCGTCCCTTGGACCAATCGGGTCTCCTTCCTGCCAGGCTGGCCTCTCCATTGGCGGCTCAGGGAGGAGTGGCGGCTAAGTCAGCCAACCGCGCGCCGGCAACTCGCGGCCCCGCCCTCTGCCCGTTGTCCCAGGGGCGCCTAACCCCGGCTCCTCCCTCGCTAATGGCCGGAGACGGGGGGCGCTGGGGGCTGTGGACGGAGACCCGAGGCCGGGATTTCTCCACTGAGGAGGGAGGGAGAGAGGGTCGGCCCGGGACGGGGAGCCCAAGAAAAACCTCTCACCCCGATCCCGCCTCTCGGCCAACAGCGTAATGTCGGTTGCCGACGTCCGCCGGTGAGCTGGGCGCTGCGGAGGTTCTGCTGGTTGCCGCGGAGGTTCTGCTGGTTGCCGCAAGCTCGGGAACACCCCCCGAGCCGCTGGAGGCGGGGCGGGAATCAGGGCTGGCCAATGGTGACGCCGCTCTCGTCTGACGGACGTGTCGAGCCTCACACTGCCGTGTTGTTGTCCACGGGGGGTAGGGCTGGGACCAATGAAGCTCTGCCTGGGTTCCCTCCCTTGGCCAATGGCAGGAGGCTAGAACGCTACCTAGAGCCCGTGAAACTTCGCCCAGGCTCTGACTGATGCTGCAGGCTCCGGCTCCGCTCCCTCGACCAATGGGGCAAAGGTGGGGCGGGAAGGACCGACGCCAGCCTATGGAGCCGCGACGGCTGCCTGACTGACGCGTCTGCCCTCGCGCCGGCGTGTTGTGCCTGGAGGGGTGGGAGTCTGAAGGGAGGATGTGGGAGGCGGGCCAGGCTCCGTGTCACCCAATCAGCGGCTGCTGCTCGCGGTGCGGCCAATGGAGTCCAGGCGCAGCGGCGTTGCGCGGCCAATGGGCGGGCGTGGCCGGGGCGCGCGGGCGGGGCGGGGCTGGGCCGGGGGCGCAGACGAGGCCGCCGCCGCTGCCGCCGCCGCCGCCGCCGCCGCCATCTTGGAGCCGGCCAGGGCCGCTTCCGCGGAGCAGCGAACGAGTGGAGCCACCGCGCCTGGCCCCAGAGCCCCGGGAGCCCTCCCCGGCCCCCCGGGAGCCCTTCCCGGCCCGCGCCGCTGTCACGAGAGCGCCCGGGCCTGTCGCGATAGGCACCCTCCCAGGCGCCGCCCCCTCTGCCCGCCGGCCCGCTGCCGGGAGCCCGAGGCTGGGTCCCGGTCCTGGCCCGGCCCCCTCGAGTCTGCTCAGGAGCCGCTGAGGAGCCAGGAGCCACTGGGCTTGTGTGGTGAGAGCGCCGCCCTGCCTGGGCAGAGGGGTCCTGCCTCTCGGGGGCGCCGTGCCCCCACCGCGGAGCCGGCCTTCCCCAGGGGGTCGTGCTCCTCAAGAGCGCCATACCCCTGCAGCAGAGCCAGACAGACCCCCCCGGGGGTCCTGCCACCCAAGAGTGCCATGCCCCTGTTGTAGAACCAGTCAGACCTTTCCCCCAAGTTGTGCCCCCCAAGAGCACCATGCCCCTGCCACAGAGTCGCTTCCCTCCCCCTGTCATGCCACCGAAGAGAGCAATGCCCCTGTTGTAGAGCTAGCCAGACCCCCCCGGGGGTCATGCCCCCCAAGAGCACTATGCCCCTGCCGCAGAGCCACTTCTCTTCCCAGGGGTCATGCCCCCCAGGAGCACCATACCCCTGCCATAGAGCCAGTCAGACCCCAAGGAGTCGTGTCCTGCCCCTCAAGGGGCCATGCCTCTGTCCCAGGACCCTGCCCCCACCAGGGTCACTTCCCCCCCAGACCAGCAAGCCCTTCCCCAGCCCCCAGTGGCTGAGAGGAAGGGTATCCTGAGGGCCCTGCTTGGCATCTTTCGGGGTGGGCGTAACCCCGGGGTGGAGGTCCCTGAGTTCTGGTGTTGGCTTGGGGGCTGGAGGAGTACCTGTCCTGGGAAGGTGCCGCCCAAGGCTGGGTGCTGGCGGGGGCCTCCCGCTGACGCCGCCTCCCTCCCCTGCAGTGTCTGCCTCTGGGAGCATGAAGAGTGGGTGTCTCTAGGGCAGGAAAGATGGCAGACAAGCGCAAACTCCAAGGTAGGCTCCCTCCTCTCTGCCCCCCGCCCCCTCAGCCCAGCCGGCCCTGACCTTCTCCTCCCTGCCCAGGTGAGATTGACCGCTGCCTCAAGAAGGTGTCCGAGGGTGTGGAGCAGTTTGAGGACATTTGGCAGAAGGTAAGGAGGCTGGGAGCCCGGATGCCCGCGAGGGAGGATTTTGGGAGTCCTGGTGCCCATGGTGCCCTTGTTGCCCGTGAGGGAGGAGGTTGGGAGCCTGGGTGCCCATTGTGCCTGTGAGGGAGGAGGCCAGAGCCTGGTGCCCACTGTGCCCATGAGGGCCAAGCCCGGAGCCCTGGTCCCAGGGTGGAAGCATTGGAGGGCTGTGGATCCCCTCGCAGTCAGGGAGCGAGCTCGCATCCTTCCTCTGTCCTTCCTTCTATTCCCCTTGGTGGCCCTTTGCCTGGCGTGACCCTGAGGGTGGGTTAAAGAACGGAGGCTCCCGCCAAGCCTCAGTCTCCTTCCTTCCTCAGCTTCATAATGCAGCGAATGCCAACCAGAAAGAGAAGTACGAGGCTGACCTGAAGAAGGAGATTAAGAAGCTCCAGGTGTGTGGGGAGAAGGCGGACGGCCTGTCTGCCAGAGTGAGGGCATTTCATTGAAGAGAGCACGTCCACACGTAGCCATTTGTGCCCCACAGCTTGTGGCTCTCCCCTCCCTGGAGATCTCCCCACCAGGACTGGGTGCGGCCCCCGATGCTTTCCTGCCCGGCCCCACTTCTGAGCAGCCCCCATCCTGTACTGCACGTGCAGCACCTAAGCTTCAGCAGGGAAGGCTTTCTGGGGGGCTCCCGTGAGGCCCTGGGGTTCTGGTGGCAGACCTGCTCACTCTGCTCCCCACTTCTCTCTCCAGCGGCTAAGGGACCAGATCAAGACATGGGTAGCTTCCAACGAGATCAAGGACAAACGGCAGCTCATCGACAACCGCAAGCTCATCGAGACGGTAGGAGGAGGAGGCGAATCTCGGGAGACTGGCCGGGTCGGGGCCGGGAGGGCCGGCGGTGGGAGGAGCGGCCGCCCCCCCAGCCTTCCTCTCTCTTGCATCGCAGCAAATGGAGCGATTCAAGGTTGTGGAACGGGAAACAAAGACCAAAGCTTACAGCAAAGAGGGGCTTGGTCTGGCCCAGAAAGTGGACCCGGCCCAGAAGGAGAAAGAGGAGGTCGGCCAGTGGCTCACTGTGAGTGTTGGGCCCTGGGCGAGGTCAGGGAGCCCAGCTGGCGCCCTGGGTGAGGATGGGGAGCCTGGCTGGCGGCCCTGAGTTCATTGCTGCCGTGCTTCCCTCCTCATCTGCCCAGAATACCATCGATACCCTCAACATGCAGGTGGACCAGTTTGAGAGTGAGGTGGAGTCGCTATCTGTGCAGACCCGGAAGAAGAAGGGGGATAAGGATGTGAGTTGGGAGAAGTGGAGGACTAAAGCCAGGAGGCCCCCAGTGGGGGTGCCCCAGGGTGGGCATTCTTTGGGGGCTGCAGACCTGAATGCACGGTCCTCCCAGGGAGGCTGACCTGGCATGAGTGTGGAGTCTGGGAGGCTGGATTGAAGGTGCCAGAGCCTGAGGGGCTTGGCGGTCTTAGTCATCTGCAGGAGAGCAGAGGGCCTGTTCTCTCTGGCGTTTGAGGGGCTTTGTGGAACCTGTTAGTCTGCCTGCCAACGACCTGTGCCCTGGTAGGGCTGCAGGAATCTAGAGCCTAGGCACAAAGCACCTTGCATCTTAGGGTTTGTAGGCCAGGTAGAAGCCAGGGGCCTTCCCTTCTGTGGTGGACTCTGGAGGCCCAGATTGGGGGGGGGGTGTTCTTCTCATAGGTGTCTGTACCCAGGGGTTGTGGGGTTAATGGTCTTAGTATGAGGTCTTTGCTTGTTGGACATCTGGCAGGTAGGGGCCGTGATCTGTAGGGCCTGGAAGACTGAAAGCTGGGGGATGAGGCTGGGAATCCAGATGCCGGTGTCTACGAGGATCAAGAAGGGCCTTCGACGTGAGAGTCTGGGAGTACTGGGTTTCATAGATGCTGGGATGCTGCTATCTGGTGTGCAAGACTCGGGGACCCCTATGTTTTGGTCTGTGTGCCTTTGAAGGCAGGTCAGACCTGGGGGCTAGAAGCCAAGGCCCTAGGGCCTTGGGGTGCCCTGCTTTTTTCTAGAGCGTTTAGTGTTTGCGTATCAGCCAGTGTTCATCGTAGCCTATACCAGAATGAGAGTCCTTGCTCTGATAAGTGGCCATTTAACCAGTTTCAAGGTCTTAAATAGGGGGAACCTTGGCATTGGTATATGTGAAGGCTGAGGGTCTGGATGCTAGGAATGAGGATGCTGAGGTCTGGGTGGACCCTGGGGGCCTGGTTGGTGGGGTCTTTGTACTCCCAGAGCTTGGCGCAGTGTCTGGTATAGAGTGGCCTGGTTGTTGATTTCTTTTGGGGGTTAGAGACTTGGATATGAGGTTCTTTGGGAGCTGGGAGCACAGCTGCAAAGATTTAAAAGGAGAACTGATTATAGACTTGTACACTTGTGTCATCAACTGAAGACTGTACTTTTGGGGTGTGTTCAGTGAGAGTAAGGGGCTTGGAAGCTGATGCCTGTGGGTCTGAGTGGGGCTAGGAGCTAGGATCATTGGTGCCAATGCCCACGAGCATCAGAGGCCCTGGTCTCTGAGAGCCAGTGTATGTGAGGGCAGGGGGTTTGGACGATGGAGACTTAAGAGGTTGGAGGCCAGCCTGCCGTGTGTGAGAGCTGTGGCTGGCTGGCTGCAGTCTGGACTGGCCACTGTCAACCTGGGGCCTGGATTCTGGGCTCTCTAAGGGCAGAGCCTGTATGTTTTGAGGTTGTGTGTGTGTGCTCAAAAACATGTACTTCTTTGCCTGCCTCTATTCCTTGGTGTGGTTTTATACTTGTGCTGCTGTCTCCTCTCTTGCCCTTGGAATAGTTCTGACTCCAGTTTAGGGAGATCTGTGGGTGCTGAACGCCTGGATACCAACGTCTGACATTTAGCAACTAGCATCAGGTGCTGGGTTTTGTAGGGCCTGGGTCCTCGGTCTCTTGGTACAGCCTGGGCCCCTGGCATCTGCAGGGCCTGGGTCCTGGGGTCTCTTGGTACAGCCTGGGCTTCTGGGTTTGTGTATGGCCTGGATCCTAGGCTCCCTAGGACTTGGTAGGGCCTGGGGGTGCTGAGGACTTGGGGTCCTGAATGTGTTCTCCCATGGCTGCTCACAGAAGCAGGATCGGATCGAGGGCTTGAAGCGCCACATTGAGAAGCACCGCTACCACGTGCGCATGCTGGAGACCATCTTGCGCATGCTGGACAACGACTCCATCCTAGTGGACTCGATTCGGAAGATCAAGGATGACGTGGAGTATTACGTGGACTCCTCACAGGACCCTGACTTTGAGGAGAACGAGTTCCTCTATGATGACCTGGATCTCGAGGACATTCGTAAGGAGCCTCGGGGAGCACAGGGAGGGCTCTGGGGGCCTGGCTCTGAGGCAGGGACTCGGGAGCCTGGCCACATTCTCTTGCACCACAGCGCAGGCGCTGGTCGCCACCTCACCCCCGACCCATAGCCACATGGAGGATGAGATCTTCAATCAGTCCAGCAGCACCCCCACCTCCACCACCTCCAGTTCTCCCATCCCACCCAGCCCAGCCAACTGCACTACGGTGAGCTGAGCCCTGGACCCCCAAAGGGTGGCTTGGACCTTTTCTCCAGAGTAGATGTGGAGCGCTTGTTTTCTTGAGAAACCTCTTTGATTGGGAGGGCCAGAGCTGGACCTCTGGACCTCTGGACCTCGAGGTCCCTGAGGGATGATAAGGGGAGCATGGATGGCTTCCCAAGGGGATGGGGCTGAGGTTGGGGATGAGGTCTGGACACGAGGCTCTTCAGGCCCCATCATTCTGTCTTCTGAATCCTAGGAAAACTCTGAAGATGACAAAAAGAGAGGACGGTCAACTGACAGTGAAGTGAGCCAGGTGGGGTGCCTCTCTCCCCCATGTCTGAAGCTGGCTGGGCCCCAGGGCACTGGAGGAAACATTGTTTCTTCCTCAGAGTCCTGACTGGTCTCTTCTCTCTCCCTCAGTCTCCAGCCAAGAATGGTTCCAAGCCTGTCCACAGCAACCACCATCCACAGTCCCCTGCTGTGCCGTCCAGCTACCCGGCTGGCCCTGCCCCTGCACCCCCTGCATTGGGCAATGGGCCTGGCAGCAATGGGGCTCCCGTGGCACCTCCCAAAGCCAACCCTGCCCCAGGCCACAATGCCAGCACCCCCACCCCATATGCTCAGGCCGTAGCTCCTCCCGCCCCAAACACTGGCTCTGCCCAGCCCAGGCCACCCAGCGTCCAACCTGGTGGGAGCAGCAGCAAGCAGAACGGGGCCACCAGTGAGTGGGGGGCCAGAGCGGGGAAGAGGAACATGTTGGGGAAGTGGCAGCCAAGAGAGCTTTCCCACCCCATGCTCTGTCCCTTGTCCTTTAGGCTATAGCTCCGTGGTGGCTGATAACTCATCTGAGCTGAGCCTGAGCAGCAGTGGGAGCAGCAGCAGCAGCAGCCAAGCCTTGGGTCCCACCCCCGGCCCCCATAACCCCCCACCCCCCACCACGTGAGTCAGCCCTGGGCCAGGGGAGGCTGCTTTTGTTTTGGTTCTGAAAGGGCTCCCGAGGGGGTGCTTTGTGGGTTCCAGCGGGTCATGGGAGATGCCCCAGGGGCCCCCGGCTTCCTCCTTCCTTGGGAACACTCCCAAGTCACAGCAGGTGCTAGGGACAGTTCTTGTTTCCTTGTTAGTACTCTAGAATAGGTCCCTCTAACCTATGCCCTTGGCGTATTTGTGTGAGCCTTGACTTCGTCTTGCTCTCTCTTCACACCCAGGAAGGAGGCGGCTGGGGCGGCCCCAGCGGGGGCAGGGGGTGTGGGCGGGGGCTCAGGGAGCGGTGCTGGAGGACCCAGCCTTCTGGTGCCCCTGCCTGTGAACCCTCCCAGCTCCCCGACACCCAGCTTCAGTGAGCCCAAGGCAGCTGGGGCCCTGCTCAATGGGCCCCCCCAGTTCAGCACAGCCCCGGAGATCAAGGTGAGAGCCTCCTACTGCCTCTCCTAGCCTCTGGACCACTCCAGTGAGACCCTCCCATGGCACTTTCCCATCTTAGGCCAAGTCCTGTCCTTTCCCTCAGCTTTAACTTAACCTTGCAAGCTGGGTGAGCTGTGAGCCTTGTGACCTCTTGCTAAGGTGCATCCCCAGGACTCCCCAGAACCTGGGAGAGGAGTCAGGCCTGTGCTGCTGTTAGGGGTATCTGCATCCTGGCCTCCCCCTTCCTTGCCACAAGCCGAGGCAGTGCAGGGAAAGGACATCAGATGTGCACTTGAGTGCTTTGCGTTCAAATTGCCCTTGTCTGTTTTCTGTCTGCATGGTCTGGCCCACTGTGGCTCCCTCTGCCCTCAGGCTCCTGAGCCCCTGAGTTCCCTGAAGTCCATGGCAGAGCGGGCAGCCATCAGCTCTGGCATTGAGGATCCTGTACCTGCCCTGCACCTGGCCGAGCGTGGTGAGTGGGAGGCCTGGGGAAGCTGGGCCATGTGGGGCACTCAGCTGGAGAGTCTCCTCCACACGTTTCCTGTCCTTCTCACCCAGACATGCTCCTGGGCAGCAGTTCGGCTCCTCCGGCCTCAGCCCAGCCACCCTTGCAGTTGTCTGAGGTCAACATCCCCCTGTCACTGGGTGTCTGCCCCCTGGGGCCTGTGGCCCTCACCAAGGAGCAGCTCTACCAGCAGGCCATGGAGGAGGCTGCTTGGCACCACATGCCCCACCCTTCGGACTCGGAACGCATCAGGTGAGTGAGTGCCCAGGACCTGTAGCAGAGGGAAGCCTATTGTAGAGTCTGGGTCTCTGGAAGTGGGCTACATAGGAGACCTTGTACTGGTGGAGAAGCGGGTCTCTGGGGACTGAGATTGTGGCTTGGGGTTCCCAAATCCTGAGGTCCTGGAGGGAGCTGGGCCTGGACCACCAGAGTGCTTGAAGAGGGAGGGCTCAAGTCCTTCGGGCCAGAACCTGGAAGCTGGGCCTGGGGCGTAGGTGAGATGGAGTGAGGGCAGCACTGCCAGGAGAGAAGGGCTTTACTGGGGGGGGGAGGGGGGGCCTGGATGCATCGGCTCACCAGGATCTTGAGGGGCCCCGTGGCCCAGGAGCATGCCTTGCCTTGACTGGTCTGCTTCCCCTGGCCTCCATAGGCAGTACCTGCCTCGGAACCCATGCCCGACGCCACTGTACCACCATCAGATGCCACCTCCCCATTCAGACACGGTGGAGTTCTACCAGCGCCTCTCTACAGAGACCTTGTTCTTCATCTTCTATTACCTGGAGGTAGGGTGGTGGAGGGGAGGGCTGGCCCCTCCCTCCATGACCCTGAGGCCCCCAGCCTTGTCCCAGGTACCCTTGGCAGAGGGGGCCTGACCCCTACCCTTTGACCCCTGCCAGGGCACGAAGGCACAGTACCTGGCTGCCAAGGCCCTCAAGAAGCAGTCATGGCGCTTTCACACCAAATACATGATGTGGTTTCAGCGGCATGAGGAGCCAAAGACCATCACGGACGAGTTTGAGCAGGTGAAGGGCCCCCTGCCCAGCCCCAAAGCTTTAGCATCCTTGAACAGGCTCCTCCCACCCTCCTCAGAGAGGGTGGGAAGAAGTGCCCCTGCCTGCTTTCCCTGGTCAGCCATGCATCTTGTTTTATGTATTTAAAACCGCCATTCTGAGAAGGGGGCCTGGACACATATCCGATGATGCTTTGGAGGGGGCCTTTACCCTGGCAGTGGTGAAATGGGCAGAAAGGGTAGAGATTCGATAGTCTCCACTGGGTTTATAACAAAGCTGTCAGATTGCATGTCTTCGTATCACCTAGGATACCTTTGTAGTCCAAAGTGGTTTTTCCAAACTACCTCCTGGCACTCCTTCCTCTCACTACCACTCCAGTGCTGGGGGGCATTAGATTCCGCTCCCAACTTCAGTTTAAAAAAAAAAAAAACAACATGGGTAGGGCTGGCGGGAGAGAAGAAAAACCACTGTCCAGCAGACCAAAATTTTGGATCCTACAATGTCTCAATCTGCACCCTGGGTCCCCCACTTGTGCGGAGGGTAGTTGGTAGGTAGTCATTCCGCCATTGGGTTTGTAAGTCTTAGAAAGGGTGATTCTCCTGGTTCTGCATCAGGTCACAAAGGGAGCATTCTCCCCATTGTTTCTTAGGGTGCTCCATCCCATGGGCCCCCTGCATTGTAAAGTGAGCTGATTGTACTAGATTGGGGGGGAGGGCTCTTAACCTGGTCTCTTGCCTGGGGGGCTTTTGGAGAGAATGTGAGCATGGATGGGAACAAGAGTGAAGTCTTTTATCACTCTATGTACCTGGCTGAAATGGCATTTCCTGCAGTTGTGCATGCAGGTTGGGGCCTTCAGTGGGGTGCATGAGGTGTGGCCCTGGCCTTCGCTGGCAGCCAGTAGCTTCTGCCTTGGGGCTCTCTGCCTCATACGGTGATGGAGGGGTCCTTAGAGATCATGGTTCAGCCCCCAGTGGACAAGCACTTGGATGCCCGAGGTGATGGGAGCTTTGGGCTGTGTGGTCTGATCCCCTGCCTTTACCTGTCTCCCCAGGGCACCTACATCTACTTTGACTATGAGAAGTGGGGCCAGCGGAAGAAGGAGGGGTTCACTTTCGAGTACCGCTATCTGGAGGACCGGGACCTGCAGTGACCCCTCCCCTGGCCCCCTGATGGCCCTCTCCTCCCTGCCTGCCCCCAGCACTTGGGGCCAGGGACTCTTTCCCCGCCCCTCCCCCACTGGGGGAAGGACTTGTTTTTCGTAAACCTATTTTCATTTTTGAAGATATTTATGAATAAATAGTTTTATATGATGTCTGCCTGCGGTCCTAGCGCGGAGGGGCCCGGGCCAGCTGGAGGTAGAACTGAGAGTGGTACAGCCTCTTGTGCTAGGCGGCCTCTTCCTCTCGGGGCTGCTCTCTGCGCATCTTGGCCATCAGGGCTCTGGCTTGGGCCTGAGCTGCTGCTTCCTCCTCAGGTGCTCTGCCCACAGCTGCTCCATCCAGGGTCTCACGGGGCTGTGAGGGGAGCAGGGAGCTGGGCCAGGCCTGTCCCTTCTCACCGGGTCTGTGACTCAACCATCTGTACAGTGGGAGGGGGTGGAGCTGTTTCGGGGGTCTCAGCAGGTCTCTGCCTCTCAGGCTTGTTTCTCATGAGGAAAATGGGGGAGAAGCTGGATTTGCTGATGGATTTCTCTGGAGGCCCCCTTTCCTCATCTGTGAAGTGGGTGCTATCGTCCCTTACCTCTTGAGGTGTGGCTTCTCTGACCCCTTGTGATGGCCGCCCCCTGGGCTCCCCTTCTTACCTAGCTGCCTCTTCAGCTCCCGGAGTGGGTCCAGGTGGCTCTTGGCTTTTTGGTTGGGCGCAGGGCTACACTGTGTGTCCTTGAGCTCTGGAGGGAGCTGGTACCAGGGGGGCCGAGTCTGTGCCTCTGCTGCACTCTGGCCTAGGTAGGTCAGGACCCCCAGGGCCTTCTCCTGTTGTTCCTTTGGGACAGAGAGGAGTCAGGGGAGGAGGCCCAGCTCCCTCTCGGCTTCCTGCCGCTGGCTGGATGACCGCCTCGCTACTGTCCAGGGGGACACCCCCCGCCCCATCCCCCTTCCCGCTCTGATCTGGCCAGCAGGAGCCCTCTGCCGAGTCATTCTGGGTCCGGGGCTCTTGGGCAGGGTGGGGGAAGGCAGACCCCCCCCGCACTCCTTACCTTGGCCCACTTCTTTTCTTCCTCGTACTCTCTGTTGCTGCAGGTCGCCTCCTTCCCTTCCTCCACCAGCTCCCAAAACAAGTCCATGGGGTGAGGGCCCTCCTCGGGCACCTCCGTCTCTGTGGCAGGAAGGGGTATCCGGTGGCGGGCTCTTTTCCGGAGAAGGTCAGTGCCTGCCCTGGCCAGCTCCTGTGACCAGTGACAGGCAAGGCTGGGTGCCAAGTCTGCAAGTGGCACAATGTGGGGAGGGACGTGGGGGCACCAAGCAGGTCTTTGAGGTGAAGGAGCATCTGCTCCCCGGCAGAAGGCGGCCCCTGGTGGGTCTGAACAAGCCTTCCTAGGGAAAAAGAGCAGGGGGCTCAGTGGACCCAGAGTGGCCCATCAAAGATGAAATGGGAAAGGAGTGAATGCAAACCAAGCTTGTGATGGCAGAAAGGGGCTCAGAGGCCATGAAGTGGCCCGTCCTGGCCCTGCCACACGGCAGCTGTGGCCCCTGAGAGTGCGGGTCAGGTGGGCACCCGTGGGTCCCACCCATCCATGGACACTTATTCAATGATCAGGTCAGGCTCTGAGCTTATACCTGGGAGCCATGGTACTCAAGCCCACTCAGGATGCCCACTCGTGGGGGACGCTGACATGGCAGGCACTTGGAACAAGCCTCAAAGGCCAGGGGGATGCTCCTCTCTCCCTTCCCCCAATCCCGCAGCGCGCCTGGCCCATTATTCTTACTGCACTACCCTAGGTATGTGGTGAAGCTGCACCCGGCCTCTCCCCCCACCCCAGATGGTTTATTCCGGTATGGACAGCGCCTCCCCCGCGCACGCGCAATGGCGCCCGCCCCACCTCGATCGCGCCTGCGCTCTTGCCGCCGGGCCTCGTACCTCCTGATGGGCCAGCAGCGCCCTCCTCTCCTGCTCCCGCTGCTCGTCCCGGGCCTGGGCTTCGTCCCGCCGTACACGGGCGACGTTGTCCTTATTTCGAACATGCCAACTCTTCTTCAGGAGGATATTCATGGTCCTGCGCGCCGGTTCTTCTTAGTTTTGTTGGCCCCGCCCCCGGCCCGTCCTCTTAACCGCGCTTCCTTTATTGGTAGAAACTGTCTGCCTTGTGAACTCGCCCCGCCTCCCCACCCAGGCGCTGATTGGTCGAAGGGACTCAGCCTCCCAGGAAGACGGTGCGCAGTCGTGGTTCTTCCTATGGTTCCGCCCCCGTCGGGGACGCGGGCAATTGATTGGTTAGTCCCTACCCCGCCCCGCCCCGCCCCACCTCCTTTCCCAGATCGAGCGGAACTCAGGGAGCGAAGCCTAGAGAACGAGAAGAGCCGAGGGGAAGAGGCTACGTTTATTGCGAGAGATTCGGTCCCAGATTCCGATGTTCGGGGCTTGGGGATCGGGCGGCCCTTGCACCCCACCCCTCCTTGCCCTAATCGGGCCGTCTGGCCAGAAGGCATGTTGTCTCCCAGAAGTCCCCGGGCCACCTCTACCCCCAAGGCCTCATGGGACTTGTAGTCTTCATGCGTCCCAGTCCTGGCGGTGAGAGTTGGAAAAAGCCCCCTCGGGCGGCTCCCGGCTGCGGCTCAGAGGTCCCGCTCCCCTCCGTCGAGCTCCACAATCCTCTGGGCCAGCAGCACTTTACTTTCGCTTTCCTGAGGACAAGGGAGACAGCGAATGAAAAGGCAAAGGATGATGCCCGATCAGCCCCGTCCCGTCCCTTGGCATCCTCTCACCATCTGTAAATGCCCCTTCAGCTTGGAGACCAGGCGGCCGTAGGAACCGGCCAGTGCCAGGGTGTAGACCATCAGGACGCTGAGGGGAGAGGAGGCATGAAGGGGGTCCCAGGGTCTCCTCCCCTTTGGTGGCCCTCGCCCTGGGCGTCCCTGCCTCACCTTGACACTAGCATCAGGGGCACAGCGAAGCTTAGGGTCCCCAGGAAGAAAAGGAAATCCTGGGCACCCTGGGACAGGTCCTGGATGGCATTAGGTATGACAGCCCAAATGTTGGGTTGGCCCTGGAAGGGGCCACACAGCTTGGATGGCGGGATCCTAGAAAGAGGAAACAATGGGGACAGGGAGCCGCGGGTTCCGAGGCGCTGTCCTTGCCCCGTGGTAAGGCGAGCGGGATCTCGAATAGCCCCGGGCCGTCCCGTCCCAGGTCCCAGCCCAGTCTGCTGGACGGGCGGAATCTCTAACAGCCCCGGGCAGCCCCGTTCTGGTTCTGCCTCTGACTTGGTGCATAGTTTGGGGGAACTCTCTTCCTCTTCCCCCTTAGGTTTAAAAGATACCATGCCTGTTGGAAGCTCCCTAGGAGCCTGACTCCCACTTAGCAGGGCTTGGGGCGCACCCTTCCGAGGACTCGACCCTTACAAAGCAACTCCCTGACAACGGCAGGCTTTCGTGGGAGAGGTCTGGAGAAGGGAGGACGCCCTCGGCACTCACAAGAAAATGCCGTAGAGCACGGGGACAGCCGAGATGGCCAGGCCCAGGAGCAGCACCAGCGGGAAGAAGAATGTCGCCGTGGACGCCCGGAAGGTGCGAGAGGCCGGAGAGAAGAAGGCGAAGAGAGTAAACTGTACGGGGTGGCGTGGGGTGTTCAGGGGACCAGACGCAGCCACACTGCAGTCCCAGCCCCCTCCCCGCGCCTGCGGCCGCGCGCCCCCTCCTCTTCTTCATCCCAGTCCCAAGCGTCAAGACCACATCCCTCACCCTCTTTACGTAGAAGGTGAGCAGTAATTTGGTTGTGTTGAGGAGCGCCAGGAGGGGGCAATAGAAGCCCCCTACCCAAACCAGCGTCTGCCCGTACACCAGCCCCAGCACCTCCTCTGGGACCTGGAACTCCATGGTCCCCACCAGACGGCACAGATTGCCCTCGCACATGCCACTCAGGAGTCTGGAAAAGAAACGAGAGGAGAATCCGGCTCTTATATCCAGTCCCCCGTTTTCCTTTCAACTTTCAGGCTTGCCATGTCCCTGGTCTGGACACCCAATGGGCATCCAGCACTCCTTTAGCTGCCCGGCCCCTCCACACTCCTTTCAAGCACGACTCAATCCCGGGGAGAGGAGGCGGGGGTCTAATTGAGGCGGATCCCATAGAACTGATGGAAACAATGGATTTCTGGAAATTCGGACGGGGCTGGCCAGGAGAGGAGAAATCTCTGTGGGAGGATGAAGAGCGCGGGTCCGCTAGGAAGGGCGGGGGAGAAGTGGGGGTGGCGGTGGGACTGGAGCGTACTTGCGCGGGAACTGGACCAGCAGAGGGACGGCCAGGCCGGTCAACAGGTCGAACAGCAGCAGCCTGTACATCTCTTGCCCCACCCGAGTCTCCCAACACTGGGGTGGGGTCGAGAGTCGGTCAGGTGAAACCCAAGGCCTCCCTTTCTCCTTGTCCGCGCCCCCTCGGGGACCCGCATCCCTGGTTCTAGCCCCCTTGAGACCCTCAGGCCGGCCCCTCCCCCCTGCCCTCTTCCCCAGAGGGCCGGGTGTCCCCAGCCCGGTCCCCTTCTCTGGGATTCTGGCATCACCGGTAGCTTGCTGTAGTCATAGCCGCACGTAGTGCAGGCCTCAGCCTTGGGGTTGCCCTGACAGGTGATCTGATTCCAGAGGGAGAAGAGCAGAACCACGAGTGAGGCCAGGCGGAGAAACACGGTCCTGGATGGGAGGAAAGGAAAGCCAAGTGTGAAGTGATGCCAGAGCCCATACTGGGTGTGTAAGGCGCTAGGTCTGACCCCAGAGCCCGTCGCCCCCACTGGGCCACCTGAGAAGGATGAGTAGGACCTGGCGGCTCCGCGTGTAGCCCTCCAGGCTGGTGATAAGGGTGAACACAGGTGGCAGGATAAGGTTAGCCGTGGCTATGAAGATGGACGGCAGATAGGCGACCAGCAGCTTCAGCATCGGGGTCGCCTGGACCACTGGATCCTCCTGAGGTGGGAGAAGGGAGCTGAAGAGTAGAGCTGGCAGGATGCTCGGTCCCGGCCCTCAGGGTCTCAGTTCGCCCCAGAATCCCGGCCCCCTTTCCCCGACCGTAGGGTCCCCTACACCTTGTATGTTGGTCCCATCCCTTCGGCATCTGGGCCACACCTGTAGATTCTTGTAGGGGTCCGTGGCCCAGTAGACCCCATAGAAGGCTGCCCCGAGCAGAGCCAGTATCAGCAGGTTGAGCACTACCCTAGAGACCCACAGACCGGCCCACTGCGCCCGGGTCCGGGCCTCTGCGTGCTTCCTTACTAAGACTTCCTCCAGATCCACCTGTGACAGAGACCGGGAGAACAGACCTCGGACGTCGGGGTCTTGGGGAAGGCTGGCAGCTTTGCGTCTTCCCCTTCCATTCTGGGTTTCCCAGGCTCATGTTTTCTGCTCAAGTGTCTCTTCCCTTTCAGTTCTAATCTCCTTCAGCCTAAGTCCCTGTCCATCTCCTCAGCTATTGCTCCCCAAGGCTTCCCAAGCCCGTGTCCCACCCCTCGAAGTTCTAAGCCTCGCGCCTCAGCCCCAGCCTAGGTTTCTGGGCCCTGTCCATGGTGCTGCTCTCTCTGCCGTCCTGGAAGCACCTGCAGCTCATAGCGTATCGCTCGTCTTCGGAGCTCCACCGGGCCGGTGCCCTGGAGTCTAAAGTCCCAAGCAGAGAAGACACGGTGGCTGTAGCTGGTCAGAGCCCCAGACTCGCTCAACAGGGTCTGCTTTAGTCCCGACACCGACCTAGGGGAAGGGCGGGGTGAGAGTGAGGCAGAGGGTGCTGGAGATTTATGAGGAGGTGGGGACTCTGGAGGCTGGGAAGGAAGGTCTGGGCCCGGGTCCTTGAAAAATCCTACCTGCGGAGGATCAGGAGAAGGCAGAGAAGGCCAGAGATAAATGTGGACAACAGGTAGGCGATTGGCAGCTGGAAGTTGCCACCTGTTAGTTCAACTGGGTAGAAACCATAGAAGAGGGGGGACCATTCCAGATAACCCTGTGAGTAAAACAAGCGACAGGCAGAAAGTGTCACAAATGGTCAAAGGGGGAATCAGGGGACTTGGGTTTGAGACCAGAGCCCACTCTGCCTAATTGGTGACCACTCATCACTCTTGCCATCTGATGGCCTTGATTTCTTCCTCTAAAATGGGATTGGATTCAGAATGTCTTTCTGCTCTCAAGTTCTGTGGTCTAATTCTAGGGGACAGGTGCTAGGGTTGCAATGGGGGCAGATATTTAGGATGCAGGGATCCTTACCTCTCCAGAGAGCAGGTTGGTGAGGTGTGTGGGGTAGTCCACAAGGCCCTGGGGTACAGGGTCATAGGGGCCACAAGTCTCAAGGCCCCCAGGTGATGGAGACCCTTGGATGGGACCCAACAGAAGGAGAGGCAGCAGGGTCAGAACTACTTGGAACAAGGCCCCCAGAATGTTCAAACCAAGTAGGAAGCGATGCAGTCTAAAGTAGGACTCAGTACCTACCCCATACTGGCCTGGAGGGGGAAGAAGGATGTTAAGCATCTTGTGGTCCAGCCCCCACTGGGGACCCAGGTGTCCCATCAGCCCCACTCACCCCCAATCTTCATCAGTGTGGTCCTCCAGGGTACCAGCATTTTTGGGGCTCCAGCCAAATGAGCCCAAGCTGGGCCCAGTAGCAGGGCCCCCTTGGACCCCCGAATGCCTGACGCTGGCTTTGTTGGCCTTCGTGCTTGAAGCTTCCTGGGGACAGGTGAGCAAAAACACAGGGACTTGAAAAAAAATAGATGGAAGAGAAAGGAAAGAACAATGCTGGGAAGGGGGATGGAGGATGGAAGAGCCAGCCCTCAGAGGCAGAGCCAGACCTAGAGGGAGGGGAAAAGGCAAGGCAGAAGCTAGGTTAGCATCAGGCTCTCACCACAGAAGCCGTTTGGCCTCCATGGGACAGGGCAGCTCTCGAAAGGCTTGAGATTCTGGGGGCTCCTCTGGGGATATTCTGGGAACATTTTTCCTTTGTGACCAGCTCTCCTGGCCTCTCTGCTCCAGAGGTGGCTCTGGGTCTCCCCAAGGATGAACACTTGGTCCTCTGTGTCTCACTGTGGCTGAGCTAGGGAGCTCACTCAGTAGCCTTGACAATGATGGGCCTGAGGGATGCCGGGAAGAGAAAGGATGGGGAGGCTCCAGGGGCTCTAGGAAGACCTTCCTCCAGCCCTAGCCTCTCCATCCTGAAGTATGCCCTTCCAGAGGAGGAAAGGTGGCACATGTATCCATCCTCCTAGTTCATGTCTTCACAGTCTGAGGCAAATCTTATCCCCTCCCCATCCCAGGTGACTTCTGTTGCCCCAGCTCCCTCAGCATCCATATATTCCTTTGCCAGTCCCTTCTTTTGGGGATATAAGCCACCCCCCCCCCCCAGCTTCTATTCACTCTGACACTTGAGTTCCTCCCTCTGGAAGACCCAGGCGTCCCCTTCCCCAGTCCTCTCAGGAGCCTGAGCATCAGCTTCCCCGGGAGGAACCAAACCTTCCTCATTTTTTATAGTACCTAACAAATCCTCCCCCAGCCTAACCTCCCAAGCCATCCAGAAGTTTTCCCTAGACTCTGTCTCCCTGACACCAGTGTCCCCTCCCTCCCTGACTAGGACTTTGCCCTGGGGCTCCAGGCCACTTCCTTCTTTCTTGGAGAGGGTGTAGGGACAGAATCTGGAGTTATGGCTCACTCACTCCTTTCTGGGAGCCCTCTTTCTCTCCCCTCTCCCTCATCCCCACCCCTACCAACCTGGGCCAGGTCCTTGAGGGACCCAATCCTCCCCAGGTCCTCCTCTGGCCTCCATTCTCTGTCAGTTCCCAGGGCTACTGCAGGGCAAGAAATATGAGTGCCCAGGTAAGGCCAGGGTGGGGCTGGCCCCTCCCACATCTGGAATCACCTTCTCCCAGCAGCCCTCTGGGCACTGGCCCTGTGGCCCTAAAGCCACCTGTGGCACTGCCTTGTGGGGGTTGTAGTCCAGAATCCACCTTCCTGGCAGAAGTGAATCGTAACCCTCCTTACACCCAGAGAAAAGGAAGCTCAGGAACAGTAGGCCTAGGACTCCCAGGCTGTCAGAAGCCACCAGCTTCCCACTCAGAAGAGAACCAACACAGCTTTTGTCCAAGGCTCTTTATTGAGAAAATTAAAATTCCACCCCCAAGGAGCCGGCCTGGGGGGAGGCTGGCATCAGGGTGACCAGCCGTACCAGCCCCCAGGAATAAGACTCATCAGGCCTTACTCTTTCTGGGACCCAGGGGGCCTGATCCTCCTGTTTCTTCTGGGATCCAGGCTTCTGGGTCTCCCGACCCCCCAGGGAGTCCCCTCAAAGTTTGGGGGAGCTCAGTGCCTGGACCTGTCTGCTCAGCCCCAGGGGTCCCTCACTCCTCCCGCAACTTGTCTGGAGGTGTGGGGGGCTCATTTGGAGGAGTCTTGGCTTCAGCCCTGGCACCCCCTCCCCTGCGGCCAGGGCCCCCTCCCCCCAGGGCCAGTCCTAGCCCCAGGCCTGCCAGGGCCAGAAAGTGGATGCAGAAATAGATGGAGGCCCAGTAGCGGAGGGTTTCTTGCAGTGAGAGCAGGACAAAGCCCATGCACATGTAGTCATAGGCCCGCATCTTCAGGAACCAGTGAGCCCAGTCCCAAGCCTGCTGGGCCTTGGAGCTGAGGCGGCGGCGAAGGCCTGACTCCAGGCAGCCCTCGGCAGCCAGGCACAGGGGGATGGTCAGGAAGCTCAGGTAGTAGCCAGGGTGGATGCCATGCCAGTAGGCACTCAGCAGCATGGTCCAGGCGCTCCTGCAGGGGTGGGAGCAGGGCGTCAGAGGCGCCCTATCCTATGCTGTCCCTGCCCCCGCAGCCAGCGCCAGGAGTCTCACCTCAGCATGTAGGAGCGCGCTGGAGCGCTCTTGTAGATATACTGAGCGAGCCACCATTGCACTGTCATGTTCCAGTACCGCATCCCATCCCGGACGCGCACACAGAAGTCAGTCCCGTGACAGTCAATGTTGCGAATGGTCTCGTAGTCATATTTGGTGGCTGCCCCAGCTTCCAGGCTAGAGGAAGAGCCTTGGGGTCAGGAAGGGTTCCTGATCCCCCTTCTGTGCCTTCTAAAGGGGCCTGGCTGGGGCCCTTTCACCAGTAGTTTCCATGGGGGGATCATCCCCTGACTACAGGGAGGTTTAGTTTTCAGGGGAAAGTGGGACCCTGACAATGCCACCCCCCAGGACGCCCACGGTTGCCAAAGGCAACAGGCTGCTCAAGGAATCCTGGAGCCCAAGGTTACTGAGGTAAAGGACAGACCTATCTCCTTCACAGCTGCCAGAAGCAGGGCCACCCTGCAGGCCGGTACCCAGCTTAGCTTGGGGGGGCTATGGCCATGTTCCTCTGGACCCTCAGATGCCACAGCTGCAATTCAGCCTTGACCACCAGAGAGAACCCAGGGGGGTTGAAGACCTTCCTTTGGCCACAGGATGGCCTAGGCTTTCCTGCTGGCCATGGGGACAGTCCTACAAAGTGAGGGAGGAGCTAGCCTGAGCCATGTCCTCCAAGGGGCCCATGGTTAGTAGGGAAAAGGCTGCCCCAATTATGTCCTGAGGCTGGGCTCAGCCACAGACACCACAGAGGCTATGCCTGCAGGGAGGAGGGGCATCCCTTGGCCCCAGTAACCCTTTGTGGAATGCTGACCTATCTGGGGCAGTGTACGGCTGGGTGGGGCCACCCCCGGCCCTTGACTTGGCCCCCACAGGGTAGGCCCCGAATCCGGCAGCTATGCAGCCACACTCAGCTGTGATCCAGGCCACGTAGAAACGCATTCGGAAGGCAAAGAAGACAGGCACCATGTAGAAGAGGCGGAATGCCAAGGATCGGCCGTAGAAGGCATCCTCCCGCACGGCCTCCAGGGGGAAGAGCCAGGAGGACAGCAGGAAGAGCAGCCCAAAGAGAGGGGCAGGCCGGGCCCGGAGCAGCAGCGGCTCCAGGCTGGGCACCACTGCTGCCACCGGTCCTTGGTGCAGCCAGTCATGGTAGGTGCGGTAGCGGTAGAAGGGGCCTGCCAGGGTAAAGGGGAAGTCAAAGCCAACGTGGACAGCAGACACATGCAAGACCCTCAACAGAGACACACAAGACTGAGAGAAGGTGATGGAGGACACGACCGATGGCCCATGGGCGCTCTGTGAGGGAGAAGCTACCAACACTGTGCCCATTCCGCAGAGAAGGAAACAGAGGCTATGGTCACATGGCCAGTGTGCGCCAGGGGCAGGACGGGAAGCAGCACCCTAGCCACTAGGTAACACTGCCTGTCCCAGAGCCCTCTGGGGTCCTTCAAGGCCAGCTGGGGCAAACAGAAGCCCCTCAGGGAGAGGCACCAAGGGAGGTTAAGTGACTTGCCTAGGGCCCCTGGCTGGTAAGTGTCACTGGTCCTGATTCCCCATCCAGCAGGCTAGTCACTAGAAGATGACAGGGAGGTGTGATGAGGTGGCACGTGTTCTCAGTGGGCCACCAGCTCAGCATGGAGCAGCGGCGGGATGTAGCAGCTAAAGGCTAATTCAGCCCTGGGCGGGATCAGGGTCAGTACTGGGCACTGCTGTTTAAGGGGGACCCTGGGTAGCTGGAGGGACCCAGAGGAGGGATCAGTGGAAAGGCCTAGAGAAGAGAAGGCTCAGAGAGTGTGTGGGAGTCACTGGGTCCTAGTGGCCTCTCTAAGGAGGCCGGGCTGGCTGCCTCCAGACATGCTTGTCATTTCTGGGGTCCCCCCTCATGACAGAGACAACACGCATGCTGCGGACACACACAGAGGGCTGCTCACCAGTCAGGAGGCCCACATAGCAGTAGCTATAGCTGAGCATCTGGGGAAGCGAGGGCATGCCAAGGAGCTGGCCCACTGGAAGAGGCTTTGGGGGCTCTTCCTTCTGTGCCCGCAGCTCCTGCACCTCGCTGGCAAGGCTCACCAGCTGGGAACGGGCACAAAATCAGGCCTGGGCTTCCCCCGTCCCAAGGAGCTCCAGGAGGCAGGGTCAAAGGGCCTAGGTCCCTTACTGCCTGGATGGCCTTGGCCCAGTCTCCTCATCTCACAAGACCTCAGGTTCCTCATCTGTAAAATGAGGAGCTGGGTCAAATAGTCCTACGAGGTCCCTTCCAGCACCACGCAGCCCCAGAGGGGAGAGGCTGCCGGCCCTGGCTGCTGATGGGGAGACTGGGGGAGCAGGGGTCCCAAGGGTGCTGGCTGCGTATAAAGGACCTCACCTTGAGCGTGAGCAGCAGCTGAATGGCGTTGGTGAAGGGCGTTGGGGCCGGGAGCCCGAACACGGTGACCACTCGGAAGAACAGGAGGTAGAGGAAGGTCCAGGCCAGTGCCAGGGCATGGCAGGCTCTACCCAGGGGCAGGGGAGAGAGGGACAGACAGACAGAAATACACCAGCGCGGCCGTCAAGTGGGGGAAGAGAGACAAACTCAGGAGCCCCCAGGGCCCAGCCCGCACCCTTGGCAGCCTCGGCTCCAGGAAAGGGCTCTCTACTTACCTGGGCCACGTCTCCATGATGATCCAGGTGCCAAGGATGGTGACCAGCGAGTGTAGAATGTGGGGCCCGCAGGTGAGCAAGGTCAGGGCCACACCCACCCCTGCCGCGCCCCACTGCTTCAACCCTGGACCTGGGGGAGCAGCGAGGATGGTCAGGGGAGGCCGGCCTTCTCGGCCCCCTCCCGGGGAGCCCCGCTGGCCTCCCTCCCAGACGGCCTCGGCCCAACCCCGTGCAAGGAAGGGGAGCCGCCTCACCCGCTCTCTTAAAGAGGAAGCCGATGGGGATGGAAATAAGGAGCACTGCGAGATACTTCCACTCCTCCGGCGTCATGGTTCTGGGGTGGGGGAGACGGGCCTGAGTGAGCCCGGCCTCCCCCTGCCAAGGTCCCCGGCACGCCCCTCCCCCACGTGGGGACCGGCATCCCCCCCCTCAAGGACCCCGGCACGCCACACCCCACGAGGGCCGGGTCTCCCACATCTCTCCTCCGGCCCCTCGCTGAGCCCCATCTCGCCCGCCCCGGGGTCTCGCGCCCCACACGCCGGTGTCTCGCCCCACCTGCAGCCCAGCGGCCCCGCTGGCTCGGACCCAGGCCCAAGCAGCAGAGGCAGCCTCACTCCTCCCTCCGTCCCACCCCCAGCTGCTCTGGCCTGGCCCGGCCTGCCCCCTCCTGCCATGGGCAGCCCTTTCCGGATCCGGGGCGGAGCCCCAGGCTCCCCGGACCAGAGCCGTGGCTCAGGAAGTCTGCGGCCGGGACCTGGCAGGGCGGGGATGGATGGGAGAGGGCCGGGAGAGGCGGAGCTGTGTGCCCTGCGCCGGAAAGGGGGCGGGGCCGAGTCCGAGGACCGGGCATTTGGGAAAGGGGCGGAGCTTAAGCCTGAACTTTGGGAAGGGGGCGGGGCTGCAGGCTGCGGACTTCTACAGGGGATGGGGCTGAGCGATGAGCTACCGATAGGGGCGGAGTCTGAGACGAAGCATTCAGGAAGGGGCGGGGCGTTGGTGAAGGGGCGGGGCCTTGGCTGCTCGAGCTCTGAGGGGGCGGGTCTGGGGCGGGTCGGCGGCTGCGGGAGCCGCCCGGCATGAGCGCGCGGGTTAGTGGGGAGGAGGAGCCCGGGCGGGATCCGGAGTCCAAGCCAGAGCTATGCTGGTGGTGGAGGTGAATGCCGGGCGGGCCCTGGTGTGGGGCGCCGGGGCGGCGGGGACGCTGCGGGAGCGGCTAGGCGTGGGGGGCAGGCCCGTGGGCAGCCTGGCTCGGGGGCCCCGACAGAACGCGCGCCTCGGCCTGCCGCTGCTGCTGCTGCCGGAGGAAGCCCGGCTGCTGGCGGAGATCGGCGCCGCCACACTCGTTACGACCCTGCGTCCGGACCCCGGCCAGCGGGCCCAGGTACCTCGCGGGGAGCGCGGGGCTGGAGAGGTTGGGACCCCGGAGGAGGGGGGCAGAGAGGCTGGGACCCTGGGGGTGGGGGCGGGAGAGCCTGGGTCCCGGGGCGGGGATGGGCGGTGGAGCCCCGGGCGCCTGGGGCCCTAGCAGCTGCAAGCTTCCCCCTTCTCCCCTTTCCTCAGGCTGTGGCTGCTTACCATCAGGAGCAGGAGTCGGGATTTCGGGAGCAGCGAGCCCTGGCGTCTGAGGCCCGGAGGAGGCGTCTAGAGGACCTGGCAGAGCATATTGCCGAGGGCCGGGCCAAGAAACAGCGGGGGCTGAGGGAGGCGGAGCAAGGAGAGGAGGCAGGTGAGGTGGGGGGCCTTGGGGAGGGGGCCGGGAGTGTCTGCTAGCGCTCAAACTCTCCCTCTTTGGTCTCACTCCCCCACCAGGGCCGCAGCCCCCTTTCCCAGAGACTGCAATGCTAATCCAACTACCCACAGCCCGCCCCAGAGTGGCCTGGGCCAGGCCCCTGGACTGGCACCATCCATCTCCAGACTGGCCCCATGCTGGGAATCCAGCCCATGAGCTGCGATACCGAGTCTACAAGGACCTGTGGGAAAGGGGCTACTTCCTCACCTCCGGGGGCAAGTTTGGGGGCGACTTTCTGGTCTATCCAGGTAAGCTGGTTCTCCCCCAGCCTCATGGTTACGTTCTGGGTCTAGCTCTGATGCCTGTGATATATATGGGGTGGGGTGGTCAACAGGCCTGCCTTCTTTCCTTGCTTCTCTTTCTAAGACTAGGTCTGCCAATTTTACCCCAAGCAAGGCCCTGGCCTCCTTTGGGCCTCAGTTTCCCCAGTGTAATCTGGGTGTGGGGATAGAGTTTGGGGGAGGAAGTGCAGAAAAGCAGATTTGGGATTGACAGAACTCCCTGAGCCATCAGAACTGCTGCCAAGAGGAATGGCCTCCTGTTACTGGGGGGCTCCAGGCAGGAGCCGGGTGACTGCTGTCCAAGACAATGTATTTGGATCTCTGAGCTCATCCAGGCCATCCCTCTAAGCTTTACTGACAGGTCTGTTCCTCATGCTTTTTCTGGGCCTCAGTTTTCTCAGCTGTCCTGAATGAACCAGACTTATTGCACATTACTGCCTTTCACCCCTTTCTTCTGGCGCTACCCTAAGACCTCCCACTAGGCCTGGAATGGGCCCTCTCTTCACCCTTTTGGGATCCATTTTTCTTCCCTACTAAGCTCAGCAGCTTTTCTCTATGTTTTTCTCCTTCCTGCTGGCTTTGCTCTGTGCGACCTCACCAGTTGCAGTGGGTGGAGGGAAGATTGAGAAAACAGATGAAATTGGGGGTGCCTCCTTCACCTGCCTCATTCCTCCCTTCTCTCTGACCCCAGGTGACCCTCTTTGCTTCCATGCTCACTTTGTGGCCCAGTGCTGTGCCCCTGGGGACCCTCTCCCGCTTCCAGACCTCGTCTCTGCTGGCCGTCTTGGGACCAATGTGCGAAAGACATTGCTTCTTTGCTCTCCTCAGCCTGATGGCTCTGTGGCCTACACCTCCCTGCAGTGGGCTGGCCTGCCGTGACCAGAGAAGGAAGGAACCCCAGGACCTGGGCTCCTGAATGCTTGTGTGACCCTGCCCCTCATCTGTATCCCAGATATTTTGTGTTCCCGTGAATTTCACCTGGAGAAGCCAAGCTGGGGAAGGAGAGTGGAGTGCCACCATTTACTGTTTCAGTGGAATTAAAACCTCTGGGTGAACCAGAGCCTTTGTGGTATGGTGATCCTGGGAGCCAGACCCTCCCGGGAGTCTGAGTCAGCTCCAGCATTCCAGAGATGTCTCAGGCCTCAGTTTCCTCATCCTTAAAATGGAGACAGCAGTGTGGGAAGGGGCGCGGGGGATCCTCATTTTACCAGAGGGGTCTGGGACTTGTTTAGATTCAGAATTGGAGACTCTCAGTCGCCAAACAGAAGGAACCTAATTTCTCCTCCAAGTAACAAGATGACTTGGTTTCCCCCCCAAGTCTCCTCTTCCCTGGTCACTTTATGTTGGGGAGAGGCCTTGCTCCCAGAGGCAGCTAAATGTTACAGAGCCTGGAGGAGCATCAGGGAGCCCTGAGTTCTAACCAACCCTCAGATACTTCCTAGCCATGTGACCCTGGGCAAGTCACTTCACCTTGTTCCCCTTTAGTTTCCTTATCTGTAAAATGGGGACAATCCTAGCCTCTATTTCCCAGGGTTGTTGTGAGAATCAGCTGAGATAACTGGAAAGTGCTTAGCAGAGTGTCTGGCATGTAGGAGGTGCTGTATAAATGCTGTTATTATTTTGTTACTGCTATCGTCTTCTCCTGTTAGAGTCAGGGCCCTTGGCTATCCTGTTTGCCCTGCTATGGACGCTGGGAGCGCTCTAGCCCACCAAGCCCTCTCCGAACAGAGATGACCTGCTGAGCTGGTCATTCAGTCCTGTCCAACTCTCTGTGACTCGTTTGGGGTTTTCTTTTTTTTTTTTTAAATTTTTTTTATTTACTCGTTTACTTTTAATTTACAAGATTCAGTTCCACAATCACTTGAGTTTCAGATTTTCTCCCCTCCCTTGCCCCCCCCCCCCATGGTGGCGTGCAATCATGTAT
>CM053588.1:16258379-16274482 GCA_028646515.1 Pseudochirops corinnae
TCTCCTATAGGGCAAGATAGCCAATTTAGTGTGTGTCATTCCTTCCCTAAGCCAGTTTCAATGGGAGTAAGGTTGACCCATTCCCTTTTGCCTTCCTGTTATTCCCCTCCATTGTAAGTTATCCCTTGCCTCTTCTATATGAGATGCTTAACCCCATTCTGTCTCTCCCTGTCTCCTCTCCTTCTATTCCTCTCTCACCTCTCAATTTCACCTTTTAAATATCATCCCTTCCTATTCAATTGATCCTGTGCCCTCTGTCTAAGTACACATATATACACACACTGACATATGTATTCATATGCATATATACCCTCCTATATATATATATGTATATATATATGTATATATACATTTATATTCCCTTCACCTATCCTTATACTGAGAAAAGTTTCATAAGTTACAATTATCATTTTTCCATGTAGGCATGTAAATAGTTCAACTTTCATAAGTTCCTTATGATTTCTTTTCCATGTTTACCTTCTCATGCTTCTTGTGTTTGAATGTCAAATTTTCTATTCAGCTCTGGTTTTTTCATCAAGAATGCTTGAAAGTCCTCCACCTCATTGAATGATCATGTTTTCCCCTGATAGAGTTCTTTCTTAAAGAATGAGCCTTAAACCCAGTTCACTCTGGCTCTCATTGATTGGCCAACAATAGATTCCAGCCCAAGCAGCACTTAGTGGTCTTTGATTCCTGGTGGTTCAGAATGAAAGTAAATAGTAATTTTTTCTATTTTGGCTAGAAACCCTGGGGGTCTTCCTCTCCCAAATTGATTTGATTTTGGTTAGTTAAAGGGACCATTCACTGGCTCATTAATTAACTAGCCTTCATCACTGAATGGGTTTTGCTTCCATCAAATGGAGACCTGGAAAAGATCTTAACTTAAAAAGGCCAAGGTCTCCCACTGGCTCCAGAGGAGATAGGGAAGACTGGTGACTTTGCACAGCTCTCCCTCACTTAAATGTAATTCACTTGTAAGTCATGGCGTTGTCTTCCTGATGTCATCGGTCCTCTTCCAGAATGAAGAACAACAGAATAAACAACAACAACATTAGTGTAGAGGAAATGACTTTTAATTTCAGGCACTACTGATCTTTAATCCTCAGGGGGGAAGGAAGGAGGGCTCTAAGCCATCTGTCTGAGGCTTGGCTCCCCTCACACCAGATGCCAATTCTACAATGAAAAGACACAGCCAGTAGAACAAACCTATTTATCCAGGTCTATAGCAAAGCAGAACTCAGAGAAGGTATCCATGAGAAAATATGTGGCCGACAACAGTGTGAAAAAATTATTTCTCCCTTTGAGAATGAGAAAGCCAAGCTCTACCAGAAGAAGGAATCCTGGGTCTGACCCAAGAGGAAATTCCTCAAAGTCCCCAGTGTAGTGAACTCAGGCTAGGGACGGGCTGGACATGGCCAGATCTTCTCCTGGTGGCTTCTCCTTTGAGTCTTTCTCTTCTTTCAGGAACCTGAACAGAGAGTGGAAGGGTGCACCTTTTGTCAAGAAGCTGGGTGCCAGAAGAGCTGATGTCTCCTCTCTCTTCCTGTAACTCCACTCACACCTCATATAGGCAAGAAGCATGGAGCAAAATGCTGACCTTTGAGGAGAGTCTGTATGTTTGGTCCTTGGAGTCCTGTGTACTGATAATCATTAAATATCATTTTTGGCCAAGGTCTGAATTAATCGAACAGACTGTCTTGCTTTGCTTTAAAAATGCTTTTTATGGAAAAGAAAACACAGATATCCTGAGTCATAATTTCAATTGACACTTGGTTAACTCTCCTATTTTATTGTATTTACCATCTGTTCAATTAAGAAAATTCCTTTCTCCTACAATGAGTAAACATTGATGGAGATCATAAATTTGTGTGACACAACCACCCTGAATTGGGATGGTTCTAAAATGTATTTAAGCTTTCTTATTCCTTTGTTCAGGCAGTTAGAACTCAGCTTCTAACTCCTTGTACAAGTCTGCCAGTCTTAAGGGCATAAATGCCGTAACTGTACATTGCCCAGCCTGCTGTCTCCTTTAACCAAACTTTTTAAAGGTTAACAGTACACGTCTAGGTGCAGTGGGGGTGCTTGATGAGATTCAAATAGAAAGGTCAGTGAGAAGCCCCTTATGTCAAGTACCACTTAAAGCCACTTTAGGAGACAATGAGATTCAAATGGGTTGATCAATGAAATAGAGAAACTAACTGGGGCCCCTCCACCCTGGGCTGTGCCATGGAATAAAGATAATGCTAGAAACTCTGGACTACTGTATGTCATTACCCCATCCCCCTGAAAACAGCAAGTGTTCCTCAAAAAGAATCCTTAGTCTCTCCTGGCTAGGGAAAGTCTTCCTTGATTAGATATATCCCTTAGAGGGCACTGTCTTTAGGGACCCATCTCCCTTAAGCTGGGGTCTCCCTTAAGGGGTGGAGGAACCTGCTTGTTGTGCTGTGTTACCCTCAATAAATGCCTTTATCTGATGTGGAGACAGCCAGAGTGAATTCATTTGAGATGATCTTGCATCCCAACTTCATAATTTCTGGTGCCCAATGGGCTTGTCTCTAAATCAAGACAAGTCCATAAGCCCATTCCCTTTCCTGTTGGCACCCCAGTCTGACTGGGAGTAGTTTGGGGTCTCTGCACTCCCTTTACATGTTCTCGATTAAGTGGGGAGCACCCTGCTTGGGAATGCTGCATTGTTCCTGTCCCTGTGGGAGGCTGGGGGAGGTGTGTAGGTGGGCCTCTACTCCTGGTTGTGATGGGTTATAGGCTCTGGGAACCCCCTTGAATCTTCCCACTTGATGACGCATTTGCCTTTCATTATCTTTAGGACCAAATCTCTGTTACTCTTAACGTACTTCCAGCTACTTCCCACCCTTGATCCTATGAAAATATCTATACCCAAATCTGTTACCCTTAAACTAGCCTAGCTCTCCATTGTCTGTCATGTCCAGGCCACCTTCAGATATTTCCCACCCTTAATGCCATTCCTGGAGTCAGACCTCTGTTCCATCAAGGTGCTCCCTAGACTCCTAGACACCCTCCCAAAGCCCTTCCTCCAGACCACCCCTCGATCCCTCCCACAGTCTTTCTGTATATAAGATCCATCTTGCCTCGATGAAGATGTTCATATTTAATCAAGTTGAGATTCATTCTGGCCCTCTTGTCAATACAAGCATCACAAAAGCTCAGGCTCCTTCAGAGTCTACCCAACAAGGCAAATCTTTAATAAGCTTTCCTTTTCTTTGGTTGAGAGAAGGCTTGAGTGGAATTCATTTGGCAGGACCCGGCATGTCAATATTTTGGGATCCCGAGCAGCCCTAAGCCCCAAAGCTCAACATTTATGCTTCCCTGATTGGAAAACATGGCTAATCTCAAGTTTTTGTCCAGCCAAGCCTGGAAGGTATGTCAGCCTTCTTCGCCTAGTGCTAATTCCTTCCCTCTGAGGTGATCTCCCCTTTATCCTTTGCACAAATTGCTTGTACAACACATTTTTTTGCCCCTGGTTTTCTCTCTCAGCATTCCTAGATCCTGGAATCCATTTTGTTGGAAGTAGAAGGACCAAGTACTAGAGCCATGAGGGGAGATGAGGAAAGAGCCCTGGCGAGGACCAGTGAGGGATCTGAGAAAGGATGAGGGGCCTGGGGGGCACTGGACCTCCCTCACCTGTGACCCTGAGCATCAGGGGTTCACTCAGAAATGACCACTTTAGGGGGCTGTTACTGTGAAAGGTGTAGCATTGGTAAGTCCCTTCATGGGAAGAGTTCACAGCTGGTATGAGGAAATTAGCATTGGACCCCCTTCCATGGAGCAGGACTGTGTCTTTCTCGATCTGTTCTCCATCCTTGTACAGGGCATACATGTTACATGATCTCTGCGACTAACACTGGAGGGTCACATTGTGTCCTGAGGCCACTTCAGGGCTGGGCAGGGCTGAAAGAGAGGGTGCACCATATAGGCCTGGGGGAGGAACCCCAGCTGGACCAGGAGAAGGAGGCCTAGGTCTACCCCAAGAGGAAACTCCCCAAAGCCCCCAGGTTTGTAAGGTCGGGATACGGAGGTGCTGGACATGGCCAGATCCGCTCCTGGAGGCTTCTCCTCTGAGTCTGTCTCTTCTTTCAGGGACCTGAAGAGAGGTTGGAAGGGTGCCCCTTTCTCTAGAAGCCGGACACCAGAAGAGCCAATGTCTCTTTTCTCCCCATCTCACTGAATCCCGCCTCACATAGCCAAGAGGCACAGAGCCAAAGGTCACCCTTTGAGGACAGAGTCTGTGTGATTGTCCCTTGCAGTGCAAGGCACATCTCTGGGGGCAATTGTGGTTGAGATGGGCTGGGGGTCTGAGAGAAAGAGCCCCAGTTATCACAATAGCCAGGTGTAGACAGGTGTCCATGTAGGTGTGTGTTCTCCAGCAAGCAACATGGCTTCATTTACACTCATCCAAAACAAGGTTGGCTCTGGCAGCCTCGGGAATACTAAGGAGGAAGCATGTTCTTGTGGACATTAGACAGCAGGGTCTACAACATCAGGGAGCAGACATGAGGAAAGCCTGGGAGCAGATGGTGTCTGCAGGCCCTGCCCTCTCAGGGGAAGGCTGTCCTGGGATGTGGGGAGTCTGATTTGGGAGAGGAGGTGGGAGAGAAGGAAGAAGTGGGGCCTGGTGCAGGTGAGGGGGGCTTCTGGGCCCTGAGAACCTGATGGTCCAAGGTCTGCAGAGGAAGGTCTGGGGGGAGAGACAGTTCCTGCCATCATTTCCACATACAGACACACACAAATGAACACAAAAATGCACACACATACACATAGGGTAAGGACCACTGATGGAGGAAAGCATAAAGCTGCTTTATGTAAGCAGGGCGAGTGGGAAGGGACTGAAGTGGGGGAGAGAGTGAGGGTTTGTGGTCTGAGCAGGAGCTGGGGGGAAGAGGGGGAGACCTGGGGGGAGGCTGGGCATGATAAGCTTGGGTGGGGGAAAGGCTAGGCATGATCAGCTTGGGGGGGGTGGAAGGCTGGGCACGATCAGCCTGGGCCAGGGGTAGGTTGCAGGGGAGGGCAGGGCCCTTCTCCCTCTCTTGAGCTGGGCACAAGTCCATGCCTCAATGAGTCTTTGTGATGTACCTGTTCAGTTAACCCCTGCTCTGTCTCCTCATCTGTTAGGGGTTCCTGGAGCTGTGCCACGCTTCAGCCAGCAGGACCCCCAGGAGGAAGAAAACCAGCCCAGCCAGGCTGAGGTGGATGAGGTTGCCCAGGGTATAATTCTGGGGAGCAGGATCTGGGAGGGAGAAGGATGGTCACTGGGACAGGGAAAAGACCCCATCGAGGGAGGACCAGATTCCTCTGCTGCCCCTCCCAGGCTCCTCTGCCCCAGCCCAGCCCTAGCCCCTGGTCACTCAGTGGCCATGATCCTAGGTGTGGGGGTGCGGGTGGAGACTGAGGGAGAGCAGCCTGAGGGAGGACCTGAGGCAGTCCCCCCTCCCCCAGTGTTTTCTCTTGGGGCCCTGAGAAAGCCCCAGGGCCCTTTACTGGCCCCTTCCTTTGGCCCTCACTTCCTCTCCTCCCTCTGCCCCTTCATCTTCTGCAGTTTGGGGTGGAGGGATGTAGTGAGGAAGAGCCAAATTCAGATCCCACCTCAGACACGCCCTTTCTGTGTGACCCTAGGCTGATCCCCTCCACTCTCTGCCTCAGTTTCCTGATTAGAGCCCCCCCCTCCCAGGGCTGCTGTGAGCATCTACTGAGGTAATCATTGTAAAGCCACTAAAGGCTTTATCTGAGCTGCTGACTAGGAATGTGGCACCAAGAAGCATTTCCTGCTTACATTCATCATGGTCCCTGGCCTCAGCAAGCTCCTGTTCTAACAGGGAGAAGACCTGAAAGTGGCCAGGTGTGGCCAAGGTTCCCGCAGAGCAGATGGCAGGTGATGTCTGTGGGCAGGCCCTGGGAGGAGGGAAGGTGGGTACCAGAAGAAGGGAAGCCTCCTCCCAGAAGAGAGACGTTAGAGTACTGGGAAGTGAGAAATCAGAATTGCAGGCAGGGGGCATAGCCTGTGCAAGGGCCTGGAGATGGGAGATGAAGTGTGACAGGAAGTACAAACAGGGAGCCCCCAGTGTGAGGGGGAGGCACAACCTGTCCTCAGGGAGCCCCCAATGTGAGGGCAGGGTCACAGCCTGTCCTGAGGGAACTCCCAGTGTGAGGGGAAGGACACAGCTCTGTCCTGAGGGAGCCCCTAGTGTGAAGAGAGGGACACAGCCCTGTCCTGAGGGAGCCCCCAGTGTGAGGGGGGACACAGCCCTGTCCTCAGGGAGCCTCCCGTGTGAGGGGGTCACATCCTGTCCTCTGGGAGCTCCCAGTCTTATTCAGGTCTTCAGACCCTTATTAAGCCCTCCCCTGGCCCAGGCCCTGTGCTGGGTCAGACCCACAGGAATCATGAGAAAACAAAGCCGGCTCCTGTCTCCAGGGGCTGACACTCCTCAGCAATGCTCTGGTACCATGTAGACAGATCAATCAGTGGGGACTCATCTGAGGAGTGGGATGGCTAACATCTGGGGAAGGGGACAGGAAAGGCTTCTTCAGGAGGAGGCTCCAAAGCTCAGCCTGGGAGGGATCTTTGCATTGTAAGAGAAGGAAGTGAGCAGTGAGAGCATGTCAGCAGGAGGGACAGCCTGAGCAAAGGTCTGGAGGTGGGAAAAGTAAAATAACCGGGTGCTGCAGGAGGAGTGGTGGGAAATGAGGGACCCTGGATGGGGCAGGCGGACCCTGACTGGACACCAAGCCCTGCCTCCCTCCACTGTCTGCTGGGAATCCTCCAGTCACTCGCCAAAAGGTATGTTCCCGGATTCAGAGCTTGGAGAGAAGGTCCTTGGGGATGAGGAAGGGGGCAGGGTTAGGGACTGGCAGGGGCACCTGGGGAAGCCTGGAGGGTCTGGAGGGAGCTGCAGGTGTCAGCCCCAGCTCTACTCAGACTGCTGGGTATGGGATGTTGGGCAAGTCCCTCCTTCCTCTGGGCCTCAATTTTCCTTCTGTTAAATGGGTGTGTATGCTCAGTGACCTCTCCTGTTCACTTCTGAGATTTGATGATTCCATGATTCTTCTGACCCCTCTTCCAGCTCCAATTGGGACTTTGGGGGCAGGGGAGGGACACAGGGAGAGGAGAAGGTTGATGGTTTTGGGGGTATTTTACCTCCCCCTCCCCACTGGCTACACCCAGGCCTGCTCTGGCCTCCTCTTGGCTCCCCCTCTCACCTCCTCAATCCATTTTCCTGGGACCCTGTAGACACATTGTGTGTCTGTGGAACCAGCATAACTGGACAGGAGTCAGATGGTGAAGGTGTGTACAGGGGCCAGGTAGGAGAGACCGCACTGCCTGCCTTCTCTGAGCAGGACCCATTGCCCAGCCTCCCCCACCCCTCCCTCTGAGCCTCCTCCTCCCCCAGCCCTCCTTGCCCCTGGGGTCCCCTGGGGCAGGGCCCTGGGTAGGGTGGTACCCTGGGACCAGTGAGGGAGCTGAGGAGAGATGGGGGGTTGGGGGCAATGGGGCTCCCTCACCTGTGACCCTGAGCTCCATGGCATTGTTGGAGGGTGATCACTCATGGAGGATGTGACTGTGAAAGCTGTAGCATTGATATATTCCTCTGTGGGCAGAGGTCACAGCAGAGAGGTGGAATATGACCTGGGACCCCCCCTCCATGGAGCTGGGCTGTGCCTTGATTCATCTGTTCTCCATCCTTGTACAGGGCATACCTGTTATGCCATCCCTTTGACTGACACTGGAAGGTCACATTTTGTCCTGAGGCTACCTCAGGGCTGGACAGGGCTGAGAGGGAGGGTGCACCATACAGGCCTGGGGAAGAGAAGGTGGAGAGCCCAGAGTTAGGCTTGTAACCCCCATCTTTTAGAGGAGGGGCCAGACTTGGCTGGTGGGAGGACTGGCCTGGGCCTTCCTTGACTCCTGCCTGGGGGTGGAGGTTTAACTCATTTCCAGAAAAATGGAAACATTAAAGGTTGTGGGAGGGGAAGAACCTTGGACAGCTCTGGTGTGGGGGATAGAAAGTGAGTAGGTGAGTAGAGGGAGAGAGAGAAAGACAGAGAGAGAGAGAGAGAGAGAGAGAAAGAGAAGAGAGGGAGAGAGACAGGGGAAAGAAAGAGACAGAGACAGAGGAGAGACAAATGGGGGCAAATATGGGGCAGGAGACATGGACAGGGCGTCTTCCTCCCTGGTCGGGGGCTGGGAGCCCCAGTCCCTTGTTCTGTCACAGAATCTCTCTCCATGGATGTGTGTGTGTGTGGGGGGTCGGGAGTGGGGACCTATTTAAGACCCATCTCTACATTTTGGGGATAGTTATCAGCTTCCCAAAGCAGAGCCTGGCTCTCATCCTGGACCCTGGCCTGGGCCCTGGGCAGGTTTGGGAAGGAGAGTAAGAGGCTTGGCTGTGACTCCTGGTTCACTTCCATCCTGATTTTCTAAAGCTTCCTGTACAGAAAAACCTTGGGAATGCCCAGAGGAGCCACCTGCTCCCCTCCTTGTGCCTAGGCCTGAGCTAGGGGAGGGGGCACAGCAGCAGCAGGGCCTCCTTGCTCCCTCTCCTGCCTTGGGAGGGTCAGGGCTGGGAGGGGAGATGCCCCCCAGGCCTGTGCCCCCTCCCCAGAGAGTCACCAGCTCTATCTGGTGTCCTGAGAGCCAAGCTGTGCCTCCTGCCTCCTCTCTGGCCCCAAGCTGGGATCTGCCTGAGGCAGCTGGTGCAGTGGAGAGAGCCCTGGGCCTGAGGCAGGAAGACCTGAGTTCAAATCCAGCCTTAGACACTTGTCAGCTACATGATCCTGAGCCATTCACTTCTGTCTGCTTGCCTCAGTTTCCTCAGCTGTAAGATTCAGATTATAACTTCACCAGCCTCACAGAGCTAATGACTATGAAGAGCTTGGCACATGGCAGGTGCTGTGTACACCCTGATTCCCCTTTCCCTCCCATCCCGGCCCCAGAGGGAGAGCAGAGGCAGAGCCAGGGGAGAGGACAGGAGGGGACAGGAGGGGCAGAGGCAGAGGGAGGCTTGGGGCCAGGCTGGGCTGGGGAGGAGCTTAGGGGCTGCTGGGACCCAGAGCCAGCCCTGCCTGAGGGGCCTGGGCTGGGAGAGTGTCCTCACCTGTCACCACCAACTCCAGGGGGTCGCTGAGCTCTGACCAGTCAGATGAGCATCTGTAGAGGCAGTAGTAGGTCCCTGCATCACTCTGTCACTGATGGGATGGGAAATTCACCCCCTATTCCAGAGGCTTTCACATCCTTGATGTGTATCCTTCTAGATCTGTGCTCTTTCTCTAGACAGTAGACATCAGCCTCCCTGGAGCTCTGGCACCTGAAGTCACACTTCTCCCTATGGGCACCAAAGGGCCAATCTCTGCCCTGAGGGAGGGTCCGGGGAATGTGTCTGGAAGGGAATGAGAGCTCTCAGCTCCAGGGGATCCCCTTCTTTGTGCCCCCCATACCTGGTCCCCTCACTTTAAACCCTGCCAGCCTTGCCCAGACCTCCCCCTCCCTCTCCTGAGGGCAGCCATCTGTTCTGGGCAGGGGGTGTTCAAGGAAGGACTCACCTGCCTCTGCCCTCATCCTCTGGCCCAGACACAGCTCTGGCAGAGAGGACCCTGGTTACTCTCATCTCCCCACATCCTGCCCACCCAACACCCCCAGAGAAAGGAGACAGAGGGCCCAGAGCCTGGGCTTAGGGCTGGTGTGAGTGAAAGGGGCTGGACGCCAGGAGACCCCTCCAAGAGTTCTTATTTCTTCTCCACCTTTACATTGCTGAGTGACCTCAGACTGGCCCCTCCTCTCTGGCTCAAAGGTGTTTACACTCAGAGTGTGTCTGGCAACAGTGGTATCTAAAGTCCCCTTGAGTTTGGGGATCCCCCCTCCCCAGCACTCACCGAGGCTCAGCAGGGCAGAGAGGATGGGGCTCATGATGGTGTCTGTTGATGGCGCGAGAGTAGACCAATGGTAGATCAGGCACAGTCTGAGGCTGAGAATGTGACCAGGGTCTGCTGTGCTCTGAGTTCCTCAGGGTCCAGTCTCACAGATAAGGCTTCCCAGCTATTTGCAACTCTGGTTTCCTGTTGATTGCCCCATGGAGGGGGTGGTTTGGGTGCCTGGGGTGTAGAATGAGGTGTCAGCATTAGGGAGGAGGGTCAGAGCAGAACTGGGGAGGTGCCTTTTGGGGATAGGTCCCACCCCACAGGGCTTTGTCAGATATGGCTCAGCCTTGCCCCACTTCCCAGCCATGCCCTGTGGATGGTAGTTGTTCTCAGGGAAATCACAGCCTACATTTAGATGGGGCTCTGAGGTTTCCAAGGTCTTTACAAAGAGGATCTCACTGTAGCCTCGCTCCAGGGTTGAGAGAGGCAGGGCTTATTAATAGCCCCACTTTCCAGATGTGGAAACTGAGGCAGATGATGTGATTGGCTCAGGGTCACATAGCTACTAAGAGTCTGAGGTAGCATTGGAACTCAGGTCTTCCTGAGGCCAGGCTCAGCACCATTTAATTATCCTAAAAGGAGCTGGAAGAGACATGGGTTAGGAGGAGTTGTGGGGAGGAAGAAGGTTCCCAGCACAGGGGCAGGAGAGAAGACGTCCTGTGGAGATCAGTTAATCTTCACCATTTCTCCAGTGGAATTCTTTCTGTCTTTGTTGGTTTTTAGCTGTTTTTTTTCTGTTCCGTGCCCAATTCATCGTTCGGTTCTTCTTGTGCTGACTCGAGTGTTCAGAGGGACAGCGTGGAGAGCCGCCGTGTTCCCCAGGGCTGTCTCCGACTGGCGTCCCGTCAGCCCTCACCTCTGTCAGAGTTGTCGCGCTCCCTCTCCCTCCCTGCTTTCCTCTCTTGTTCTCTGCCGCCAGCTTGCGTCACCCCAGGGTGGCCCATGCCCGCCGTCCTCGCCCTCCCGAGTCCCCCGGGCCCCTGGCTCTGGGTCTGAGCCAGACTTCTGGCACATGATTATTTTGTGCTGATGAAATTATTTGTTTGTTTGATTTGTTCAATGACCCACCAGTTCCTTGAGATGAAGTGATTTTGCCTCCAGTTCCTGCAGGATCCTTTCTTCCACCGCCCCTTATCTGTGACACGTTTTGTTAGAGGGTCAGTAAAGGAGGTGGTGCCATTTCTGCTCTTCTGCCTTTGTCTGGGAGGATTTCCTGCCCCATTCTGGGCTCAGTTTTTGTAAAAATACCCTGTATTGCTCTCTCTCTTAGTCCTTCCTATTCCTGCTTCCTCCAGTTTCCTTGTTGAGTTGAATGCATTTCTACACAGTCTTTGTGAGTGTATGTGTTCTATCCTGAGTTCAGTGCATTGGATAGAAGTGAGGTTCAGCGATGTTGCTGCCCCACCTTCAGCCCCCTCAGTGTATGGTCTTCTTGTATTTCCCAAGCATGTGAGGAGCCACTTCTACCACCTTTGATGGGTTTTTGTTTTTTTTTTTTTTGTCTTTCTATTCGTCTCTCTCTTAATATCCTCTAAACCTGAAGCTACTGGCCCAGGAGGCTCCTGAACAGAGGCAGACCACTCAGCTCCCATGGATCTCTTCCACCAAAAACCCTGACTTCTCTTTAATTGGAGGAATGCTCAAGAAATACAGGAGAAACTCCAGTAAGCACCGCGTTGGAACTATACCAGAAGGCAGCCCTCAGGTCATTGGTCCTAGGAAATGGGGTCAACTGTTCAAGAATCAGTGACAGGGTCAGGAAAGAGCCCAGCCTCACCCTGTGACCTGAGGTTTAAGTAACCTGCAGGGCTCTCTGGGACTGGATGTGGCAGTCTCTCTCCAGAGAGCCTTAGGCATGCCCCAAGTCACAAGGCAGGTCCTTTGGCAGACCCATGGAATAAAAGCACCCAGAAGATGTCTACAGTGTTAAGAAGAGGAACTTAGGGCCTCCTAGGTCTCTAGCATACTGTCTGGAGAAGCCTGCTCTCGAGTGAGCCCTAAAGATCCAGCTCTCAGAACCTCAAAGATCCTGGAGCTCCCATTCCTGGAGTTTGGGGCTCAATGCAGAATTCCAGGGGACATAAGAAAAGATCATTTGGGCTGACCACTCCATCTAACGCCACAGTAAGAAGCATGGACTGGCCTTGGCAGGAAGTCCTAGTTTGAGAACTGAAACTGGGTAGATGAGTAAGCCAAGTAGATGAAGCAACATAAAAAATTACTATGTATCTAGAGATGTTTCCAAAGAAGGAGAAAATGGCTATATACACCCACAGACAGACAGAGATAGACACAGATATACACACATACATATTCATGTATGTGTGTATATGTATGTGTATGTCTATGTGTATGTGTATACCTATATGTATATATACATATACATGTGTTACAGGGGTTATGGATGAGGGGAATAAGGATTTTCCACAAGGACTTCATGAATACCTATACTTAGACGAAATTAAATTAGAGATAAAAGATGAAGGGAAAACATCAGAGTGAAAATTTGGAAGGAGAATATGTAACTAAGAAGACAAAGTGATTATCCTTATCTCATTGACACCCTCTGAAAACTAGTATAGGTCAAAGAAATCAAGGGCTCCAGGAGACAGCCTAAAATATTGCAACAAAATTGAAACATGAGAAAAGTGAAGGTAATGGCAGATATCCATCAAAATCAATTAATTTGGCAAAGAGGCCAAAGAGACAGATTTTAAGAATCAGTGAACTCTCTGAAAACTATGATTTAGAAAAAAAAGGCAGGACACTACATGTCAAGAAATCATGAATGAAAATTTTCTGCATTCTAAGTTCAGATGAACATAAGGATAAAAAAAGATGATTTAACAATTATTGAAAACAATTGTTAAAAAGAACATTTTCTTTCAAAGCTGAGTATAATCTGACAAGAAAACTCCTCCATGGATCTTTAATGGCATAGAGGACTTTCAAGTATTTCTGATGAACAGACCAGAACTGAGTGCAGGAAGGCTGAATTACAATCACAGAGGACCAAGTATATGTATTTGGGCAAATCCAAAAGAGAGATAATGCGATAGGAGAAGAAGAAACAAGTGTCCCTTCAGAAACTTCATGTCTTCAAAGGGTGTTGAAGAAATTAATAAGAAAAAAAAACAGAGTTTGGAATAGCAACGGACTGGTTCTTCTGAGAATATGAAGCAAGAAAAGAGAAAGGAGAACACAGAGAAAAATACACTGGTGGAGGAAGGAGGAAGAAGGGGGTCAAACATGCTATTTGTCATCAGTGGGATGTGGGAGGAAATTGTGCAAAGGTGGAGGAAGGGGCAGGAAGAATGATGATCAAACGGACTCCACTGTTTCCTAGAGTGAATAAAGCAAGGTAGGACACACACATTTTGGTGTAGAAATCCCTTAAATTTAATAGGGAGCAAGTGGGGAGGGGGAAGCAGTTAAGAGAATGGATAGATAGCCGTAGGGACAAAACAATTGTAAGCAAAGAGCACTTGAAAAATTGAATTTGGAAGAATGCATTCTCTTTCAAGAGAAGAAGAAAATGTCACTTGGAGAGATGATTCAAAGGAAGAAGGAAAATCATGACCACTAGAGTCAGAAGAACTAGATTGTAAGGAGATGGCTGTAAGTTGGGGAAAGACTGAAAACACTGTGATATGGATGCAAATGCGATGGAATATTATTGTGTTGTAGGAAAGGAGAGAAAAAGGACGGCTTCAGAAAACCAGGAAGTATACACTGATGTAGAGTGAAGTGAGTAGAACCTGGAGGAGGAATGATGTCAAGACAACAGCATTTGAAAGAGCAGAACTCAGAAAGATTCAGGAGCTCTGATGCATGTAATGGTCAGTCCCGTATCCAGAGGCAAACAAACATCCTACTCACTCCCTGTAAAGACTTATAATTTGGAACATGGCCACTGGGCAAGTATTTGTTTTCATTGTCTTTGGTTACTTACGGAAAGGTTTTTTCCTTCTTGAGTTCTCTTGTGTTTTTTTAATGGTGAGGGGGAGGGTGTCAGAGAAAGAGTTAGTGATAATGAAACTGAAAAAAAGAGTCATGGGAGCATTTTAAAGAATGACCAGGAGAGAAGAGAAAGAAATCCAGAAGGCAGGGCGGCTAGGTGGCACAGTGCATAGAGCACCGGCCCTGGAGTCAGGAGGGCCTGAGTTCAAATCGGACCTTAGACACTTAATACTTACTAGCCCTGTGACCTTGGGCAAGTCACTCAACCCCAACTGCCCTGCTTTCTGCCCCTCCAAAAAGCACAAAAAAGAAATTTCAGAAGGAAGCACAGACAAACCACATCATTAGAAGGTAAAGTGTCCATGTGATTACATCCTAAAAAAAGAAAAGCAATCTCCATGCAATGGGAGCTCAAGGTTTCACACGCATTCCTCTTTTGTCAATTTTAGTCTTTAAGTATTTATTATGTATAGGATACAGAGATGCTCTTTTTTATTTTCAAGTTCATATTAAAAACACAAACTTATATAGACACGCACATTTATATGTACATTTATGCCTATATGTCTGTGTATATGTATACACACACATACCTTCGTCAAAGCTAAAATTCGATACACAACTCTTTTGGGCCAGTAGGAGCAGGCTCCAGTAGCCAACCAGGTGGTAAAGCTAAATCTTTTGCCTTTGGAAATATCGTATTCCAACCTCTCCTTTCCTTCAGGGGTAGGAAATCTGTAAATCTTGGGCATTCTCCAGAGTTTCAGGATAGAGGAGGAGCTGATCCTGCTGTGTGGCACAGCAGAATGGAGGCTGGCTTTGGAATGGGAAAACACGGGTTCAAATCCCAGCCTTCCATGTACTTGCTATCTATGTGACCTTGGACAAAGCATGTAACCTCTCTGGACCTCAGTTTCCTTTCCATAAACTGGGGCAATTGGTATAACTCAGAAATCATATATGCAAGTGGAAAACAAGGCATCCTAGCGTCCTTCTTGATATTTGAACTAGCTTTTCTATTGCCAATGGAAATAGGCTTCAGGCTATTGTTTGGAATGTGAGGGAACCTAGGAGCCTTTGCTCAGAACAGTTTACAACACTTCTTGGGACTCTTCCTCTTTTTTTTTTCTTAAAGGCATAGGCTTAACTATAGTCACGGCAAACATCAACTTTTCGACCTTATTGATCTCACAATTTTCGGGATGCTATCAAGACAGTATTAAATGTAGTCCTCTGTTAGGAAATTTTCTGAGTTGAAGTGAGTGTCTCATCTCTGATTTAGTATTTGGGTCTTATCACTTAACTTGGGGCTTAACATTCACCTTAATTCTGTGTTCTACAAACAATGAGCTTGCATTACAAGCCAACACTTCTTGGTGGGGCTGGCATAGTTGGAAAGCTTGTTGACCCTGGATGAGGGAATCCTTGGACTCCACTCCATTGGGGGAAAACCTGAAATCCTTGTAGCTAGGAAGTCATATCCTAGAGGGGCCAACTAGGCCACCAATACTTTCTGAAGCACGCATCTTTCCATTCCAATAAGCCTATTGCCTAGCTAAAAAATAACCTCACAGCTGTCTGAAAATCCCTACTGTGGAACAATGCCATATGCAGCTTTTACAGGTAATGAACTGGTTTGTTGTTGGGAAAAAAATCAGCATGTAATGGAAAGGATTTCATTTATTGCCTTATCAACCAAAACCGTCTCTTTCCCTGACAGATGACAAAGTCCACAGACCGCAGGCCCTCTGGATAAATCCTTGGAGCCCCAGGCTTCCAAGGGGGCAGCAGGAAGTACTCACTGGGCTTTGCTGAAAGACTTTATGGGCCAGGACTTCTCAGTTTCATTGAGACAATAAGAAATCTGATTCCATCAGCTCCTTCTCCTTAATTTCTCCTGAGGCTGTTCCTTGTCCCAGGCAGCTGGTAGTCCAGGGGATGGAACTCTGGGCCTAGAGTCAGGAAGACCTGACTTCGAATCTTGCCCCAGGCACTTTCTGGCTGTGTGATCTTGGTCATGTCACTTCCGCTCTGTCTGCCTCTGTATGCTCTTCTCTAAAATGGGCTGGTAATAGTCCCTGTCTCGGGGGTGTTGTGAGGGTCAGATGAGGGAGTGTTTGCAAGCTCTCTGCCATCTCAAAGCCCTCTGTAATGCTGGCTGCTCCTTTTATTCTCTACCTGACTGAGGAGTCAGTCTA
>CM053588.1:16274982-16295376 GCA_028646515.1 Pseudochirops corinnae
TATTTAAATGAATGCACTATCTATATTTCTTATGTAGAGAGCCTGTTCCATTTTGTGATTAATAACTATATCAGCATATTTATAGTTACTGTAGGCATTGTGAATACTGCATTGCTGATACAAGTGCCCGGCCTGGAGTCAGGAAGACCTGAGCTCAAATCTGGCCTCAGACAGGTATTGGCTGTGTGACCCTGGGCAAGTCATTTCCCCATTTGCCTCAGTTTCCTCATCTGTAAAATGAGCTGGAGAAGGAAATGGCCAACCGCTCTGATATCTTTGCCAAGAAAACCCCAGATGGGGTCACAAAGAGTCAGACATGACTGAAAATGACTGAATAAGGAGTTTAGAAGGATTTCAACCATCCCCAGGCTGACCTGTCCCTGCAGATAACCCCTTCTATCACACAAGCCTCTGCTTGAAGACCCCCACCCACCATCCACTCAGCAGCTCATTCCACTTTGGGATAGCTCAAGTTTTCAGAAGCTTTTCCATAAATCAAGAGAAAAAAGTCTGTAGATTCTCTCCTCTTGACTCCCTTCCCTGGACTAGTGGATCCCTGAGGGTGAATCCCTGTGTCCCCCTCAGACTGGGGACACCCAAGGGGCAGGATGGTGTTAACTCTGCCTTCCTCCCACCTCGATCTTCAGGAGTTTCCTCAGGTCTCCCGAAGTTCTGGGAAGGAATCTTGACAGCCATCTCTCTCCTCTTCACCTTGCTCTTCCTCTTCTTCCTCCTCCTTTACCACCAGCATCTGGCCAGATTCAGTGAGTCCTTGGGACTGGGGGAGAGGAGGGTGACCCAGGCTTGATGGGCAGTGGCCAGGACCCTGTGGAGCCTTACCCCTGACTCTCCTTGCAGGGACTGAGGGCAGAGAGGCAGAAGCCAAGGAGACCCTGAAAAGGTAGTGGCCCCAGAGATACCCCCTTCCCTCTGAGCCCCTTTCTCTCTCCTTCCTCATCATTCATCTTCTTCCACAGCTTCAGCCCACCTGGGGCCATGCAGGAACAGACCCTGTGTAAGTAAGAGTGGGGATGCTTGGTAGGGGCAGCAGGGCCTGGGGTGTTGGAAGGGAATGTCTGAGCCTGGGGAAATCCCAGGTCCTGACCCCTCTTATCTCTCCTCTTGCCTGTAGACACAGCTATGAAGACCAGCACACAGAACAGACCAGAGGACTCTGCTGAGTCACTCGATTCAATTCAACAATTATTAAGCTCCAACTGGGTATGAGCCACTGGACTAAGCACTTTCCTTCCCTAGATGAAAGACTGACCAGTTTCTGCCCTCCAGAAGCTCACTTACATACCACTTCTGTCCTTAGCAGGGAACCACACTTTCATTGTGCAGAAAAACCTGGCAAGATCTATAGGATATCACTCCCTGCACCCCAACTGGCTCACGTCTCATCTCTCTCTCTCTACAGACTGGAGACCTCCAGGAAGTGACCTATGCCCAACTGACCCACCCAAGCCTGAGCAAGGGCCCTGCCCCGGTTCCCCCCCATCCTCTCTGTCCTACTGGTCATCCCATGGGCTAAGTCTATCCCAGAAGAGGGGCAGGGGAGGAGGTAGGGGCTCTCCCCACATCCACCTGGGCCCTCTGTGAGCAAAGGAAAGCCAGGAGACCCCACCCTGGCACCCAGGAATTTTTAAAAATAAGGGAAGGGATCCTGACCATCCCACCCCAGCTCTCATTTCCCTTGTAACAAAGAAAAACAGTCGAGCAAAACCCAACTGCATGCAACATTTTGTATACACAGTCCTCCACTGCCCTACCAGAAGGCAAAAGGTGCCTTCCCTCTCCCTCCTTTGCTTCCCTCCCTCCCTTCCTTTTCCTTCCCTTCTTTCTCTTCCCTTACTTCCTTTCCTTATCTTTACTTCTCCTTTTTTTGTCTTCCCTTCTCTTCTCTTTCCTTATGTCCATTCCTTCCCTTCCTTCTCCCTCCTTCCCTCTCCCTCTCCCTCCTTCCCTTCCCTCTCCTTCTTTCCCTTCCCTCTCCCTCCTTCCCCTCTCCTTCCCTCCCCCTTCCCCTCTCCCTCTCCCTCTCCCTCTCCCTCTCCCTCTCCCTCTCCCTCTCCCTCCTTCCCCTCCCCTCCCCTCCCCTCCCCTCCCCTCCCCTTCCCTTCCCTTCTCTTCTCTTCAGCTAGCATTGATCATTATTGCTACTGTTTGGCTTCCCTCCAAAGGCCTTTCCGTTGACATTATTGTGGTCACTGCCGCCATGAGCCAGGCCTAACTGGGGCCCATCTGGTTTGCCTAACTGGGGCCCATCTGGTTTTTCTGCTCAGACTAGAACAAAAGAGGACACCTGCAGGGTGTTTAGACCTGACAGAAGGAAGTCCGTGTGGCTAGAGGAGGGCGGGAGTTGCTGATTCATGGGGCTCAGCTCTCCTCCTCCAGCCTGCTGATGCCGCACTGGCCGGCACTTTTTAGGTGTCTACCCTCTGGCAGGCACCTAGTTCGTCCTCCTGTGTGGGGGCCACTCGGAAACTGCCTGAGCCTAAGGTCTCTGGTTTCAATACCTTTTAAGAGAAAGCTGGCTTAGGCTACGTGGGGTCGGGGCCTTGGGGGCTGCTCCCACAAAAATGTAGTGGAACAGATTAGATTGAAAGGAGTTATGAACGGAATGGATTCAGAGAAACGTGAGATGTGTATAAACTGATGATGGGCCAAGAAAGCAGAACCGGAGAATAATAAAGCCAGTGACTGTTGCTGCTGTCCTTGTTCAGCCGCGGCTGACTCTTCATGACCCTTTGGGGGTTTTCTTGGCAAAGATCCAGGGGCAATTTGCCTTTTCCTCCACCAGCTCATTTTACAGATGAGGAAACTGAGGCAAACAGGGTGAAGTGGCTTGCCCAGGGTCACACAGCCAGGAAGTGTCTGGGGCAGGATTTGAACTCAGGTCTTCCTGAGTCCAGGCCCAGCACCACAGGCCAGCAGATCTCCATGCTTACCTTTCTGCCCAGGGTGACACCAATCCTCCAGCTGGTTGTCATTCCCCCATCCCCAGCCATGCACACACACCCACTGCAGTCAGGGAAGGGATGAAGCTCTGCCCTGCTCGACAAATGAGGAAACCAAGGCAGGATCCAGGGCACCTGTAACCCCAGTCACCCCAATTCTTCTCCTGTCCTGACTGACCACTGCCCTTCAGTCAGCACAAGGGATTATGTCCTCAGACTGAGCCACCCCACTAGTAGATGGGGGGCACAAGGGTCTTCCCATTAGACTGGTGCTCTGCAGGAGGTAAGGCAGAGGCTATCTGTCCCCTAGAGAGAGGAGAGAGCCCATTCGGACCTCAGAGGAGGCTCCTTACCCTCACATCAGATAGAAGGAAGCAAATTGGGAATCAGAGGAAGAAAAGAAGCTGGTCCTGTGAGACCCGCTGAGGCAACCTTGAGAAAGGGCCCAATACAGACCCCTCCTCTGCCTCCCTCTCCCCCAGCCTGCCCGGGGGGGTGGGAGGGATGTTTCCTTACCAAGCCACATACATCAGGCACCTGGAATGAAACCATCTGGAGAGATTTGCCCCCATCAAAAACCATTTCCTGCCCCTCCCCCTGCCCCCCCGCAGGACTGAGCCTTCCTTTGGGCGATCTGTGAGCCTTACAGCTGAGGATGAGAATGGGAGCTGGGCCCTGGAAGAAATGGGAGCTGAAATTCAGATGTTCTGGGGCTGGGAGTGAGGACAGGAAGGTCTCAGCATGAACCTAAGTGGTGCTGGTGTATGAGGCATCCCAGTGAGATAAAGAATTGGGAATTCACCCTCCTCCCAGGTCCCCAGGAGCCAGCCAGCCCTAGGCACCCTGCCAACTAACCAGAAGTAACTAAAAAGCCACAGAGACCAACCCAGCTCCTGCAGACCCAGGCATTCAGATGTACTCCTCCATTCTCCCTACTGCAAATTCTCCAAACCTCCCACTTCCCTCTTTATTTCCTAAGGTGGGGGGAGGGATGATGCAGGCATTTTATCCAAGGTTACCACCAGCTAGAGCCTCAGGGTCTTCTTATACAGTCCCCTACCCCTCTTAGATTCAGGCATCCTCCCTTTCAGTTCCTGGGGTCCCCCCCAACATGACTTTTCCTACACCCACTGACAGTCCTGCCCCTTGGGAATAGAGGGAAGGGCAGGGAAGGTGCCCATGGTAGACCAAAGCCAGAACTCAGTGGAGGAACCTAGGAGTCTGAGACTACTGGCCACCCCTAAGGCCTTTGAATAGCTCCACTCCCAGGTTAGGGTCAGTAGGTGGCCCTGGAGGTGAAAGAGAACAGGGAAGGAAGGGGAGCAGAAGGGCCTGGAGGGTAGCCCCATATCCAACCAGGAGCAGCCAGCAGAAAGCCTGGGCCCCTGGCTCCTACAGGATCCCAGGAGGGGGAGCTGAGGCCACCCTAAAGCCTGGGGAGACTCTCCAGGCTCTCATACCCTGGGAGAGGAAAGGCATCCCATTTCCTCTCCTGTTTCCTCTTCCTGCCTCTGTCTTTGTCTGTCTTTGTCTCTTTCTCCCCCTCCCCCCTCCCCTCTGACTTTTCCTCCCTTTCCTTCCTTTCTGTCTCCTCTCTCTATCCTTTCTGTCCCTCCCCCCTACACCCGTCTTCCTCCCTGCATGTTTCTACCTCTCTGTTTGAGATCTAAGATCTAAGATCACCTCATGAAATGTGAATGGGGAAAGCTGTGGAAGAGAGAGCCTGAGAAGAGGTCTCCAGGGCCTGCAGAGGTGAGGGTCATGGGGGGGACACAGAGGCCTAGGAGAAAGAGAGGGAGCAGGGAGTGTGGTGAGGACCAGCCTTAGCCTGAGATGCAGCATGCCAACCCCCCTTTGTGGAGCCCCTTCTCTGATGGGGGAGGCAGTTTCAGGATGATGGGAGGTGGGGATAGAGGGGAAGGGGCTAGAGACAGAGGCACTTCAGGGTCCAGTTGTCAGCTCAGCTTCTGGGCAGCTTGGCCCACAACTACAGCAGGATCCCTGCAGGGGGCAGGCCTGGTCTTGGTCAGCACACTTGGGACAAGCGGGGCCTGCCTACACCACCCAGAGTACAAGAGTACAGGTTCCCCAGCCCAGACACTAAAGCTGGAGATCCCCCTAAACCAAACAGAGACTGAGAGGGAGAAACCCAGAGACAGAAGCAGAGAGATAGGCAGCCAGCCCAGGGCAGAAGAGCCAAGAGCCCATGGCTGATCTCACTGCTGGCAGGAGGGCTCCTGCTGAGAGGTTACCTCTGGGAATGGGGATGGATTGACTGCCCCTGGGCTCTTGTATTAGGTTTATAAAGGGAGTTTTTATTGCAAAGTCAATCGCTTTGCCCCTTTCAGGAGAGGCTTTGGTCCCAGCCCCAGAGGTACAGCAGCCAGAGCAAGGCTGAGACACTACCCTGAGCCCCAGGCCGATCTCCCCACTCCCTCAACTCCAGGGTAGTTTGCAGAAGCTCTAAGCAGGGCTGCCATGGGCATCTACCCAGCTTCTTGGCAGGGCCTCCCAGGGCCAGTCCTGGGGAAGAGGCATCTCAAGGCAAAACCAGAGGGGATATGAGGCATTGAGTGAATGAGTGTGTGTGTGGTCTTTACCAATTGGATCGTAAACTCCTTGAGACTCTGCTCCCAGCTTTGTAACAGCACATGGCACAATGCACAGAACACAGAAGATGCTTAATAAGTATGTAATGACTATCTCTTGACTGCTCCCAGGCCTAGACCCCAGACCAAATTTCAGACCAGGAAAGGGAATCTGGCACTTCTACACAGTCCACAGTGGCAATTCATTCCCTAACACATACAGAGAACAAGTCTCACACTTCTTGGCAGCATCTCCTGCCATCTTGGGCCAGGAGAATCCATTTCAGTCGATTAATTATTTACTAAATACTTATGCAACACTTCCGCAGTCCTAGGGTGGGTCCCCAGGGGATAATACTATGAAGGATACCATATACGGAAGGAGGTGTGACTCCTGATTGGCTGAGAGCTTGAGAGATCTTCAGTGCCACATGTTGATAAACTTCAGAGAGCAGAGACAGAGAAAAGAGAGGAGAGGGAGGAAGGATGGAAAAGACAGAGAGACAGAGTTTGGGAAAGACCAGGCAGGAAGCAAGGCTACAGAAATGTGGGGGAACATGGCTCCCCAAATGTCCTTTGATTACCAGTGTCTATAAGCCCAAGAACTGTGGAACTGCTAAAAGCAGACTTTCCCAGGAAGAAATTTCCTCCTTGATTGAGCTTGGAGAGCTCCTTACTCTCAAGGCAAGGAATTAATTTACTCTTTCCATATTTGTAATTTTAAAATGTATTTGGAAGGAAGGAAAGAGGGAGAGAGGGAAGCCCTTTGAACAGATATGCATAGTCAAGCAAAACAAATTCCCACGCTGATGTAATGGCAAGCAGAGTAGTACTTTGCTCCTTGTTTCAGCTAGTCAAGTGCCTTTGAGCCTCCCTTTGATTGTGTCAAGTCTTTGTTGGAAACAGCATACATTGTGTGGCCCTTTATAGCCCTAATGTCATCACAGGCAGCCCATGGGGGTGGAGCTTGCCAAAAGAGTGGAACAGAAAGGAGCAGAGCGTACTATACTGTGTAATTAGATCCTTAAAGTTATTCACAGCAGCAGTCCTCAGGAGACCTGTTCGTGAGTGGCTTTACAATCGGTCAAGTTCAAAATACGTCTCATTCTCTTTTCATTCATTTATTCATTCGGCCACTTATTTATTTACTTGTTGCATTTTGAGTTCCAGGTTGTCTCCCTCCTTCCCTCTCTACTCTGCACTAGAGAAGGCCAATGTTATGTGTATATATGTGTGTGTGGAACCATACAATGCCATACAATATGTTCTCCCATAGATTAGTTCTTTGTCGGCAGTTGAACAGCATCTTCCTTCATAGATCCTTTGTCGCTGATTTGAATGTTCATATTACTCAGAATAGCTTAGTCATGCATAGTTAATCTTACAATGATATTGCTATTACTGTACACACAACATTCTCTTGGTTCTGCTCATTTTACTCTGCATTATTTCACGCAAATCTTTCCATGTATTTCTAAAATTAACCAGCTCATCATTTCTTATAACACTATAGTGTTCCATCACAATCATATAACACTACTTGTTTAGCCATTCTCCCGTTGATAAGCATTCCCACAATTTCCAGTTTTTTTGCCACCACTAGAAGAGCTGCTATAAATATTTTAGAACATGAAGATTTTTTTCCCCTTTTCTCTAATCACCTTAGGAAACAACCTAATAGTGGTATTGCTGGGTGAAAGGGTATACACAGTTTTATAACTCTTATGGCATAATTCCAAATTGCTCTCCAGAATGGTTAGATCAATTCACAGTTCCACCAATGGTGGATTAGTGTCCCAATTTTTCCATATCTCCTTCAACATTTGTTATTTTCTTCTTCTATCATTTTTGCCAACCTGATAGGTGTGGTCTAATTTGTATTCCTCTAATTAATAATGATTAATAATGACTTAGAGCATTTCATTTTTTCATATGACTAGAGATAGCTTTGATTTCTTCTTCCAAAAACTGCCTGTTTCTATCCTTTGGCCACATATCGATTGGAGAATGACTTATATTCTCATACATTTGACTCTCTTCTGTATATATTTGAGATATGAGACCTTTATCAGAGAAACCATTTGAAAATTTTCACCCAATTTCCTGCTTTCTTTCTAATCTTAGCTACATTGGTTTTATTTGTGCACAATCTTTTTAATTTAATGCAACCAAAATTATCAGTTTTACATCCTACAACTCTCTATCTCTTATTTATAAATTCTTTTCTTATCTATAAATCTGATAGGTAATCTATTCCATGTTCCTCTAACTTACTTATGATATCTTCCTTTATGTCTAGATTGACCTTCTCTTGGTAAGCAGTAGAACATACTGGTCTATGCCTAGTTTCTACCAGATTGTTTTCCAGTTTTCCCAGCAATTTTTACCAAATAGTGAGCTCTTATTGCTAAAGCTTAGATCTTTACATTTTTATCAAAGATGGGGTTACTATAGTCATTTACTACTGTGAATTATATACTTACTCCATTCCATTGATCCGTCATATTATTTCTTAGCCAATACCAGATAGTTTTGAAAATTACTGCCTTATCATGCAATTTAATATCTAATACTGCTAGACTTCCTTCCTTTAAATTTTTTCATTAATTCCTTTCATATTCTTGACCTTTTGTTCTTCCAAATAAATTTTGTTATTATTTTTTCTAGCTCAACAAAATTATTGTGTCAGTTTAATTGGGATGTCATTAGTAGGTTAGTTTAGGTAGAATAGTCATTTTTATTATATTGGCTTCGCCTATCCATGAACAATTAATATTCCTCCAATTATTTAAATCTGACTCTATATAAAAAGTGTTTTATAATTATGTTCATATATTTCCTGGATTTGTCTTGATAGGTATACTCCCAGGTATTTTATATTGTTTATGGTTATTTTAGATGAAATATCTCTTACATTATATTAAATTATCTTCTTGCTAATGATTTATGGGGGACTATTTTATATCCTGCTACTTTGCTAAAATTATTAATTGGTTCACCTAATTTTTGGTTGAATCTCTAAGATTTTCCAAGTATTTTTCCAAGCATATAAGATTTTCCAGAAGATATCATTTTAGTTCCTCATAGTCCTTTCTTATTCCTTCCATTTCTTATTCTTCTCTTATTGCTATTGCTTGGAGTGTACGGAGTGTTCAAGAGGACTAGGGACTCCAAAATGCTTAGATCAGTTCACAACTCCACCAACAGTGTATTAGTGTCCCAATTTTTCCATATCTCCTCCAACATTTGTCATTTTCCTTTTCTATCATTTTTGCCAATCTGATAGGTGTGAGATGATACCTCAGAGTTGGTCTAATTTGTATCCCTCTAATAATTATTTAGAGCATTTTTTTTTCATATGACTAGAGATAGCTTTGATTTCTTCTAGTTTATCAAACCCTTTTCAGGGATGCTCATCTACCTTTGGTGTCCACCTGATTCACCCAACTCTAATCTGGGGCTCTAAGAAGTTGTAGTATGTGCAGCAGCCATACCCTGATAAACCATCTCAGCAGACAGGTTAAATCAGGTTGATGGTAACCCATGGACCTCAAACCCACTGGTAAGTAAGGTGGGGGTGGGGCATCTACCCAAAGCATGTGAAGATTTCCTCCAGTGGAATGGGTGGATAACAATCTGTTTCCATGACCATAAAGGCAGCTGAAGCAGGTTCTGTCAAGTGTTTAGAGCTTGGTTAGACATCAAAGACATGAAAATCATTACTGCATCCTGGAGCATCACTGGTTGTCCTGACTTTTGTCTTGCCACTGGACTTTGATGACTTAAATCCAATTTGTGCCTAAGTCAAGATGTTATTTATGATGTCATTGGTATTCTTTGAAAATGAAAAACAAATGATGATATCTGCTATTGTTAGCATTTCTGGTATAATATTTAATAATAGTGATGACAATGGACATCCTTTCTTCACTCCTGATCTTATTAGATAATGCTTGCAGATGCTTTTAGGTAGATATCATTTTAAGGAAAAATCCATTCACATCAATGCTTTCAAATGTTTTTATTACAAATTAATGTATTTTGTCTAAAACTTTTTCTGCATCTAATGATATAATCACATAATTTTTGCTTATTTTCTTCTTTAAAAATTTTTTGGAGAGGGGAAGGCAAGGCAATTGGGGTTAAGTGACTTGTCCAAGGTGACATGGCTAGTAATAAGTTAACTTATCTATGGCTGGATTTGAACTCAAGTCCTCCTAATTCCAGGTGCTCTATTCACTGTGCCACCTAACCACCCCATGTTTATTTTCTTATTGATATGATCACTTATGTTAATGGTTTTCTTTACGTTGAACCAGTCCTGCATTTCTGGTACAAAAATCCCACTTGGTCACAATGTATAATCTTCGGAAGAGATTGCTATAATAGTCTATTTATTTAAGATTTTTACATTAATATTCACTAGTGAAATTGGCCTATAATTTTCTTTCTTTCTTTTTGCTCTTCATGATTTAGGTATCAGCACCATATTTGTTTCATAAAAGGAGCTGGATAGAACTCCTTCTTTGCCTGTTATTCCAAATAACTTATTTAATGTTGGTATTAGTTGATTTTCAAATGTCTGGTAGAATTCACTTGCAAATCCATCTGGTCTTAATGCCTTTTTCTCAGGATGCTCATTTATGGCCTATTCATCTTCCTTTCCTAAAATAGGTTTACTTAGATGTTCTATCTCTTCTGTTAGTCTGGAAGTTTGTATTTTTATAAGCAATTTATTTCACTTAGATTGTTCAATTTATTGGCACATAATTGGGCAAAATAACTCCAAATAATTTCTTAATTTCATTCACTCTTTTCATTTTTAATACTAGTGATTTGTTTCTTTCTCTTTTTTAATCATATTAACCAATGGATTGTGTATTTTATTGTTTGGGTTTTTTTTACAAAATCAGCTTCTAGTTTTACTTATTAATTCAATTGCTTTTTTTTTTTACATTCAATTTTATTTATAAATGCTTTGATTGACTGGTAAAGAAAGTACTGTTATCTTTGATCTGTGTGATATACACATATATCTAAGAAGTGCTTGGGATGGGGTGGGAATGTCATACTCTTACGTGAATAAATAAACTGCAATTTATTTGTCAGTAAATTGTGGGTCACAACCCCTTTGGGGGTCAAACGACCCTTTCACAGGGGTTGCCTAAGACCATCAGAAAACACATATTTCTGATGATCTTAGGAACCAAGACACTGCTCCTCTATCCATCTCCAGGTGAGTCTGCCCACATGCAGATACGCCCAGATATGCCCACATACAAGAATTAAAGGGTCACGGCATTAGGAAGGTTGAGAACCACTGATTTAGTGGCAGTGGCCAGACAGGACCCTAAGAAAATTCACACAACATTCCACATAAACTTGGTTCATTACTTTGCTCCAAAGCATATAGCTCACATCTCATTTCCCTTTGACATTTTAAATTTGGTTTTGTGGTTTCAAATGCAATCCCCCTTTTCTGTTCTTTGTATAGGGAAATGCGCATTTCTCTTGTTTGTCAAGTTCAGAACAAGAAAGGAAATTGAAAAGAGGGGAAAAATTTTATTGAATATAAACAAAAGAAGATTCTTATCTCAGCTGTCCCCAAGGCTTGCTTTTTGTTGTCTGGATGGTATCTACACTTTGTCCCTAGACAGACCACCACCAGCAAGCCAGGTCTTTACTAGTGTCCATCCAAGTTGTCTTCATCTGAACAACTACTTTAACCTGACTTTTGGCATTTCTGCAACTCTAAAATTCAATTTGAGGTTTTGTTTTAAGTTATTTGGAGGGGAATTTGGAATAGTCAGATGCTTTCCTGCCTTATTCCACTCTCTTCCCATAATCCTCCTGTATCTCATTCTGTACCCTGAGTCCACAACCTCTCTGTTAGGAAGTGGGTAGCGAGTCTCATCACCGTCCTCTGGATTTGGAGTTAATGAGTGCAGAGTTAGGAGTTAATGAGTGCAGGTCAGAGTTCCTAACTCCTTCAGAGTTGTTTGCTTTACCATGTCACTGTCATATAATTTGTTCTCCTAGTTCTGCTCACTTCACTTTGCATCAGTTCGTACAAGTTTTCCCAGTTTTCTCTGAAACTATACCCTTCATCATTTCTTTTTTTCCTTTTTTTAAATTTTAGACTTAAATGCTAAAACTTAAATACACATTCAGAGAAGAACACAAAATGTATTATAAACTTAAATATTAAAATCTAAATACAAAATAAGACAAGGGAAAAAAAGCATGTCATGTGCATAGCAGAGCATGAGAGAGGATTCAAAATGCACAGCAATAAATTTCCATTTCAAGAAAGCCTACATAATAAATACTATGAATTGTGTTGAGAACTGTCCATCTTTCTTCTTTCTAAGTTTACTTTTGTTCTCTGCTGTGCACTTTTTACCTTTTTCTTTTTCCCCCTTCCTACCCTTCCCAAAGGCTACAATTAATTGTGGATATATTTATATGTAGATATACACATACATATATACATATATAAACAAATACTTTCCCTGACAAATTCTATTCCTGATCTTTGTTTTATGTGTATTTCTTATTTCTTATTCCTCCTGACTCCTTTACTTTATTTCTACCTGCTATCTTGCCTTCCTACTACTTGACCTACACTGCCTCCAAGTATCCCTCTTTTATCCTCCCATTTCCATAAATCTAAACACCTGTCTATACTCCCTTTAGTCTATTCTCTCACCCTCCCCTCTAGAGATCCCTCCCTTATCCTCTCCCCCATTCCCTATCCCCTTAACATTTTATTTCTTTCTGAATTTAGAAGACTTTTATACTATATATGTATTGTTCCCTCTTGAATCCATTCACAATGAAAGAAGGATTCCAGACCTACCAACCCTCCTCTCCCATCTAATTTCTCTGTGTCAGTTCTTCCTCTCACACCTCATTTGTACAAGAAAATTGCTCTTCTTAGGCATTCCTAAATGACTTTACTTTTAAAGGTCATTTCATACTCAGATCTACCCCAATCTTTCTTACAAACTACCCAATTACTTATGAAACCTTAGACATATATTTTACATACGTAAAAGGTAAACAGTTTGTCCTCATTGAGTCCCTTGTAATTAGTCTTTGGTACATACCTTATATTTCTCTTGTCTCTTGCGTGTCAAATCTTCTATTAAGTTCAAGTTTGCTTGTTTGTTTTCAAATAAAGCCCTAAAAATCTGGCAATTCATTAAATATCCTTTTTTTTTCATTCAGGATTATGCTTAGCTTTAGTGAGAGTGATATTTTCAGGCAGAATCCCAGTTCTTTTGCTCTTTGATATATAGTGTTCCAAGACCTGCAATCTTTTACTGTCACTACTTCTAGGTCTTGTGTGATTCCAATTGTGACACAGTCATATTTAATTTTTTTCTTGTAGTTTGTAATATTGTCCTTGAGCTAGAAGTTTTGAAATTTGACTATAATATTCCCGTGGATTTTCTTCATAGGCTCTCTTTCAGGTGGTGATTGGTGGCCCTTCATCATTTCCTAACAGCACAATAGTATTCCATCACATTCATATATCATAACTTATTTAGCCCTTCCCTAATTTATGGATACACTCTTAGTCTTTTGTTCACTTGTTTTCTTCTGCCACTACAAAAGCAGCTGCTGTATTTTTGTACCTGTGAGATCTTCTACTCTTTTGTGAAGCTCTGTGGAGTGTAAGCCTTATACTGTTTGCTGTTTGTATTATTAAGGTATTTTTGCTTAATGGAAAGATCTTTCCCATACATTAAGAGGCCCATGTGACCTGCTTAAGTCACATGGAAGCCCAAGTCACATGAGTTTGAATTACAAGAAAACCTGAATCACATGAGTCTGTGGTGGGAGGAGCTTGCTGAATAGGTGGAGCAGGAAGGGTTAGAGCAGAAAGGGTGGGGCAGAGCCCAGAGGAAGCTGGTCAGAGTAGTTAGAGCTGAGGGAGAGAGAGGAAGCAAGCAGTGAGCTGTGAGTGTTCATTTGTGGGAGGGCCCTAGCAGGGGGAAGGCTTGGGGACGGTGGTGACCTCCGCCATGTTGTTGTGTATAGATTTCTTTGTTGCTGTGATGGATTTGACTTTCTGGTGTTGAGATCTGGCTCTCTGAAGGTGCTGTGAATAATATGTTGGCGCTACAGCTATGCTGAGGTCACTTACTCTCAAATATTCTATTATCTACTTCAATTTGTGTAACTTCCCCAATTTTTGTTTACTATTTGGATAAATGTGTTTGCCCAGTATTCAAGATTATTTAATGGGAGAGAACTAACCCCTAGACATCCCCTCAGACTACTACACCCTGGACACACAGGGAAGAAAAAGATTGTCCCAAGTCTTTCCAGCTTTTAAGACAAAGTTTTTCAGGCTATGCAGCCATTTAAAGCAAGCTACCCCCCACCCACATGGCAAGGGATGCAGAATACCTCCATCTTTGGAGATCTGGGCATGCCCAGACAAGCCTGAGTTATATGTAGTACATCTCTTATGTACCATGGACTGAGTTAAGCCCTGGAGACCCAAGTCTGAAAAGAAAAACTGTCCCTGACCTCAAAGTATTTATATTCTAATAGGGGAAAATTATAGAAATAAAGGAAAATGTATATCAGAGAAGAGAGTTTGTGTCTAAAGCAAGGGTTTTTAACCATGTATGATAGATTTTTTTTTTTTTTGCTTTTTTGGAGGGGAGAAGACAGGGCAATTAGGGGTAAGTGACTTACCCAAAGTCACATGGCTAGTAAGTGTTAAGTGTCTGAGACTGGATTTGAACTCAAGTCCTCCTGACTCCAGAGTCAGTGCTCTATTCACCTAGCCGCCCCCACATATCATAGATTTAAACTTGGGTGGGAAAACATTGCCATACATCACACAGGTACTAAGTGGCAGGAGAAGAATTTTATCCTAGGTCTTAATTCCACTTTCTTGCAATAAATATATTTTAGGGTCAGTTAGGTGGCTTATAGTGCACAGAGTGCCAGGAATGAAGAAAGGAAAACTCATCTTCCTGAATTCAAATCCCATCTCAGACACTTACTAGTTCTGTGACCCTGGGCATGCCACTTCACCTTGTTTGCCTCAGTTTCCTCATCTGTAAAATGAGCTAGAGAAGAAAATAGCAAATCACTCCAGTATCTTTGCCAAGAAAAATCCCAAATGGTATCACAAAGAGTTGGACATGACTTAAATGACTGACTACCAGTAACAACAAAAATCTCTATTGAGCTTTGACTTTCAAACTTGGGGATTTTCCATGCAGGTTCATGTCTTCTTGACATAATGTGAAAACACTGAGACAGCTGATTTTTATAAATAAATAAATTCTAAGCTATGAGGTGTACGTGACTTTTTTTGGGGCCAAGAGAAGACTAGAAGGGTAAGAAAGATAAGAGGTTTAGGGCTAAGGAGATAAGAATTTTCCTTTATTTAAATTCAAGAAGAATTTTTTTTTCTCTTTTTAATTTTCTTACTTGTTCTGAATTTGACAAACAACAGAAGTGGGCATTTCTCTATACAAAGAACAGAAAAAAAGAATTGCACATGAAACCACAAAACTAAGTTAAAAATACTAAAGGGAAGTGTGATGTGAGCTATATTTTTGGGAACAAAATAAAGAGTCATGTTTATGAAAAATGTTGTGTGAATTTTCTTTGGATCCTGTCTAGCTACTACCAATAAATAAACCAGCAGAAGATATAGACTGACAAGTAAACTGCAGTTTATGTATTCCCTTTAGAATGTGATGCATGCCCACCAACACTTAATAGACATATGTGTGTGTTACACTTCCTTTACCAATCAGTCATAAGTATTTGTCAAGGGTATACTTCCTGCTTTATGAGATAGGATATAAGAAGAGGGACAACTTCCTTGAATGATCACAGTCCTCTTGAGTCCTTTTTTGTCAAGTGATTAGGAGAAAGGGAGCTAGTGAAGGAGAGACATTGTGCTTTAAGCTGTACTTAGTGTAGGTGCTGAGATTTCACATAACAAAAATGGCAAATATAGAGCAAAATGAAGTTAGCTATGTCAATACCTAACAGACAGCTTTGACCTTTTTTCAAAAAAAATTCTCTTTCAACAAAGGTTTACTTCATTTTTTTGTGCCTTTCTTAGTTACTATATTTGTTTACTTTTCTTGTATTTTTGTTGTTTGAAGTGTTTGAAGAGCAAATAGTCTGCTTAGGTCTGGGATTCTTGGTAGGAATGCTTTAAATGCCTCTTTTTATTGATTGTTTATCTTTTTTCATTGATCATTAAGCTTAGATTTGAAGGGTATGTCAATTGGATTCATCTGGACTTTCTTTATTCTTTAGAATGCCTTGTCCCTTCTGTGGGTGCATAAGAGCTTTGCATTATTAAAATTTCTTTTGCTTTATATTTGAAGGTTTTCCCCTGGTTGCTTGCAGGATTTGTTCTTTGTAATTGGAATTGTTCAGTTTAACTACAATATGTCTTAGAAATTTCAGCACAGAGTTTATTTTTTTATGAGGTGGATTATTTAGATTGACATTTAGTTTTCTGTGTTCAGAAATTCTGAGTAGTCATCTTGTACTATTTCTTTTATTATGGTGTCCAGGATCTTTTACTTTTCTTATCATTCTGAGAGAACAATGATTTGTAAGTTGTCTTGACACACCCTGTCTTCAAGATCGATATGTTTTGCTTGTATGGAGAACGTGTTTTCTTTTGATGTTATTGCTTTCTGTTTTTCCTCTTCCAGACTGTTCTTAACTTCTGTATATTTAAATTCTCAATCAGTTGTTGTGTCTTGTTTCTTTGATGAGATTTGCCTCTATGGATTCAAGTTTTTCTATTTTGTCAATTATTTCTGCTGTGCAGACCATAAATTCTCCTTTCACAGTTCTTATTTCTCTCTTGAAGCATTCTGCAGTATATCAAAAGATTATACATTATGACCTAGTCAAGTTTGTACAAGGAATTCAATGTTGGTTCAATATTAGGAAAACTATCAACATAATGAACGATACTAATAACAAGAGCAACAAAATTATATTACTGTGTCAATAGATAAAGGAAAAGTTTTTGACAATATACAATGCCCATTCTTATTTTTAAATACACATGTGTGTGTGTATACACACCAACAAATGGATCTTTCCTCAATAGCATAAGAAATATCTATTGAAAACTAAGAGTCAGCATTATGTGTAATGAGAACAAACTAGCTAGAGATTTTTCTGATAAGATTAAGGGTAGAACAATGATGTTCATGTCACTACTACAATTTAATATAGTGCTAGAAATGTTAGCTATAGCAATAAGACAGCAAAAAGAAATTGGAGAGAATAAAGATAGGGAAAAGAAAGCAAAATTATTTCTTTTTGGAGAGAAGAGAAAAAGCATGTATTAAGTGCCTACTATGTACCAAGCCCTTGGTGTTTTGTAAAGTACCAAGTACTTTACAAATATGCTCTCATTTGATATAAGATAAAAATGATACTTTAACTGGAGTAGCCTAGAAAGTCAATTAAAAATTAATTGAAACAATCAACAACTTTAATAAAGTTGCAAGATATAAAATAAACCCACACAAATCATTGCCATTTCTGTATATTATTAAGAAAGCCCAGCAGAAAGAGATAAAAGGAGAAATTCTATTTTAAATAATTACAACATATACAGAATGCTTGGAAGTCTACCAACAAAGGCATAAATTAAACCTATATAAATAAATTATAAAACACTTTTTACAGAAATAAAGACCAAAATAGAGATTTATTGAAGAAGTTAGAGATATTTATTGAAGAAATATTCATATTTAAAATAATGTAATTATAATTAATTAGGAAAGTATTTTTTAAATTATAATGACAGGTTTTGGCCAAGCCAATATAATAAAAATGGCAAATACAACCTAAATTAATTTACTTATTCAGTGCCATACTGATCAAACTATCATAGGATTACTTTACAGAGAAAATGCTTTATATATAAAAAAATATAATTCATCTAAGGTCAAGAATTTCAATGAAAATAATCAGAAAAAAAGTGGAAAGGAAAGGGACCTAGCTGCACCAGACATCAAACTGTACTACAAAGCAGTAATCACTTTTTCATGTCATTGTGTAACGACATAAGATTTGTATGGGGACAGACTCTGCCAAATGTAAGGGGGATGATCTGTCCTGCCCTGATATGCCAATTTTAGGGACACAGGCCCTCTGAAGAAATACCAAGATATCAAAGAAAGAGGGGCCCATGCCACCTTGGTAGCAAATATATGGAGCTTTATTAAGGAATTAGGTTAATTCGGCTGTTTGTGGCCATTCACTCATGAAACCCAGTCTTTGGCAGCAGAAGGACAGAATGGTGTGACAGATCCCTGCACCAACCCCAGGCCAGGTCAGGTATTACATAGGAACAGAACAAAGAAGGCATGATGCCAAGGATGACCCAGTGTCATATGCAAGTATTCCCAGGGGATAGTTGAAGCTTCTTTTTCTGTTTCCATTTATTCAAGGTAGTTTACATTTTTCTGTGGAGTCATAGGTCACATTCTCATTATGGCCTACCCCCGTGTACTCCACTCCTCATGACCTATTCTTGTAATCTTCCCTATAAGATCTTCCACAAAGTTCTCTAAGTGGTGCATTAGGGATTTCATTAACATGGAAGAAGAAGATTCTACCAATAAGTTATACTGAAGGCCACAGCAGCAATACAAGCTCAAGTAGGAAACTTGACCAATAAGAAAATTACCACAATTGTTACAATTTTCCTACCTACCATCCTACCCCTAGGGAGGTGAAGGAAGACTCAATGGCATTTGAAGATTAGTGGCAGAACTGAATTTCTGAGCTTAACTCAGTGTAGACCAGCTGAATTTCTGGAACAAGCTCAGAAACAAAAAAACATGGTTTGGGCAATTTCACAACACATTGAGGGTGACACAGAACAATTTAAATTGCAAAATGGGATCAGAATCATTTAGTTTCTCAATTTTTCCCTTTATGTCAATGGGAGATGTCATAATTTTTCCTGACTAGTTCATGTAAAGAAAGGAAGTGTAACCGATCACAGTGTAATTCATAGTTTCATAGTAAGAATGTCTAAAACCATGGACTAACTTTAGGGGAAATTTTATACGACAAGAGGATAATTGAGAGAATTCAGTATACAGATAGAGTGAAACAAAAAGTCAAAGTAGTACAACAATGACCATCAACCCCCTCCTAATGTCCATTTAACTAACACATTCCATCTTGAATCTCCGATGTCCCATGTGGTTGTCTGGTGTCTGGAACATCTTCTCCTAGACATTCTGGAGATAGCTCCTATCTTTAGTAGATTTGCTTCTCTGGTTCCAAGTTACCTGTAGAGATTCTTCAGATGATCCTGCTAAAAACTCTTATGAAACAGACCTCAATGCGGTAAGAATGGCCTCTCAAATTCTACTTTTCTATCAACTAGTACATATGGTGAAACTAGAGCAAACTTTATAGTTCTGACCCTAGTAACAATACAGCTATAAGAATATCAAACTAGGAACTCATAGTAGACTTGAAACTTCACGGAATTTAGGTTTTGCATGCACCATTAGAATCATTTACATTTGACATACTGGATTGCCTGATCTTGTTGCTTTCTAAAAATTTTTCACTCCAACTAATTCCAATTCCTTTAGAAGGATCAGATGCTATTAAGGATCTAATCCTATATATGAAAACTGAGGTGACAACACTCTTTGCAGGGAGAGACTCTCCACCCTTAAGTTCAATGGTTATACAAATGAATTTACTTATAAGAGACTGACTTTCCTCCAATTGAAAGAAAAATTCCCAATCGTACACACAGAACTGCGTATCAGTTGAGTTGCCTGTAGTAAAACATTTTCAGTTGTAAAGCATAATCAAATGGAATAGATACTACACTAACATTATTCTTCACTAAGATGACTGGTGGCCCTGAAATTCTATCCCTTAAACTAAAACAGAAGAGGTTTCTGACTTTAACCTCACAAATAAATATATTCATATCTTTGTTTCACAAGCTTTTTTTTTTAAACCTCAGTCCAAGTATTCCCATAGCAGTTTGAAAGCTATTTCAGGGATTTAGTCTTATATAAGACTGTGTAGGTATTAGCAGGCAGATGGCAAGCCCAAGCATTAATTCACTTAGTTGTGTGGGATGTGGAATGACTGATTCAGATTGAATTCAGATTGAAAACACTAAGATCTTACACACTTAGTTTGTGCTCATACCTTCTAATGACCACTTGCTCTGATTATAGCAATCTGCTATAAAAGGGAAAAGTAGGGTCTTTTCAAGGTCTTTTCTTTGTCCCTTTTCCCAAGCAGTCATTATCCATTTTCTTCTCTTTTTTTTCATAATTTGCCCAGTCCTTACCAAGGTTCATCACTCAGTAGTGGACCTGACTGACAGCATTTTTTTCCCCAAATTATTGCAGCTCATCTATCTGGGAGTTTGTAATACCAAGCAAAGGCAACGTCCAAGGTTTGGATTACCAGCATAGCAAACTCCATTTATTCAGTGACAGATTAAGGCAAACATTCACAGAACAGAGAAAATCAAAATACAGTATAACTCATTCATTTTTTAAATTTTTTTTATTTTTTAAATTGATTTGTTTATTTACTTGTAGTTTACAAGATTCAGCTCCAGAGTCCCTTGGGTTTCAAATTTTCTCCCCTCTCTCTCTCCCCTCTCTCCCCCATGGCAGTGTGCAGTCAAGTATAGAATCTGCAAATACTTTCACACTGGACATTAGTCTGGTTGTATAGAAGGGTTGTAACCAATGGAGTGAACAATGGGAAAAAGGAAACAAAACCAAACATGGAAAAGAGCGATAGTATGTAGATTGCTTCAGTCTCCA
>CM053588.1:16295876-16317223 GCA_028646515.1 Pseudochirops corinnae
AGGCCCAAAAAGCCAATGAGGAGAAGAATGCTTTAAAAAGCCAAATTGCCCAGATGGAAAAGGAATTTTAAAAATGCACTGAAAAGAATAATTTCATCAGAATTACATTGGAGCAAATGGAAGCTAATGACTTTATGAGAAATCAAGATACTATAAAACAGATCCACACAAATGAAACAATAGAAGGCAATGTGAAATATCTCACTGGAAAAACCACTGACCTGGAAAATAGATCAAGGAGAAATAATTTTAAAATTATTGCATCACCTGAAAGTCATGATAAAAAAAAAAGAGTCTAGAAATCATTTTTCAAGAAATTCTCAAGGAAAATTGCCCTGATATTCTAGAACCAGAGGGCAAAATAGAAATTGAAAGAATTCACCAATTGCATCTTGAAAAAGATCCAAAAGTGGGGTGAAGCCAAGATGGTAGAATAAAAACAAGACTTCTGCACAGCTCTGGCTTCCACCTCCTTCAATACATGTAAAAAATGACTCTAAACAAACTTTAGAGGTACAGATCCCACAAAGTGACAGGGAGAAACAAATCTCCCACTGGAGGAAGCCTGGCAGACTGACAGGAAAGGTCCTCAGCATTCAGATGAGGGCAGTCCAGCTTGAGAAGCGGTTTTAGCCCCAGGGCGGCCTCTATGGGTGATGGCTAGAACATACTTCATGAGAGTAAATCACCAGCAGCTGTAGCAGTTTCCAGAGCTCTCAATCCATAAATGCCAAAGACAAAGTAAAGGCTTAGTGTGGAACTTGGTTGGTCCGGGGGGGGGGGGCCGATAGAAGAGTGTGGTCCAGCTGCTACCCCCAGAGTGAGAAGTGGTGGAGGCACACTGGCTGCTTCTGGAGTTCCTGGTCTGCAGATTGTAGATGGACTAAGTGACTATTCAGAGGGTAATCACTCTTGCTTTGACCTGTTTGGATCCGCATCAAAGTCTTGGGTGGTGGTCCTGGGTTGTGTGACCAGTGAGTCAGAGTTTGTTTGGACTGTAGGGACGGCACCCCCCTAATAGCTCCAGCAGCTGCAAAAACCCCAGTGATTTGGGACATAGCTCTCTCCATTTTGGAAGCAGAGCTCTACTGTGGCAAAGAGCTTAAAAGTCAAGTAATTGGCTGCCCATATGAGCAAGCAATGGAAGGACAAACAGATGATAGAATCCTTTTGGGGGGACAAAAAAAATCAAGGCATGGAGTGGGAGGAAGACAGTGAAGTCAGAACTCCTGCATCAAAAGCTTGCAAGAAAAATATGAACTGATTACAGGCCATGGAGGAGCTCAAGAAGGATTTTGAAAATCAAGTAAGAGAAGTGGACGAAAAATTGGGGAGAGAAGTGAGGACGATGCAAGAAAATCATGAAAAGCGAGTCAAAAGCCTCCTAAAGGAGACCCCAAAAAACATTAAAGAAAATAATACCTTAAAAAATAGACTAACTCAAATGGCAAAAAAGGCCCAAAAAAGCCAATGAGGAGAAGAATGCCTTAAAAAGTTGAATTTGCCATATGGAAAATGAATTTCAAAAACTCACTGAAGAGAATAACTCCTTCAAAATTAAATTGGAGCAATTGGAAGCTAATGAGTTTATGAGAAATCAAGATACTATAAAACAGATCCAAACAAATTTAAAAAATAGAAGGCAATGTGACATATCTCACTGGAAAAACCACTGATCTGGAAGATAGATCCTGGAGAGATAATTTAAAAATTATTGGACTACCTGAAAGCCATGATCATAAAAAGTTCCTAGACACCATCTTTCAAGAAATTATCAAACAAAATTGCCCTGATATTCTAAAGCCAGAGGGCAAAATAGAAATTGAAAGAATTCTCCAATTGCCTCTTGAAAAAGATCCCAAAAAGAAAACCCCTAGGAATATTATAGCCAAATTCCAAAGTTCCCAGGTCAAGGAGAAAATACTGCAAGCAGTCAGGAAGAAACAATTTCAATACTGTGGAAACACAATCAAGATAACACAAGACCTAGCAGCTTCTACATGAAGGGACTGAAGGGCTTGGAATATGATATTCTGGAGGTCAAAGTAGCTAGGATTAAACCAAGAATCACCCACCTACCCAGCAAAACTGAGTATATTGCTACAGGGAAAAATATGGTCATTCAATGAAATAGGGACTTTCAACTATTCTTGATGAAAAAACCAATGCTGAACAGAAAATTTGACTTTCAAATACAAGGAGCAAGAGAAGCATGAGAAGGTAAACAGAAAAAAGAAATCATAAGGAACTTATTAAAGTTGAACTTTTTACATTCCTACATGGAAAAATGATGATTGTAACTCATGAGACTTTTCTCAGTATGAGGATAGTTGAAGGGAATATATATATATATATATATATATATATATGCACAGAAGGGTATATATGTGTATAAATACATATGTGAATATGTGTGTGTGTGTGTGTGTGTGTATAGACAGAGGGCACAGGATGAGTTGAATATGAAGGGATGATATCTAAAAAATAAAATTAAGAGGTGAGAGAGGAATATATTGGGAGAAGGAGAAAGGGAACAATAGAATAGGGTAAATTATCCCCTATGAAAGAGGCAAGAGAAAACTATTACAATGGAGAAGAAGAGCAAGAAGGTAAAAGGGAATGAGCCAACCTTCCTCTCATTGAATTTGGCTTAAGAAGGGAATAACATACACACTCAATTGGGTTATCTTACCCTACAGGAAAGTAGGGGGAAAGGAGATAAGAGTGGGGATGATAGAAGGGAGGGTATATTGGGGGGGAGGGTAGTTAAAAGCACACATTTTTGAAAAGAGACAGGGTCAAAGTAGAAAATAGAATAAGTGGGGGACAGGATAGGATGGAAGGAAATATAGTTAGTCTTTCACAATATAACTACTATGGAAATGTTTTGTGTAACTACACATGTACAAACTATATTGAATTGCTTAACTTCCCAGTGGGAGTGAGTGAGGAGGGAAGAAGGGTAAGAATCTAGAAATCAAAGTTTTAAAAACAAATGTTAAAAAATTGTTTTTTACATGCAACTGGGAAATAAGATACACAGGCACTGGGATAGAGAAATCCATCTTGCTCTACTTCAGTGGTTCTCAACCTGTGGGTTGTGATCCCTTTGGGGGTCGAACGACCCTTTCACAGAGGTCACAGGGGTGGCCTAAGACCATCAGAAAACATGGTCTTAGGATTTCCGATGGTCTTAGGAACCAAGACATTGCTCCTCTATCTGTCTCCAGGCAGGTCCGCCCACATACAGATATACCCACATATGAGTATTAAAGGGTCACAGTATCAGGAAGGTTGAGAATCACTGTTCTACTTGAAAGTTAGGGGGGATGGGGAAGGATATAAGACAGAGCAGATTGGGGAAAGGGGTATTCTGTAGGCTTGCTATCTAAGGGTGGGGGTATGGGAAAGATGAGGTGAAAATTTGTAACTCAAAATCTTGTGGAAATGCATGTTCAAAACTAAAAATTAAAAAAATGAATAAAGGATCTTAAACTCCACAGATTTCTTATTGCTACTGGAGCCTGCTCCTACTGGCTCTAAAGAGCTGATCATTAAATTTTAGTGTTAGCGTGTGTGTGTTTGGGCATTTACATAAACATATGCATGTATACACATAGAAATGTTTGTGTACATAAGTATGCATTTTTGACTGAACTAAAACATCAAAAAAAGAACATCTCCCAATCACATACCTAATAAATACATATAGACTGAACACAAGAGGAGTGTGTGTGAAGCCATGGGCCTCCATTCCATAGAACTTGCCTTTTTTTCTTTTTAAGGATCTACTCACTGGCACACTTTACCTTCTAATGATATTCTTGCGCTTGTTCTGAACTTCTTTCTCTTCTCTCCTGGGCATTTGTATAAATGTGATCATGACTCTCTTTTTGCAACTCCATCACCACTAACTCCTCTTCCTGACAGCCCCCAATCCCCCAACTAAAAAGCTGGAGACAGAAATAAGGGGGGAAAAAACCCTTTCATTAAATAAGCGAAGACAGTCAAAACAAATACACGCCGGTTGTCCTGTCCCAGAATGTGTGTCTTTACATTTTGTGGCCATCCCCTCTCTGTCAGAAAGTGAGGAACATGTTTCATCATCTGTCCTCCTAGATATGTGGTTGAGCATTACATTATCAGAGTTCCTAAATCTTTCAGAGTTCTTTGGTTTCAAATATTGTTGCCCGACTAGGAACTGTTCTCCTCATTCTCCTCACTTCCCTCTACTTCAGTTCATACTACCCACTTCTCTGAAATCATTTTTTTCTTATTTCCTTTCACACGATGATACTCCATTCCATTTACATACATATCATGGTGTTTTCAGTCATCCCCAATTGATGGCCATCTCCTTACATTCTAGTTCCTTTGATCCAAATGTATATGTTTTCCCTTTTGTCCTTAGAATCACCTCTCCAGGTCATGTTTTCTTCTAAGTATGTCTTGAAAGAGAATGTATTATTTCAAATTCAGTCTTTCAGGTGTGTTTTGCTTACAATGATTTTGTCCCCGGGATTGTCCATTCTCTTAACTGCTTTCCCCTCCCTACTTGTTCCCTGTTAAAAATTAATGTATTTCTACAATATTATTTGTGTATCCCTCCCTGCTTTGTTCACTTCAGAAAAGATCCACGTTTATTTGATACCCATTCTTCCTGCCCTTTCCTTCCATCTTTGCATATTCCTCTCCCACATCACAATGATGAGACATAGCAAAGTCTAGCCCTTTCTTCTTCCTTCCTTTACCAGTGTATTTCTCTTTGCACCCTCCCTTCTCTTTTCCTTCTTCAGACCCTCAGAACAGAATCAATCTACCACCACCCCAACCTCTGTTTTTTTTCTTGTTAATGTCCTCAAAATCCTTTGAATACATGAAGGTTCTGAAGGGACACTTGTTTCCTCTTCTCCTATCAAAATGTTAGCATTACCTTATTATTTGAATTTACTCAAATACATTTACTCAGTTCTCTGTGATTCTACTTTAGTCTTTCTACTCACCTCTGGTCTTTTCATCAAACAAAACTGAAAAGTCCTCTGTTCCATTAAAGATACATGGAGTATTTGCCTTGTTGGATTATACTCAGCTTTGAAAAATAATGTGATTTTTGGTAGTCAAGCTTTTGGAATATCTTATTCCAAGATCTTCTCTCATTTATTATACATGTTGTGAGGTCTTGTCAGATTCTGACTTTAGTTTCTAGGCAATGGACCTGCTTCTTGCAGGATACCTGCAGATTTTGCTTTGCTTTACTTTACAGTCTTTTTCTAGAACTTCAGGGAAATATTCTTTAATAATTTCTTGTAATATTGTATCTGGATTATTTTTTCAACCACAACTTTCAGGTAGCCTGACAATTCTTCTATTGTCTCTCTATGATCTCTTCTTCAGTTCAGTTGTTTTTCTAATGAGATGTTTCAGATTCATTTCTAATTTTTCTAGTTTATTAGTCCTTGGTCTCTTCTCCAATTTTTTTTGATAGCTATCTGACATCTTTTTCTCTTTTTTGATCTTTTAGTTTTGTTCTAATCCTTCTGGCTATCTCTTAGTTATTAATTTGTTTGACCTATGCTAGTTTTCAGAGTGTATTAATGAGATTAGGATCATCATCCTGTCTTCTCAGTGACTTATTTTCCTTCCAAATTTTCACTACAGTGACTTCACTACATTTTTATCTCTAATTTAATTTCATCTAAGTATAGATATTCATGAAGTCTTGTGGAAAATTCTTCTTCCCTCCAGCATGATACACACAAACACACATGCACACACACATGCATGAATGCACACATATACATACTTACATGCATATATATATATATATCCTTCTTTGGGAATATCTTTAGATATACACTAATTTTTAGCCATTGCTTGGCTTACTTTGGCTTTCTTATCTCTCCAGACTTAATTCTCAAACTGGAACTTTATGCCATGACCAGGCTCAACTCCTTACTGTACTATTGAACAGAGTGGTTGATCCAGATGGTCTTGTCCTTTGTCCCCTGGATTTCTGCACTGATCTCCAAATTCCAGGATTAGGAGCCCCAGGATCTTTTAGCTTCTGAGAACTGGTTCTTCAGGGCCCCCTGAGGGAAGGGGTCTCCAGATAGTATGTTAGAGACGTAGGAGTCCCTAAGTGCCTGCTGTGAATACTGTAGCCTTCTTCTGGGTGCTTTTGCTCCATGGGTCTGCCAAAAGCCCTGCCCTATGGCTTTCTAGCATACTCAAGGCTCTCTGGAGGGAATGAGGATCCCACTCTTTCCACATCCAGTCCTAGAGCCCTGAAGGCTACATGGACCTTAGGTCACAGTGGGAAGCTGGGCTCATGGCATGCACCCTCATTGGTCCTCAAATGGTTGGCTCCCTTTCCTAGAGTCAGTGACTACCTTCTGGTACATTTCTGGGGGTAAAAAGTCACTCCCTTGTAACAGCAATGCTAAAAAGTCAACACCCTGAACTTCAGAGAAAATACAAACAGAAATTACGAGCAGAAATAATAGCATAAAGACCAACAGACAGGGATTCTAACCATCTGACCAAACAAAACGTACATCACAGACCAACAGACAGATCCAATTGTCTGACCATTATATACATACATACATAGTTACCAGAAAGAGAAGTACCAACATTTTCAAAGCTGGGGGGCTCCTTAAAGGCAGAATCTCATTTAGCTACATCACATGAACACTCTTCCCATGAGTGAGGCCCAAAGCAAAATGCTAACTTCAGAGTACATATATACTTTTTCAGGTTCAGACAGCATCACAACCCTTGGAACCAAGGCTTATATTACTTAGGCTTCCATGTGACTTAAGCAGGTCACATGGGTTAATCAATGGATGGGAAAGATCTTTCCAATAATCAAAAAATACATTAACAATATATCATTAGAGATGGTCTTTCTACTTCTTGAGCATTTCTTAGCATAATGAAAAGTCCAGGGGTTTTGGTGGAATAGATGCCTGAGAACTGGGTGGTCTGCCTCTGTCAAGGAGACACCTGGGTCAAAAGTCCCAAGTCAGAAGGATCTTAACACAGAGAAGAAAAGAACGGCCAAAATGAATAGAAAAAGAGAGAGGGCAGAAAAGAGGAAAGGAGACAAAGAGGAAGAGAGAGAGAAAGAGACAGATGGAAAAAGAGACAGTGGGAGTGAGGGAGGGAGGCAGAAAGGGAAGGAGTGGGAGGACAGGGAGACAGTCTGTGGGGATTCAAGCTGATGACAGAAAAGGGAGATTCCCCAACCTTTTCAAGACCCATGAGAAGGAAATAAGAGGGAAGGAAGAATGGAGAGAGAGGAAGAGAAGGAGGGAGGTGGAAAGAGAGGAGGAAAGGAGGGAGGAAGGAAGGTCTTAGAGAGAGGGGAAGGGAGGGAGTCACAGAGAAGGAAGGGAGGAGAAATGGTGGTAAAGAACACAGTCTGTGGGGAATCAGGCTAATGGCAGAGAAGGGAGGATCCCAGACCTCTTCAAAATACAGGAACAAAGAGAGAGGGAAGAAAAAAAGGGAGAGAGGAAGGGAAGAAGACAAAGTGAGAGGGTAGAAAAGGAAGGGAAGGAGGGAGAAAGAAAGAGAGGAAGAGAGAGAACAAGGGGGGACAGAAGGGAGAGAGAGAGGAAATGTAACAGCCCTGACACAGAGTCTTGAGCAAGGACAAACAGGCTAAACAAACAGCAGAAATGACCTTCTAAAATTTATAGAATGCTAGTCAAAGAAATACCTGGGGAAATGCTATAGAACTAAACAGTTTCATCAAGAAAAGGAGGAGCAGATTGGTACTTAACTGAAAAAGCTAGACAAAAAAATGACCCCCAAAACCCAAAATTAAAAGTCATCATAGAAACTGTGAAGACTGACTGATCTCCACAGGACTTTTTCTCTCCTGCCCCTGTGCTGGGAACCTTCTTCCTCCCCACAACCCCTCCTAATCAATATCTTTTTCATTCCTTTTAGGACAACTAAATGGTGCTGACGCTGGCCTCAGGAAGACCTAAATTCAAATCCTACCTCAGACAATAGCTATGTGACCCTGAACCAATCACGTCATCTGCCTCAGTTTCCACATCTGGAAAGTGGGGCTATTAATAACCCCTGCCTCTCTCAGCACTGGAGTGAGGCTACAGTGAGATCCTCTTTGTAAAGACCTTAGAAAGCTCAGAGCCTCATCTAAATGTTGGCTGTGATTTCCCTGAGAACAACCACCATCCACGGGGCATGGCTGGGAAGTGGGGGAAGGCTGAGCCATATGTGACAAAGCCCTGTGGGGTGGGACCTGTCCCCAAAAGGCACCTCCCCAGTTCTGCTCTGACCCTCCTCCCTAATGCTGATGCCTGATTCTACACCCCAGGCACCCAAACCACCCCCTCCATGGGGCAATCAACAGGAAACCAGAATTACAAGTAGCTGGGAAGCCTTCTCCCTGAGACTGGACCCTGAGGGACTCAGATCACAGCAGACCCTGGGCTCATCCTCAGCCTCAGACTGTGCCTGATCTACCATTGGTCTACCCTATCACCATCTAGAGGCACCATCATGAGCCCCATCCTCTCTGCCCTGCTGAGCCTTGGTGAGTACTGGGGAAGGGGAACCACCAAACTCAAGGGGACTTCAAATACCCCTGACACTAGATAGAAACCCAGTTGTGTAGAGGAATACCTTTGGCCTAGAGAGAAGGGACCAGTCCAAGGTCACCAAGTAAGGTGGGGGGGGGGAGAAGCTGGAGCTCTTAGAGGGGTCTCCTGTCATCGAGCCCCTTTCATTCACATCAGCCCTAAGCCCAGGCTCTGGGCCCTCTGTCTCCTTTCTCTGGGGGTGTTGGCTGGGGAGGATGTGGGGAGTTGGGAGTAACCAGGGTCCTCTCTGCCAGGTCTTTGTCTAGGCCAGAGGATGAGGGCTGAGGCAGGTGAGTCTTTCCCCCCACACTCCCCTGCCCAGAGCAGATGGTTGCCCGCAGGCAAGGGAGTGGGGAGGTCTGGGCAGGGCTGACAGGGTTTAACGTGAGGGGACCCAGTATGGGGGGCAACAGATCCCCTTCCTTTTAATGAAGGGCATCCCCTGGAGCTGACAGGTCTCATTCCCTTCCAGACACACTCTCCAGATCCTTCCTCAGGGCAAAGAATGGCTCTTTAGTGCCCCTAGGAAGAAGTGTGACCCTCAGGTGCTGGGAGTCTTTAGTGTCTGATTGGTACCATCTAGAGAAAGAGAAAGGGTCTAGAAGAATATTCATCAAGGATGTGAAACCCTCTGGAATAGAGGGTGAATTTCCCATCCCATCAGTGATACAGAGCAATACAGGGACCTACTACTGCCACTATGAACTCTCATCTCGCTGGTCAGAGTTCAGTGACCCCCTGGAGCTGGTGGTGACAGGTGAGGACACTTCCCCAGCCCAGGCCCCTCAGGCAGGGCTGGCTCTGGGTCCCAGCAGCCCCTAAGCTCCTCCCCAGCCCAGCCTGGCCCCAAGCCTCCCTCTGCCTCTGCCCCTCCTGTCCCCTCCTGTCCCCTCCTGTCCTCTCCCCTGGCTCTGCATCTGCTCTCCCTCTGGGTCCAGAGGAGGGGGAGGGGAATCAGGGCATGGAGAGGAGGTCCCTGGAGATGAGGAAGGGGGCAGGGTTAGGGGCTGGCAGGAAAGCCCAGAGAGGGCTGGAGGGTGTGGAGGGGGCCCCAGGTGTGAGCACCAGCTCTGCCCAGACTTGCTGGGTGTGGGATGTTGGGCAAATCCCTCCCTTCTCTGGGCCTCAGCACAGCACCTGCCATGTGCCAAGCTCTTCATAGTTATTATCTCTGTGAGGCTGGTGAATGGCCCAGGATCACTAGCTGACAAGTGTCTAAGGCTGGATTTGAACTTGGGTCTTCCTTCCTCAGGCCCAGAGCTCTCTCCACTGCACCACCAGCTGCCTCAGCAGATCCCACCTTGGGGCCAGAGAGGAGGCAGGAGGCTCAGCTTGGCTCTCAGGCCACCAGACAGAGCTGGTGACTCTCTGGGGAGGGGGCACAGGGCTGGGGGGCATCTCCCCTCCCAAATCTGATTCTCCCAAGCCAGGAGAGGGAGCAAGGAGGCCCTGCTGCTCCTCTGCCCCTCTCACAGCTCAGGCTTAGGCACGAGGAGGGGAGCAGGTGGCTCCTCTGGGCATTCCCAAGGATTTTCTGTACAGGAAGCTTTAGGAGACCAGGATGGAAGTGAATCAGGAGTCACAGCCAAGCCTCTTATTCTCCTTCCCAAACCTGCCCAGGGCCCAGCCCAGAGTCCAGGATGAGAGCCAGGGTCTGCTTTAGGGAGCTGATAACTACCCCCAAAATGCAGAGATGGGTCTTAAATAGGCCCCCAAACCCACACACACACACACATCCATGGAGAGAGATTCTGTGACAAAGAATCAGCGACTGGGGCTCCCAGCCCCCGACCAGGGAGGAAGATGCCCTGTCCATGTCTCCTGTCCCACATTGGCCCCCATTTGTCTCTCCTCTCTCTCTCTCCCTCTCTCCCTCTCTCTCTCTCTTTCTCTTTCTTTTTCTCTTCCTCTTTCTCTCTCACCCCCCACTAACCCACCCACTTTCCAACCCCCACACCAGAGTTGTACAAAATCCTACTTCCCCAAAGTTGTGATACTTCCATTTTACTGAAGATGAGCTAAACCTCCACCCCCAGACAGGGGTCTACACGGGGCTAGCTCAGTCTTCCCACCAGCCAAGTCTGGACCCTCCTGTAAAAGAGGGGGGTTACAAGCATAACTCTAGGCTCTCCACCTTCTCCTCCCCTAGGCCTATATGACCAACCCTCCCTGTCAGCCCTGTCCAGCCCTGAGGTGGCCTCAGGACACAATGTGACCCTCCAGTGTCAGTCACACAGATCACGTAACAGGTATGCCCTGTACAAGGATGGAGAATGGATCACCCGAATCCCAACACAGTGCAATGGAAAGGGGTCCCAGGTTAATTTCCTTATCCTAGCTATGAACTCTTCCCATGAAGGGACTTACCAATGCTACACCTTTGACAGTAACAGCCCCCAAAAGTGGTCATTACCGAGTGACCCCCTGGAGCTCCGAGTCACAGGTGAGGGAGCCCCAGGCTCCCAGCCCCCCTCCACCCTCAGCTCCCTCACTGGTCCTGGGGCACCACCCTACCTGCTCAGGGACCTGCCCCAGGGGACCCCAGGAGCCAGGAGGGCTGGGGGAGGAGGAGGCTCAGAGGGAGGGGAGGGGGAGTCTGAGCAATGGGTCCTGCTCAGAGAATGCAGGCAGTGAGGCCTCTCACCCTGGCCCCTCTACACACCCTCATCATCTGCCTCCTGTCCAGTTATGCTGGTCCCACAGAAACACAGTATGTGGGTCCCAGGAAAGGGATTGAGGAAGACAGAAGGGGAGCCAAGAGGAGGCCAGAGCAGGCCTGGGTATAGCCAGTGGGGAGGGGGGAAGTTAAGTACCCCAAGACCTCTGTCCCCCAGCCACCACCAAAGCCCAGATAAGAGCTAGAAAGGGTTCAGAAAAATCATTTAATCACCAAATCTCACAAGTAGACAGGCCAGGAGAGGTGACTGAGCACACACACCCATTTAACAGATGCAAAATTGAGGCCCAGAGAAGGGAGGGATTTGCCCAACATCCCACACCCAGCAAGTCTGGGCAGAGCTGGTGCTCACACCTGGGGCCCCCTCCACACCCTCCAGCCCTCTCTGGGCTTTCCTGCCAGCCCCTAACCCTGCCCCCTTCCTCATCTCCAGGGACCTCCTCTCCATGCCCTGAACCTGGGAACACACTGTTTGGTGAGTGACTGGAGGATTCCCAGCAGACAGTGGAGGGACGCAGGGCTGGGTGTCCAGTCAGGGTCTGCCTGCCCCATCCAGGGTCCCCTCACTTCCCACCACTCCTCCTGCAGCACCTGCTTATTCTCCTTTTCACACCTCCAGACCTTTGCCCAGGCTGTCCACCCTTCCTGGCATGCTCTCCCTGCTCACCTCCTCCTCTTAAAGTGCAAAGATCCCTTCCAGGCTGAGCTTAGGAGCCTCCACCTGAATAAGCCTTTCCTATCCCCCTCCCCAGATATTAGCCATCCCACTCCTCAGATGAGTCCCCACTGATTGATCTGGGTACATGGTATCAGAGCATTGCAGGGGAGTATCAGCCCCTGGAGGCAGGAGCCAGCTTTGTTTTGTCATCATTCCTGTGGGTCTGACCCAGCACAGGGCCTGGGCCAGGGTGGGGCTTAAGAAGAGTCTGCAGACCTGAATCGTGGGCAGCCAGGTAGTGCAGTGAGCAGAGCACCAGGCCTAGAGTCAGGAAAACTCATCTTGCTGAGTTCCAATCTGGCCTCTGACACTCACTAGCTGTGTGACCCTGGGTAAGTCACTTACTTTTGTTTAACGTAGTTTCTCCATCCATAAAATGGGCTGGAGAAGGAAATGGCAAACCCTCCAGTGTCTCTGCCACAAAAACCCCCACTGGGATCACAGACAGTCAGACATGACCAAACAATGACTGAACAACAGAACTGAGTTACTGAGTGAGCCTAGAGGCTCCCTGAGAACAAGGCTCTGTCTGCTGCCCCTTGGACTGGGGGCTCCCCACAGACCAGTGTCCTCCCCCTCCCTTGGTCTTCCTCCTTGGCTTCCCAGGTATCACAGCCAGCATCTCAGTGGGTGTCTTTGCCTTCGTGCACCTGCTCTTCCTATTCCTCCTCTGCCACAGATGCCATTCACATCAGGCGCAAGCCAGACTCAGTGAGTTCTTGGAGCTGGGGCCACCTGGGCTGAGGGCCCAAGGGGGAGTGAGCTGAGCCCCACTAAAGCCTGGCTCTCACTCTCCTTACAGGGAATGGGGACAGAGAGGCCGAGGTCAGGAAGACCCCCAGGAGGTAGGACCCCAGACTCACCCCGATTCCCCATAGACCCTCCCCCACCTCCTCTGCCAACCATCCCAGACCTTCCCCCTCACTTTCTGTGCCTTCTTGCTCCCCAGCTCTGGCTCTGAGGAGACCCCCCTGGAGAAGACCTTGTGTGAGTGGGAGGGGCAGGGGCAGGGGGCCTGGGGGGCCAGAGGGAAGATCCTGGTCCTGGGCACAGAGAGAGGCCTGGCCTCTCATGCCTTCTCCTCTTGCCTCCAGATGCTGCTGTGAATGATGACAGACAGACAGAGGAAGCCAGACAGGAGGACACTGCTGTGAGTCACTCATGGATCTCCCCTGGAGGGAGAGGCTTCCTAGGGACACCCACAGCTGGGAGGGGTCAGGGTCCTTCCCCCTCCTCAGCCCTCCTGCACCATGTCCCACTGCATCCCTCTATCCCCTCCTGCCAGGCTCCTGAGAGGGAAGGCCCTCAGGAAGTGACCTATGCCCAGCTGAACCTCAACAGCCTCAAAGCTGGGGCCAAGGACCCTGCTCCCTCTGGATCAGAGGAGCCCAGCCTCTCTGCTGCCCTGAGGTGAGCTCAACCTGAGCACAGGAGAGTCCAGGAGGATGAGACCCCTGCCCCTCTGGACCAGGGGAGCCCAGGAGGATGAGACCTCTCCCCACTCTGTACCAGAACAGCCCAGCCTCTATGCTGCTCCGAGGTGAGCTCAGCCTGAGCCCAGAGGAGCTCAGGAGGAAGAGACCCCTCTCCCTTCAGCCTCTGCTCTCTGAGACCAGGAATCAACCAGACACCTAGATGTTAGGACCCCGGCTCCTCGCCCCAAAGGGCAGGCAGAAAGGACTGCCAGCTGCTGAAAAGAGGAGTCCTCTCTCACCCCTGCTACAGAGAGGCCTTTGCTGCAGCCAGAACGCACCCCATCCACAGCCTGGTCATCAGAACAGGCAGAGCCCTCTGAACACTGACTAGGAGTTCTCTGGGTCCTGCCCACAGTGCATCTCTCATTAAACTGAAGGGGAGAGATGCTGGGTAGCAGAGGCCAGAATTCCCCCCCTCCCAGAGAAGCAGGAGAGGAAGAGCAGGAAGGAAAGAGTTTCTTATCAGACACCTACTCTGTGCCAGACTGTACTTTACAAATGTGATCCCATATGATCCTCACAGCCTCCTGGGAGAGAGCTGCTCTCGTTACCACCACTTTACAGTTTAGGAAACAGAGGCAGACAGAGGTTAAGGAAGAAGACAGGAGAGGACAGGAGAAGAGGGGTGTGGAGAGCAAGGGCAGTCTCTGAGGGCGTTCCCATCAATGGAGCAGTGGCTGAGTAGACAGTGGGGTAGGGCTGTCCATAATGGACACAATGTCCATAATCTTATTACCTCATGAGCAATGGTGCTAGAAATTGTTTCAGAGAGTTCAGGGTAGCATGAACCGACACCAGCAAAGTGAGCAGAACCAAGAGAACCATGTGTACCAGGACAATCATATTATAAAGAACAATAACAATGGAAGACCAAAGAATTGTGACCAGGGCAATGACTGAGCATGACTCCCAAGGTGAGATAAAGTAAGGAGGTGGTGGACACCGGGTGCAGAAAAGGGCATACCTTGGGTGCACAGTTACTCGGTGGGTTGGTTTTGCTCACCTTGACTTATTTGTTACAAAGCTGCTGTTTTTTCTTTCTCTAGGTTTTCTATTGGGGAGGGGCCTTTGGGAAGGGTGGGGGTTGAGGGAGAAGCACATCATTACTGCCATAGTGATGCCCCCCCCCCCCAAAAAAGAGCCTTTTGTTCAAAATGTACAAAAAAAACGAGAGGAGGTCTCAAGGAAGCACAGGAAAGCAGGGCAGCTTTGAAAACGCCGTATGGAATTTATTGCATAACTTTTAAAGAAAACAATGAAATAGAGATTCACAGTTTCATAGAGAATCTGTTTCTCTGGTTTTGGTTTGTTGTAAATATGCAATCGTCCTTCCTTTGGGGAATTACATTCAAAATTAAAAATAAAATTGAGTGGTCAAAAACACATTAATACTTTATTATCTGAAATCATATTTGATGCCTACATCAACTGAGTTCTGCTCATGAAATCCAGCCTCCCCACTGTATAAGTACATACCTGTGTCTCTAGTCTTACTTTCCCATCTCATACTGGAACTGACTGGTTGGCTCCCCAGAGGGCTGACTATTAACTCTGGTTCTATGGATGACGCTGAGGGTAGCTCTGCCCCCGCATTAGAGTTTAAGAGTCCCCACCAGTGCGCTTCCCCTTCATAATCAGACAACAGAGTCTTCTAGCTTTTTAGGAGAGGCATTTACTTCAATGCAGAGTATGAGCCATCTTTATAGAGCATTACTAAAAATCAGGTTGGGACTCACTCTCCCACAAATGCACACAAAGTTCAAGGATGGGGGGAGTTGGGGAGCTGAGGGCTTGAGGGGGGAGAATAAACATAAGACACCATGGTAGTGAATCATGTGTGGAGGAGACAGGGCCTAGGCAACTCACATCTCAGGAACTCAGGGTCTCAAATTCTGGATTATGCAAGAAGTTTTATACATTGAAAAGGTAGAAGAAGGCCTCATGGAAAAATAATGATTTGATGCATATGTGTGTGTATATAAATAACATATGTGTATGGATGTGTGTGTGCCTACATATATGTATGTGTGTATTTATGTATATGCATCTGTGTGAGTGTATCTTTTAAGAGGTTCTTTGTCCTAACCATGCTAGATCTTGCTCAGAACCAGAATATAACATAATTCAAGGAAGTCAGTACAGTTGTACCTTCTTTAATATTCCTTTCCTCTGATGATAGGAACCCTGGGCTTGGTTTTTCTCTACAAGGTGAGAGAAATGATTATTAATAACCACTTATTAATATGGGGTAATCTAAGTATTTCCCCCTTTCTATTTTCTTTTTCAAAGCACAGTCCTTGGGAAGGACAAGGCTGACAAGGAGACATTCTGCTCAGTTGTGGGGGAGACTCCCAACTGAGAGACCTCACTCTGCTTAAAGGTGAATTATAGGTGAATTCTGGCCCTTTATTTTCAGCCAAGTGCTCTCAGCAGATATAGATCCTTTTGTCCAGATGGCCCAGGTGGACTTCAACTGGCTTTGTCCAAGAGTGACCTGATCAGAATCACCTCTCCCAGCCCCTCATCAGAATAAGCCCAGCTCTCATTACAATATTCACTGTTTCACTAACTGTTAACCAGTAAGAGTTGATTTCTGCCTGTCAGGAGCACCCGCTCGTCCAAGGGCATTTTAACGTTGGATAATCTCAGTGATTCATCTTTGGTTTCTGACAGAACCACTTATTTCAACATATTGATTGTTTGGTAGGCATAATTAAACATTTAATTATTATTTACCCAGAGACTCTGTCTCTGAGAATTTTCATTGATCTCAGAGGTATAAATTGTCCTAAACGGTGGCAGTAGCATGTCAGTGCCAACCAGGTGGGGCAGGGATTAGATCTCTGGGCCTGGAGTCAGGAAAGTTTGAATTCAAATCCAGCCTGAGACACTTATTAGCTCTCTGACCCTGGGAAAGTCACTTTACTGCCTGCCTCCATCACCTCAACTGAACAATGGGGATAAATGGTGAAATAGCCTACTGGTGAGTCTCCCTGCATCAAGTCTCCACCCTCTCCAATGAGTCTTCCACTCAAGCCCCAAAGAGGTTTCCCAGAAGCACAGTCTGATCATGCCACCCTCCCCCTCAGTTATGTCCAGCAGCTCCCTATTGCCTCCAGGATCAAACGCCAAATGCTCTGGCATTCAAAGCCCTTGTAACCTAGCCCCTCCTCCCTTTCCAGTCTTCTTCCACCTTTCTCCCCACCCACAGACTCTCACCCAGTGACACCGACCTCCTCTTTGTTCCCCAGACAAGACCCTCCTCCTTTCTTCACTTTGTCTCCCATGCCCAGGATGCTCTCCTTTCTCCCCTCTGCCTACTGTTCTTGGGTTTCCTTTAAGTCCTAAGTAAAATTCTATCGCTGACAGGAAGCCTTCCCTATTCCCGTTTAATTCCAGTGCCTTGTCTCTGTTGATTATTTCCCATTTGTGCTAGATACAGCCTGTTTGGCTTTGGTTTGAGTGTCCTTTCCCCCATTAGAGTATAAACTCCTTGAGGGCAATGGTTGTCTTTTGCTTCTTTTTTAAACCATGAGTGCCGGGCACAACGCCTACAACACAGAAGGTACTTCATAATGTTGCTTGATCGATAATAGTGCCTATCTCCCCAGTTTGTTTTGAGGATCAAATGAGGTAATATTTGTAAAAAGCACTTAGCCCAGTGCTTGGCACAGAGAAGCACTGTTTAAATACTTATCCCCCCTCCCGTCTGTGTACCTCTGAGAGAAGAGAGGGCTCGGCTGAATTTCCTGTTCAGTCTCCCCAGGTACAATGCTGTGAAGCTTGTTCTTGATCACAACTTTTGAGGTTGGGTTTTTTTTCTTAAAACGTGTGATGTGTCCTTTCTATCTGATGATCAATCAATCAATAAACGTATCTTTCGTACCTGCTGTGCCAGGGCCGGTGCTAGGCACCGCCAGAGACTCCCGCTTCTGTTTCCATGTCGGTCTTTTGTCCCTTCCAACTCTCAACTCTGCTGAAATCCAAACGGACGCTCCTTTACATACAAACTTGATATAAAACAAACCCAGAGGGGCGGCTGGGTGGCGCAGTGACAGAGTGGCAGCTGGGTGGCACAGTGAATAGAGCACCGACCCTGGAAGTCAGGAGGACCTGAGTTCAAATTCGACCTCAGACACTTGACACATTCACTAGCCCTATGACTTTGGGCAAGTCACTTAACCCCAATTACCCTCCAAAAAAGAAAAAAAGCAAAAAAATCAAATAAAACAAGCCCAGATACGTTTCACGGGGGAGGCATTAGCAGCTGGTAGAACCAGGCAATATCCCGCAGCAGGAATAATATTTGTGATGAGCTTTGATGAAAACTGGAAATTCAGGCATGGGGTGGGTATGAGGTGAGGACAGTGCCTTCCATACCGGGAGGACAACAAGGAAATTAAAATTGTTCGGTACCATTTAATAATTGATTCTATTCAGTAATTAGCCTCATTCTGTATTTTTGCCTCATTTTGGATGATTTCTTTGTCCTTGAGTTAAGCTGAGGAAGGCAGTTCCTACCTTCTTTTCCCCAGTTAGTTTAAAAGGAAGTTGTTGTCATTCCGGCCTTTAGCCCCTGGGATATCTGTTATGGTCAGCCGGCTGGTTGGTTGGTTGTTGTCCTTGTACTTGAAGACCAAAAAGACCTATCGATCCCAAAGTCAGCCTTCAGTGTGTCCTACTGTGGCTGATCAGACCAAAACAAGCTGTGGTTGCTGCACCGCAGGAGTACAAATAGTCTCTGGGATCTTTTGGGTTGGATTCTCTCATTGGGTATCCTGCATTTCCTTTCTGCTGTTTCCATTCTGCTCTGCTCACAGAGCTCAGCGCCCCTTCTCTGATATGGGCACACCATGCTGAAAGATCTCTTGCCAGGGTTGCCCATGTCATACAATCAATTCCAAAATTTTGGCTTTTTTAGTTTAATCTATTTTAATAGCAAACTTACAGGAGCAGCACAAAAGACAGACATTAAAAACATGTACTTGGATGTAGGACAACTCAGAAAATATGATGAATGGATGGAATCTACTGTATGATAAAAAGGCTACAAACATTTACTTTTTTAAAAAATTCGAATGCTGGCATTGTCCCTGTTATGGCCAGGAAGCAGTTAAGTGATACTTTATGAAGTTAGAAACCAGCCAAGTGGAAACTTTGTAGACTTCGGATAGGAGTCAAGAAATTTGCCTGGAGTAATTTGTCATTATGCCCTATACCCCTCCCTACTTACCATACCTACAGATGTAATCACAAACCTCCCTTGCCTCAGTAACAGCTTGCTTGCATCTATATGGTGACTTGCTTAGCAACCAATTGTGTTAGTTAGATACGTAAACCTAAAGAAATGTATAAAAGATTCTTCACCCCGAACTCAGGGCTGCTCCCCCTTTTAATTGGTACGGAATAGTCCCAGCTGGCAAATTAAAGTTCCTTAAAACTTTTTAATTCGGATTCTGTGGTCACTTTGTTAAGACTCGTGTTATTTCAGTCCCGAAAGAATTAACATATTTATTTGTGATTGTTATAAAGTCGAATTGTGGAAACTTGCTCATGGAAACATTTTTGATTGCATTAATGCTTTATGTCTTTGAATTTATACTCAAGATTCACACCCAAGTGAAAATGGAAAAAAATTCACCCTATTTGTCCCCTACTTTTGTAATTCTGTTTTTTATTTTTGGAGGGGCAGTTGGGGTTAGGTGACTTGTCCAAGGTCACACAGCTAGTAAATGTTAAGTGTCTGAGGCTGGATTTGAATCGGGGTCCTCCTGACTCCAGGGACGGTGCTCTATGGACTGCGCCACCTAGCTGCCCCTTGTCCCCTACTTTTCAATGAGCAATGGTATACTTAGGTACTTTTGACCTCATGGTGGGGAAATATCTAATGTTCAGAACACCCAAAGACGGGAAGAGATTGTTTTCTGTTTTGAGAATGAAGAACGCTGCCAATCGCAGTGGAGTGGAAGCGCGCTGTCCACGGCTGCGGCGAGCTAGCCGCGTATTTTTGGGAATAAGTGTGACACGTTCCTCGTGGGGAGCTCCTGGGCTGGTGTCTCCAAACGGGCCGGCTAGATAGGCTTCCTTTGCCTCTTGCAGAGCCCCAGCTGCTGCGCTCTGGAAGCGCGGGGCCGTGGGGAAGCGCCGAGCACTGTCCCGCACCAGACTGTGGCCGGGAAGTTTGTCATGGAGAAGTTCGGAGAGCACGGACAACGCCCAAAGTCGGGGAGAGCCACAGTACCCGGCCTGTAGCCAGAAGGCTTCTTAACTCCCCCAGCAGAGGGCGCACGCTTAGAGGGCTTTTGTGTTTGTGTATGTGTGGTTTTTTTCTGGTTTTTTAAATTTTTTTTTATTTTAATTTGTTTTTTTGGAAGGGGAAGGTAGGGCTATTGGGTTAAGTGACTTGCCTAAGATCACACGGCTAGTTTTTTGTGTTAAGTGCTTGAGGTCACCTGAGGTCATATTTGAACTCAGGTCCTCCTGACTCCAGGGCCGGTGCTCTATTCACTGTGCCAACCAGCGGCCCCTACGGGAGGCTTTTGTAACCGGTTGCCTCCTGGGGCTTTGCCGCGGGAGGATTTAAGGGCAGTGGGCTTGGTAGGAGGCACGATCCTGAATGCTTCTCCTTCTGCCCAGCTTCCCCTTCTATTTAGGCTTGGGCCGGGAGAGCCTGAGGCCGCCCCAGCTCTGGACAGCTACGGAAGCTGCAAACGCCGAATTCCAGATTTCTTTTTTTTTTTTTTCAATACATTAAGTGTCTTTATTCAGTTACTTTGATACAATTCCATAATTCAGTTCTCTAAGAATTGATACACCCAATCACCAACAACTTACTGTTATTTTCCCAAATACATCTGAATCATTGTATTCTTTACAGTCAACTTTACATATTCTGTGATCTTTTAAACTTAATTTTACAAGGATTTCAAACTGCCCATAGGTTATGACATGTCTTCTATCAGGATACTTATGGGGAACAAAAAGGAATATGATTGCGTGACTTTATATATTTATTCAGAAGGTGACAAGCCTTTGATAAAAATTAGAAATGAATGTTCACAGGCAGTAATTTTTCATGTATAGTTCTATCTTTTCAAAAATGTAGTCTACATGGTAATTTTTATAATTGTGAGATTACTTGTATATGGAGCTTTATGCGTTCAAGTATTTTGCATGATGTCTGATGTGATCGTTAACAAAAGTTGCAATGAAGTAGTAATTATGATCATATTCCTCTTGCAATCGAAAAACAACCAGAAGTTTCCGTTCTGCACAGGCAGCTATAAAGTTGTCAGGAAGTAATTGCCCATCTTTAAGGAACTGGTCATCTTTGCCTTGATCAATTAATATGTCCAACTGAGAATCTGGATAAGATCTCACAAGATGAGTAGCATCATATGCCTCCCATTTACTTTGATCTGATCCTAAATATCCACTGAAGGCCTTTTTCCCCAAGGACAGAGCACTGGATTGCAGATTGGAATGAATGCTGACACAGATTTGTATTTTCCAGGATTCTTCAGAGTACAAATCAGAGCTCCGTGACCTCCCATAGAATGGCCAAAAATAGATATCTTCTCTGGGTCAGCTGGAAAATTGGCATTTATCAATTTGGGTAGCTCATCCGTTACATAAAAGTACATCCTATAGTTGGTTTTCCAAGGTTCTTCAGTGGCATTCACGTAAAAACCAGCACCAGTACCGAAGTCCCAGCTGTCATCTTCTCCTTTAATATTACAGCCACGTGGACTGGTGTCTGGTGCAACGACAATGAGGCCATGTTCTGCTGCAGCTTGGTGATAGCCAGCTTTTGTGATAAAATTTTGTTCTGTGCAAGTTAAACCAGACAGCCAGTAAAGTAC
>CM053588.1:16317723-16334388 GCA_028646515.1 Pseudochirops corinnae
GCCACTGCCTCTGACGCCGCTTCCAGTCTGCACCGCACAGAGACTAGCTTGGCTCCGGCGTTCTCTTGCTCCACCCTTTCCTGCTACATCAGCAAGCTCAAGGGGCGTGGAAGATCTTCAAATCCTAGTATCGTTACAGCACTCTGCCTACTGAGCTGCCCCTTTTAACTCCATGATTTTATAATTCTGTGGCCTGCCCTCAGCGAGGCCCCATTCTGAGGGGAGTGACACTTCCCCACACTTGGGTTGCCCCCTTTTTGGACATGGAAACAGAGGTTGGATTTGGGAGGTGGGAAAGGCAGAGGAAGCTCTGAAGCGGCAATGGTGTGAAGGGAGGGAAGGATAGGAAAGGGGGCAGCATTTCACAGCTGGCCCCTACCCCCTCTCCATTCTCTGTCCTGGGAAGCCTCTGGGGAGTACACCTGGGAAGTCCTAGCTTACTTACCCACTAGGTTGTCCTGAGTTCCAGGCCTTGGAGAGGTTTCTGGGAAGGAGCAGAGGAAGGGGGTTGGAGCTGGGCAGGAGATCCCCTTCGAAAGCCCTGGGCTGGGAGTCCTGAAGACTGAGCCCCTTCCTGGGTAGGCAGCTCAGGTGGAAACTTAGAGTAGATGAGCTCAAAGGCCTTTGTATGGCTTGACAAAGAAGCCACCTCACAGTCCAGAGCTGGAAGGGCCCAACCCTTTCATTTTACTGATAAGGAAACTGAGGCCCAGAGAGGGGATGGGTGAAGCAGGATTTGAACTCAGACCTTCTGACTCCAAGTTGAGAATTCCTTCTTGTTCCTTCTAAGCTACTTTGCTTGATTCTATCCTTCAAATCCCCTCTAACACCTCTATTTTCTCATTCAAGTCCTGGTGGAAGAGATGGCCCTTCTGGCCAAGGTCAGCTCCTCCATTTGGGCCCGTCCCCTCCCTCTCTCTATGAACCTGACCCTATGATCAGTCCCCCTCTCTTAAATTCTATCTCTCCTTTCCTTCTGCCCACAGCCTTGCTCACATGACCCTCCCCAGTCTGGTCATCCCTTGGAGCTGCCCTCCCTTCCTCAGCCAGACTGCTAGGAAGGGTCTTCAGGGTTCCTTGTCTGCCCAACCTCCCCCCCCCCCCCCCACTTTCCTCTCACTTCTAAACCTTTCGCAGTTTGGCTTCTGACCCCTCACTCGACCCAAATGGGTTTCTCCTGTGTTCCCAACGATCTCTTCGTTACCAGTTCTGATAGTCTTTTCTCAGCCTTTCTCCAGCTGGACTTGTCTCTGAAGCATTTGATGGCATAGAACACCACCTCCTTCTCCTGGCTCTCTGTCCTCTCTGGGGTTTCCTGACACAGCCTCCTCTGGTTCTCCTCCTCCTCATGTTCTAGACCTCATGTTCCATACTTGGACATACCCAGGATTCTTTCCCGGGTCCTCTCCTGTTCTCTCCCTATGCCCTATGCCCTCAAGCCCTGCTGGTACAGCCATCATCTCAACACAAGTGATGCTCAGGTCTGGCGCCTGCCCTTGTCTCTCTCCTCAGCACACGCATACTTCCTGAGTAGATATCTTCCTGATCCCAGACAAAGCCTCTCAGCCTGGAAGCTTAAAACATTACCATCTTGCCACATGTATTGTCCTTGGAGCAGGCCTTCTTATTGTAATGCATTTGCACTGGCCCTTTCCAGTGGGCCACCTGTACTGACTCAGTGGTGAGAGACTCAGAGGTTCTGGCTTGATGAAACAACTCCTTGGCACCACATGCTGGCAGCCAGAGGAGACTGGTTACATCAAAGCTGCCTTGGACAACTTGAACAAAAAGTTAAGAGACTTTGCTCTTTGGAGGTCTCTCTTCTTTCCTCTGGAATATGGCGGTGTGTCACTGTTTTTCTCTTTCTTTTTTTCTCTCATTCTGGGACTTCCCCAGACTTTCCCACTCAGGACTATCTACATCATCTTGAGCCTGGGCCTCCATCTTTGACATCTTTTCCTGCTTCGGTGCTTTTTCCCCTGAGCATTGGTGACTGCAAATGGATTCTGGGAGATGGATTTTTCTGGCATCTTGAATCAGGAGCTCTTATCTTAGGTGATGGACTGTGAGAAGTGTCCCCTACAGCTACTATAGCACATCTTAGAAAAGATAACTAAGAAGATAACTATGGACAGAGGGAGGAGGTCTGTAATAACCAGAAGATATTGACCTTGAGTGAGCTATTCAGTTAGTCTGTCAGTAAATAAGCATTTAGTAAGTTATGCATCAGGCACTATGCTAAGTGTGGAGGATAAAAAAAGACAGCCCCTACCTTCAAGGAACTTGCAGTTTAATGGAGGAAGAAAATTTATACCAAAAGAAACTTAAAAAGGTGCAGTGCAGCTGAGTAGGAAATGAAGAGATGGCTGACCTGTCTGGTATTCACCTTCTTCCTCACTTCCACCTCTTAGGACCCCTGGCTTCCTTCAAGGCTCAGTTCATGTGCCTCTCCTAGGGATACCTTTACTGATGCCCTTAGTTATATCATATCTGTTTACATGAACTATCCCCCTCTTCCTCCCCCTGCTCCCAACTTAAGCTCCTTGAGGAAAGGGAGTGTTTTGGTTTTGTCTTGATATCTCTTGTACTTAGCACCACCTTAAACATAATTGGTGCTTACAGAACCCTTACTGGAATGTCTTGGCTCACAAAAGCTGGGAGGGTCAGTAATGTCAAAGGCTTTAAAGCTCAAGAAGTATACAGTCTCAGAAAAGCTGTCATATTTAGTCATTAGGAGTGTGGTTTTAGAAGGAAGCCAGTTCACTATAGGTTGAGAATTGTGTGGGAGGTAAGGAAGTGGAGGAAGCATTTCTGTATTGGCAACGCTGTGGGTCCTTGTTGACCCTTTGTTCTGCTGTTGACAAAGTCTCCCTATAGAGGTGGTAAACATCTCCCCAATCAACCCATCTTAAGTCAATCTTAGGGCTCTTTTCAAGGACTTGGACTTTAGAAGGGAAAGTTATAGTCAGAAAAGTGGATGGAAGGAATCAGAGCCAAGAGAAAGTGATTCAGACTCACTTCCAGAGGAGACAGAGTCTGGAGAGAGCAAGGAGGAGGTCCTGGATGAACTGAGGGATTCCAGGACCCAGCCTCCTGGACAAAGTCTGTCCAGATTTTCCAGATACCCATACCTGCTTTTTAATGGTAAAGTAATTTGAAGATCTTCCCTGCCCCTTAATGGGCCTCAAGTGGAACTCAACAGGAGGGGCTTGATTGGGGGAAGGCTTGTTTTTCAGGAAGGCCCACACCATTTGTTACTTTGTAATTAGGCAGTGAGTCACAAAGGTTGTGATGTCTGCTGACTCAGAATAAAGGTGTATATACTCTAAGGTGAGGTTTTCTTTGGGGCTCACTTATGGGAAGAGTTTCGTGATTTAACCAGATGAGACTCTGGGCAACCGTTGAGCACCCCTCTCCCCAGCTTTGAAAACTCAGATGTTGATGCTTCTCTTCTGATAACTAACTATGTATGTGTGTAATGGTCAGACAGTTAGAAGCCTTGTCTGTTGGTCTTTATGCTGTTATTTCTGCTTGTAATTTCTGTTTGCAATTTCTATTTGTATTTTCCCTGAAGTTCAAGGTACTAACTTTTTCCCCTGAACTAAGTGAATTATATATTTATGTGTGTGTGTGTGTGTGTGTATATGTCTGTATGTATGTTTGATTAAAGTAAGATTGTTAACCCCTTTTGAGTTGCTTTCCTTTAGCAAAGTAGATCAAAGAACCCGTGCTAACAGCCATTCTGGATATGCTAGGATGCTTGCTGCTAACACTACTTCCTTCCCAAAATACCTTGTATTGATTTATCTGTGTGCCCTCAGTACAGTGTAAGCCTGAATATGTTAGTCTTTTTTCTATTTTTAGTTTGTTTTTAGGTCATACTTATTTTCAGATGTGCTCCTACATGATCCTCTCTTCCTACATCATTAGGGCATCTTCTCTTGTGAAAACAAACCAAATCAAATCCAAACCAAGTTAACCAAAACCAGTCTATAACATCTGAAGAGCGTATGTTCCATTCTATACCCAAAGTCAACCATAAGCAGGTAGCTATGAACATCCATTCCATTCCACATCATAGATAATGGGAAGTCATGACTCCCAGACCCAGGTACATTCTTATCAGATAGTACAGCTCAGCCCAAGTGAGAGCCCCTGCATTGATAGCCAGTAGCTTTTTATAGAGCATCTTAAGGTTTGCAAAGCACCTTATATGCGTTAACTCATTTGATCTTAGTGATGATCCTGGAAGGCATATACTATTACCACCCCCATTTTATAAATGAGAGAGATTGAATGCTCTGCCCAGGGTTAGTGTCAGAGGCAGTATTTGAACTCAGGTCTTCCTGACTCTTGGTTCTGTGCTCTATCCACTGTGCCACTTATCTGTGTTCCCATGGGGATCATAGAGACTCTGGGTTGGCCTAGAGGGAGGGTCTGGGGAATGTTCCAAAGTAAGAATTTCAGGAGATATTTATTCACCAAGGACTCCTTGAACTTTCCTTACAAACTCCTCTGAAAGTCACTTTCATCACCTCAGTCTGACCTTCAATATTCCTTTCCAGATGCCCTGGAAAAGGAAAAAAAAAGGGGGGGGGATGGGGAGGGCAAAGATTGCTGATGCAAATCCTCCAAAAGAGGTATAAAAGGGAGTAGCCACAGAGAAGGGGCAAGGATAGCAGCAGCTGAGAAATGCCCACAAACCCTCAGAAGACAAAAATCCCAGAAAGGAGTCAGGAATGAAAAAAAAATTATCACAGGACTCTATTCCCAAATACCCAAAGTTTAGGCAATAAACAGGAGGAATTCAAGGGCCTCATACAGGGGGAATCATTTGACCCCTGGATGTCATTGAGACACCAATGGGATGAAAAGCCCATGACTGGACCATGGTTCTGGATGGAGATGCCTTCATGTGCAAGAAAGAGGACAGGCAGTGTGAGTGCAGTATATGAGGAAATCCATGAATTGGGTGGAGGTGGTTGAAGGAAAGAGTTTTAGAGAGTGTTTGGATGAAACTCAAAAGTGGAGAAACAGAAATGATTTTGGACACAAAGGGGAAGTAGAGGGAGATAAAGAGGCACAGAGAAGACGGCAGAGAAAAGTCAGCAAGTTGACTGAGCTCTCTCCAGTTTCCCTTGAAATAACATTAAATCAAGCCTCTAGATGAATTATTGAGTGACAGAACCCCCACAAAGACAGGGTGAAACAATTTTCCAACCCAAGATAACTCAGAGGGACTGCAAGAAAGGTCTGTCTCACTTGGGTAAAAAGGGAGCCCAGCCTAGCTCAGGTGGTCTCCAGGTAAGCCAGCAGGAGGCTCTCAGACACAGCACATGTCAGCAACCAAGGCCCTGTGATCCTGGCTTAGCAGACCACTGACACAGCAGGTCAGCTGTGAGGCCTCCAGCCCCAGTGAAGCAGGCAAACTGCCAGCCCCAGAATCCCTGGCACAAGAGAAGTGACTAGGCATGACCACCTTAGATCAGTGAGAAAGCTGCCAGCCCTTGAGGCCTCAGTGCAGAAAGTCAGTGACCAGATCCCTGATCCACAGTGTAAGAAGCTTGGAACAATGCTCCATATACTCTAGGGGCAGAGCTCAACTTTAAAAGTCATGAAATAGACTGGAAAATGAACAAAAAACCCAAAAAAGAGCCCTGATCATAGAAAGCTGTTACGGTGACAGGGAAGATCAAAACACAAATTCAGAAGAGGACAACAATGTCAAAACACCTATACATGAAGCCTCAAAGAGGAATATGAATTGGTCTCAAGCCCAAAAAGTCCTCCTGGAAGAGCTCAAAAAAGCTTTTAAAAATCAAGTAAGAGAGATAGAAGAAAAATTGGAAAAGAAATGAGAGTTATGCAAGAAAATCACAAAAAAAAAGAGTCAACAGCTTGGAAAAGGAATCACAAAAATTGACTGAAGAAGATCTCTCCTTAAAAAATAGAATTGACCAAATGGGGAAAAAAATCCACTAAAGAAAGCAATTCCTTAAATAACAGAATTGGCTAAATGGAAAAGGAGGTACAAATGCTCAGTGAAGAAAATAATTCTTTAAAAATTAGGATTGGGCAAGTTGAAGCTAATGATTCTAATGAGACATCAAGAATCAGTCAATCAAAATGAAAAGAATGAAAAAATAGAAAAATGTAAAATATTTCATTAGAAATACAACTGACTTGGAAAACTGATTCAAGAAAGATAATTTAAGAATTATCAGAGTAACTAAAAAAAATGATCAAAAAAAGAGTCTAGACAGTATCTTTCAAGAAATTATCAAACAAAACTGCCCTAATATCCCAGAAGAAGACAGTAAAATAGTCATTGAAAGAATCCACTGATCACCTCCTGAAAGAGATCCCAAAATGAAAACTCCAAGCAATATTGTAGCCAAATTCCAGAGCTATCATATCAAGGAGAAAATACTGCAAGCAGCCAGAAGGAAACAATTCAAATATCAAGGAGCCACAGTCAGGCTTACACGGGATTTAGTGGTTTCTACATTCAGTGACTGGAGGGCTTAAAATACGATATTCTGGAAGGCAAAGGAGCTTGGATTACAGCCAAGAGTCAACTACCCAGCAAAATTGAACAATCTCTTGGGGGCAGGCATCTGGATCAACATTCAATGAAATAGGGGACTTTCAAACTTTCTTATTGAAAAGACTAGAGTCAAACAGAAAATTTCAATCTTCAAATACAAGACTCAAGAGAAACAGAAAAAACAACATGTTATTCAGTGAGGTTAGACTGTTTTCATCCCCACATGAGAAGATGATACTTATAACTCTTAAGAACTGTATCTTTGTTAAAGCAGTTAGAAGGAGTATACATAGACAGAGGGTGTTTAATGTGATGATATAAAAAAAAGTAAGGTGGTGAAAGAAAGGATTGTAATGGAGAAAGAGGAAAAGGTGAGGTAGAATGTGGAAAATTATATCACATGAAGAAGAGGTACAAAAGACCTATTACAGTAGAAGGAAAGAAGGGAGAGAGGTGAGCATTGTTTAAACTTTACTCTTATTGGATGTGACTTGAAGAGGGAATAACATACACATTCAATTGGGTATAGAAATCTATCTTACCATACAGGGAAGCAGAAGGGGAAGGGGAAAAGAAAAGGTGAAAGCACTCATAGAAGGGAGGGAGGATCGAAGGAGGAGGTAGTCAGAAGAAAACAATGGTGAAAAGGGACAGGGTGAAAGGAGGAAAAGAGAGAAAAGTATAAACAGGGACAAAATATGATGAAGGGAAATACACAGTAATCATAACTGTGAATGTGAATGTGATGAATTCTCCCATAAAACAGAATTGGACAGGAGAGTTAAAAACCAGAATCCTACAATATGTTGTTTACACATTGGAAGCAGAGAAACACACACAGAGTAAAGGTAAGAGGCTGAAGTAGAATATATTATGCTTTAGCTATGGTAGAAAAAGCAGAGGTAGCAATTCTGATCTCAGACAAAGCAAAAGCAAAAGTAGATCTGATTAAAGGAGACAAGGAAGGAAACTACAACTTGTTGAAAAGTACTATAGATGAAGTAATATCAATACTAAACATATGCACCAAATGGTGTAGCATCCAAGTTTCTAAAGGAAAAACTAAATAAATTATAGGAAGAAATAGACCATAAAATCATGCTAGTGGGGAACGTCAACCTCAGCCTCTCTGAACTAGATAAATCTAACCACAAAATAAACAATAATAAAGTTAAGGAGATGAATAGAATTTTAGAAAAGTTAGGTATGATAGACCTTTGGAGAAAATCAAATGGGATAGAAAGAAATATACCGTTTTTCAGCAGTATATGGCACTTACACAAAAACTAACCATGTATTAGGGCATAAAAACCTCACAGTCAAATGCAGAAAGGCAGTCACACTAAATACATCTTTTCAGATCATGATGCAATAAAAATTACATGTAATAAAAAGCCATAGAAAGACAGATTAAAAATTAATTGGAAATTAAACAGCCTAATCCTAAAGAATAAGTGGGCCAAATAACAAATCACAGAAATGATAAATAATTTCATCAAAGAGAATGACATTAATGAGACAACATAACAAAAATTATAGATAGTTAAAGCAGTACTTGGGGAAATTTTATCTCTCTAAATATTTATATCAATAAAATAGAGAAAGAGGTGAATTAATTGGGCATGCAACTAAAAAAAGCCAGAAAAAAATTAAAATCACCAATTAAACACCAAAGTAGAAATCCTGGAAATCAAAGGAATTAATAAAATTGAAAGGAAGAAAACTATTGAACTAATAAATAAAACTAAGAGCTAGTTCTATGAAAAAAATGAATAAAACTGTGGTTAATTGGATTTTTTAAAAAGGAAAGGAAGAAACCCAAATTACCAGTATCAAGAATGAAAAGGGCAAATTCACCAATGAAGAGGGAATTAAGGCAGTTAGGAGGAGCTATTTTCCCCAACCGTATGCCAATAAATCTGACAATCTAAGTGAAATGGATGAATGTTTACCAAAACATAAATATCACACATTAACAGAAGAAGAAACAAAATACTTCAATAATTCCATTTTATAAAAATAAATTGAACAAGCCATCTATGAACTCTCTGAGAGAAAAATCTCCAGGGCCAGATGGATTTACTAGTGAATCCTACCAAACATTTAAATAACAAGTAATCCCAATACTACTATATAAACTACTTAGAAAAATGGCAAAGAAGTCCTACCAAACTTCTTTTATGACACAAATATAGTGCTGATACCTAACCCAGGAAGAGTCAAAACAGAGAAGGAAATAAATTTTAGACAAAATATTAGCAAAGAGATTATAGCAATTTAACACTAGAATAATACAGTATGACCAGGTGTGATTTATACCACGAATGCAGGACAAGTTCAATATTTAGGAAAACTCTCAGTATAATTGACAATATTAATAACAAAACCAACTGAAATCATGATTATCTCAATAGACGCAGGAAAAGCTTTTGACAAAATACAGTACCAATTCCTATTAAAAACACTAGAGAGCATAGGAATAAATGGACTTTTCCTTAAAATGATAAGTAGTATCTATCTAAAACCACCAGCATGCATTATCTGTAGTGGGGATAAACTAGAAGTTTTCCCAATAAGATCAAGAGTGAAACAAGGCTGCCCATTATCACTGCTATTATTCAATAATGTACTCGAAACGTTAGCTTTAGCAATAAGAGGAGAAAAAGAAATGGAAGGAATTAGAACAATGAGGAAACAAACTAGCACTCTTTGCAGATGATATGATGTTACATTTAGGGTATCCTAGAAAATCAACCAGAAGTCTACTTGAAATAATTAACAACTTTAGCAAAGTTGCATGATATAAAATAAACTTTAATAAATCATCAGCATTTCTACATATTACCCAAAAAGCCGAGCAGCAAGAGATAGAAAGAGAAATTCCACTTAAAATAACTATAGACAATACAAACTATTTGGGAGTCTATCTAGCAAGACAAACCCAGGAACTAGATAAACACAATTACAAAACACTTTTCACACAAATAAAGTCAGACTTAATCAAGTGGAAAAATATCATTTGCTCATGGGTAGGTTGAACTAATATAATAAAAATGACAATTCTATCTAAATTAATTTAATTATTTAGTGCCACACCAAAGTACCAAAAAGTTATTTTATAGAATTAGAAAAAATAGTAACCAATTTCATCTGGAAGAACAAAAGGTCAAGAATATCAAAAGAATTAATGAAAAAAAAATGGAAAAGAAAGTGGACTAACTGTACTAGATCTAAAACTATATTATAAACTGGCAATCATCAAAGTTATTTGGTACTGGCTAAGAAATAGAGTTGTGAATCAGTGGACTAGATTAAGTACATAAGGTATAAAGTAGAAGTAAAGTAGAGGAGTTGGGAGGGATAGGGAATAAGATTCACATACAAACATAAAAATAAAGATTAAGAGTAGAATCTGTTAGGGAAAGTATATGTTTACATGTGCATGTATTTATGTACATATGTACATATGCATATATATTAATACATATGTAATATATGTATTTATATAAAACTATATTCATGCTTAATTGTAGCCTGGGGCAGGGAATGGGGAAGGAAGAGGGAAAAAGAACAAAGTAATAAGTGTACAGTGGAGAACAAAAGAAAAACTACAAGGAAGCAAAGAAAAGATGGACAGCTCTCAACACAACATGTAGTATTTATTACATAGGCTTTTTTGAAATGAAAATATATTGCTATGTATTTTGAATCCTCTCTTAAATTCTATTGTGCACATGACATTTCTTTCTTTTCTTTTTTATATTTGTTTATAGTAGCTTTGTTTTTCTTTTCTTTTTACATTATGTATTTGTTTTAGAATTTAAGTCTAAAATTTAAAAAAAAATTAAGTACACAAGACACAGTGGTAAATGACTATAGTAATCTACTATTTGATAAACCCAAAGACACCAGCTTTTGGGATAAGAATTGACTCTTTGACAAAAACTGCTGAGAAAACTGGAAAAATAAAAACTGGAAACTAGGCATAGATCAACGTACCCTATACCAAGATAAAGTCAAATTGAGTACATGACTTAGACATAGGGGATGATACACAAACAAATTAGGAGAGCAAGGAATAGTTTGTCTGGCAGATATATGTACAAAGGAAGAATTCATGACAAAACAAGAGATACAGAACATTATGAAATGCAAAATAGATAATTTTTATTACATTAAATTTAAAAGCTTCTGCACAAACAAAACCAATGCAAGCAAGATTAGAAGGAAAGTAGAAAACTGGGAAACAATTTTTACACTCAGTCTTTTGGATAAAAGCCTCATTTCTCAACTATATAGAACTGAGTCAAATTTATAAGAATACAAGTCACTCTCCAATTGATAAATGGTCAAAGGATATGAACAGGCAGTTTTCAGATAAAGAAAGTAAAGCTATCTATAGTCATATAAAAATGGTTTAAGTCAGTGTTGATTAGGGAAATGCAAATTAAAATGAATTTGATGTACCATACCTATCAGATTGGTTAGTATGTCAGAAAAGGAAAATGATAAATGGTAGAGACTATGTGGAAAAATTGGGACACTAATGCATTGTTGGTGGAATTGTGAACTGATCCAACCACATTTGTATTGCCAAGGCAATATTCGCAGCACTGGTGGTGACCATGAATATGCTGGTGTAGTTCTGAATCACAAAATATAGCAGACTCTCCATACAGAAGACAGAAGCAAAACATTTCTTCACACACCAGAAAGCCAAATCCCAACACCACAAAACCAAATTCATCATAGCAACAAAGAAATCTAAACACAATAACACTGCAGAGAGCAACACCATCCCAAAGCCTTCCCACAAGCACTCACATACCTGGTTGTCTCCTTGCCTGTGTCCTCTCTCCTCCATCTGTTCTAACTGCCTTGACTTCTAGCTTCCTCTCAGTTCTGCTCCACCCTTTCTGCTCCATGTGTTCAGCAAACACCTCCCACCATAGTCTCCATGTGATTATATTCGGCCTATTAAGGGGCAGGAAAGATCTTCTAAATTACCATCACCATTGCATTTGGCCCCAAGACCTTTCATGTCTCTTACACAAGTCAATGGGATTTTAGGGGTAACTGGTGTAAACAGAACTTTACAACAATATAACAAGGATAACAGAAAATAAGCACATAAAACAATATCTTAGGGTGGGGCTTGAGCACAACACCCCATCATTCCCTCCTTGAATGAATGAGACCCAAAATCTTGGAGGGATGAAGGGGTGAAGGTCTCTTCTTCCATAGCTACTTCCTGCTGAAATTGGACATAGAGCTGTCCCTGCCACAAGAGGTCCCATTTGAGAGGCCAGTTCTTTAACTGGCATCTGGAACTTGGTCAATGCCAGGTCCATGGTTGACACATCACAGTCGTGGACAGGGGGTGACATCTGGCTTTAGCTATCATACATCTGCAGGTGGAGAGTATTAAGCCTGCAGAAAACAAATCTAGCAAACAAGTTTAACAAACAAAAAGCCAAAAAGAAACAAGGAGACAATAATGAGAAGCAGGATAGATAAAGGGTCAGCCATGCTTCTAGAGTCCATGAACCCACTATCATAGCCTCAAAACTCATATCATAGAATATATGAGTTAAGGGTACAATTTGGTAATCATCTTCTCCTGAATAAACAACAGTTAAAGTATTATCTTTCTCATGCACTATAATTTCCACAGCCTTTAGAACATCATCTGGCTTCTGCTTTACCCATACTTTAGCTCCCAATTTTATTCTATCAGTAGAACCAAACCCTTCAGTTCCTCTGATAGTTATTTCAGAAGGAGTATTGGGGTATTGTTTCACAAGGAATAATGATCACTTGAACTATTCTATCATTTTTACAAAACTGTATAGGTTCTTCACCTAAATTTTGGAATGTCACAATAATTTCTCCTTGATAATTAGAATCTATTACTCCAGTCAATATGTATGTTCCTCAAGCTGCTAATCCTGATTTAGGTAATATTCATCCAAAATGATTTTCAGGAATTCTCATACATATTCCAGGAGAGATTTTTCTTATTTCTTTTCTATCCAACCAAAAGTCCTCTAAACAATGTAAAACATACCCTGCCAAACCAGGTTTTCCTGGATATGGTACTGGAACATCTTTTCTCACACTCCAATACTCAATATTTGGGATCTTATGTGTTTGTTGTTTTCTAATTTGCAGATTTGGGGTCATCATTCTGGTTACAGGTGTACTTTTTCCCAATGGCCTATTATTCAAATCATGTAAAGCAGTAAACAAATTATCCCTCCAATGTTGATGCAAATTATTAGAACTTTAGTTTCCTTAACTGTTTTTTTCAATAATCCACTCATTCTTTCAATTAAGCCAGATGCTTGTAGATAATATGGAATATGATATGCCCATTCTATATTGTTTAATATACAATATCTCTTCATTTGGAATGTGACCCATTGTCACTTTGAATTTGCATTGGGGTTCCAGAATACAGACTTATGATATCTAGAGTTTTACAGGTATTTTTCTGGGTTGCATTCTTACAAGGACGAGTCACTAGTATACCTGAATCGGTGTCAACACAAGTACATATAAATTTGTGTCCTTTATCTTGGGGTAGGGGACCAATATAACCTATTTGCCAAATTTGGGCTGGAACTTTTCCTCTTGCCGTCTCTCTGGTTACTACCCAAGGAACAGTTCGTTCCTTTTCCAACTGACCTATATGACATTCCTCTCCTACTTGTTTTAACAATGAATGAGAGATACTAATACCTTGATCTCGTGCTCACTTGTGTGTGACCTGGATCCCTAAATGACTGCCCATTTGATGGACCAATTTTGCTAGTATTGGCTCATTAGTTGGTGTCAATGTAGGGACAATATGTTGAGTAGCAATCTTTGCTAGTTGATCAACATGTGCATTGTATTCACGGTGCGTTGTGGTACGGTGAGGGCCACATGAGTATCTACAGGAAAAACTGACAAATCAGTTACCAAAGACATGTCTCATTTATCTTCACATAATTCTTTGCCATAGACATATTTGCCACAAATTTTCCAATTTTGATTTTTTCACATGGGCATTCATGTAGCTAACCCATTAGCTACTGCTCACAAATCAGTGAATATATGACACTGCCCTCCTTATTCTGTTTTGATGGCTTGATGTACTACTATAAATTAAGCATATTGACTACTTCCACCTGTCCCAGTACTTTCCAAAGTAGTCCACCTAGTACATGAATTATAGCTCCCACTTCCCAGTGTCTTTTATGGCCCAAATATTTTGCTGTCCCATCAGTAAACCGTGCACGTTTCTTTTGTTCTTCAGTTAATCCATCATATCCCTTATTCCATTTTACCAAGGACTGTTGCTCTGGTTCAGGGGATGTATCATTTCCCTCAGTATCTATGTTTGCTATAGATTCATGTAGAGCAAGAACTCCACTTTTGCCTGTTTTAGCTCTATTTTGAAAATACTATTTCCATTTAATTATGCTAGCCTCTTGTGCATGTTCAATTCTGTGAGAAGCTGGGGTACTCATTACCCAGGTCATAATTAGCATTCCAGGTCTTAATATCACATCATGGACCAGAGTCAGTTGTTCAGTCTCTACTAAAACCCAATATATAGCTAAGAACTGCTTTTCAAAAGGAATATATTGAACTCCAAATGAAGAGAGTTTCCTAGACCAAAATCCTAAAGGTACATTTCAGTTTTGTTGTTTTCACCATAAACTTCAATTTGTATATTCATCCTGTACAGTCATTTATAATTCCACTGGGCCATATTGCATAAGCCATAAATCTAGGGTCAATTGTATAATAATCTTGGCTTCTTCAAAAGTTTTACTCTGCTCAAGTTCCCAATCAAATTCATATTTTTCCCCAGTAACTTTATATAAGGGTTTCAAAATCTGTCCCAGATGCAGAATATGGTGCCTCCAACTTCCAAATAATCCTATAAATTTTGGGAACTCTTCTTTATTGTTGGGATAGGAAAATTCTGAATCCTTTGTTGGGCTTATGGGAGAATCCCTCACAGTCCTTTATTCCAATGTATACCCCGAAATTTTACAGTTTGAACTGGCCCTTGAATCTTTACAGGGTTAATTTCCCACCTTTTGCTTTCATATACTCAATTCAAAGCATCAAACTCTTCTCCACTTCTTTTATGTGTTTCCCTGTATCATAATATCATCCAGGTAGTAGGTAAGATGTGCACCAGGGAGTTGTAATTCATCCAAATGTTCATCCACAATCCTATGATAAATAGTGGGGCTATGCAGGTATCCTTGTGGCAAGTGGATAAAAGTTTATTGTCTGCCCTGCCAAATGAAAGCAAACTGATCCCAATGCTTAGAATCTATTGGAATAGTAACAAAAAAATTGACTAAATCAATAATTGCATGCCAAGTCCCATCATATTTCTGGATTCTTTCTATTAATGTGACAGTATCTGGAGCAGCAGCATACAAGAGGGGAGTCACCTTATTCAGTTATCTATAATCCACTGTCATTCTTCATGTCCCATCTGACTTTCATGAACTTCATACTGGCCAGACAGAATTATTCCCCCATGTGGTTGTGGGGACCAATACTCCTGCCTCCACATATTCCTTTATAGAGTTGGCAATTTTATCTTGCTCACCTGACACACAATACTGCTTTAAAGTAATTACTTCTGAATGTTCAGGTAAAGTGATTGGGGCCATTTTAATTTTTCTCACTAAGACTGTATTAATTCCTATCTCACTTACTGCAAATTCATATCTACCCTCAGGTAAATTCAGAGTCATACCTCTTAATGTATCTATTCCAATGATGTATTCAGGAACTGGTACAATTACCATGGTATATCCTTTCTTAGAAAATTATTCAATTTTCATCATTAGTTTGACTTGTCTGGCTGATATTTCAGCCCCTCCAAGTCCTATGACGGTAATAGAAGTTCCATGTTTGAATTTGTCAGGGTTCTCATATACAAGGGAGGCTTTTGCCCCAGTATCTCTTAATGTCCTTGTTACAGTATGGGGTCTGTAATCCTGTCTGTGTATTTCTTTACTCTGAGCTGGAGTTTGACCAATTTCCTATTCTCCCTGAAGGTGTGATGAACTTGGGTACAATGGTTCAAGAGGATCTCTAGGAGGCAGTTCTTACTTCCCTTTTCCATCTAATATTAAGCTCTTTTTCTGGTTATGTTCTATATAATTCATTCATTGGAATACCATCTATTCTTCAAATATCTACCCCTGCTCTCAATAGAGCAGTAAATAATTCTTTTCTTGTCAATCTATTCTGACTTTGAATACACTGGCTATTTACTCTTCTCTCTTGAGGAAATTTATCTTTTTCCCATTTCTCCAAGTCAGTTAACTGAGAAATCTTATCCAGCACCACCAAAAGAGGGTGCCCTATCTCTCCATTTAGTAGAGTCAGAATTAGATACTTATAAGCAGGAGGAGCCATCTTTACTATGATATTTCTATGAGTAACTGATAAAGGAATATCATGATAAGTATTGGCCTCTCTGACCATGATAACTGTCTTCATTACCTCCTCCTTTAACTTTCTCATACAGCCTCTAAGCAAGTACCAGAGTCTATCTCCACTAGGACACATAGGGTCAGTAGCATATTGTCTATTGCATACATCTGCTACTAAAGCTAACAGATTGGTTGTGCTGTTACTTGCTAACATATGATGATCCATAAATGCTTGCTGTACAAAAGGATTCTGACTAATATCTATAAATTTCAAGCAATCCATCCTATCTATTGAAACTCCTCCAGCCCCTTCATCACTGATTCTCACCATCCAAGACACTAATGATTCTCCCATCCTTTGGGTGAATTGATTTAATATATCACTTATCTTGCTGAGTAAAATCCTAAATTATCTCCCTGAAGACTGTTTCCCCCTGGTTCTCCTGCTTTTTTCTTAGTATGTGATGAACTTCTGCCTGAGAAGGTTCATCTAACATTGTTTAATTTTCCTCCCACACATTCTTTTTTTTTTTTTTAATTTTTAATTTTATTTTAGTTTGCATCATTCATTTCCACAAGATTTTGAGTTACATATTTTCTCCCCCTCTTCCCCCTACCCACCGCCCCAAAACAGCCAACCCAGTGTGTCCCCCCTCCCCCAGT
>CM053588.1:16334888-16372305 GCA_028646515.1 Pseudochirops corinnae
GAAGTGGGAAATTGGGAATTTTTACAACCAGTGTCTCTGATAAAGGCCTCATTTCTAAAATATACAGAGAACTGAGTCAAATCTATTAAGAATACAAATCATTCCCCAATTGAAAAATGGTCAAAGGATAGGAACAGGCAGTTTTCAGAGGATGAAATTAAAGATATCTATAAGCATATGAAAAAATGCTCTAAATCACTATTGATCAGAGAAATGCAAATCAAAACAACTCTGAGGCACCACATCTAAATGGTCAGATTGGCTAAGATGACAAAACAGGAAAATGATAAATGCTGGAGAGGATGTGGAAGAATTGTAACACTAATGCATGGTCGGTGGAGTTGTGAACTGATCCAACCATTCTGGAGAGCAATCTGGAACTATGCCTAAAAGGCTATAAATAAGTGCATACCCTTTGACTCAGCAATACCTCTTCTAGGGTTATATCCCAAAGAGATCATAGAAGTGGGAGGAAGACCCAAAAGTACAAAAATATTAAAGCAGCTTTTTTTCTGGTGGCAAAGAATTGGAAATCAAGGGGATGCCCATCAATTGGGGAATGGCTAAACAAGTTGTGGTATATGAATGTAATGGAATGCTATTGTGCTATAAGAAATGAGGAGGAGATGGACTTCATAATAATGTGGAGAGACTTACATAAATTGATGCTGAGTGAAAAGAGCAGAACCAGGAGAAATTTGTTCACAATTACAGACACATCGTATGTGTGATGACTAACCTTGATAGACTGGGCTCCTCTCAGCAATATAAGACAACTCTAAAAGACTCGTGATGGAAAGAGACATCCACACCCAGAGAAAAGAGCTACAGAGTCTGAATGCAGAGTGAAGCAAACTATTTGCTCTCTTTTTTTCTTATTTTGTTTTGATTCCTCTTTCCCATTGTTCATTCCATTGGTTATAATCCTTTACAACCTGACTAATGTTTAATGTAGATTCTATATTTGATTGCATGCTGCCATGGGGGGGGGGGGGAGGAGAGGAAGGGGGAGAAAAAGGGATTGTGGTACTGAACGTTGTAAACTAAAAGTAAATAAGTTAATTAATTTTTTAAAAAAAAAAAGAGCAGAGGCTGTAGCCTGGGGAACCCTACACTAAATTTAGCTGGCCCCTGGCAGTGCTGGAGAGGGGGGAAACAATTCTTTCCTCCACATGGTTTCCAATTCAATAATTGGAGTGGGTGAGTGTGATGAGGGGAGCAGAGTGAGGCAGCAGAAGCAGGAGAAAAGACTCAGACCAGGCCAGAGGAGACACACTCTCAGTGGTGATGTAGGCTGCATCAGACCTGGACTGGGAAAAGAATTTCAGAAGTCTGGATGAGTGCTGCCTCTGCCTCTGATTCACTCTATGGCTTGTCCCAGTCCTTGCCTCTCTCAGGAACTCAATTTCCACCTCTGCACAAAGAACAAAGAGTTGGCCTAGTGAGATCTAAGTAACTTTCTGGCCCCACGAGTCTGAAATTCTTCACCAGGTCCCGAAACAAAGCCCTGTTCTTCCCTTTGGCCCTTGTACCAAACCTAAATCTGTTAACAATCTAAGAAAGTTTAAGTGAGGGTAATATCTGTGTAGCTCCCCTCTGGGACCATGGACCTTGTAGGCTGGCTCTCCTTGGGGCAGATTATCTCAGGTTCAACATGCTCTCAGGGTCTGTCTCCTTTGAACTATAGCTTATGAGATGTATGCACCCACCAGCACATTTTTGTCCAAGTAATCAGAAGACACAATGAGTTAAAAGCAAGGGTATTTACCCAAATGACATACCATGAGCAGTAGCAATCCTCTCATGAATCTGGGGCTCTTTCTCTCACAGATTTAAAAAGCATCATTGGGAAGAAAGGCCATGCTAGTACTCTGGTAGAGAGGCACATATTTAGGGAGCATGCATGACCAAGGCATCTCAGCAAGAGTCCAGAATTTGTTCTCTTCTCAGGGTGTTCTCAGGTAATTCCCATTAGACAGAGAATCTCTTCTGGTCACATAGTTCTCAGCATCCTACGTCAGCTTCCTGATGCATAAGATGTCTCCTACTGGGCAAATAACTGCTACAAGACACCATATCCTGTAGGATAAAGAGAGAAATCCTCTTCTCACCAAGAGATAAAGAGTGATTTCTTATTAAGGGCTAAAACCTTCTTTGAGGCAGCTAGGTGGAGCAGTGGATAGAGCTTGGAATCAAGAAGAATCATCTTCTTGAGTTCAAATCCGGCCTCAGACACTTAGTAGTTGGGTGATCCTGGCAAAGCATTTGAGCTTGTTTGCCTCAGTTTCCTCATCTGTAAAATGAAATGGCAAACCACTCCAGTACCTCCACCAAGAAAACCTGAAATGGGGTCACAGAGTCAGACATGACTGAACAACAACAATGAAGAATCATCTTTGATGGGCGGCTCTTCTCCAATGACAGCTTACACTACTTCCTGCTTCAAGTAACCTGCAGAAAGTGTATCTTGCTTCTGAAAGGGCCACCAGGGGGTATGGTCCATCTTTTGATCACCTAATAGGCATCATCTGATAGGTCTCTAATTCTATCCCCCAAGACTAAAGAACCTGTTCACATCTTGTAAATGGGCAACAAAGTGTGCATACTTCTTTGCATTTTGAGATTTTACCACCTCATTTTCTCTGTTACCTGCCCCTTTCATCCTATAATATCATTGACTCTGCTTGGGGAAATCAGTTGATCAAAGGTTTCCTAATCAACTACCTCTACTCCTAGCTCCCAATCTCTGAGTTTTCCATGGAATTCAACATCAAGAAATATATAACATTAATGTGTTAAATTTCCTCATTGTGCCTTCTGTGCCTCCCCATTCTTCAGATCCCAGATCTTTGTGGATTAAAAAGCTCCCCAAATCTTGTGGACCAAAAATCTGCAACATAACCATGATCCCAAAAAGGGAGGAGGGTGATGGGGAAAAACTTTTCTTCCTCTTGCTGTCAGGTTCATAAGACACAGAAAACTAAGGAAGGGGAAATTTCCCAAAGCTCCTCAGCAATAGGAACTCTAACCCTGAGTGAGTAAATGGCAGCTAAGTTATACCATCATATCTAGTCAGTGCCAGACCAAGCTTCCCATCCCACCCAGCAATAATTGACCACGAAATGGGACAACCTAGGCATTATGCTGTTTACCCTGCTCCCCCCCTGGAACAGTCAACTTCCAGACCTGACCTCTACAGACTATGCACCCCAGATGCACTGGTGAGTTAATCCACTCAGCTTTAAAGCTTTCTGTCATGGGGCTGAGCTGTTCTGATTGGGGTATGAATGAAAACTCACTTGACTCCCTGTCCCTAGACAATCCTTAACCCCGAGAGTTGTGTCACTCAGAAACAATCTTATTGTTTGTTCTTCATTTTTTTTTGGAGGGGAAAGGGCAGGGCAATTGGGGTTAAGTGACTTACCCAAGGTCACACAGCTAGTAAATGTTAAGTATCTGAGGCCAGATTTGTACTCAGGTCCTCCTAACTCCAGGGCCGGTCCTCTATTCACTGTGCCACTTAGCTGAGTCCTTCATTTTCAAAGAGAACCAAAGGCATAGTGGGGTGACATCTTGACTCATGCATGAACAATCTACTGGGAAATCGGATCATACTGGGTGTCCTGCGATCTGTCCCATTGTTGTATGTGTACTCCTATTTTCTCTTCTCCCCTTAGCCCCCTTCATCCCTCATTTTCCATCTCTTCCTCTGGGAGTAATAATCAAATTGGAAAAGGCACACCAAACATCTCCCCTATGCTACCAGTCAACCCATGAGTCTCTGCAGACCCAAACTTCCCTGGATGCTACTCAGTCAGTTAGCAAGAGTCTATCAAGCTCTTACTTAATGTGTGCCAGTCACCAATCTAGGCACTTGGGATACAAGGAAAGACTAAAACATAAAACTTGCCCTCAAGGACCTCATATTCTAATGTGGGAAATAGCATGCAGGAAATTGCTCATTAAAGAGACATAAGAGTGTACGGAAATAATCCCAAATGGAAGGCACTAACAGTGATGGGGGGCAGGGGCCAGAGAAGGGAAGACCCATAGAAGGTGGGATTTGACAATGTCACTCCCTGATTCAGTAGCTCCCCAAAACATTCTCAGTCTGCCAAGAAGAGCCATTTACATCCAGTCTTTGATGCACCTTTGCAGTCTTCTCAGGCATTACTTCCCTTCACATCATTCACAGTACAGCCCAAACTGCTTTTCTTCATATTTAACTTGTCTTCTTCTACCTTCATGCCTCTGTACTCCATGCTTTAAATGCAATTCTTCCTCCTCTCTGCCTTTCAGAAACTTGAGTTTTACCCCATATTTAGCTTAAGTGCTACATTCAACACGAGGTTTTTACTGTTTCTCCCAGCTGCTCATGCCTTTCTCACCTCAAAATAACTCTCTATTTATGTTGTATACATCTTGTATATATTTGTATGTGTGCATGTTGTCTCCTTTGAGAGAATGTGAGCTTTTTAAAAGCAAAGACCATTTCATCTTTGTTTTATATCCCTAATGCCTAGCATAGTGCCTGGAACATAGTAGGAACTTAAAGAAATGATGCTTGTCAATTGATTGGTTTTCTCAAGAGAAATGCTTGAAAATAATTGGGTTTGTTAAAAGGCTATTTGTTAAAAGGCTATTTCTATCCTGATGGCTGTGCCTAAATTTTCAGGATAATTAATTCTTGGGTGTACACTCCTTTTCCTTTCCTATAGTAGCATACTCCAATCTCATCTTTGTTTTATTGTTGTTGATGTTAAATCCTGTGCTGGTATAATTGGGATCTCTTTATATGGGTATGTTCTAGTGAAAAGGTGAGAACAGAATATTGTGGTGTCCTTCATTCTGGAAGAGGACGATGATGCCTTGACTTTCAAGTGAATTAGATTTAAGTGAGGGAGGGCTGTGCAAAGTCACCAGTCTCACTTTCTCCTCCAGAGCCATCTGGGCCCAGTGGCCAGATATAGATCAAGACAACTGGAGATGGCCCAGGATACAGTGAGAGACCTTGGCCTTTTTAAGCTAAGGTCTTTCTGAGTTCTCACTTTGACTGAGGCAACATCCATTTAGCAATTAGGGCTGTTAAAGAAGTGAGTCAAAGGATAGCTCCTTTAATAAGAAAGAAAGGAAGAAAGAAAGGAAGGAAGGAAAGAAGAAAGAAAGAAAGAAAGAAAGAGAGAAAGAAAGAAAGAAAGAAAGAAAGGAAGAAAGGAAGAAAGAAAGAAAGAAAAAAGGAAGGAAGGAAGGAAGAAAGGAAGAAAGGAAGAAAGGAAGGAAGGAAGAGAGAGAAAGAAAGAAAGAAGGGAGGGAGGGAGGGAAGGAAGGAAGAAAGAAAGAAGGAAAGAAGGAAGGAAGAAGGAAAGAAGGAAGAAAGAAAAAAAATGGGAGGGGGAGACCCTCAGGGTTTCTGGTCAAAAGAGAAACAATTACTATTTACATTCACTCTGAACCATCAGGGCCAAAAAAATAACCACTAAATGATGCTTGGGCAGGGACCTATTTTTGGCCAATCAATGAGAACCAGAATGAATTGGGTTTAAGGCATGGTCTTTAAGATGGAAATCTAGACAGTAAACCCCAAGATATCAAAGCAGGTTTCAACCATCAAAATTTACGTTCCTTTGGGCAAAGCACCCTCAGGTAAGGGCATGACACCCCATGTAGAAAGCGGAGAGGAAAGGAGCTGAGGTGCCCAATTGGAACTGCCCACTTGGGTCCCCAGTGGGGCAGCTTGGACTGCTCACAGGTTCCTATTTGTCCGTTCTTGAAGAGGACCATGACATCAGGAAGATGATGCCATAACATGCAAGTGAATTGGATTTGAGTGAGGGCTGTGCAAAGTCATCAACCTCACTTTCTCCTCCAGAGCCATCTGTGTTCAATGGCCAGATACAAATCAGGACAATTGAAGATGGCCCAGGATGAGAACAGATGAAGACCCAGGGACATCCTACTGTGTGACCCATGAGTGAATGAATGTGCTATTGCCTTTGTCTTTGTAATTTTCACTTTGATCATGTCTAAATATAAATGTGTTTCCTATTTTAGGTAAATGAATACTGGAGATAATATGGCTTTATATAGTTTAAAGGGTCAAAATGGGAAGGCACTAGAGATGCAGGAGCTGGGTTACATGCTGAAATTTTCCTGAAGCCAGAAAGTGAGAAGCAAAATCCACAGCAGCTTGTATGACTGAGTCCAGATGTAGCTGAGACATGTGCCCATCCAGCATCCAGCAGCTATGTCTGATTTGGAGAACATGGTGGTATGAATGCTATAGAAACTGCTTTAATTTGAGGCTGCTCTCCTAAGTCACCAAGGCAATCAAGTCAAATCAACAAGCATTTATTTAGTACTTATTGTGTACTGGGCACTGTGCCAAACTCCAGGAATAGAAGTAAAGCTCCAAATAGAGCTAAAAAGAAAGACAGTTCCTGCCATCAAGGAGCTTACATTCTAACAAGGGAGAGCACATAAAAGAGGGCTGAAAAGCAGAGTGGGGGGAGAAGGATGGAGAAGGTATTTATGTTGGGGCATGGTGGAGAAAGTGTGGGGAATCAGGAAAGGACCTGTAGAAAAATGAAGGAGTGATCTTACTGGCTGAGAGGGGTGGGGCATTTCTTAACAAGGCAATTCTGGGAGGAATGATTGTCCATTTAGAAGGAGAATCCATTAAAATGGATCTCAAGTGAAGAGTGAGTCATTATATGATTGAATGGAGAATGAGAAGCATGTGCTCTTTGGCATGTATGGGAAATGTCTAAAAAATTCTGCCCCTGTTATATTTCGCCAGGTATGCTTTTGCAAAAGTTAATATACTTTAATGGGTTAAATGGAACTGGGGTTCTAATCCTTGATGGTTAACAGTAGGGAAGACACACAGTAATGTAGGCTTGAGCTGACAGCATTAGAGAAAGATAGCTCTGACCCCCAGGGGTATCCCCAGAACCTTGAGAGGGAGATGTAGCTGGCTTCCCTCTGGAAGAGTGAGACCAGAATCTTTCTATATTCTTGGGGCTTCAGAGGGATGATTGCCAGAACGTCGTGAATATTAGGGGTTTGACTGACAGAGGATAGCCCAGATGTGAGAAAGGGGGAAGAAGCCACAGATAAAACTAATTTCCTAGATGTTTTGGTGCTCTTTCCTACAGGATCACCAAGCTTAGAATTAGAGCCTGTCCAGGGTCCTGTTTTTTTTTTTTTAAGTTTAGTTTAGTTTCCTTTGCTTACAAGAAAAGCTGCATGGCAGTGGGACTGGGACTCATCTGAACAATTGGGGCCCTAATTCCATCTGGTGGCCAGTGGCGATACTGCTGTCCCTTTTGTTTTTTTATTTTTTTTAAAGCTTGCTATTTCTCCCTCCCATACTCCTTCTCAAAAGAACAATTCAATTGTTCATATACATACATATGTGTGTATGTATGTGTATATCTATATCTGTCTATCTATCCATCTATCTATCTATCTACCTATCTACTTCCTATCTATCTATCTATCTATCTATCTATCTATCTATCTATCTATCTATCTGTCTATCTATCTATATTGTCAACCTGAAAGTTTGGTTAAAGGAGACAAACAGGCTAGGTGATATGCAAATTCATATTGTTTATTCCCTTAAAGCTAAATGAAGCTAGCAAGCTTGTATGTGAGCCAAAACCCAAGTTCTGGTAATTATAGGAATTCAACTATAAAACTTTCTTTTCCTTATACAAGAATGACAATGTTCTTTTATATGTTTTAGGACAATCCCAGGATGTTTGTGTCCCTCTGATTTATGGTCTCCATATGTTTTTTTTTTTTAATCTATACTATGAGAAAGGAAGTTTCTTAGTTGTAAATACAGATTGACGAGACAATCGACAAAGTAGTATCAGTTGGAAATTATGATCCCAGTATATCTGAGCCTGCCACACACAGCACAGGCCTTTAGGAAAGAAAAGAGAAGTCCCACTATTCAGCCTCATCTGGTCTTTGGAGTTGCTGACACAGGAAAGGGCATTTTTAGAGCAAAGTAAAGCAATCTGGTTGATTAGTTCAGGCTTTGACTCTTACTGAGGTCCAAAAATGATATTAAATTATTATCAATATATGCATGCATATATACCTATATATACTATATATACAAACTTATGTGTGTATGTATGTATGTGTATATATGTACATACACACACATATATATATACATATATATGGAGAGAAAAAGAGATAGAGAGAGAGAGAGAAAGAGAGAGAGAGAGAGAGAGAGAGAGAGAGAGAGGAAGAGAGAGAGAGAGAGAATGCATTAGTCAGTTCCAAAGTCTTTCCAAATTGTTTTTCTCTATAAGGGTGTTGCTGTGTAAATCATTCTCCAAATTCCATTTGATTCACTCTCCATCATAAATATCTTCTCAGAGCTTCCTCTGAAATGGTTTTTCCATTTCTCATGACACACCAATATTCCATTTCATTTGTATGCCACAATTTGTTGAGCGGTTGCCCCAGGTAGGCAATATCTTAAATACTGTTGTATGAATGGTTCCTTTTCCTCTTTGATCTCTGGGGTGCAGGCCTGGGTGTGGCATAGTTGTGTCAAAGAATATACACAGGTCCCGATTCCTTTCCACATGAGCTGGACCAATCTGTAGCCCCTCCAACATTTGTCAATTTCCTGCTTTAATTTGCATTTATCTCATTTTTGGTGTTTGGGAAATTTTTCATATGATTGTTAATAATTTGTATTTCTTCCTTTCCCTATCCTTCCTGTTCCCAGCCTTTGACTGTCTGTCTGCTGGTTGGTTGCTGTCCTTCATTCTTGAAGAGAATCAAAATGGCATCGCTATGCTAGATTCAAGTTACAGTGTGTCCAACTGTGACTGATCAGAGCAATATGAACTCAGAATACTCTCCCACAGTTTGGGCACAAATACTCTACGTGAGCATGTGAGGTGGATTCCCTTAGTTTGCTCATACTGTGTTATCTTTGAGTGTTTCAGTTCTGTTTTGCTCACAGAGCACAGCACCTTCTCTGATGTGGGCTTACCACGCTAAGTAGTCCTGTGTCAGTGTCTCTCATGTCACACAATCAATTCCAAAGTTCACAAGAAAGACCCTGAGAGTGTGGGGAATGGCTCTTTGTCCTGGATATGAGATCAGAGGAATTTATTGCAAAGATTTTCCCTAGTTACCTGCTTTTCTACTAATTTTAACTTCATAAAATTTGGGCAAAAATTTTTCATTTCTCCATATTCAAAATTGTTTATTATATTTTCTATGATTCTACAACTTGTCTAGTGATATTTTTCCATTCTCCATAGATCTGAAAGGCAATTTCTTCCTCACACCTCTAGTTTGCATATAATGTTATATTTTATGTTTGTCATACATTCACTTGGAATTTATCCTGGTATAAAGTGTGGCACATTGGTCCACCAGGGATACATAAGCTATGGCCTGGAAGCCACATGTGGCCCTCTAGGTCCTCAAGTGTGGCCCTTTGACTAAATCCAAATTTCACAGAACAAATCTCCTTAATAAAAGGATTTGTTCTGTAAAACTTGGACTCAATCCAAAGGCCTCCCCTGAGAAGCTAGAAGATTACATGTGGCTTCAAGGCCACAGGTTCCCCAGCCCTGATTAGACCTACTGTTCACCAGACCACTTTCTGGTTTTCCCAGCAGTTTGTGTTAGAGGGTGAATCTTTCCCCATGGTAATCAATACAATAAATCTTTACTATAGAACCTTTCGAGTTTATCACATGCTAAGCTGCCATGTTTGCTGGCCTCCTTAGGCTGGAAAACTAAGCTCAGCATTTTAACGATCAGGGCTTGGTGGGGGAGCTGGAGATTACCGACCAGCTGCACTGCTTGGTTTTGACTCCACCACCATCATCACGGCCCTGAGCTGGGGACCTTCTGCCTCCCCCCACTTTTCAGCTTCCTTTTGTGTCTTGTTTCCACCATTGGAAAAGAAGTTGCTTTTAGGCAGAGAAAGTTGTATTTGTATACACAGAGCTTGCCATAATGTCTGGCACACAGAAGGCACTTAATAAACATTTATTGAATTGCGTTGATTGGTATTCCACACCTGCCTTTGTTATCCCTCCTCCCATTATTACCTTTGAAATTCTTTCTTCTATCTCTCTCATAAACAATCATAAGGGACACAGAGCCAAGATTGTGGAGTAAAAGCAGGAACTTGTCTGAGCTCCTGCTCCAACCACCTCCACCACCTGTAAAATATGACTCTAAACAAATTTTAGAGCCACAGAACCCACAAAGTGACAGAGAGAAACAAATCTCCTGCTGAAGGCAGCCTGGCAGGTCAGCAGGAAGGGTCTATTGCACTGCACTGGGGCTGAGCAGTCCTGCATAAGCCATGTGGCCCTGACCAATGCCCCAGACTGGCCAGAGCAGACTTCAGGAGAGTGAATCAGCAGCAGCTGTGGTGGTTTCCAGACTTCTCAACCCATAAACACCAAAGAGAAAGCAAAGGGTCAGTAGGGAACTCTGTTGGAACTGAGTGGAGAAGAGCATGTCCCTCCCCCGCTCCAAGGGTGAGAGGTGGGTGGCGGCAGAGTGGCTGCAGCTGCTGCCACATGGCTGCCTCTGGAGCTCCTGGCCTGCAGATCATATTTTAATTATATTTGCTTGATCTACTCATGAGCAATTAATTTTTTCCAGTCATTAGTTTATTTCTGCAAAGAAAGTTTTATAGTCAAATTCCTATAACTACTAGATTTTCTTGGTAGATATATTTCTAAATATTTTTGAGCTTTTATAGTTATTTTGAATGGAATTTCTCTTTCAAGCCCTTTCTGTTGGGTTTGGTTGGTAATATACAAAAATGCTGATGATTTAGGCAAACATTTCTATCCTGTTATTTTCCTGAATTTGTTAATTACTTCAATTGCATTTTTTTTATTGATGCATACCTTTATTCTTAGGCAACAGAACAACTCTTATGGGACCACTCTGCTGGACAGCTCAGATGCTTCCTTATCTTTTTGATTAAACAATCAAATAGAACCCTGTTTCCCTGGAGGCTTACGGAACAATCTACCTACAATCCACCAAACAAGAGATCATTTCATTTCCTAAATTTGTGCTCCAGCGAGAGGGCCGCTGCTCTCTCTTTCCCAAGGCTGCACATTTCACTTCTGGCTAACCTTTCCCACTACATCTGGCCAGAGTTTCCAATTCAAAGGTCTTCCGGGACCAAGCAGAACAAGTCTGATCTCTTTTCTTGAGGACAGCTCTCATGCCCTCCCTGAGTCTCTCATCTGCTAAGCTCAGCTTCTCCCCTGCTTTTGCCTGAGGCCCTCCAGCGACACAGATTCAAGGCTGTTTTCCATCCCTACTGTCCTCCTCTAGGCCCTTCTAAGCTTCTCTGCCTTGATTTTGTTTGCTGGATTTGGAAGCCATCACTAGAGGTCTGTAAGCCCAACCTCCTCAGGGAGGCTGCTGTTCAATCATGTCCAACTTTCCATGACCTCATTTGGGGTTTTCTTAGCAAAGATACTGGAGTGGTTTGCTATTTCCTTCTCCACCTCATTTCGCTGATGAGAAACTGAGGCAAACAGGGTTAAGGGACACAGTTAATAAGAATCTGAAGCCAAACTTGAACCCAGCTCTTCTTGACTGCAGACCTGATGCTCTATCCACTGCACCATCTAGCTGCCCCTTCTAGGCACCATCCTCTATCAGTCTAACATGGACTAACATGGAGATGGCTTGGCCAGCTTTGAAGGAATGAACCCAGAATATAATGGCAGGAAAAATGTCACTCACAGACAGGGAGAGCAATGCAGCAGCAATTATAAGAAACACATAGCTAGGAGTGAGTGGAGACCAGTGGAGCAACCCAAGAGACCCTGGAACCAGTGACAAGAATGCTGAGAGCAGTGTGATGACATCTCCCCCAACCTGGGACTCCACGGCAGCAGAGGCATACATTGGCCCTACACAACCACTGCCCACTTCCTATATGTGGACCCCTCCTCACACATAGTCAGTCTCCCCGTGTGGGAGCATGTTCCCTCAATTTGGGGGCAGGGAATGTTCTGCTACAAAACACCCCCCTTAGTTACTTCATTAAATGTCTCTGCTTTGAAGCAATTGTGCTTCTGCCTGACTAGAGAAACAACAAACACATTGGGGAGGGGCTTATAAGCTGTTGCTTTTACAACCTTGGATCTGGTGCAGCTGTCTCAGGGATCTAATATGAGAGAAGGGGGCCTCAAAGAGAAGGGGGTCTCACAGAAATGTGAAAGGAAGATAGTCACAGAAAAACTGAGACACAGAGGTGAGAGAGAGGCTGAAAAAAAAGCCAGAGAGGATGGGGACAGAGAAAATCAGATGGTCTACAGATTCTCAGGGAGAGACACAGGGTGGAGGAAAGTCTAGGCCTTCAAAACTATTAACAAATCTTAGCATTGGTGGGCAATCCCCCTTCCCCCCAACTTCTACCATTGAACTGTTTTCCTAAATCTCTTGGGGTATATAGACTACTGGTATCCCTTAGCCTTGGTCTTAACTCTCCAAAAAGTCTGAACATACAAACTAGCCCCAAAATTTTGTGTCAGAGACAGAAATATAGTGGAGACCATCAGAATATTTATTACAAAAATGGAATTCCGAGCTCAGTAATTAATGCTAGTAAAAGAGAGATAGTCAGTGGGAATTTGATAGATTTGGGGGTCCCCAACTGATTTAACAAGATTAAAAGGTGTTCAGCTCCAACAGGGGTAGGCCTAGGCCCCAACCCTTTGCTGAGAGACCACAGGAAATACTCCGACTGCAACCTGTGACTGGGGTTGCCTTTTAACTGATTGGTTGACTTAGGACAAAGGACCCTCTCTTGTCAGTGATAGTGAGTTCTAGACTTTCTTGCCCTTTGGGCCTTTTCCACAATCTCTCTTTCTGACAAGTGTGCAGCAAAGTGGTGGTGGTGGGTCAGGTCTTTTCTCCCCTCCAGATCAATAGCAATTTACCATTAGAAGCATAGGACAGTGCTGGGCCCAGAGAAGGAAGTTCGCGAATCTGCAATTCCTCAAGGCCTTTTGATTTTCTGTTTCCATTTCTCAGCTTAGGTCAGAGATGAGCAATTCTGAGAACAGACATTTCCAGCCCTGCAGGTTACTCCATCGTTGACAATACCGAATCTGAAAGTTCTTGTGGTTGAGAATTGGGTCCTGACCAACTAGAGAGAGAAACTTTCTTCAAGGGCACAATTTTTGGGAAAAGGAGCAGCCTATAGCTGTAGAGGGGCCCATGTCAAGAGGTTCCAGGAAGTCTGAGCCTTGGTCTTCCATGATAATTGTTGTGAGTTGCTTACATAGTGAAGGCCTGAAGCAAATGGGAAATATTTTTTTTTTTTTAGTGTAAAGTGTCTTTGCCTTCTAGGAGTATAAGGGATGTCACAGAATATTCAAGTAATTTCTTTCTTGTATTTCTTCAAGGGTTCCTGACAGTGGTTTTCACTTTATGCATTTTTAGTGGTGGATGGAATACCTGATATCCATATTGTACATTGAGTACTGTTGAGGGAGGGGCCCTATTACCAACATATGTCTAGAAAGAACCTAAGCGACCTAGGCTTTGTTTTAGAGATTTCTCAGGAGTTTTCTTCTTTGGAGGGAACAGAGACAGAGAAAGGACCTGAATTCCTTGGCATCAGGGTCCCAGGATTGAATCCTAGTTCACGGGAGTTCAGAGTCAATTGGAGAGGGCACTTGGGTCATGGATCATGCTAGTATAAGTTTAAATAACAAGCATATGGACAATAGAAGGACTTATTAGCTCAAAAGCATACACATTTCTCAGTGACAGTGTCTCTGAAATAAAAACACAATCCTTAATAAGAATCCTAGCAGAAGGAAGTTCAGAAGGGGACATTGAGAAGCAGGGTACTTCCCATAATAGACTCACTCTGAATAGCCAGCTCCTGCTTCCTGCTTGAACTTCCCTAGGCTACCTTTACTCGCTGCCTACCTGACTGGTAATTGGGGTTCCTGAACCTCTTAAGATTTAACATCACCACCTGCCATAAGGTTGGGCATTGAGGGAAGACCTTGCAAACTCTAATCACCACCTCCCTCAGGGGACTTCTCAATAGTCACTGAGAGTCTTCTGGAAATCATTCTGTAATTAACTTCCTTATACTCCATCATATTCTTCCCATCTTGGTGAGTCTGAACCCCTGGCTATGTAATAGCAAGCACCCTCGCATACCCAGGATGACTGCTAGCACAGTTCTTTAATCTGTTTTTCTAAAGGAAAGCACCTCATAAAGGGCTAACAATCTTACTTTAATCAAACATATATATCATTTACTTAGTTCAGGGGAAAGAATCAGCACCCTGAACTTCAGAAAACACAAACAGAAATTACAAGCAGACAAAAAAAATACAGAGAAAATAACACAATTCAACAGACCAACAGACAGGGCTGCTAGCTGTCTGACCATTACACACATCCAGTGTTAGTTACCAGAGAGAGAAGCACCAACATCTGGGTTTTCAAAGCTCAACAGCTACCCAGAGTCTCATCTGGCCAAATCACACAACTCTTCCCATAAGTGAGCCCCAAAGCAAATCTTCACCCTAGAGTGTGTATATATATATATTCTCTTACCATTACAGGCTGTCACTATACAGACCCCATTCCCCATCCCTTTATTGCCCATTCCCTTATTCTTATCCCATTCAATCCTCCTCCTACCAAATATCCCACTCCAGATCTACTCATCATTTCCACAACGCCCTCTGGAATGCCTGATCCATTGGTAATCAATTCCTTTGATCTTAAACTTTTCCCTTTCCCTCTCCCTCCATCCTCTGGCTCCCTCCTGATGGCATGGTCTTCTTGGCCATATTTTCTATCACTAGTTACACTCCCACTGCCCACTCACTGGTCATCATGGGGGGGCGGTGTCAGAATACTCCTTGCCTACCAGTGATACTTCCAGATTCTCCCTCAATATATTACTCAATAAAACCTTTTCCTTTAAGGTTAACCGAATTCAATTTATCACCCAATCAAGATTCTGGTAGTTGTTATCTATTGCCCTCAACCCCCACTTACCTTCTTCAATGAGGTCAATGTCTAGCTCACAAACTTTCTCTCCTTCACAACTCTTCTCTCATATTGGGAGACTTCAACATACATATTGGTAAACCATCAAATGCCTCAATTTCCCATTTCCATTATTAACTCATCCCCTATGAATGACTTCCACATCTTACCAGATACACATCTACACGGTCATATCCTTGGTCATGCCATTGCCCATAAATGTACCACTTCTATGTTCTTAAACTATAAATTTTCCTCCTGTGATCACAATCTTTTCTTATTGTATCTTTCCTTTGGCTCTGTTCTTCATCCTCACAATGACCTCTGATCTCTCCACCCCTCAATTCTTTTTGAGGCTATCACCCTTGTACTAGTTACATTCTCCCCCATTCCTCATCTTGATCCCTTGAGGGATCATTCCAACTCTACACTCTTCTCTTCTCTCACATTCCTTGCCTTCTTTTTCAACTTAATGATTCAATCCAATAAATATTTATTATGGATGCCTACGATGTTCCAGGTACTGTGGTAAATTCTGAGAATACAAATAAAAAAGGAAAGATAATCCCTGCCTTCAAGTAGCTTACTATATACAGGAAAAGGCAACAAAGGGAAACTAGAGGCATCTTATTCCCTGGAGTTAAAAACAAGCAGAGTTGCAGATGAGTAGTAGAATTAGCTGGGAAAACCCAAATCTTGCCCTGTGTAAAGGAAGGCATTGGGAGGAATTTATTATTCCACCCTCCAGTTCTCCAATCAGAGGGGAGAAGAGGCTAAGGGAGGTGGGAAGGAGTTTGAGTTTCCAAGGCTGAATTAGAGCCTGGTGATTGAGATTTGGAGTGATCATTTTATCCTGGGAGGGATATTCATTATTTTCCAGTAGAGCTGAAATCAATCAGAGCTGCAGATGGAAAGTAGCCAGCTAGGTTATACTCCAATACCTAGAGCACTGGGACTGGAGTCAAGAAGACCTGAGTTCAAATCTGGCTTCAGATACTTAGTAGCTGGCTCAGTTTCCTCATCTGGAAAATGGAAATGATGATAATAATAATATAGCATTACCTTCCAGTGTTGCTATGATGATCATATGAGGTGAGGATTGTATAGAGATTATGCCAGTGCCTGGCACATAATAAGTACTATATGAAAGTTGGCTATTAATTTTACTATTGTCACCAAGGATCTTGCCTTGTCAAACCCCACACTTGTATTACTCCCACCATCTTCCACCTTCACTCCTACTTGTGTTGTTGAATGAACCTGGTGAAAATCACAGAACTGCCCTCACTGGGTCACCTATAGATGTAGGTTCCACAGTCTTATTTCTGCTCTCACTGCAACAAGACAATCCCTTTTACTCTTTCCTTGTTGCTGCTGCTGTTGACCCATTTCCGTTATATCTGACTCTTCATGACTCTATTTCCAGGTTTTCTTGTCAAAGACACTGGAGTGTTTGTTATTTTGCCATTTTCTTCTCCAGCTCATTTTGTGGTTATTTGTCTTCCATTTTTGAAGAGAACCAATGACATCATGAGGAGGTGTCTTAACTTGTAAGTGAATGTGAATTGGACTGAAGGGAGGCAGCACTGTACAAAGTCCTCAGTCTCACTCTCTCTTCCAGAGTCATTGAAGTCCAGTGGCAGGGCAAAAGTCAAGATGACTGGTGGTGGCCCAGGATGCAGTGGATGACCTTGACCTCTTCAGTGTCTGACCAAGCTCTAAGTGCTCCACAGCTTCAGGCTCCTTCAGAACTGTTGGAATTAACTGCCCTCATCTACCCATTCTGATGTGGAAAGTCTTCACATGCTTCAGGTAGACATTCCCCTAATTCACCAATGGGTTGGAGGACTGTTAGTTATCAATAGATTTGTGTTTGTTGAAAAAAAAAAAATTAAAAATTAATTAGTTAGTTAAAATAAATCAATTAAAACTTGAAAAATTAAAGCAAGGGGGTAATCTAAAGATTGCTTTCTAATCCCCCTTTCCCAAAGAAGAGGAAACTTCCATAACTTCCTCCTTCAGGAATCTATGTGGAAGAGACAACAGGTTAGCGGGAAGATTTTAGAACCTTTGTAGGGTTGCTGTAGTGAGAAGAGCAGCTGAAAGCCTCTGGGCAAGTAAAGGGTAGGAGGCAAGGTCCAGCAAGGTCTGCCTGCTGTTTCTGGCCAAAGTAGGCTGAGGCCTGTGTACCCTCTCAGCTCCATCTCCTTGGAGGGGGTGCACTGCCAAGGGGAGTAAATCTGTTTGGAAGGAAAGGATTCTGTCTTGAGTTCATACTGCCTCAAGGTATACAGCATTGGATTAAGAGATTAAACTCTTGGGAAACGTTCCTGGATTGGCAGGACTGAGGTGGGAAGGATCAGGCTGCCCCATTGCTTTCATGTCTATTCAAATGGCTTGAAGGTGCCACCTGTTAAGTGTGCCATTCATAGTCTAGGAGCATGGCTTTGGGGAAACTTTAGAAACATTACCTTCACTGATGGATTGATACCTATACCTATCACTTTACCAAGAATGGGAGGAGCTAAGGACACATTTAGGACACACCACTTACTATCAAAGAAAGTGGGGAGAAAGGGATTTCATGGGGGAAGACTGTGCCTGTTTTCTTCCTATGGCCCCTGAGGGACTAGCAGAGGTCTGGTTTTAATTTTTAAAGTTTTTAATTCATTATTTTAACTAATTAATTTAATTTTTTTTTTCAACAAAAGCACTTCCAACAAGAGTCAGAGAGGGATCCGAGGTTGTCAGTTTGGAGGGGCAGAGCCTAGAACAGGGTTCCCAGGTAAAACAATAAAGAAAATAGGAAAACTATAGGGGAAAGATGCTAACCTGGGCTGAGTGGGTACAAGAAGTTGCTTACATGTCCATCAGAGGGGACCAGGCATGGAAGCATGGCATTTCTGGAGTTGAAACCAAGTAGAGCAGTTGATAAGACATGAAGCTGGCTGGAAAAGCCTGAGTCTTCTAAAAAGGGAGGCCCTAGCCTGATTTTTCTCTTGTCTTCTCCATGTGGAATATTTCTGAACAAAAGAAATTTCTACTGTGTTTCAACAGATGTAAACTCTCTTTTTTTTAAACGTGTGTTGACTTGTAGCACCAATGCAATATTTACAGCACCCACAATCACAGTAGAGACTGTGACTATAACCATCACATGATGTTTGATCACAAAATATGCCAGACTCTCCAGATAAAGCATAAAGCTGAAGGATTTATTTAGACACTAGAAAATTGAATCCCCAAACCAGTAAGCCAAATTACCAAAGATATTTAGAAGCCATAATAATGCTGAGAGCCACAGCATCCTTTAGCCTTCCCACGAACCAATACAACATCAATATTTACTTGTGAGCCTGACTCCTTTTCTAAGCTCCTCTGTCCCCAACTGTCTCTAACTGTCTCCAATTGTCAGACTGGCTCTCTATCAGCTTCTCTGTGGGCTCTGCTTCTCCTCAGCAAACTCCTCCCACTACAGGCTCCATGTGACCACATTCAGCCTATCATGGGGCAGAGTTTATTTTCACAGCAGGGGAAGTCTTCAAACTCCCCCCTAGGTCTATTAAGGGGCAGGGAAGATCTTCAAATTCCCATTCCCATTACACTTGTACATGTCCCTGCCTCTGACGGACATTTAGTGGGATAAAGCCCTTAATCATTCCTGCCTACTGTGTGGCCATATGAAGGCCAGGGGCCTGGTATGTTTTGAACCCACTCCAGGTGATAAGGTTTGTTGTCTGCTAGCAATGTCAGGCACGTGGAAACCCTGAGGCAAAGGACAAGACATTTCCATTCCCTTAGGAGTTCATTCACCTTAGAAGTTCTTCTCCAATTAGAGAGAAGAGGAAGCTAAGGATGTTGAGGAGAATGCTGAAGAGGCTCTCCAAGATGGTAGGATCTCAGGGAGGAGATCTCCATAAAGGGAGGCCACAGCAAAGAACTCTTCTCTCTGCCCTCCAGCCCTTGATCAAAAGGATGGGATTTCGGGAGATGAGCTTATCTGAGGGGAAGCAGGATGATCTTAGAGTTGAAACCAAGTAGAATATCTGATGAGAAATGAAGATAAGGAGACATATAAGAAAGATGTGAACATGGAAAGACAAGACTTGGCCATAGATTTTCTGCCTGGGGTAAGTAGGGGACAGGAGGTGAAGGTGACACCAAGATTGTAAAACTGGCTGACAGGGAGGATGGTAGTCCCTTTGACAATAGTAGCAAAGTTCAGAAAAGAGAAAAGTTTGGGAGATAGGGAAGAGAATTTCTCTTTTAGATATCTTAAGTTTGCAACACCCACTTTGAGATATCCAAAAGGCATTTGGCTATTCAAGACTGGAACTCAAGGGACTTATGGATCTTGGGGTCTGGGAGGTGCCCATGTGGAGATGAAAGTTGGGCCCATGGAAGTGGGTAAAGTCATCATGAGAGGAAATTTAGAATGAAGCATGGAGAGAAGAAAGCCCTGGCCCCAACCTTGGGTCCCTCCTGTGGTTAGTGGGCATGATCTGGAACATGATCTCATCCAGCATCCATCAGCAAGAAGAAGGAGAGCTGAGTATGTCCAGGCTTGCTGACAGAGAACCTGGGAAGGAGGTGGGAGTTCAGAGAGTTAGCGGGAGAAGGATGTGTGTCTGGGCTCTCTCAGCTCACACCCACCATTCTGGGATGGGCCATGATGGCCTAACTAGACCCAAATTAGCAAATGTGTTAAAATAGAAGCTATAAAAAGCTGTCTATACCTGGGCCTCAGTTGTCTCACCCACTCACTTTTCAGTCCCTCACAATCTGGTTTCAGATACCGCCACCAAATGAAAATGATTTTCTGCAAGGTTACAAGAAATCCCTTGATTTCTTTGTTCCATAATCCTTATTCACTCCTCATCATTCTTGTCCTCTGTGTAGCTTTTGGCACTGTCTGCCATTATCTCTTCCTGAATGCTATCTCCTCCCTAAACCTTGAAAACACTGCTCTCTCCTGGTTCTCCTCCTCCTTCTCTGACTGCCACCCTCAGTCCCCTTCCCTGGCTCATCACAGCCTGCCCACTAACTGATGCCCTCGCCCAGAGTTCTGACCTGGATCCTCTCCTTTTTCTTCCTCTATAACTTCTTTCTTCAGGATTTCATCAGCTATCATAGATGACATTCTTATCTCTATGGAGGACTAGCACCTCTGGTGTGAAGGCTTACCAAGTGCTTTTCAGGGCTGCTTACCCACCTTTGGGGCCTGCCTTTGCCCAACTCTCACCTGTGGCTCCAAGGAGCTGTTGCACACACAGTGGCCACACTCCAGTAAAACCATCTCTGCAACTGGGCTGAACCAGGCTGAGAGTAACTGATGGGTCTCAAACCCATTGGTGAATTATGGGAACGTCTACCCCAAGCATGTGAAAACTTCCATCCCCAGTGGAATGGGTGGATGAAGACAATTCGTTCCAATAGCCACGAAGGTGACTAAAGAAGATACAGTAGGAAACTTAGAGCCTGGTCAGCCAAAGACACCAAGGCCATCCACTGAACCCCAGACCATTGCCAAACATCTTGAATTTTGTCTTTCACTGGACTTTGAGGACTCTGGAAGAAGAGAGTGAGGCTCGGGACTTCGTGCATCTCTGCTTCAGTTCAATCTAATTCACATGTAAGCCAAGACATCATCCTGTGATATCACTGGTCCTTTTTGAAAACAAATCACCACCACCACTGATTCATCTTCTACTGCCTATAGGACTTCTCCAAAGGAATGTCCCATCGACATTGCGAAGTCAATCACTACCAAATGGTAGTAATTTACTTCTTCACTCCACTCGCCCTTCCCATCCCTCCTACACAATTCTCTATTTCCATCAAAGGTCCCACCACCTCTTCAATGACCTCAATTCATAAATCCCAAATAGTTCTTGACTCATTTCCTGTCCCATACCTGCCATGTGATAATCGTAGCTAACATTCAGATAGCTCTTTAAAGGCTTGCAAAGTGCTTTACAGAGATGATCTAATTGGACTTTTGCAACAACCCTGGGAGGGAGATGCTATTATCACCCCCATTTTACAGATGAGAAAATGAGGTAAAGTGACTTGTCCAAGGTCACACAACTAGCAAGCATCTGAGGTAGGATTTGAACTCAGGTCTTTCTAACTCTGGGTCCAACACTCCATCTACTACACCACCTAACTGCCTCACTGTGCTATAAAAACAGTTCCAATAAGTTCACCCTGGGGTGTGTCATATGCAGTAGATGAGGCCCTTCCTCATTTGTCGGACCCAATGATCTCAGCTGGGAGGCTGATTCATGATGAGGCTGGTGCTTCTCAGAGCTGGCTCCTCACCAGGCCAAACTGAAGTGGCCATTAGAAGACTCTGCTACCCAACTCTTGTAGCAAGGTATCTGATGGCTTTTCCAAAGCTGGGAGCTTTGACTCTCTTCAGTTCATTACCTAGTCCATTCCCACCCTGATGCTCATCTTAACTCAGAAAAGAGTACACAGAGGCAGGCCCATGCCCTCTCATTGGGGCCAGGGGGGGAGAGAGGGACCTGGAGACCCATGACAGCTCTTGACTTGTTTGTTACCAAGCATGGGCAAAGGGCCATAGGACCAGGCACTCGGTACCACCCTCAGTGCTGGCTCAGCAGCCTTTCTGTCACCATGCAGTAAACTGAGAACAATCTATTGCACCGCACATCTTTCAGAGAGTCCACCAGCCCAAAAATATATGAGGCAGGGGAACAAGGCAAAGTAGAGATACCAGAGAGAGGCTCCAGAGGTTCAGGCCGGGCTTGACCAGGCCCCCTTACTCTGTCTTCATGTAACAGAACTACTTTCTCAGAGCCCCAGTGAATAGACTGGGGCCCACACTGGTTCCTGTGTCTCTGGTTCCTGCTCCCCCACATTGGGTAATCTCTGGGTGGGGGGGTGGGAATTCCTAAGAAATAAGGACACTTATGAAATGAGGCAGAAAGACCAGCCAAGTAGGTGGTGTTCCAAAGCCAGGGGTGGGAAAGGTGGAATGGGGGTAGGCCCTCCTGGGGGGTCCTGCCTTTGAGTCCACTGCCCCTTCTATACCAGGGACAGGAGCCCAATGTACAAATATACATTGTATATTTCTCTCCCCTCTGAGTCCCCATCACCAGGGCCCTGGGGCAGGTAGCATTTGGAGAGAAGGAAGGAGGGCTCATTACAACGTTTCAAAGTGTCCCTTTTATTGAACCTGCACAAAGAGTGAAAACACTGTTTATAATTAGGCATGCCAGTCAGTTTCCAAAGTGGCCAAAGAGAGAAACAGTTCCTAAGTCTTGCTACAAATTCACGGGATCCCATGTTGGCCTTGCTCTTTGGCTTGGTCTGACTGCTCAGGCAGGGGTTTCTGGGCCGCTTCTCGGTGCCTCCTCTGGCTGTGCCAGGCTTCCACCAGCAATACCCCAAGGATGATGAGGACCAGTCCTGCCAGGCTGAGGCGGATGAGATTGCCCACCATGTAATTCTGGGGGGAAGCATCTGGCAAGGGGATGGGAGTTGTCAATGACTTAGAGATTGAGTCTTCTGATTCCTACAGATTCTCCTCTTCCCATCCTGGTGTTGGTGGGGAAGGGGACTGGTTGTGTGAATAAGGATAAACCTGCCTCTTCCTCTCTTTCCCACAGCTGTTCCTCTTTCTTGACTTGGGTTAGTCTCCATGACTTCCTCTCCCACCAGGTACAGGTAAGGATGGGGGCTGGGGAGAGTTCAAGCACCTGCCTTGTACTGAGAGTCTCTGGTTACTTACTAGCTGTTGAGTCTGCTGAACCCTGGGGCTTGCTGGAAATCTGAAGCTGAGGGTCATCAGTGGCTCCTGGAAATGGGGTGAAGAGAAGAGACAGTGACTGGGGTTGCCTTTCCCTTCTGCTCCCTTACTTCCCCATGCACCGCATTTCTTCCTCTCCCTACTCCAGGCCAGGCCTTGGGAACTTCATAATCTTTCCACCCATGTTCTACATCTTCTCCAATCATCACTCCTTTTGACCCCCTCATCAGAGCCCCTCTCCCCAGGGAGCCCTAGGGTCTCCCTTGCCCAAATGCTCCTGGCTTCTGGGCTCCCTAGGGCAGACTTAGTTTGGTTACAGCATTGCATTTTAGGCTGATGGCCTAAAATAAAAGGCCCCAGGTTGGAGCTTGCTCACCTCTGACCCTGAGCTCCAGGGGGTCACTGGGGGCTGACCACTCATAGGGGGCATCATTGTGAAGGCTGTAGCATCTGTAAGAGCCTCCATGAGCAGTAGTCACCTCAGGGATGTGGAAGTCAGCATGGTACCAGCTTCCTTGGCTCTGGGAAGGGTTGGCCCCTCCCTCCTTGTGCAACATGTATTTTTCAAACCACTGCTGGGACCGACAACGGAGGGTGACATTATCTCCTGAGAACACCTCTGGGCTTGGCAGGGCTGAGAGTGAGGGTTTATCATACCAACCTGTGGGAGAAGGAGACTACAATAGAAAGGAAAGTTGTTCCTTTCCTGGCCTGTTCCTGGGGCAGAATTAAAAGAAAGACAAGAGTGGCTAGGGTCCCTTCTCTTCAGTCTCCCAGCTTTGTGGAGCCCCTTGTCCCCACCTCAGGGAGCCCAGGCTGAGCCCTTCACTCCATTCTGTCTCCTGAGATTGGAGCTGAGAGTCTTCTCTCCAATCCCAAGAATGGCTCCAACTCCCTAAGGAAGGCCCAGCCACTGATAAAGGGTGAAAGGAAGGCTTGGGGGCCCCTCTCACCTGTCATCACTAAGTTCAGGGGCTCACTGGGCTGGGACCAGTGGGATTGGTTCTTGTAGAGGCAGTGGTAGCTCCCAGTCGTGTTTGACATCACAGAGGAAATGGGGAACTCAGCCTCCCTCCCAGCTGTAAGTACATCTGTGTACTGGGAGCTTCCTTCTTTCTTTAGACGGTACATATCAGCCCCAGAAAATCCCCGACACCGGAGCATGACAGGTTTCTTCTGAGGGATCAGAGGGCTCGGATCAGCCTGGAGGGTGGGTCTGGGGAGTGTGCCTGGAAGAGATCAGAGCCCAAAGGTGGAGGGAGGCCTCTGTCCTTGTTGTCTCCAGGCTCTCCTCCCAGATAACCCATCGGCCCAGCCCCAGCTTCTATGTCCTCCTTTCCCAGCTGCACAGTGTGTGCTGAGTTTGGATAAGGGTCAGGGAGAGTTTGGGCTGGGGTATATGGGGGAAACACTCACCCTCTTGAGCTCTGATCCACTGGTTCAGCCATAATCCTGCCAGAGAAGATCTCTGTCAGACATAGATCAACACATCCTTCCCACCAAAACCTTAGGGAGGCAGTCAATAAGGATTAAGTGTTACTATGTGCCAGGTGGGCAGACAGGTGGCACAATGGATACAGTGCCAGGCCTAGAGTCAGGAAAATTCGTCTTCCTGAGTTAGAATCTGGCCTCAAACACTTACTAGCTGTGTGACCCTGGGCAAGTCACCTAACCCTGTTCACCTCAGTTTCCTCATTTGTCAAATGAGCTGGAGAAGGAAATGGCAAACCATTCCAGTATCCTTGTCAAGAAAATCCCCAAAAGGGATCATGAAGAGTCAGGCACAACTGAAAAACTGCTGAATAAATGTCCCAGGTATAGTGCTAACTGAGGGAAGAGAGGAAACAGAGACGAGCCACAGAGCCTGGGGACGGCTGGCGGGTTCCTGTCCTAGCTTCGCGCCCTCCCTTCCTCCACCATTCACTGTGTGATCTCCAAGAAATCAATTCCTCTCTCTGAACCCCAGACTTCCCCTGTCAATGGCACAGACAGAAATGGGAGGGGTGACCCCAGGGTCTCCGATGCCTCTTCTGGTTCTTTTGAGCCTTGCATCCCCTTCCTCACTTACCAAAGCCCAGCAAGGTGATGATGGAGGAGGACATAGTGGTTCCAGGCTCTGGTGAAAGCGGAGACAGGTCACTGGTCAGGCAGGCTGCCTGAAACACAAGATACAGCTGAGGTCAGCCCCACCCAGACTTTCCCAATCCCCTAGCCTTTCTGAGATAGCTTCTTCCTCCATGTGGTCTCCTGTGTGTTTGTGTGCACGTGTGTGTGCATGTGTGTGTGTGTGTGTGTGTGTGTGTGTGTGTGTGTGTTGTTCTGGGAGAAGGTAGACTCAGGTACACAACCTCGGCCCAGTCTCTGTCTGTCTGTCTGTCTCTGCCTCATTTTCACTCTTTGTACAAGCTGGCACTCTACAAACTCTAAGATTCTGAAATTCTCTTTAAAAAAGGAACTACATTTTACTGATTTTTCCAATCCCTTAATATAGGGTCATTTCTTATAATAAAGAATTAAAAAGAAGGAAAAAGAGAAAAATAAACAGCAAAACTATTCAATCTTTAAACAACTTTGGCATTCTGCCCAATGTTCCACATCACACAAAGTAAGAGGAAAGGTCTTCCCATAGTTCTTTGTTGGTACCGAGCTTTGTTTTTCTAATTTAGCAAAATTCAATTTTACTTGCTTTATTCTGCTATTCTTTCCATTTATGTGGTTGTAATAATTGTGTATATGGTCTCTATTTACTTCTCTTTGTATTCATGTCTATGTTTTCCTTAACTGGGTATCCAACTTATTCTTTATAGCATCATAATTTTCCAACTGGGGCCACTAGGTGGTGCTGCAGTGGATGAAGCACCGCTAGACCTGGGTCAGGAAGACTGACTTCAAATCTGGCCTCAGACATTGACTAGCTGTGTGACCCTGGACAGGTCACTTCACCCTCTTTGCCTCAGTTTCCTCATCTGTAAAATGGGCTGGAGAAGGAAATGGCAAATCTCTCCATTATCTTTGCCAAGAAGACCCCAGATAGGGTCATGAAGAGTTGGAAGTGACTGAAATCTTCCAGTCCATTCAGTTACCACAATTTGTTTAGCTATTTCTCCAATCAATGGGCACCTACTTTGTTTCCAGTTCTTTGCTAAAAGGGAAAGTGTTGCTATGAATATTTTGGTGTATGTGGGGTTTGGGTGACCCTGGGCAAAACCTCTCTCAGCCTCAGTTTCCTCATTTATAAAAGAGGTTGATAATAATAGCTTCCCAGGGTTGTTATTAGCTGCAATGATTCTAAGATTCTTCATCTAACCCTAATCCCAACCCAATGATGAGAGGATTTCTGACTTTTCTGAAGCCAGAGCCACCACAGCAGAAACTGAAGAATATACATTTGTAAGTTATAGAGGGATTATTACTTAAGTTGGGGGAAAGAGTAGTCTTGATTCTGAAGATGCAAGTGTATTTTTCACTATAGAAATAGAGAAATAAATTGCATGAACAGGTGACCAGGGTTTAATTAGAAGTTCTAAACCAGGGGTGGGGAACCTGTAACCTCAAGACCATATGTGGCTTTCTAGGTCCTTGGGTGCAGCTTTTTGACTGAGTCTGAGTTTTCTAGAACATATTCTTTTATTAAGGGGATTTGTTCTGTGAAGTTTGGATTCAGGCAAATGGACTGCTTTTGAGGACCTAGAGCAGTGGTTCTCAATCGGCCTAGTGCCGTGATCCTTTAATACAGTTCCTCATGTTGTGGTGACCCCCAACCATAAAATTATTTTCGTTGCTACTTCATAACTGTAATTTTGCTACTGTTATGAATCATAATGTAAATATCTGATATGCAGGATATATTTTCATTGTTACAAATTGAACATAACCCACAGGTTGAGAACCACTGACCTAGAGAGCCCTGTGTGACCTTGAGGCTGAAGGTGCCCCACCCCTGCTCTAAAACAAGTAGTTCTTAAGTATAACACTAGAAGAGACAAGTGACCTCTTAGATAGTGGCTTAAGTGACCTACTGCTGGGAGGACACAAAGATATAGCCAACCTCTGGTGAGTTTCATGTTCCATATTGCTCTTGTTCTGTGGTTGTCAGTCCCATCCAATTCAATTCTTTGTGGCCCCATTTGAGGTTTACTTGGAAGAGACACTGGAGTGGTTTGCTATTCTTTCTCCAGCTCATTTTACAGATGAGGAAACCTCACCAAACAGGGTTAAGTGACTTGCCCAGGGTCAATCTAGTAAGTGTCTGAGGCTGGATTTGAATTCAGTAAGACAAGTCTTCCACCTAGCTGCCCTTTGTGTCTGAGACCTAATCACAAAATCTTTAGAGAAGGAGAAGAAATAGCTTCCAGTTCAGAAAGCAGAGTCTGTTAACAGAACAGATTAGATCGGATTTATAGACTTCCTTTAAAACCACACACACACACATACAACCAAACCAGAGGAAACAGATGATTCTTGACTGTTAAGACGAAACAGGAAACAATACTTACCAAACGTATGGTGAGTCTATCAGGGTAGAACAAGATAGGATTAAAATCCTGAGGATGATTTATGAAGAGGAGAGCCTGGCCCACCCAGTTAAGGCAATGTAGCAGAAGGTGGAAGAATGACAAAGACATTCTTTTCCATTGGATTTTTCAGGCTCAGAGGAAGCCACAGCCCACTCCCCATACAAATGAAAAGCTATTTCTGAAGAAGTACAGTTGCTATTAAAAATGACTGTGGTAGAATGGATATATTTGGATTTGAGTAAGCATACAGAAAGACCAGGACTAATAGACTATATGGAGCAAATGAAGAGGATATTGCTTAGGACATACCCCAAAAGTGACAAAACTATGCTCATCTCTTTTTTAGTAAAAACAGAGACTGTAGAACATGTCATAACATCCCTAACATTAAATGAGGACATTAGCTCAGCAACTACATATACACTCTCTTTGGAGAACAGAGGGCCTGCCCTAGGCTAGGTAAGAATAACTTCAGGGGGACAAGACAGGGATTAATAACTTTAAGGCATGAGGAACTATAATCAAGGCAAAATATGCCCCCAAATGAAATAGGTACCATGAGAGGAGAAAGACAGGCTAACTGGAGACAAGGGAAGATACCAACTACAATGATAAAAGGAACATCATTATCAGGCTGAGAAATAAGGGGGACTTCCAACCTCCTTGACCCCAAGTGCAGGTCAATCAGGCTAAAGCTAATATTCAAGGCCTGATAGGTTGTGTCTTCATTTTGCTACAGGGGTGTGACAGTCCCCTTGATAATTTCCAACAGGGAAACAATTACCACTACTAGTAATTTGCCATAATAATGATCAAGACCACCACATGTTGGCTCTATTAGACACTGACTCACAAGGAACCATTTATAGTAAGAGAAAACAAGATACCATATGGTAACTACATATGTAAGAGAAAAGTGGGGAAAAAAACACCTTATTTCTCAGACTCCAGGCCAGGGAGTGGAAAGAAAACTGAAAGTTACAGCTTGGCCAGAGGAATTGTGTAGAATAGTGGCCATCCTATACTCAAGTGAGGCTGTAATTAGGTTGGATAGACTGAGCAGCCCTTGGCAATCTGGCCTCCTACTTTCCCAGTGTTCTTAGACTCTAACCTCTTCTTTGTTCATTTTGATCCCATAAACCTGGCGTTCATGAACAAGACACTCTATCTCTTGGCTCCAGGCATTTTCTCTGATAGTCCTCCATGCCTGGAATTCTCTCTCTCTTCATCTCTTCCTCCTGGCTTCCTTAAAGTTCCAGCTGAAATCCCATCGTCCAAGGGAAGTGTCTTCCAGTCCCCCTTAATTCCAGTACCTTCTCTCTGTTGATTTTTTCATATTTATCCTTTATATATCTCACCTGCACATACTTGTTTGCATGTATCTCACCCATTAGATTGTGAGCCTTTTGAGGGTAAGGGCAGTTTTCAGCCTTTGTATCTTCAGTGCTTAGCGGCGTGTTTGGTACATTGTTGTTGAGTCATTGTTCAGCCATTTCTGACTTTAAGACCTCATTTGGGGTTTTCATGGTAAAGATACTGGAGTGATTGCCATTTCCTTCTCCAGACAAACACAACCTGTGAGTGAGTAGTAGTTCCTTTCCTGCCCTCCTCTCCCTTCCCCTCTCCTCTTTTCTCCCTCCTTTCCTGGGGGTACTCTGCCAGGTACTCTGCCAGGGGACAGTACATTTCTATGGTCAAAAGCTGCCTTTTTTCCTTTGGGTTTACTGGCTAGATTTCTTTCTCAAAGACCAAACCTTAAACCCAATTCACTCTGGAGCTCATACATTGGACAATAGGTCCCTGCCCTCCTAGCATAGAGTATATGGAAATACTAAGATAATAACTGTTTCTCTTTTGGCCAGGAAGCCTGAGGGTCTTCCCCTCCCAGTTTGATTTTTTTTCTTAAAGGGGTTGTCCCTTTAGCAACTACTTAAAGAGGCCTATTCACTGAATGGGCATTACTTCACTCAAAGTGAGACCCTGAGAAGACCTTAGCCTACCAGGGCCAGGGTCTCCCACTGAACCCTGGGTCATCTCCAGTCATCCTAATGAATATCTGGCCACTGGACCCAGATGGCTCTGGAGGAGAAAGTGAGGATGGTAACCTTGCATGGCCCTCCCTCACTCAAGTCCAAGTCAAATGCAAGTCACGTCATCGTTCCCTGATGTCATGGTCCTCTTTGAGAAGGAAGGACAAAACGCAACAATAACAACAGATGAGGAAAACTGAGGCAAACAGGTTAAGGGACTTGCCCAGGGTCACACAGCTAATAATTGTCTGAGGCCGGATTTGAACTTGGGAAGATGAGCCTCCCTTCCCTGTCTCCAGGTCCAGCACTCTGTGCACTATGGCACCACCTAGCTGCCCAGCCTGGCACATAGTAGCTGCTAACCCTAAATATTATTGATTGACTATGAGATCACCTTCCATAGACACTGTATATATCTCACATGGATAATATTTTGCTTCTGGTTTCCCTCATTTGAATATGAGCTCTCTAAAGGCAGGGATTATGTATTCACCTTTCTGTGTATGGCAGAATAGATAGAAGGGATAGAGTGCTGGGCCTGGAATCAGGAGGACTCATCTTCCTAAGTTCAAATCTGGCCTCAGATGCTTTTGAGCTGTGTGAGCCTGGGCAAGTCACTTCACCCTGTTTGCCTCAGTTTCCTCATCTGTAAAATGATCTGGAACAGGAAATGGCAAACTACTCCAGTATTTGCCAAAAAACCCCAAATGGGGTCATGGGAAGGTGGACATGACTGAAAATGACTGAACGATAGTATTTAGCAGAGTGTCTGGCACATGGTTAAGTATTTAGTAATGATTGCTGTGTTGACCTGTTGGCTATCATGGACCAGGCAGAGTTATAGGACCAGTGGTCAGGATGAAGCTGGGGCCAGGGTGGAGGAATTGGAAGCAGCCCCTTCCTTCAAGGCAGTCCTGAGCTGGTGTGCATGCTAGAGCAGTACCATACTGAGGTGGAAGACGAGAAGGTCCAGGAAGGGGCAGCAGCACTGAGGTTCTCCTTGGCAATCTCCACTTCTCACCTGGCTGCTTGAGGAAACACTGGCTCTCCCCCCCAATTCCCCTCATTCTCCCTGCCTTTCCTCTCTGTTTGTCACTCCCAAAGGGAAGGGGGACAATGTCCCAGGCCAGTCCCAGCATCCCAGGAGTGGCCAGCTAACTAAATGTGAGGAAGGTCTCCTGCCCCACTCTTCCCAACAAGAAGAGAACCCAGTTTTCCCCCTGTGAGTTAAAAAGCATGATGTCAGCCCGGATAAAGGGGAAGGAAGGAGGTTTGTTTGAAGGGGGGAGGGGATGGTGGAGCCCTGAGGTTCATGAAAGGAAGGAAGCCTGGGTGAGTGGGAGGATGGTGACCAATAAGAGGAAGTTGTTACTGGGGCCGGATTTCAGGGAAAAAGAACAAGAAAGGACCCAAATAATGTAGCCATGTTCCTCTTTATTCATTTGCTTGTTTATTTCCTTTTTCAGTCAGTTCCTTTGTTTTCACAGAATGAGGACAGAAAACATTTATTTGAGGAGGAGAAGGCATCAGCCCATGCACACTTCTAGGCTGCTGGGAGTAAGGGTGCAAATGACCCACAGTAAGTGCTTTACAAAGGGTTTTTTTTTATTGGGCTATTGACCACAGAACTAGCATGTGTTGAGGTGTTCTTGTAGACTGTCCAGGTCAGGACTGGGTCTACTCCAGTATTTAAATTCCTGGGTGCCTGATGTTCAATGCCAGTGAGACTTTAGAGTCTGTCCTGCAATTGAGATTATGGTCTATACAGGGGAAGCAGAGGCAGAGCTGGGGAGAGACAGGTTGGGTATCTCTTGGGGCCCCTTAGGATGCTTACTGAATGGCCAATGGGGCATAGAGAATGGACTCCCGTGGCAGGAATGGAGGAAGGTGCTCAAGGTGCTGAGTGGGGGTCTTGTGGATCAGGTGGGCATAGGTCACTTCCTGAGGGTCTTCTACCTTTAGGAGGGGAGGGGAGAAAAGATGGGAGATGAGTCAGTCGAGTAAGGACAGTCATAAAGAGAGCACAGATGTCTTCTACCCTCAACTGCTCTGGCTCCTCTGTCCTGTGACCAGTCACCCTTTCCCAGAGCTCAGCCCTGGATCACTGACGCCATCATTACTCACACCATTCCACTCATGTGCTTCTGAACTCAGAAAGGGGGAAGTTCCACATTTATGCAGACGGGGCACATTGTATATATATATTATATATAGCACATGTCGTATCCAACCTCAGCTGGGATGTCACTGCAGAAAGGTAGTCTTTTGGTTCCCCATTTCACTGTCTGCAGCTCTTCCAAACTTTCTCTCCTCTCCACTCCAGCCCTAGCTGTGGACATCCTCTCTCACTTTGCCATATCCTGTACCTTGTTCTCCTGTCCTCTTTACCTTGAAATCCCCAGACATCAGTCCTGGCTCTCTCCTCCTCTCTCCAGTCATTGAAAAAGAGGGTGCCCTTTCACTTGCTGAGGCCAACTTTTCCACAGCTGACCTTGATCCTATCTCTTCCAATTTTTTCCAGCAGATTGTCTCCTCAAGCACTCTTTCTCTCTCCCCAAAGAATCTCCTGGTTCTTTCCAAGCTTTCTTCAAACAGGGCCAAATTTGTTTGAATCCTCAAAAAACCTTCACTGTCTGTGACCTCATCAACTTTCATGATTTTAATTTGTCATTTTTCTAATGACTTATAGAACTATATATTGTCAAAGTTTCTCCCCTAAACTTCATGCCCCTGTCAATCCATTGATCAGCAAATATTGGTTAACCACTTACTATGTGCCAGGCATCAGGCTAAGAACTAGGGATACCAGAAAAAAAAAAAGGCAAAATTGTCCCCTGACCTTCAGGAGCTCAAATTCTAGGGAAGGAGATAGCATGTGAACAACTGGGTAAATACAAGATATGTTCAGAATAGACAGAAGGTAACTTGAGAGAGGAAACAGCAACTAATAGAACAAAGAAAGGCTTCTTGCACAAGGCAATGGTTTGGACCCTGATTTTGAAAGCTGGAGGAGGAATCTGTGTTTTATCCAGCAGGTAACAGAGAACCCCTGGAGCTTCTTGAGTGGGGAGGGACCTGATGCCAATCTATGTTCTAGGAAGATCAGTCTGGCAGGATGGGTTAAAGTGGTTAGGTGTGACCAACAAGATGAAGGACAGCACTAGACATTTTCTCTGATCCTCATGACCCTCAGACCTCTCCAAAAGTGGAATTATGTGTCAAAGATAAAGCTCTTTCAACTGTCTCCATGATCCAGAACACCAAGAACCCAAACAAGGTCAAAACAATGAACAGCAGAGGAAGCCCCTAATGTGAGTTCACTTGGTTCTCCCAATGCCCACCATGCACTTGCAGTGGAACTCAACTCTACATTCTGACTTCCCTCCCTGCCCCCCATGCTCCTAGAACCATGGAGATCCTCATAGCAGAAATGTGCTGAGGCCACAAAGCCCTGTTGCAGTATTCAGGACACTAGGCTAGAGAATTGAAGAGCAGAGGGAATGAGGCAGGACATGCATGGGGCAGCAGATGGGCTATGTGGCACTCCACTAAGCCTGAGGGAAACTGTCCAGTATCCAGCTGGGATCTGTTCTGTCCCCCCTAGAAATCAGTTGGGGCAGAGACCTAGATTGGTAAACCATGAATCGTCTGGTGTGGGACAAGATTGAAGTGCTTTGAGATCCAACCCTCAGGGAAACTGCCATCAAAAGAGAAGGAGTCAGAGCAATTGGGGAAAATATATGAGAAAAAGCTTGAAACTACCAAAGACCTCAGGAGGAATAACCTTGAGCACAGAAAGACAAACCAACAGGGAAGATATTGATGGTAGAAGGGGAAATAGCATCCAGGCCAAGTAAGAGAATTCTAGCATCTCTGAATAAATACTATAGAGCAAAGAAAAATGAATCAAAATTTGATGAGGCAGAGAACCCTGTGGTTTTACAAGAGAGCCCAGAACCGCAGGATGGTGTTGCTGAATGGCTAAATGAGAAATGAGAATTCTGAGAGCAGAATTTATGGCCTGAAGAGTAGAAATAAAAAACAGAATAGAAAAAAATCAAATCCACAGGGCACGTGTTGTCAATGAAATAAAAGAGAAACTGATTGAAAATGGAAGTGAAGGACAATCTGGAAGAAGAGAAGCAAAGGGTAGCAAATTAAAAGGAAGCAAGATCTCCAAACATGTGAAACACATTGATCTCAAAAACAGTACGGATAAAGACAATTTAAGGATTATGGATCCTTCTGAAGAACAAGACAAGTGAAAAAACCTAATCATAATGCAAGAACATACACAAGAAAGCCACCCAGAATTTCTGACAACAGGAAAAAAAGAACCAATAAAAAAAATCTATAGATCTTTTCCAGAAAAAAAAAAACTGAGACTGCAAACTCCAAGACACATACTAGTTTAACTGAACAATCCCATTAAGAAACAAATGGATTCTGCAAGTGACTAAGAGAAGATCTTCAAATATAAAATATAAGAAAGCCAAATAACACAAGACTATTCTGCATGCACCAAAAACCATGGGAGAGAGTGGAATAATGTGTTCTGAAGAGGACAGGAACCTAAAGATGGATATTCTATAGAAAAGAGGTGCTTAAAACTTTCCTAGAAAGAACATTAGACCTGAAGAAATTATTTGCTTCTCAAATGCCCCCATACAACAAAAGAACAAATGAGCAAACAAATACAATGATCAAGGGAACAAAAGTAACAGCAGAAAGACCATGAAGACATTTTTCCCCTAAAGTTACACAAGAAGACAAGAGTGAGGCAGAAGCCAAATAGAAATGATGGTGGAGAAACAGGCCTGAAGTGCCATAGTCCAGACCTCACTGCATCCTGCCCACAGGTGAATCCATGCTTTTTGTGGGATTAATTTTGGAATGGGTTGGACAGGGTAGGGATGGCAAGAAGGAGGCTGGTGCATCATCCAGGTAAGGGAGGCGAACACTGTGGGAGATGTCCACATGAGGTGTTAACTTAAGAGCATCCACAGAGCCTGGTACAGTAAATGCCTTGGCTGTCTCTGTGTTGTTCAGTTGGACTGACAGACTCACCAGAGCACTGGGCTTCTCATGCTCATCCATTTGGACGTCCTTCACAGTTGCATCTGGAGGTGAGGGTTAAAGGAAGGGGTGAAAGAGCAGGATCTTGGCTCTCCCCAGGCCCAGACATCCCCCTCCAGCATACCCAGGCCATGCTGCCCCTACTGTGCTTTCCTGCCACTTACATGGGGATTCTGGAGATGCATCCTCAGTCTGACTGCAGCTGCGAAAGAAGGAAAAATGAGGAAAGAGGAGGAAGATTGGGTGGGGCAGGAGTCAGGAGGAATTGGGGTGTTTGCTGGGCCCTACCTCCTGAGGGTCTCTTTAACCCCTGCCTCTTTGCCTCCAGATCCTGCAAAGAGAATTAGAGATCAGACTCGCTCCCCATCAAGACCTCAGACCAAGTCACCCTCTGCCCAAGTACTCATGGAGCCTGGCCTGATGCTGCTGGTGGTGCTGAAGGAAGATGATGAAGAGGCAGAGGAGGAAGAGCAGACTGAGAAGTACTGAGATGCCTATCCAGATGCTTGCTTGGAGTCTGGGAAGGTCTGAGGAAGCCAAGGGTGAAGCCAAGGGGAGGGGAAGTTGGAGGGGCCATGTTAGCACCATCCTGGTCCTCGGGGGGGCCCCTAGCATGAGGAGAGGTTCAGATCCTTGGAAAGCATGTCCAGGGGTTGAAGGACTTGAGGGGAGGGGAAGGGAGATTGTAACAGAGCAGGGACATGTCAGGATGCTGATGGCCCTGGAGCTTGCAGGAGGGAGTGCTCCATCCTTACTTAGATCCTCACCCCCTGCCCCCTTCCCCCCTGTACTGAGGCTCTATGCATTACTTACCAAATAGCATGTCTGGAGGTTCTGGCCTTGGACCAGATGTCCCTGAGACTTGGGAAGGAATAGAATTAGGAGATGTGCAGGGGAAGTTCAGAGAGGTCCTGGGATGGAACCCTAGAGGCATGGGTTCAAGATTCGCCTCTGCCTTTACTCAATGTTTGTGAGATACAGGGGCCTGCTTAGGTTTTAACCTCTCAAAGTCCTTTGGCCATTGACATTAGATGACTGTAATCCCTAGGACTTCCTTTCTCTGTTTTTGCCTGGTCTTCTGGAGAACAAGGGGAAAGTAAGGGAGGTCAGTGAAGGAGCTGGTGTAGGAAGGAAGGAGCCTTCTTAATCCTCAGGACCCTCTTTTTTCCCCAGGCCTCATAGACCTGATTTTCCCTCTTTGCTTTTAGATAGAACCCTGAGTCACTGAATCAGGTCAGAGGCAACATTAGGGTCACGAAGGGATGTTCCCTAGGGAGGGTGACTTGGTGTCTGCCCCCATGGAAACTGAAGTGAGAACAAGTGGGACATCCCTCCTTCCCCCCACCCCATCCCAGACTTGGGTGATGCAGGACTAGGGCATGGTTTCTCTTCCCCCTGGGCTAAGGCTCTGGAGGCTCTTAGGCCAGGGGACCTGGGTGTGCTGATGCCCACAGAGTCACTAGTGAATCAGGAGTAGAGAAAACTGAGGGGCTGAGGCTGTGTCTCCTATCTCCTCACCTCAGCTCAGTCCCTCCTTTCTCTAGTGATCTCTCCTATCCCCAGGTAGCTAGATCCTCCCTGAGCTGCTGGGCTGGGTCCCAGGGCTAGTAGGGAGGGTGGAAGACATGGAGAAGAAAGGGGTCAGAGTGGGGACTCCCTTACCTGTGACATTGAGCTCCAAGGGGTCACTGCAGCTGGACCACATGTAGGGATGTTGATTGTGAAACGTGTAGCATCGGTAAATGCCCGCATGAGCAGCCGTCACAGCTGGGATGGAGAAGTCAGGCTGAGTCTCCTCGTGCTGAAGCCAAGAGGTGCTAGCTGCTTCCTCCTTGTAGAAGACGAACCTGTTAAAGCCCTTCTCCACCTGGCAGTGGAGGGTCACATTCCGTCCTGGGGCCACGTCTTGGCTTGGCACTGCTGACAGCGAGGGCTTGCTGAATAGGCCTAGGCACAAGGTTTTAGGCTTTAAAAACAGACTTATTTTCTCCTTGGATTTTGACGCGCATGGATAGAGCCAAAACAAACTAAAATCCACACATAATTAATATAGAGTTTATAATTTTGCAGCCAGGCGGTGCAATGGATAGAGCACCAGTTCTGGTATCAGAAGACCAGAGTTCAAATTTGGCCTCAGACACTTACTAACTGTGTGACCCTAGGCAAGTCACTTATCTTTGTCTCCCTCAGTTTCCTCATCTGTAAAAAAAAATGCAGATAATAATAGCACCTACCACCCAGTGTTCATTCTTATGTATCTCAAAGGCGCCAGATGAGCCTGGGTCTTCCTGACACTGATGCTGCTTCTCTCTCTAGCCGCTATGTATGAGATCAAAATGGTAACACTCTTTGGCACCAATTCTTTTCCTGTAGCTATTGTCTTTCTGGGCAGTTAGGTGGCACCATAGTGCCGGCCTGGAGTCAGGAAGACTCATCTTCCTGAGTTCAAATCCAACTTCAGCCACTTTTACTAACGGTGTGACCCTGGACAAGTCACATAACTCTGTTGGCTTTAGTTTTCTCACCTGTAAAATGAGCTGGAGAAGAAAATGGCAAACTGCTCTAGTATCTTTGTCAAGAAAACCCCAAATAGGGTCATGAAGAATCACTCAGTTGAAATGACTGATTACACATTGTCTCTCTGGGGTTTCCCAGGCAGCTATGTCCTCTGCAAACAGAAATAACTTGTTCTCATGCCCTGAACCTATGTCAAATAATCATGGACAGGTGCTATATTTGCTTTAGTCATAATGATAATGGGAAAACGCTTTGTATCTCTATGGGGAGATAATGCCAGCTCTTTTGTTTTTGATCCTATGCAAGGAAGTCTACCCCCACCCCTGCCCTTTTCTCTTCTCCCCTCCCTTCCCCTCCTCTCCCCTCCCCCCTCCCCTTCTCTCCTTCTCCCCTCCTCTCCCCTCCCCTCCTCTCCCCTCCCCCATCCTCTCCTCTCCTTCTCCCCT
>CM053588.1:16372805-16410549 GCA_028646515.1 Pseudochirops corinnae
GAGGACCTGGATGAAGTTATCGGTCTGTAAAACGACCCACAGGAGTTGGCCGTGTCTCCCTGGACCCCGGCCAGGGTCCTGAATCTTGGCCTTGCCTTGTACCAGAAGTTTTTATACGATGCTCCCTGTATAGCAGCCTCCTTCTTCTCCGTCCCCCTCCATGCCTAGCCAATCACCCCCCCCCACACCCCCCTCTCAAATCTTTATAATATAAAGAAATATCAACCACTTATTTCAGCTGCTTAGGCGTCAGTATTTCTGGCAGGTACTGCCAGAGCGATGGGGGCTCAGCCCTTACTCATACCCCTCAGCCCCGAGTTAATCAGGGCAAGAGAGACGGCGCCTTTCTGGGCCTCAGTTTCTTTGTCAGGTTTTTTCAAGACCAACAACCTTTGCTGTTCCTATCGAGAGGGCTTTACGACCCGCCCTTCTTAGAACCATATCTCCACCGCCGGCTCGGTAGATAACACGCCACCGAGAGGGACAGGGGAGGGACCGCAGGCGCCGGCCTCCGCCTAACGAGTCCCTTTAAGAGCCTCACCTTTGGCCAACAGACTCTGAGGGGGCGTGACCCGCGAGGCCGGAAGAGCCGACAGGACGCCGGGCTACCTGGAGCTAGCCCTCTCTCTGGGACGGAGAGCCTGGGACGTCGGAGCCCTGGGACGGCGGCATGGCGGAGCAAGGGGCCTCGGCGCCCATCTGCCGCTTCTACCTGGAAGGGCGCTGCCACTTCGGGACCCGCTGCCGGCTCCCCCATCCGGAAGCCGAAGCCCGAGCCCCGGTGGAGCCTCTGCCGGGGCCGCCGTCGGGGCCCGAGGGCAAGAAGCCCACCATGAAGACCGCCCAGGCGGTGATCGACCGCATCCGCTGGGACCCTCACCTGGACCCTGCCGACTTCTCCGTGGGCTACCTGGACCGCTTCAGCGGTGTGCAGGAGGAGCCCTTCACCGCCTTCTGCTGGGACGAGGAGCTGGCTGCGCTCGGCCCCGGGGTGCTGGCCGTACCCCAGCACCGCATCCGCTACTTCCGGCACCGCGGCCGCCTCGTGTGGGACCGCGCCTCCCGCACCGACCTCGTCTTCGGCTCGGCAGAGGGCCGCGGCACCACCATCCTGGACGGGCTGGCTGCAGCCGGCGCCCCGGGGGAGGAGGGCTGGCCAGAAAGCAGCAGCTAAGACCAGGGGAAGTTCCCCCGACGGCAGCACTGAGCCGGAGCTAGAGACCAAGCGCAGTCCTGAAGGCCGGCAAGGGCTTCGCCTCACACATTTTGTGGCTATCATAACTGACGCGGAGCTCTGGCAGGCAGTGGCCAGGGCCCAGGCCCGCCTGATTGAAACGGAGGCGTCCGTGCGCAGCAGCCTAGTGGGCCTAGAGGTGCTTCACCTTACTTTGGTCTTACTGCGCCTGGCAGGCCCAGGGGAGGCGGCAGCTGCTGCCCGAGTACTCAGATGCCTGGTGCGGGCACCCAGGTTCCACTATCCAACGGCGGTTCACTTACGGAAGCTGGCCTGCTTTGAAGCACAGTGATCTACTCTGCCCTAATTCCTGACACAGCAGCTTAAGGCTGAAGGGCTTCAAGTCCTGGAGCCCTCCTGGGAGGAGTTGGGCCCCCACCTCACTTCGGCCAAACTGCCTAGAGGGACCCCTGGGCACTTGTCCCTGCCAGAGCATGAGAAAGGAGCAGAGCTGGGCAGCCAGTCTGTGGAAGGGTTTCAGCTGTGCTCTGTAGGGGGGTTGCTATTCCTTATTAGCCCAAGTCTCCCTAGGCCCCTCGACCCAGCCCATGGCTCCCAGCTAGCACCTAGCCCTATCAGCCCTGAAGGGTAGCATCCCCACCCTCCGAACAAAAAACGCCAGTGGCCGCGGGGGTACAAGCCCTCCCACCCCCTGGGAGAGGGAAAAGACAGGACATCCAGAAAGTGTCTGTTCGTTCTCTCTCTCTCTTTTTCTTTAATTAACTTTCTCTATTTTTTCCAAACCGTGCTCAGCACTCCTTGGTTGCAGGGAAGAAGGGAGGGAGGGAGGGAGAAAGGTGGGGAGGGGTGGTGGGGAGGAAGGGGAGGGTCAGAAGGAACAGGAACTTCTGTAAAGGAGAGGCAGCCTCACAGTCCAGCTGTTTTCGATCTCATTGCACATTATTGAGTTACATGGTAGAAAAGGAGGGGAAGAAGGGGGGTTGAAAAGAAAGGGGGAGGGGAAAATAATTTAAAAAATAAAATGTCAAAGGAAGAAATGATGCGACCTGGTGACCCATGGAGGCAAGAAGAGGGGGAAGGAGGGATGACCTTTTTACCTGTGCAGAACTGGAAGGGGGAGGGGAAAGGGGGATGGGGAGAAACCAAAACAGACACTGGGGAGGGAGGGAAGGGGGGGCGGAGTAAGACATGAAGACAACTTAATACAACTTGAGATGCGTCAGACTTGGGGTCCCGGCGGCTCCCACGGCGGTGACTGTGCATGCGTGGTGACGTCCTCTTGGCTGCAGCAGCAGCGTTTCAGGGTGGGGGGGTAGTGGTACAGTCTGAAGTAGCTCCCCCCAGCCCCAGACAAGATGAAGCCCTCCCCTTCAGGGGAAAAGGCAGCAAGAGTCTCTTCAAGGTGGGGGGTGACAGCAGGGCAAGGATGAGGGGAAGGTCGTCGTCCCCCCAGGGCTGGCTGAAGACACCCCCTCTTCCTTCTTCCCCCCAGCCCCCTCCTGCGTGGGGGGGCATGGGGCACCGGCCGGGCGCCTGGGACGAGCTCAGGAGAGAAAGAGAGAAAACACTGAGAGAGTGTTAGTGGGGGGGTGATAGATCAGGGCAGATAGACCTACAGACCCCTGGCCTACCACCCACTCTCCACACCCTCCCCACTCCCCACCTGAAGCCTACTCAAGAAAATAAAAACGTAGAAAAATTCTCTGTACAAAATCCCTGGGGTTTCAAAGGTGGGGAGAGAGGAGGCAAAGGCTCCAACCAGGCCTCTCCCATATGTACATCCCAGTCTGTGGCTCAAAGAAACCAGTTTAAACCAGTAAATGCTGATGGGGGGGGGAGGATGAGGGACCTCCACCAGCCCCTTCTTGTCCTTCCTACTCCCCTGGCCCCACTCCACCCCCTGCAGGCGCTCAAAAGGTGGGCAGCTGCGCCACGCTGAGCCGGCAGTCGATGCTGGTGTTGTCAGGCCCCATGTAGCCCAGGCCCAAAGGGGCCAGAAAGGCTCGGCAGGCGGCCTCGCCCTCGAAGGCCAGCTCCCCCTGCACGAAGGAGACGGGCAGCGCCGGGCGGAAGCTATGGAGACAAGAGGAGACATGGATGAAGGGCGGGGGGAAGAGACCGGGCCCGGGGACCCGCAGGAAACGGGTCATCATCGCCCACTCCCCCCTGGGCCCAGCTGAGGGGCCCCCCAATTCCCTCCCCCAGAGCAGGCTGGCTCCAGAAGCCACTGCCAACACCACCCCCGCACCCTTTGCTTCCACTTACCTGAGCAAGGAGGTGGGGGAAAATGAGGGGCAAAGACAAGGGCAGAGGGAGGGCTAAGGAGCCAGGAGTCCGAGGCTCCCGGCCCTCAGAGAAGGGGCACAGCTCTGGCTGTGGAGCTGGGAGAAGGAAGACAGAGGGAAAGAGAAACAAGCTGCCTACAGGGCAGGAGAGAGCAAGAGGAAGCTGGAGGCTCAGGGATGTACGTGCAGTACACAAAGGGATGGAAGTGTGTACACATACACACACATACGCACACATACATACACACACGCGCACAGCAGGAACAACTAACCCGCCAGCCAGCCACAGAATACAGAGCACACACGCTTACAAGGAAGCAACAGAAACAGCTGGCGAATGTCCAAGGGCCCATAAGCCCCAGAGAAGGCCCCAGACTGAGAAGGCGGAAGGGTAGCTCCATGGAGAAGTCTCGGCCAGCCCTGCGCTGCTCCCCAGCCGTGGCCTCAGTGCCACCCTCCTCACACTAGCTGGGCTGCCTGGCCCCGAGCCAGCTCCCAAGTCACAAGACCTGGGTTCAAATCTCCGCTCAGCTCCTTCAAGGACCCTGGAGACTCCCTTCTCTGGGGGTCGCAGGGGTCTCCTTGGTAAAATTGAGGCATCAGACTAGATGTTCCTAGAAGATCCCTAGTTCTAAGTCCTACGATCTGATCTGCGGCATTCTGACAGACTTCCCATGGAAGCCACTCGCTGATGGGAGATCTCGGGGGAGCCAATTTCATTTTCCAGCCAAATCTTGCAGTGTTCCTTCTGTGCAGGCTGGCATGTGGGCTGAAGCCATGGCCCAGCCTGGGTGCTGCCTGAGGATGAGTCAGCCCGACAGGAGAGTTATCTGCCTGGCTTTTGGCAAACAAAAGGGTTTTCTTCAGACTGAAAAGCTAGAAGGGAAAACTGTCCAGGCACATGGGTCTCATAGTGTGAGCAGCTATGTTAAGACTTTCCATGAAGACCACCACAAGAATGAGCACAGAGCCAATCTAAAAGGCCAACCTTGCCTGGAACCCATCCAGGGAGCTCCCAAGCTCAAGGACAAGATAATGCAAGGAGCCAAATGGAGCCTCAACACCCCAGACACTAACAGGGACAAGTCCCACGACCAGAAAATGCTCCCACAGATAGAGCAATTAACGGCAGGGAAGTCAAGACAGCATCAGCTATGAAAGGTATTTGTGAGAGAAGTGTCAGGATTCAGAGCTCAGAACCACGCTAAAGAAGTTTCCTCAGAGCAGACTCTAAAGCGCCTGAACAGAATGCAGACAAGGGAAGACAGGAAGCAGTGCAGCTGCCCATTGTCACTAGGGGCTCTCCCACGAGGGCAGAGCCACTAAGACCCCCTGCTTCTGGGTCAGACTGGGAGGGAGGGGGATGTTTGGGGAGTTTTCCAAGGTATCAAACTAAGGATCATGAGGACCCCACACTCTAAAATCCTGCAGGGGAAATTTTTGGCCTGGAAGGATGGCACGGTCTGAGGGAGCCGAAAGATAGTGAAAAAGAAGGGGCCGCCTAAAGAAGCCTATGCAGATGACGTGGCACAATCTGCCTGGGCCCATGTGCATGAAGGCCTTCCACAAGGATGGGCCGAGTGAGGGTCTCACTGTTGCCTAGGCACAACAGAGGGCCTCAAGGCCTAAGTTTCTGCTGTTTCACCTAGGCGGCTAGGGCGCATCACAGTGCACAGACAGCTTCAGACACTTCACTAACCGTGTGACCTCGGGCAAGAGACTTCACCTCTGCATCAGTTTTTCCATGTGTACAATGTGGGAAAACTAGTATCTTCCCCTAAGGCAGTGGTTATCAACCTTTCTAATGCCCCCAGACCAACCCTTTAATACCTGTATGTGGGTGTGTCTCATGTGGGCGGAGCACCTGGAGACACTGCTCTAAGGTATACTGTGAGAACCAAGAGATAAAACTGAGAGGTGCTTAGCGCATAGTAGGCATTTAGCTCCCTTCCTTCCTTGCATTTTTTATGAAACTAAAATGTAAAAACTTCTCAGGCCTGAGGGCTGGACTTTGGCAAGCCTTGTTCTAAATGGAGAGAAATTCCACAAAAAAGACTACATAAACAAGAGCAAGCACATAGAGATGGACAGGAAATAGCCGGCTTGTCACTCTGGCTCTGTCCAAGCTCAGAATGTGCGGAGGGGAAGAGGAAGACAAAGACAAGCAAGGGGTGCTCATCTGGCAGAGGAGAGTCAGGCTGACTGCTGGGGGGGCGTGGGCATTCACGGGGCTGAGCTCCTCCAGAGCTCTGGCAAAGGGGAAAGGACAGAGAGGCGCCTGGCTAAGAAGGCCCCTGGAGCCCAGACACATGACTGAGTGTCCTGGAGAAGGCCAAGGCCCTGACCCACAGAAACAACATCCGTGGGTGCCACAAGCAAGGCCGATGGGGCAGAGCCAAGAGCAGATGGATGACCCTGAGACACTTGCACATGCCAGGGGGGATGGGCAGGCTGGCAAGGGCAGCAGAGCCAGCACAGGGGGCTTCCCCTCAAAGGGATCAGGTCCCACTGACCTTTCCTTTCTGAGCAGAGCTAAACTGGCCCATCAGGGAAACATCCAACTCTAGTTTGCCTAGACTTTAACAAAGCATTTGACAGACAACTGGAAAAAGACATGGGTTAGAAGAGAGTCCGTACACGGAGGACACCCACCTAACTGCAAGTGGCTAGCTCGGCATCACTTTGGAAAGCTCAAGCACACGAAGTTTTACTTAGCAAGGAGCTCAGGGACCGTCTAGTCTAGCCTTTCTGTGTTTTTACAGATAAGGAAACAGGCCCAAGGGACTTTACTAATTTGCTAACAGCAAACTGAAGTGAAACGTGAACTCAAGGCCTCTTGACACTTTCACTTGCACTGTGCCCCACCCTGCCCATCTGTGCTAGACACAATCTCAGGGACTCTGCGCTGTTTAGTAAATCCTATCAATGATTTGACTAAATAAAAGCAGACACAGAGATTGCCAATGACCAGAGTGTGGCCGCCACAAATCTGGGTACAGCAGTCCCATGCTGGATGACTTCTGAGAGCCCACCACATGGGCCAAATCTAGGAAGAGGTGGAAGGCAATCATCTTCCCCCAGGCTCCACATAATGAAGCCAGTCTGGGGCCTTCCCACGCCACAGGAGCCAGCACCACACATGCCATCTGAGGTACAACATCCAGCAACAAGGAGGCCCAGGCTCCACCTACACAGCCCCCACCTGGAGAGTCCCATGTGCACTTCTGGAAGCCACACTGGAAGGAGCTGCCCGGGGACCTGGGAGGACTAGTCAGACCGGGGGGGGGGCGCGCAGGGGGGGTGTCTGCTGTACAATGCAGACATTTCAGGCAGGGAGTGAGAGCTAGCTGCAAGGACTCCTAGGCTTGTCCCAGGAGGGAGGCCTGGGAGCCATAGGAAGCTGCCAAGAGGCCCCTTAAGGCTGAAAAACCATGACTCCACAGCAGCATCCTTAGCCCTCTGGGAGGCCAAAGTAGCACCACCAGTTTTCAGGGAAATGACAAACGGGATTCCTTTGGGAATCTGGGCTGGACTAGACGGATCGTGAGGACCTTCTGAAATGAGACTCTCAGGCTGGGGGACGCCCCCAACCAGATCCTGGGCCTATCTGTGACTCTGTCCAGTGACTGCTTAACGACCCTTCTAAATTAACTCCAAAACAGTGTACAACAGACACATGTGAATAGAGGCTTTGGAAGGAACAAGAGGAAAGGATGGGGGCTAAGAGACAGACGAGAGACACAAGGACAAAAGTGGCAGATGCCAAGGAGCGGGTGGAAGGATGAAGGATGAGCCAGGGAGGTGCGACGGGAAAGGAACAGGGGGCCAGCCAGTGAAGAGGGAGGGGGGCAAGATGAAGAGCAGGCAGATGGGAAGGGGCAGGCACAGCAATGAGGATGTGGGGGGACTGGGCGGCCCTCACATACGTTTTAATCATGGCCTTGAGAGCAGCCTTCCGTTCCCTATCAGCAAACTTGTCCACAAGGTAGCCAGACATGCAGGGTGCATTCCGGTAGAGCTGGAAGAAACGGTGGTAGTTGCCCAGAGCCCAAGCTGCCCGGAGTGCCAGGGCATGGGTGACACAGGGGTCTGCCTTCAGCTCACGAGTCAAATAAGCCAGTTCTGTGGTGATGTCTAGAGGAAGAGAAGGAGTGAGTGCTCCCCATCTTTCCTAAAGAAACCCCCCCACACACACACACACACTTTGACAGTCACACTTGCTCCCTGAGCTCACCCCCCGAGTTCTTGGTGAATATGTAGTAGAGGATGCGATATGCTGTAAACTCCCCTACGTTGCCTGGTAAGTTCTCTGCATACAGTGACTTCAGCTGTGTCTGGCACTGGTTAAACTCTTCATGGTCACCCTGAAGGGGAGAGGGAGACAGCTGAGGCACCAGATATCATGAAAGAGGCTCATATGGATTGGAGAACAGGCACAGGGAAGATGAAGGGCACTGCCAGTGAGGTGGACGAGGGATGTTAAGACATGGTGGTGCCACAGCGAGGTGGGTGAGAGGAAGAAGAAGAGGAGGAGGAGGAGGAGGAAGCTGGGGAAGAAATCAGAGACACAGTGACCAGATGGCCAGGGCTAAGGGGCAGCAGGGACCAGTTCTGGCCTGGGCCTCCCTCACCTTCTCCAGGGCAATGCGCGCATGCGTTTCATACACCTCTACCGTGAACTCTGTTCGGACGCCTTGTACCTGAGGAAGTGAGGGAAGGACATGTTCCAGGCACAACTACTACTGCTCCCCACCCCCCAGGCTTTTGGCCCCTCTTGGTTCCCTTAAACTCCCCACCCCATCCCTGGCTGGGCTGGGCCACAAGACTCACTGTCAGGTCCTGGCGAATGGACTTCATCTGTTCACAGGCAAAGGCATAATCCTGCTTCTCCTTCCAGTGACACTTCACCATGGACAGCGATTTCTTTAATACCTGCAAGAGAGGAGACGTTTCTGAGCTCAGGCCTGAGGAAAAGACTGTAGCTATAACCCCCAGGGCTCCCCACCTACACGGGATTCAAAGTTAGGCTTAGGGACCGGGGGTGAGGGAGAGTACCCACAAAGAGAAGAGAAGCATGACGAGTCAATCATACCCCAGCATCAGAGCAGAGTTTAACTCTAGGTGCTCCTCAGCTGCCCAACCACAGTCTGCTTTGGGAAAAGGGCTGCCCTGGGCCACCCCAGGGGCTCGCTCAAGCTGCCTCCCTCAGCTGTCACATAAAGGCCAGGGGGCCCTGAGAATCCCACTTACAGTCACAGGCCTCACAGTGGAGGGGTCTGGTGCACAGGTAAGCCGGAGGTAGTGTTTGGTGATGTCAGGACAAGTTCCCACAATCTTGAGCTCATTCCAGTCAGGGTCAGTGTTCCCACCATCCAGGCTGCCCATCTGTAGCACCAAAGGCTCCAGGCGGAGGCGCCGAGAATGCCCATGCTGGAATCGGGCCGCCCGCTTCTGTTTCTTCAGTTCCCGCTCAGGGTCCTCACACTCCATGGCTGCTGCTGGCTTCTTGCGACTGCGCTTGGCAGGGGCGAGGTCATGCCTATATGAGAGGAGGACCATTGGACACATCTAATCCAGTTACCGGACAAGAGCAATGAAGATGCAAAGGAAAAACTGCAAAGAGCCCCAGCCACAAAAAGGCTTCTAGGGAGGCTGCCTGCAGGAGGCAGGGAGGCACAGGACACAGCCCAGCCGGGGCAGCCCCTGAGGCTTCTATCCACAACCCAGCACTATCTCCCACTCTCCTTTTCATGTCCTGATTCTTCCTCCCCTTCAAAAATATCTCACTCACCCTCTTCTGTCCCCACATCTTCACCTCAGAAACCAGAAACCTCACCTTTTCCCACGCTGCACACGCCCTCGGCCCCGGTCCATGTGAGCCCCTCGGCCACCCCGGCCTTTGGGTGGTGGGTTTCTTCGGCCCCCAGGGTGACACTCGTTGCCTGAGTAGGAGCTGTCAGAGTCCGAGTGTGAGTCACTACAGGGAAACATGAGGTAGGGACAGGGGGAGTGGGGTCAGGTCAAGGCCGGATCTCCAGCCCGAACTAAGTGTTCTTGTCTGCTAGACCCCATCTGGCCTGAATACAGGCCAGGATCTTCCACCCAACATCACTCCCATTACCTGCGGCGGAAATGACGGGAAGGTGAGCGGGAGGAAGAACGGGAGCGGGACTCTGTGCTTGAGGAGGAGCTGTTATCCTTCATGAACACATTCCGATTCCCAAATTTGGTGGCAAAGCTGCTGCCACGACCCCGGCCAGCACTCCCAGTGCCCCCCGCCCCCCGCTGGGGTTGAGTCCCACCACCCCGAGGTGTTCCCCCAGCTCCCCGGGCAGGGTGAAGAACAGCTGAGGCTTCCCACCGCTTCTTCTTGGGGCTCTCTGTCACGCTGTCCCGGCTCAGCCTGAAAGGAGAGAAAGAGAAATCATTCTCCTCAAACCTCAGCTCCAGACTGTTGGTACAAGGACTCATCCCCTCCACTTCAGCAAGTTAGGAAATGACCAAGAGCTGCTGCCACCTTGAGATCAGCCAGGGCCAAGTCCTGTGGGAGCTTGCCCTCCTCTCTTCCTGCCAAGGCTGAGATAGCCTCAAAGGGAGATAGCACAACAGAAGCGGCCGTTCATGCAGGGTTCTCCTCTAAAAAGCCTGGGCACTCAACAAATGGGATTGGGACTGGTTTGCAGATGAGACAGTTATGGAACTCAGACACAAGGTGGGGAGCTCAAGGGATCAGGGGGAGGCCGGGCCAAACGGAATTGGAGTCAAGATGGAAGCCCCAAGCGCAGGCAACCCTGCCTCCCCTTCCCCCCACTGACCCCGGTAGTGGCTCTCGGCTCCAGTCAATGGTGTAGGCTGAGCCGTCCTGAAGCCGGGCCTGCAGAACCTCTTTGAGAAGCTTCTCTGTCCGGTCCTTATCCTCTTCAGACTCACAGGCGGTGAAGCAGCGCTGGACATACTCCTTCATGTCTGGGGGCCAATTCTCAGGCTTCCCTGATAAGTTCCGATTTTGGGGCATGCTACAGGAGAAGAGGGCAGGGGAGGAAAAGGAGAAGGAAGAAGTGTAAATGGAGGTCAGTGTGGTCTTGACCCTCCCCCACCCACACTCACAGGAAGAAGGGGATGGGCTGGAAAGGCTGAGAGGCCCCAGGGCAGGCTGGGGAATGCAGTCACCTGTGGCTCTGTGGCTTCTCCAAATTGGTCTGGGTCCCAAAGTTGCCGTGTTGTCCCTCAGAGCTAGAGCTAAAGTTCTGGCTGGTGACCACAAAGGGTCGTTTCTGGATGTTGAACTTGACACTGCCTGCCCCTGGGGCTTCTGGGAAAAGTGGGAAATAGCCAAAAATAAGGGAAAAGGCGGCCTCTTTCCTCACATACCTCCAGAACTCCCAAAGAGATGGGGGAGGAGAGTGGATGAGGATGCAACATTAGTCTGTAAGTCACTTGAGAAAAGAGTAAGCCTTGGCCATGGTTTACAAGGGAAGAAGATAATTCCAGGAGGGAGCTAAGAACAGACTTCAGTGTGCCCAAAACCCCAAGGGATTTTCTCTTCCCCTCCTACCAGGAGCTCCCTGAAAGCAAAAGCCATGTTTTGACCTCCACTTTTTGGACTCTATGAGGCTGAGGTTGTTTATTTACTAACTGTGAGTGACCTTGTGATGATCTGACCAGGGCCTGAGAACAGTCCCCAGAAACTCACGTTTCATGCGGTTCCACAGTTGCTGTCCTTTCTTGGGCTTGGCTGCTTCTGAGTAACTGTGCTGCCCATAGGCTGGACTGGTGACTGGGCTACCTTGTCCATGCTGAGCTGAGGAGGCCCCAGGCTGAGCCCCGCTCCCTAGCGTGTGGCCTGTGTGTTGCGGGGGTGGGGGTGGCTGAGGAGGCTGGGCTGCTGGTAACTGCTGAGGAGGGGTCGGGTAGGACATCGTTTCTTCCATGCCAGGAACTGGAGGCTAGCAGGACAAGAAATGTGGTCAGTGCGGGGTGGGTCTAAAGAGCCAAAACCATGGTCTAAACCAAACATCAACCTCCTGGGCCTAGCCACGTAGCCCACAAAACCATGAAGGAAGCCTCGAACAAAATGAAAAGCTAAGTGGGAAACATTTAACAGGACACAGAATGTAATATTAACTTTTTTAATCAAAATTAACATGTGACCCACAGAAATCTGTTTCCATTTCAGTCTGATCCCACTGTTCCAAACATTTGGCTTGGGGAGAGGAAACATTTATGGACCCCCTGACTGCTTGCCAAAGCCTATGGACTCCTTTCTCAAAAAGAAAGGTGTTTTTTTTGGGAAAATCTATAACTAATGAAAATGCTACATTTTTATAGAAAATTAGTCAAAATAAGTGAAGCTTTTTTTTGTCTGTCCAATTCATAATCACCTGAAATTTCTCCATGGTTAAGAACCCCATACTGACAGTGTAAACTGAGGGGTGAGGGAGAAGCAGAGCCAACAGCCAGTTTCACAAACCAAAACGGGAAGGGTCCTGGGGACCACCGATTTCAGCCTTGCCACTTGACAGATGAGCAAACCAAAGGCCAGAGACAAAAAACAGACAAGGGCAGAACCACATGAAGCTGGGTATCTATAACTCCAATACACCAATGGAGCGCTTCCAAGCAGACATGAGAGGTCTCCTTCCAACATATCCAGGGGCCATGCAAAGAAGGTTCCATTTTATCAATAAGTAAACTCAAATTGAGAAGAGTAACTTGCTCTCTGTTAACACAACAGTGATTTTAGACACCATCCCACCCCTTTCCTTCTTTACACAGGTGGGGGAACAGACAAACAGTTGGCTACAGGAGCACACACCAATAAATGCTGGAGGCCAGCCTCCAAGTCAGTCTTCTGGCCCAGAGCCCGGGCCTCTTTCCCTTACACCACATGACCCGGGGCCCTGAGGCATAGCAATCTTTGTCTCTGGGACTCTTTGGATAACCCCATGAGGCAGCAGCCAAAGCTGGAGTAACAGTGACTTGCTGTCCCCTCTGTCGAGGAAGGGGAGCTACTGAATAAAAAGGCCCAGAGTTTTGTCCTTATTAGCGCTGCAACCCTGGGAAAGTCACTTCACTTCCACAGGCCTCAATCTCCTCCTCTGGCAATGGCGGGATTTAGATTAAGACAGACTGACGTCCCTTCTAACAAGAAATCTCTAACCCCAGCCCAGACCCCAAATTCTCTGGCTCTGTTTACCTGGGTGAGAGCTCCCTGGTGCTGCCCGGGGCTCGCTGCCTGCTGCGGTGCTGCCGTTGCATAGCTGGTAGTCAAACTGTACTGGCCTGGGGAGCCATAGCTTTGGTACACATTCTAGGAGACAGGCCAGCAGTCAGTGGGGATCCTAGCATGGACTCCACCGTGACCCCTCCCTCCAGTCCCCAGCACTCACCATTGGGTAATAGTAATTGTAGGGGTAGGCATAGTTGTACTGCTGGTACCACTGGTAATACTGCTGCTGCTGGAGCACAGCTGCATCAGCCTGGGCCACATACTAAAGGAACATAAAAGTGGGGTAAGGCAAACAGTGAGGGACACAGACACACACCCTCCTTCCAGATGCTCCGAAATACACTTGGGGAAAAGAGGGGAAGGGGCCTCAAGCTCTCTGGTGCTAAGTAGAAGAAAAGTCAGGGGTCACATTCCCATCTCCCCCAAACTCTGGAGCTTCCCCAGGAGTGGCCACACCTCCCCAGGACAACTATACCCCAGTACAGGGTCTCTCCTCCCCCACCCCAGGAAGCAACCCAGGCCACTCACCTGGGCAGTAACCACTTGGCCATTGCTACTGTTCTTGGCCGAGCTGCCCGTGGCACTGGCCTTGCTGATGCTGGCCAGGGCCTGGCGAGCCTTCTCCCACTCAGGATTCTCGTGCATGGGCGTGTCCATGCTGCTCTCTCTGGCCGGCCCGCTCCCCAGACTGTACTGGGCTGCCCTGCCACAGGGGACATGACCTCATAGACTCATGAAACTTGGAGGCGCTGGGGCCAGGGGCCGGCCCAAGGCATGGACCAGGGTTCCCCCGCACAGACACTGTAAAACCCCCCCAGCCCCCCCAGACACCACGGAGCCCCCCAGGCTCCCCATGACACTACTTGGGGGACCCAGCTCCCCTGCCCTACACAGACACTATGTGCCCCCAACCCCCTAAACACTGCGGGGGGGGGGGGCCAGCCCCCTGACACTACCAGGGCCCTCAACTCCTCCCCAACCCACATGGACACCCCCGGGAGGCCACCCCGGCCCTGGCCAAGCCCCAAAGCCACTCACCACTCAGCACTGCGCTGATCACCCACATTGGCGGCCATTCGGACCTCGGGCTGGACAAGGGGGAGCCGGGGCGGCGGCCCGTGTCTCCCTGCGGGGAGAGGGAAGATGTAAGGCCAGGGCTCCCCTGACCCGCCCACCCAGCCCGGGAGCCCCAAACTAGGGACGGCCGCGACGGGACTGGGGTTCCCGAGGCGATGGGTCGGCGGGCCGCCACCCCGCCTCTGCGCCTGCGCACTAGGGCCACGCTCGCCCCCACGGCACCGTCCCCGCCACGGGAGCGCGCCTCCAAACCCCGAGTTCCAAACTGACCAGAGAGGGCGAAGGCCGCGCATGCGCAATGGCATCTCCGAGACCCAAACGCCCAAGAGGCCGGCGCCGGCCGGAAGCCGCGCATGCGCGGTGGCGCCGCCACTCCGCTGTTGAGGCGCGCGCCGCGGACGTTGGCCCCGGCCCGCGAGTGGGTGCGGCGGGGAACGGGGCGTTGAGCCCCGGCGGAACCCTCAAGACACACGGGAGCGCCGCCGCCATACCCCCTCGCCCCACTCCCGCGGCCCTGCCCAAGATGGCGGCACTAAAGGCCAGTTCACCTGACGGCTGCTGCTTCCTCCGGCGCTGACTCCAACGCGTGAGCGACGGCAGTAGAGGAGGAAGGGACGTGGCGAGGGAGCGCACGCGCATGACGTCAGCACGCCGTCGCGCGCCCCGCCCCGTGGCCATCGCGGGGGCCAATGGAAGGCCCTGGACCAGGCCCGCTCCCAAATGCTCCCCTCCCCGAGCGGCTCTTTAAAGGACTCGGAAAACCGATCAGAAGAGGTGATCCGCCCCATCCGGGCACGCCCTCCCTCTCTGAAGACCGAAGAGGGAAGGGAACGGGAAGCCTCGGCCAATGAGAGCCGGAGAGGCCGCGATGAGCCCGCCCCCGTGGCTAGTCCGGCCCCGAGTGCACCTGGGCTGGGTAGCAGGCCCCCGGATTGTACATGGAGCGGGGACCTGGAGAGCGACAGCGAGAGCGCGCGCGGAGCAGGCGGCCCCGGCCTGTCCCGGCACCTGTGGGGCGCAGGTGGAAGTGACCCGGGACCTGAGAGGGAGCAGGCAGAGAAGACCTGGGCACTGGGAGGGGGGGGGAGAGAAAGTAGGCGGAGGAGACCTGGGAGGGGCTGGTGGAGCATGAATTCAAATCCAGCCTCAGATATTAACTCTTGAGACCTTGGGCAGGTCACTTAAGCTCTACCTCGGTTTCCTCATCTGTAAAATGGGGGTAACAATAGCACCCACCTCAAAATTTTCTAAAAGCACGTGGTAGGTGCTTTGTCAGTGTTTCCCTTCCTTTGTTCCCTATGTTACCCTTATGGCAAAGGTGGAGACGTGAGCTTGGCCGTATTCCAGTTACGTTTGGAGCTGGTAGGGTGGCTGGCTCTGCCGGGTGTGTGCACAGCCACCAGTGATGGCCCCCAGCCCTCTGTCTCCCACTCTGCTTTTGCTCTGCCGCTCCTGCTCCGCCTCCCCTCCCTCCCCTTTAGAGGCTGCCTGCCCTCCGTGTGTCTCTTGGCTGTATGTGGCACTGCACCTGTGTCTGCTCCTTAGAATGTGTTCTCCCTGAGGGCAGAGTCATCTCTGCTGCTGCTGCCGCCCCTTTCTTTGTGTCCTCGGGGCTTAGTCCAGGTTAAGTGCTTGATCAGTGTTTGCTGACTGTGTGTAGACCTGGGCATGATCCTTATCAGACTCAAAGTTGGTCAGAAAAGCTGCCATGTCCTCCTGGAGGTTGAAGACACCAAGTGCCAACAGCCACCAAATGAATCACAGCAGCCCTGAAGTGTTACCAAAGATGTGTAAACAAAGGCGCTTTCTCAGTCAGAGAATGGTTGAATAAAGGGTGATAAAAGAAATAACATGAGGGAATGGGGGAAGATTTGTATTGTTAGAAAGAGAGGAAGTTTGCCCTCCACAGAAAGAAACACTTGGTAGCTATACGATTAAGAGAAGGTGCTAGGAAAGAAACATTCAAGGTCCTGCTTTAGCAGGAGAAGGGCTAAAGTAAATCCCAGGGTGAAGAGAGGTCACAGTGTTTTCTTAACTGCGTCTGTATTCTCTGATACCCCACGTGGAATTAGAGCCTAATTATCCAAACATACATCCCATGAACAGGAGGAGAGTCATATTAAAGAACAATGTGTAGTGGGAATATGCGAGGGAATTGTAGCCTGCAAAGGTTGGAACCAATCCCTACCTGGCAGAGAGGGACATTTGATAAGTTAACCCTCAAAAGGCTTGCTCTGTTTCTGTATTGGCACGCTAGCTTGCGCATTTCAGGACAGGCCGTCTGCTTCTCATGAAAAGCATAATAAGAACTTTGCTTCACCTGTTCCATTGTATAAGATTTGTTTGTTTGTTGGCCTTGGGCATTTCTAACAGTATGAACTGATAAGTGACTGAGGTAAGTGGAACCTGAAAGTCGTGACTACAACAGTGTCAGTAAGAAGATTACTCAAGAGGCAGGGCGGCTAGGTGGCCCAGTGAATAGAGCACCAGCCCTGGAGTCAGGAGGACCTGACTTCATATTGGCCTCAGACGCTTAACACTTACTAGCTGTGTGACCTTGGGCAAGTCACAACCCCAACTGTCCTGCCTTCCCCCCTCCAAAAAGAAAAAAAAAAAGATGACTCGAAGGAAGTTGAAGTTTGAGTAACTGAAAAACCAATCATGGCTCCAGAGTTCACACAATAATCCAGGCCTCCCTCTGTGAACCAAGAGGGCAGAAGGTGGGGCTGTGCTCTCACTTGTTTCATTAGGGTGTTTTTCTCTGTTACTAGGTGTAGTTCTGTGGCCATCAGGGAGATGAGCACATGACTTGTAGTTGACTTGGATTTCAGTGGGGGAGGGCTGGGCAAGGTCACCAGCCTCACTTTCTCCTCCAGAGCCATCTGGGTCCAGTGACTTGATATTCATCAGTATGAATAGAGATGACCCAGGATGCAGTAGAAGACCCTGGCCCTTTTAGGCTAAGGCCTTTTCAAGTTCTCACTTTGAGTGAGGCAAAGTCCATTCAGTGAATAGGCCTCTTTAAGAAATTACTCAAGGGATGGCCCCTTTAATTAGAAAAAGAAAAAAAAAAATCAAACTGGGAAGTGAAGACCCTCAGGATTGCTGTTCCAAAGAGAAACAGTTAACATTGACATTCCCTGTAAGCTGGGAGGCCCAAAATACAGCCACTAAGTGGAGGGACCTATTGTGCTATCTGAGCTTCAGAGTGAATCAGGTTTAAGGTTTTGTGAAAGAAGACAAAGAAAGGAAGGAATCTAGCCAGTGAACCCCAAGTTAAGTGGGAAGCTTCTGGCCATCAAATTTTACCTTCTTTTGGAGAGAGAGAGGACGAGCTTACCTAAGTAGTTGGGTCCCCATCCAGGCAGCTCAGACTACTCACAAGTGTTGTCTTTTGTTTTTGGAGAGGACAGTGGTATCAGGGACATGATGACATGCAGTTGACTTATGGCAACTCTGGAGTCTTCTCCTCCTAGCTTGATTTTTTTCTAATTAAAGGGGCCATCCTTTGACTCACTTCTTAAAGAGGCTTATCCACTGAATGGGCATTACCTCACCCTTAAGTGAGTACTGAAAAGGCCTTAGCCTAAAAGGGCCAGGATCTCCCATCTCCAAGGGTGCTGATGAATATGTGGTCACTGGATCCAGATGACTCTGGAGGAGAGAATGAGGCTGGTGACCTTGCACAGCCCTCCCTCACTCAAATCAAAGTCAACTGCAAGTGTTGTCATTCCCCTGATGTTATGGTCCTCTTCGAGCATGAAGAACAGAACACAAGTTAGAAAAGGAAAGGAAAGCCAGACACAATCTGAAAGACATCTTAGATTTAGGGAGGAGGTTTTTGGTGGTTCTGGGAAATGACTGGGTCTCCAGAACTAAAAGTCTAAGCTGTGGTTAGATTAGCATGGATGGGTAGGAAGGTCTTGAGAATGAAATTCCACCAAGAGAAACAGTCACAGTGAGGAGGAAAAAGAAGGTGTTTTCTAAATATACCAATCTGACTTCAAAAGGATGTTACTAACCAACTTGGATTTTAAAAAGACATGTGGAGGGTCAAGGATGGAAGTTGAATATAACAGTGGGGCAGGGGTTGATAAGAATGTCAGGAGGGTCAAAATTCAGAATGAGGAAAGCTAAGTAGTATAAGGAAAATCAGTCTGGAGTTTTGTCTTTAACTATTGTGAGCATGAGGCTGGGAAAGAGGGAGAGCAAAAGATGGCCAAGTGGAAGATGAAGTGAAGGAAGAGCTGCTCAGTTCTTTATTTTGTCTGGGGTTTTGTTCCTCCCAAGAAGATTTTTGTACAAGAAAGGACAGACCTAGAGAGTGCCCTTGTTAAATTCAAGTCATCAGGCCAGATGAAGTAAATCTTAGGATCCTCAAAGAACTGGTAACTATCTTTGAAAGGTGGTGGAGAATGGGTATGATCCTAAGGAACAAAGAAGAAAAATGGTCCAATTTTCAAGAAAGAAAAAAAAACAAAACCTGAGTCTGTAATTGAACTTTGATTCCTGGTCAGATTCTAGACTGGATTATTAGGAAAGAGCCCTTAGTAAGTATAATGGCAAGCAAAGAAGTAGTTAACACCTTGTTTCAGCTGTTTTAATTAACACAGAAGTAGTTAACACCTTGTTTCAGTTCATGGTTGTATCAAGTATTAAGATCCAGAACTTGTGAATCCCACAACTTGTGAACCCTAGAACTTGTGAACTCCTACAACAGGAAGAGGAGGAGCTAATGACCATATATAAGGAGAGGCCCAGGTTGGAGAGAGCAGAACTGAGAAGGGCAGTCCTGTGGTGGAGAAGGAGAAAACTTGTGGTATCCCAGCACTCTTATGTTTGTTTGTGATACTTTGTACAGAAGCCCTGGGACCTTACTGGAAGACCTAAAAGAGGATTTTTCTGGTTGTATTTTTGAAGAAGTCCTGGAGAAGGGTTTTAGAGATCCTGGGTCTTTACTGATGATTTGTATTGACCTCTTGGACCTTGTTTGTGGGTCTGTGTTGATTTCTATGTTGATGATTTCTACTGAGTTCTCAGACCTTGTTGGTGGGTCTGTTGATTTCACAGGCAGATAATGAATTGGTGATGGTGCTGGCAACGTGCATGAATGTTGTTTTGGCTCTGTTAAGCTTTGTCTTTCCAGAAACAGGAACTGCAAAGGACTTGAGGTGGACTGGATGCCTTGAGCTTCAATATGGAATGGTAAATGGATAAGGAACTGGATGAAGAACTGGACAAGGAGCTGGACAAGGAACTGGGAGCTGTCTGCCTTTGAACCCAGGTGACAGTTGTGTAGATTCGGGCAGGATCTGGGACCATGGAAGAGGAACCATGGAAGCCAAGAGCCAGCCTTGAGTCAAGATGAAAAGATTTCTTCTTGGATACCTGATGCTAAGTGAAAAGATTATGATTTACTATGACCTAGGGGTGGAGAACTTTGACCTTTGTACTTTGTGTCCATTATGTAGACAAGCCTCCTTAAGGATGATTGAATTAAAGACTTACTGAATGATTATACTTTGTGGGCAAGGAGACAAGCCTCCTTAAGGATGATTGAATTAAGGACTTACTAAATGATTGAGTTACTAAATGATTGTTTTTTTTTTAAATTTGTTTAAAACTGTGTGGCCACTTTGGTGAAAATTATGTGGCCATTTTACTGATAAGTTGTTATGTCTTAATATTGTAAATGTTGTACTTTGATTTCTGTGAATGTTTTGCCTTAATTTACTGCTGAATAAATAGAGAGTTCACTATACTGTGTATTCAGAACCTTGAAGCTGTTCACATCAGCAGTCCTCTGGAAAGCTGCTTATGCTTGGCTTGACAGTAAGGAAGTGGTAACTGTATTGATTCAGAACAGATCCAACTACCCTACTGTAAAGTCAAGCATGAACAGCTCTCCTGAAGAATGCTGTTGTGAATAGCTTTAAGGTTCTGATCACATAGTATAGTGAACTCTATTTATTTGACCCTAAACTAAAGCAAAACATTCACAGAAACCAAAGTACAAGATTCACAACAGTGTAACATAACAACTTATTACTAAGGTGGCCACATAGTCTTAAACAAAAGATACCATTCAGTCAGTAAGTCATAATCTCAATCAGTCAATATAAAGTGCCCATCTTTAGATCATATTGATTGGACACTGGCTTTCAGTCATCCTTAAGGAGCGATCATCCTTAAGGGGTACCCCTTAAGGTCTCCCACTCCTAGGTCACAGTAAGTCATAGTCTTATCAGTCAGCGATAAGTACCCAAGTAAAGGTCCTTTCGTCTTGACTAGAGGCTGACTTCCAAACTCCATGGCTCCTCTTCCATGCTCCCAGCTCTTGCCTGGATTCACAGGTAGGCATATCTCAGCTCCTGTTCCAACTTGAAGCTCACTGTGACTATTCCACTCTAAGCCCTTCAGAGTTTCTGTTTCTGGGAAGACAAAGCTTAACAGATCCACAACAATAGTTACATACATTAAGCTTAGCAGAATTACAGCAATACTCACACACATTGCCGGCACTATCGTCTCCATTTACTTTCTGCCTGTGAAATCAACACAAGTCAACAGATAGGGTGCTTCTGTCTAACAAAGTAAGACAATCAACAGATAAAATCCTTCTATTTGACAAAGTAACACAACCAACAGACAAAAATGCTTCTGCCTGACAAAGTAACACAATCACAAGTCAGCAGAGTGCTTCTGTCTGACAAAGTAACAAGCACAAATCAACACAGACAGGACAGACAGAGTGCCGACCCCACAAGTGTTCTCCCTCTCAGTCTTGCTTGGTTCCAGCTCATGCTCAGGCTTTTATATGCTCTTTGGCAAGTTCCTCCCACCTTGGGCTCTGTGTGATGGTGTTAGTTTCCAGCAAAGACTTGACACAGTCAAAGGCTAGGCTGAAACAAGGAGCTGAGAATACTCCTTTGCTTGCCATGATACCTACCCTCATTTTCTTTTTGACCAGCCTACTAGACTACCAGGAGAATGCTGGACAGAGCACCTATATTACAGCAATGGGTCATTCAAAGTTCCTCAGCTGTTATTGTGGATAAGATGGAGAGATGTGACCTGGCCACTGGTTGGCTAGACCCAAAAACTAACAGTAAGGGTTCAGCGTCAACTTGGAAAAGGGTCTTTTGAGGCTTCTAGGACCTGGGTTGGTCCATATACTGTCAAACATTGTGGTCAGTGATTTGGTCAACATGCCTAGCCTGGCACAGCTGGCATGCTTGCTAATCATATGTAGGAGGAAAAGTTAGCCCACTGGATGAGTCCATATCTGGTGAGAAGGCAGAGCTGAATCTGCTCAGATGAAATGTAAAAAGAATTGATGTAAATTCTGATGCTTTGTTTAAAAATAACACTTGGCCAGAAGGGGGAGGTGTGACTAGATAGCAGTCTGCCTGGTAAACATCTTTAGTGGGTTGGAGTGAGCTATAAGCCCACTGGGGGCCAGTAGTATGATAGGACAATCCCCAAAGTTAGTGTCCTCTTAAACCAGTGGTTCTCAACCCTCCTAATGCTGCAACCCTTTAATACAGTTCTTCATGTTGTGGTAACCCCCAACCATAAAATTATTTTCGTTGCTACTTCATAACTGTAATTTTGCTACTGTTATGAATCGTAATGTAAACATCTGATATGCAGGATGTATTTTCATTGTTACAAATTGAACATAACCCACAGGTTGAGAACCGCTGTCTTAAGCCGTTAGATGAGGCTTGGAGACAGTCCACTGTTTATTGTGACAAGGTATCACAAGGCCTCCTGCCCTGGTCTGACCACCTCTGGATTGTTGTGCCCATACAACTTGTGCGCATGTTGTACCATACTTCAGGAAGGATATTGATGAGGGAATGAGCCTAGAGGAAGGTCATCAAGACTGTGAGGAAGGGCCCCAGGCTCATACCATTAAAAGATCATACCATAAAAAGTTTTGAAGTATCTGGGAACGTGTGACCCAGAGAAGAAAAGACAGGGGAGGGGGATCTTGAGAAATAGCAAGTCACCTCGTTCTGCTTAGTCTTCAGGTTCAAAAGAATCTGAGTGGAGACAAACATTTAGGTTTTGTGTAATGAAATACTTAACAGTGAGAGCTGAAAGGGGAATGGACTGCTCCAGGAGATCCAATTTCTTTCTTACTGGGAGTCTGCTTATTTCTTGTTCAGGTAAAAGCTGGGCCAGATGCACTGAGGTCCCTAAAAAATGCTAGGACATAAAGGCAACAAGAGGTGGTCTGCTGCTGACTGGACGAGTGAGTGAGGATTTATCCCTCTGGCTCTAGACTGGGAGTAGGGCGGGGGGGAGGGGGTAGAGTGGAAAGAGACCAGGCTCTGTCAGGCACTAGCTGCACAATCCACAGTCTGCTGAATTAGCCAAATTGTTTTTCCCACTGTTTTCCTTGCCTTCCATCTCCTGCTAGGTGTGATGTGTCCCAAGGAAAGGCTTCTAGGGGCCAGGCCAATCATCTTCCATCTGCCCCAAAGTAACCACTGTGCCAGCATAAGGCATCTTCCACCTCCTGCTCCAGCCCAGTCTCCCAGGTGGGATGTGGGGAACCTTCAGCACCTTCCCTCATCACCTTTGAGGGTAGAGGAGTGGTGCCCTCCACTCAGTGATGAATATTTCATATCTGGGCATACCCTTCACATGCCAGTGTCTCTAATCTCTTGTAGATCACCATGCAAACCCCATTCCTCACCCCTACCAGTTTCCATTCTCATCCTTCTCAATCCTTCCACCCAAGTTTCATCCTAACTTCACCCAGCCTTTCCATTGTGCACTCTGGAATGCCTGTTCTGTAAGCAAGAAACTCCCTTTCATCTTGGATCTGTTTCTCTCCCATTCCTGCCATGTATTAGTTCTTACTGAAACTTAGCTCTGCTCTAATGGCAAAGCCTCCCTGGCCACCCTTTCCAATACACGTTGCATTTTCACTCCTTCTCCCTAGTTTACTTGTTGACGCAGGTGAGTTGGAATACTCTTTACTCCTCATTGCCATTCCCATATTCTCCGTCTTCCTCCTTCATGCAGTAACCTCTCTTTTTGAGATTCATGCCATTCACATCTACCACTCAATCAAAATTCTGGTACCTGTTGTCTGTAGACTCCTAGGTTATTCCCCTCCCTTATTCAATGAATTCAGTACCTGGCATGCAGTTTTTCCTTCCTCCCCAACTCCTTCCCTCATACTAAGCACACATATTGATTCTCTTTCAAATACCCTAACCAGTCAGCTTCTCAACTTGCTCGCTTCCCATGAGCTCCCCCTCCACCCCACCTCAGTCACACACAAAGATGGTCATGCCCTTGATCTGGCCATCACCCACAAATGTACCAAATCCACATACAGGAATCTGAAATCTACTTACCTGACCCTTATCTCTTTAACTTTTCCCTTGCCTTCCTGTACATAACCAAACTTTTCATCTTCATTGTGACCTCCAGTCCCTTGACCCCTCAATTTTCTCCTAGGATATCATCTGTGCATTAGTCATTCTCTCTTCTCCCCATCTGGACTTCTTCATGAACCAATTCAACTCTATATTCACCTTTCTTAACTCTTTACCTCTCTTTATCATATTTCCAATTATGTCCAGTCAAGCCTTAGATCATTCTCACCAGTCATTGCTTTCACTACTACACACATACTGCTGAGTGAAGGTGGAGAAAATCTGACTGGGTCGACTACAGATTTATGTGGGCCCTCTTTGCTGCCAGGCAATTCTACTACACTGCCGTTATCAACTCTCTCACTCTTCTCTGCAGCTCTTACAAAACTTTTCAAATCTCCCATGGCTCCCCTCCACATACTCTCTCAGCTGAGAACTTTGTCTCATATTTTACAGAAGAAAATTGAGACCATTCATCATGAACTCCCCTCTTCTCTCTTCTTTCTCATCTATCACTCAGGTGCCTTCTGCTCTCTCTCCTCTTTGATCCCTGTCTCACGTAATGAAGTGGCCTTACCAAGGTTAACCACTTTACCTCTTCAAGTAATCTAATTCCATCCCATCTCCAACAACTTTTCCTTTCTGTCATACCTATTCACTTATCTTCAATTTCTCTTTCTCTACTGGCTCATTTCCTACTGTCTACAAACATGCCCATCCCCATCCTGAAAAAACCTCACTTCATCCTTCCATCCCCTCTACTTATCGTCCTGTATCTCTCCTGCCCTCTGTGGCTAAACTCCTTAAAAATTAGGGGCCTCCCCTTTCTCTCCTCTCACTAAACTAGTTTGGATCAGAGGAAGAGTGTAATCTCTAACGTGAATTTCAGCACGGTATTTGACCCTGTCTGTCCTTATAAATATGATGGAGATCCAAGCTAAATTACAGTGCAGTTAGTTGGATTTAGACTGGTTAAACTATCAGAAGCAAGGAGTCATAATTAATGGATTGTCTCCCTTCAGAGTTACTAATCTCTTAATTGCTAAATCTGATGGCCTTTTCTCAGTCTCCAGATTCCTTGACCTCTCTGCAGTCTTTCACACTGGTGATCACTTTCTCCTCATTAATACCTATCTCTCTAGGTTTTCAGGACACTCCTCTCTCCTGGTTCTCCCCCTATCTCTCTGACCACTCCTTCTCTGTCTCCTTTGCTGGATTTTCCTCCAGTGGCGCCTCTGAACCATAAGCGTCCCTTAGGATTCTATCCTGGGTCCTCCTCTCTCCTCTGAGCAATACTACTTTTTTCCTTGGTGATCTCATCTACTCCCATGGATTTTAATCGCCATCTCTGCACTGATGATTCTCAGATCTATCCATCCTGCTCCAATCTCTCTGTTGACCTCCAGTCTCAGATCTCCAGCTACCTTCTACACATCTTGAATTGGATGTCCAAAACAGAGCTTGTTATCTTTCCTTCTCCTCTATTCCCTATAGCCGGAGAGGGCACCACCATCCTGCCAGTCCCTCAGACTCACAGCCTAGTAGTCATCCTGGCCTCATACTCTCATCTCCCATATCCAATCTGGCATGGCCTCATCAGTTCTGTCTTTGTACCAGCTCTCCTCTGACTCTGTCCTCCTCCCCACGCCCCTCCCGGAAGACCCTCATCCCTTCACACATGGTTTTTGCAATAACATATGTGGGGGTCTGTCCTTCTCAAGTCTCTCTCCACTCCAGTCCATCCTCCATTCAGCCACTAGAGTGATTTTCCTAAAATGCAGGTATTGTGTCACACACACTCCCCCACAGTGAACTCCAGTGGCTTCTGAAAGACTCTGGAAGTGGTCAATAGAAAGTGCTCTGTTTGGCATGCAAGGCCCTTCATAAGCTGCCCCTTCCTGCTGATCCAGGGACACGGGCCTCTCTGGGCTTCAGGCACTCTCCCTGGCTGTCTCCTGTACCTAGAATGTGCTCCCTCTGCTCCAGCCACTCACAGCACTGGCGTCCACAGGAAACCGTCCCTGGCCCTTCTGAATCCCACTCACTTCCCTCTGACCATCAGGTCTTCCTTACCCCTCATACAGTTTGCATGTCGTCTGCCCCGTTAGACCGTGAGCTCCTCCAGGGCAGGAACCCTCTTTAGCATGGCATACAGTAGGTGCTTAATAAAGAATTACTGATGAGTTGATTCTCCCTCCTTTCCCCCTGAACCCTGTGGCACCCTTCCCTCCCAGGGGACTCTGGCCCTTGGGGGGGGGGGAAGGGGGTCCTCGCCATCCTCCTCCTTCAATTTCCTGTACATACTTAGCCTGTTTGGGGCCCATGTCCCCCAGAAGAAGGTAAGTTCCTTGAGAACAGGGACGGTCCCTGCCCCCAGTCCTAGTATAGCACTTTTAAAAGAGCCGGTATTGTGAAATATTTCGATCAGTTGATCAATAAAACATTAAACGCCTCCCCTTTGCCAGGCACTGTGCTGAGTGCCGAAAGTATTTCCTATTGATCATAGTTCTGGAGCTGGTGGAGACGGCGCAAGCCATATAGTCCAGCCCTTAGTTCTACAAATGAGGAGACAGATGCCCAGGGAAGTGAAATGACTTGCCCAAGGTCACACTAGTAGTGCCAGAAGGATTCAAAGCTGTGTTCTACTGACTTCAGGGCCAGAGCTCCAAGCTGTCCCCCAGGCCCTGGACCCCCTGAGGGGAGAATCAATCCCTCACTAGGCACTTAGAGTTTAGGGCACAAATACAAATCTTAAGCGCTTCCTATCCTTAAGGAGCAGGAATTCTTATCGGGGCCATGCTGAGTCCTTTCTGTTCCTCCAATAGAGCAATAGACCTGCTGATAGCAACTCGAGGGAAATAGGGGAAGGAGACCCAGATCCTGATTTTTGTCCCAAGTTAAGGGGGAAAGGGATTTGGAGATCTGTATCCAGTCCTGGGCATGAAAGAGGCAGAGGAAGAGACCCATGGCCAGTGATGGGTGCTGAAGGGGGACAGAAAGGAATGAGGCAGCAGTGGAGAGCACCAGAAAGCATCAGGCAGATCCTTGACTGGGTCCTGAAGGTGGGGTGCAAGGGAAGGAAGGAAATGGAGATTTGCTGGGCTCTGAGGGCACAAAGATTCATGGCTGGGGCTCTGAGCTGGATATCAAAGGCAGAAAGGCTGAGGAACTGAGATTTGCCCCCTTGGGGGTCACCAAGAGGGTGCAAGCTAGCTGTATGAGCTGATTTTGAAGACATGGATGGGGTAAATGGAAGTGGGCACTGGTGATGATACATCAAAAGTCCCACAGAGATGATCTAATCCAACACCCTCATTTTACAAGTGCAGAAACTGAGAGCCATTGTATCTTGGTGGTTTGCCAACACTCATAAAATTAGCAGCAGACTCAGCATTGAAACCCACACCCTCTGCCTCCAGATCCAGTTGTGTTTACTGGGGAGCACACTCTGAAGAATCCTATTACCTTGTATAGCCCGTGCCGGTGAGGCTTTGAGAGCCACTTGATAGTAAAACTTCTTTTGCTAGGAAGGGACAATGTTTCTCAATAGATGGGCTTCCTGGAGAAGGTGGAATTGGGGTTGAGCCTTGATGGTTGGACAGAAACCAAAAAACAACTCCAGACACGTGTAAAATAAAGTCTTTTTTATTTCAAATCTGAGTTAGTGGTGCTGGTTCTAAGCACAAGTTGCTCTGGGCCCAAGGACTGGAAGGAATGGGCCAGGGGGAGGTTCTCCAGGGCAGCTGCTTCCAGGAGGGCCCTGAGCTTCCTGGCTTGCATCCTGACTGGGATCCCTGGGCCCAAGTCTTGAATTTTGGTTAGGGAGGACAGGGAACTATCTTCTGGTCACTTCCTCAGGACAGAAAGGACTCAGACTCTCCTGAGCCAGGCAGAGTATGGCAGTGTTAGTCATCATAGCTAGAAGAATCGTGGCAGGGAAGGGGGATCTTCTCTGGTGGGTGGGCGGTTCCTGGGGATGAAGGGTCAGAGAGCTTAAGGGCTGAGACAGTGATGTGGATGGTAAACAGTGAATTCAGGAGACAGAAGGATGGGAGGACGGGCCAGGAGACTGAGCAATGGACAGAGTAAGGGAAAGAGAGACTAAGGGTTGGTCACAATGGGCAAAGGGGTGGATAGAGAATCTGATGGAGAAAGGAACAGACAAGATTTAGGGATGGAAGATAGAGAGGCTGATGGACAGAGAGAATGGGGTACAGAGGGATATGTTAGAAGCAATCCAGGGCTAAATGGGACAGAGGAGAAGGGAAAGTGCAGCTGTGGCTCACCAGAGGTGGGGGTAGCAGACCCAGCCCAAGGAGGGAGTCTCAGATGGACGACTGCCACTGGACAAAACGTTTTGATTCCTGTTGGCCCAGAGAGGGGAAGAAAGAGTTAACAAAGCACTTCAGGAGATACTGTCCCCTATCCCACAGTAAGAAGTCCAGCCCCTAGCCCCTGCCCCATAGGGACTCAGTCTCTGCCCCCTCAGAAACACAGACATGCATCTGATTTCCCATCTTCCCCTTCTCCCCCACAGTGCATGCCCGCCTGGGAACCCAGGTGTCCAAGTGCCCCACATGCCTGAGGGTTGAAGGGATCGTCATCTTCTGGGTCGTCATAGTCGTCGCTGGGGGGAGCGGGGCACAGAGCTGGGAAGGTGGCAGGAGGGGAAGTTCCCTCCCCTTCTGATATATGGGGACCCCCAGAATACTGTGTTCCCTTCCCAGACCCCTGTGCGCCCTCCACCTCACTGCCTGGCAATCTGAGGAGTCCTATACACCACCTAGTCTCCCCCTTCTCTTTTAGGGGAACCTCCCAAAACAGGCCCCTTTAGCCTTAAAGGGAATGGTCAAGGCTCTGTCCATGATGCTGTACTTGGGGAACCTAGCTAACTCAGCCACCCTCTCCCAGTCTCCCACTTCCAGCTGCTTACCTGGGTGGGAAGTGGGCCCAGGCACCAGGCAGGCTGCACAAAGCCGTGGCCAGAGCCAGAGCGGACAGCAGAGAGAAGAGGAGCAGGAAGAGGAGGCCCTCCATGGAGTCCTCACACAAGCCCCGCAATGCTGCCCCATAGTCCTGGGGGCAGGGGGCCAGAGGCAGGCATCAGCAAGGTGGACTCCTCCCAGTCCCCCACCCACCGCTCACTGGCAGCTTGACTTCTCCGAGCCCAACAGAGGGAGTCAGGCAGAGAAGCAGTTTGGGGCTGTTAACTGAGAGACCCACATTCGAGTCCCCGTCTGACTCTGGACTCACTGTTTGACCTTGTTGAGGCCCTGCCCTGCAATGGGCCTTAGTTTCCTCATTGGTACAATGAGGATCTCCAAGGGTTCATCTGACATTTTAGGATTCCTAGTATTTACTGAGTCCAGGAGAAGTCAGAGTAGGGGAAAGATCACATACATCTCATTGCAGAAGTCCAGGAAGGCTTCCTAGGGAGTGGGTCACCTGAATTGGGCAGGGGAAGATTTGGAGCTGAAGGGAGGGGAGGGGAACAGTCACAAAGAAGTAGAAGGGGTGGCCAGTCTGAATGAAGAAGGGGGCTTCACAGGAGAAAAAGGATGGAGGGGAGGCAGGTGTCAGACTGAAGGGACCTCAGGGAGGCAGGAGTGATTTCTGTTTGGGGGAGGTGGAGGGAGATGCAGGAAGCAGCTCTGGGCCTAGGGCAGGAGAGATGGGTGTGGGGCAGACTGAACCCAGGGGCTTCCAGAAAAGACTGGGGGGGGGGGGGGGGAGTAACTGGAAAAGAAAGAGGCAGAAGGCTTGGTCACCTTGTGCAGCCCTCGACAGTGCAGCAGCGCCACCAGCTGGTGAAAGTTCCCCTCTGTCACATTCAGCATCTCTTCCAGGGCCAACAGCGGCTTCTGCCTCCCGTCCAGAAGGGGTTAATGCCCAATCTAGAGGGCCCTACCCTCTCCCACAGATCCCTCCCTATGAGGCCCCTCCCCCAGGAGGGTCCCCACTGACCTGGGCTGCTGGGAACTGGGGAACTGCCTCACGTTCCAGCCCCTGAAGCTGAGAGTAGATGCTGGCCAGAGACCGCTGGGACAAGGTCAGCCTCTAGGGGAGGTGGTGAGTGTGGGCAGGGGGAAGGAGGGAGGGAGGCCAACACCTGAATCCTCTCACCCACTCAGGAGGCCTCCATTTCAAGACCCAGAAATCTGAGTCCCAGACCCTGCTCTCAGAGACAACATTAGGAACTTGGAAATCTGCATCCTTATCCCTTTTATTCTAGGCACCCAGGGGTCCAGGCCCCATTGCCCTACAACTATAGATACCCAAAGAAATTATAGAAATTCCAGAAATTACAACTCTTAGGGGGCCCTGGGGCAGAGGAGCTTGGTCCAACTCAAAAGCCAAGCCACCCCAAGAGCTTCTAAAAGATGCATTTGTCAACCTCTCAGATTGGGGAAGTCGAAAGGGAAATCCAGGAAGGAAAAGAGAAATGAGGGTCTCTTAATCTTGCTCCTCTTAGAGGCTTCAGTCTCCACACACGCCTGGCCTGGAGACTCACCTCTTGGAAGGGATTGGAAACCACCTGGTTGCAGAGGAAGTAATAGTGGAGGATTTCTGTAGAGGAGGAGGAGGAGGAGGAAGAGAGACAGAGACAAAAATAGAAACAGAGAGAGAAAACACCCAGTGAGCCTAGGGGCAGACTGCTCTCAGCAGCTGGCACCCTAAGGTTGCCCCCTTCTTACCTGGATTTAGGCCAGTTTCTTCCCTAGTCAGGTTCAAGACATAGGGATCAGGACTGGAGCAAAAATCACTGAGACCCTGAGAGAGTATAGAGAAGGAAGAGAAAGGTGCTGCTTGGACTCAAACTAAAGAGGCTGCACTCTGAGTCCCACCCCCTTTCTGGACCCAGGAATCCCAATCCCCTCCCTCAGTCTCAGATACGCACCACAGCAGCAGCTGCCTCTAGCCCCATGGATCCCCAGCTCAGCACAAGAACCAGCAGGCTCATGACTGTCATGCTAGTGCAGAAAGGAAATATTCATCCCTATTTTTCTACCAGTCTCCTTCCTTGACCCAAAGCCCTGATGAAATTCTCTCCAAAACTAGATCCTACCCAATTCGTCACCTAGAATTACCTATGCCTGTGGACAGTTCCATGGTGCTGAAGGGGTCAGTTGGTGGGTATCCCCTAAGCCTCTGAGCTCTATCCTGGACAGTTCTGTGGTGCTGAATGCTTTACCCCTAAGTGCTCCCTCCGTGTAGCGGAGAACCCTTTACATTTCTGAACTGGCAGAAGAATTTCAGTGCTTAGCAGAGTGTCTGGCCCATAGTAGGGGCTTAGTAAATGTTTATTGACTGACAACTTAAGGAACCTTTCCTGAGGCTTTTCCTAGTGAGTTGCCGGGACTCAAGCCCTACCTGGGTTAGGGTTAGCTCCCTGGTGCTGAAGGTGCGGTTTCAGGGGGTTGGTGAGAGATTCCCTAAGGTGCCTCCAGCTCAACAACTGGGTTCCTGCTTTGGGACCCCAATCTGTGAAAAGCTCCGTGGTGACCCCACACTCTGGCTCTGGAGATAGATGATGAGGGGAGGGGGATGGCAGACTTACACAATCACCAGCCACTTGCTCTGCTTAGCCAGCCCAAGGAGGGTAAAGAGGCAGACAAGGAGGTCAAGAAGCAGGAGGAGAATGTAGGCCAGCCACCTAAGAAGGGAGACATGGGAGAGAAAAGCCAAGACACGTCTGGGTTTGAGTCCCAGATCTGTCCCAGCTTCCTGCGGGACTCGAGGTGAGTCACTGCCCCTCTCTGGGCATTATGCTCCCCATTACCATAAGGGATGTCTTCCCCCCTGTGGCCCTGGCAACCCCACGTTGGCACACACCTGTACTCCTCCACAAAGGAGACACTTTCAGCCACCCGAATGGGGCTCAGGGGCACACCCCTCCAGAAAGCCAGTTCCCCCAGTTGCTGGGCCACAGCCTCAGCCTGCCTCCGGGCACCCCGGGCAGCTGCCACCAGCTCTGTCCTTGGGGCCATCACCTCCTCCAGAGTGGTCAGCTCAGACCGAACTGCTGAGCCCAGGCGTTCCACTGTTTCTGAAACCTGGAACACAGAAGACGCAGACAGGAGAGGATATTGGTGCCTTGATCTCAGGAAGAGCAGAAAAGACAGCTATTTGTGATAACTGCAGATGTCTGGGAATGAGCAGAGTCCTTGACCAAATAAAATGGCCTCTATAGAAGGCTCAAAGGAGAAGCAGATTGGTCCAGCAGCTAGTTTTGATGGAAACACATGCCATGGCAAGACATTCCAGCCCCTTTGGCTAGGTCTGGGGAGGAGTGGAGGCCCTGTGTGAGAAGGACAGCCTCTATGGCTGGTTCTGGGGTCCCCCCCCCCCAGACAACATATATGTCAGGATGAGAATGCCCTTACCAGCCGGTCGATAGAACTGAGCGTATGGTTGGCATGCAGGAGGGAGAAGCTGAGCTGGGACACCCCATCGCTGGTCTCACTGTTGCCATAGAAACCGAGTCCAATACCAGCGCTGGGAGGGGAGGGATTGGGTAGAGGACGGTTCAGCCCATCTCCCATGGCCTCCCCATCCTTTCCACCCCCTCTTCTCTAGTTCCAATGGTACAGCCCGTGGGAACCTGCCTCCCTTGGCCTGGGTTGCTGAGGCAACAGGAAGGGCTCACTCCCCCTGCCAGGGCTGTGGAGGAGAGGAAGGAGAGGTGGGAACACAATGAACTCATTGTGATGCAAATGAAGGGGTTAACCCCTTGCAGCCCAGCAAGCCTCCAACAACTCTCATCCTGAAGCCCTGGCCCTCAGAGAGCTGGCCTGCCAAGACCGCCCTGCCCCCTGCAGACCCAAGCAAGACCTCTGACCCAGCTTCCTCCTTCTAAAGGACCCAGGCTGACCCTTCCCCAGAGGCCCAGACCCCTTAGGAGACCCAGAGGGACCTAGGCGGCTGGAGCCCCCAATCAGGGAGAGACACAGAGCCCTCTTTGTGGACTGGACTCCTTCCCTCCTTTCCCAGGGTCCAGCCCCCTTCAATTCCCCAGAGTCCATTGTCCTCATCCCATTCCATACAAAGGCCCCTTGTTCATTCTCATCCCCCCCACCCCAGGCAGTGCCACTGCCTCCTGGGGTCTTTGTCCCCCTGGTCCAGCCCCTTCCAAAGGATGGGACTCTGGTATCTGGGGCCCCTAGCACTTCCCCTGCCCCCCTCTGAGCTGAGGAGGCTGGAGAAGGCCTTGGAGACCCTGCTCAGGGAGCCTAGGGAGCCCTCCAGTGTTTAGTGATGGGCATAGGAGAACCCTTCAAAAGTGCTGTGGGCCTGGGGGAATCCTTCAAGGCCTTCCTCTACAGCTCTACTGGGGAGCTGAGGAAGACCCCTGAGGCTCTCTTGTGGAGACTGGCAGGTAAAGGCTATTATAGGAAGAGGAGAAAAGCCTTTGAGGCTTTGCTGGAGGCAGGAGGGAGGGGACTGGGAGAGCCCTTCAGGATCCCATTCCTAGGGCTGGGCAGCTCTTCTAGGAATCTCTGGCCCCTCCCCACCCATGGGGTCCCAGGTACCAGCCAAGGAGAAGGGCAGCCACACAACTCCAGGTGACACAGCCTCCTCCATCTGGAGAACCTGAGGCCTCAGGGGGACCAGCCTTGGGCCTGCGGCAAGGGCAGCAGGAGCGAAGTAGATAGAGTCCCAGAACAAGCAGGTTCACAGCCAGGCCCAGCCCAGCCAAAGCTGCCACCAGCAGCAAGGCCTGAGAAGAGGAGGGAGAGAGGGTCCACAAAGCTTGCTCATGGACCTAGGGCAGACCAGTGTCCTTCACTTTCCCCATCTGGAAAATGGGAGGGAGGGGTGACTTCATGGAAGTAGAAGCCAGAGCTGGATTTTGTGTCCCACTACCTGTGACTCTGGATGGACCATGGGTACTGAAGCTCCAGGTGTGACTCTCCCTCCCTGTGAGAGTGAGAGGCAGCTCCTAAAGTGAAGAGGCTTGACCCTGACCCTGAGTCTGTGTGAGCACGAGGGAGTTTCAGCAGACCTCTTTTGTACACTAAGGTTAGCCATCACTGACATCCTGGCTTTCTGGGACCAGAGTGCTTGGCCAGTCACAGGGACAGGTGTGGTACCTGCTATTGTGTGACTGAGCTTTAGGGTGGGAGGGCTAGGGAAAGCATGGATGTGTGTCTGGTTGTCTCAAATTTCGAGTGACCTCAAGTCAGTGGCTCTGTGTGTGTGTGAATCTCCAGGTGTGAGTGTGAAACTGAGTGTAACCACATATATGACTCTGTGGCTATGAGACTACATGTATGTGACCAGGTGTGTTGTATGTGTGACTTCAAGACTATGTGTGTGTGACCAGGAGTGTGTGTGTGACTGTGAGACTGTGTGTGTGTGTGATCAGGAGTGTGTGTGACTGTGAGACTGTGTGTGTGTGACCAGGTGTGGTGGGTGTGGGTGGGTGACTGTGAGACTGTGTGTGTGTGTCCAGGTGGGGGGTGGGGGGGGGCTATCATGATCATTGCTGTCTGGGAGCCTGAACCTGGGAAGATCTCTGTGTGTGGCTGTGTCTATATGTGTCTGCATGCTAGTAAGTGTGTGAAAGCCTGGGGGGGGGGGGGGGGCCCTCCCAGCTCTTGGCTTCTTTCACTGTGACCTAAATAGTTGGGCATTCACTGCCTGGCCCCCCCTTCCCCAGAGCCCCTGGAGGCCCTTGAACCAACCAGACTTGCCTTAGCCACCTTCCCAATTAGCCTGGACTAATTAAGCAGCCTCAGAAGACCCACGAGTCCCTGCTCTCATGACCCGCCCCAGCTCCCCCCATATACACATATCCAGGTCTCCCACATCCACCCAGAAAAATCCCACTGCTTCCACCTCTACCTTCCCTCCCCCAAGGGACCCAGGTTTCTGTCTCCCAGCCCTTTCCTATGCACGAGGGACCCAGGTGCCTGAGCTCCCAGTCCTCTTGTCTCAGGCACCAAAATGCCCCTGCCCCTAGCCTCAGCCCCCTCTGGGACTAGGCATGCCCTCCTCTGGGGACCCAGCTGTCCCCTCACAGCTCCTCCCTCCTTCACAAAGACCCCCCCCAGGTCCCTCAGTCCAGCCCCCTCCAGGACCCCTGTGTCCACCACACCTGCTGGTAGTCCTGTTCCTGGGGGGCAAAGGTGCTGGCCACAGGTCGGAGCTGAAAGTTGGTGTGAGGTACCTGGTGGAGCAAATGGACCCAGCCTGAGGGCCGGAAGCCCGGGGGTGGCCCCCCCATGGCCTCCTGGCCCCCAGAACTGCTCCGAGCGGGATGTGCTGTGGAGCTGAGGAGATGGCCCTGGAGGAGAAGGCAGAGAAGGCAGAGGAGGAGAAAACAGGGCTGGGGGGAGATTTGGGGAGTGGGAGGTGCCAGCTCTTGGGTGGGAGTGGCCAGGGCTCCCCCTGGTGGCCACTGGAGGTTTCACACCTAGCTGGAATGGCCAACAGGGAACCAACGGCTCCGGGTCCCCCAAAGATCCTAGGGAGGAGATTGGGACGGGGCAGGGGAGAATCATGCTGCCAGAGGAGGGACTGGGGGCCCAGAAGGGGTTCTCTGTCTTGAGGAAGAGCTTGGGGGCGTCCCTTCCAATAGAACCCCATTCGCAAGATCATAGACTCATGGGGAGGATACTGCCCTTAGGGGGAGAGAGACCTCCAACCCTCTGGATAAGGGAGGAGGAAGAAAGCAGATAGGACTTTAGGGGAGACCCCACCCCGGGAGGCTCTTCAAACCTAGGGGAGACCTTCAAGGCCCTGTTATGGGGTATAGGGAGAGGCCTTCAAGGCTCTGTTCTGAGGATGGGCAAGGCCTTCAATGCTCCTGCCTTGGAGGGGAGGGAGCAGCCCAGTTCTCCGCCCAGCCCTCCTCCTCTTCACCCCTTCCTCCACACACAATCCAGATTATTGGGGAGGGGGGTGTAACCACAGAGTACTGCAGAAGAAAGAGCTTTGGTACCCCGAGGGCGGAGCTCAGTGGGAGGGGGAGTCGAGGGTGAGAGAGTGGAGAGCGAGGAAGTAGGACGAGGGGTAGACTAGAGAATCCCTCCCCCCCCCCCACCCCGGCTCCTCTTCCCCGCCCACGCCGGAGGATGCGCGGGTCAATCCACGTGGATATCACGATGACGTCACCGTTACCGGCAGGCTGGCTGCTCTGCTGAGTGGGGAGGACGAGTTCGATGGGGGGAGGGTTTCCAGCTGGACTCCCGTGTTCCTCCATGCCCTACTAGCCACCTCCTTCTCCAAGAGAGACAGAAACGACCTCAGAGACGGCTAAGGACTGAGCGAGACTGAGGGAGAGAAAGAGACCGAGAGGCAGAGATACAAGGGGTTAGAGATACGGGGGGGGGGCCAGGGCGGGAGAGAGGGACTTCACACAGAGGGGAGGGGGCAGACCCCCACTCCCACCCCCCACACAGACGCACACGCGCACACCCACACCCACACCCACACGCACTCATTCTGCTTAGAGCCAGCCCAGGCCATGTTGGGGAGGACCAGGGCTGGGGTTCTGGGGGTGGCCAAGATCTGGGTTGGCTTTGGCCAGTTCTGATGCCATGAGGGTTTTAAAGAGACTAATTTCCTCCCGTAACACAGAGGGAAGTTGAGGCCCACAGCAGTGCAGTGTTTCCAGCCAAAGAAAGCAGAGGTCGAACTGGGGCCTGAATTGTCCCCACAGGAGCCTGGTCACTTGTCTACTTTGGGTCCCCTCTCTCCAGTGCTGTGGCCCTCTGCCAGCAACCACACCCACCCACCACCCCTCCCTTTCTCCCTCCCCTGAGTGCTGTTGAAATGTGACTGACTTGGATGGGGCTCTGAGGCTGGGGCTGATTACAGATACATCCTGCACTTCTGATTTTCTCAATAACCGATCATCTTCCTCCATCATCCCAGGATCTGGGGCCTCACCATGTCCCTCACTCTTAATGCCCTGCTGTGCCTCTGTGAATCCTGGGCAGGGGGAAATTGCAGCACCCTATCTGGGACTCTCTAGGCTGGAATGAACCTTAAAAGACCAGCAAGTTTGCCTGAGACCCTTGCTCCCCCTTAACTCAGCCCAATGAAGGGAAATGGCTCGTCTCAGCACACAGCCAGGCCTTGGACCCTGGTCCCCTGGTGCCCAGCCAGCCCATCTCAGACCAAGCCCCAGGCCAGGCCTCTGGGCCCTCTCTGAATTTGGTGAGGATACAGGGACCTGTATCGCTGTCAGGGCTATGTGGAGGAGTGAGGACAGGGGAGCCTGGCCTGGTCTGAGGAGGGTAACCCAAGGGGCCACTGAGGCAGCAGCTGACAGGGACAGTGGGGAGCCAGGACTTCAGGTTTTTTGAGTCTCTTCCAAAACCAGTCCCCAGAATGACCCTCTGGGCTGATCCAGGCTCTCTGGTCCCCAAGGAGGATGTGAATCTTCAGGGCCCAAGACATCTTGAGGCTGATGGGGCCAGGCTATGTCAGAGGCTGGGGATGGGTTGTCTTCCTACTTGCTGTAGCAGAAAACATTGAGGGTCCCCATGTCTCTGCCAGAGCCAGCGATTTCCTTGGTTAGAGGTCAGGATGTCCCCAAGCTATTGCTGTCCAGTGAGGGGCTGGGCCCTACACTCCCCAGTAGGCCAGCCCTTCAGCCCAACCCAGCTCAGGCCACAGATGGCACAGTACCCTCAAATGTGCTCCTCCTCCTGCCTCTCCCCTCTCTTCCATCCTTTATCAGGGCCCGGTTCCCTATAGGGAGACAGATCTAATTTGGAGCCAAAGAGAAGATGGCAGGCCCAGCTCTGACCATGGGACAGAGGGGTGTCAGCCTGGTTCTTCGAGAGGGAAAGGGAGGGGCTAGAAGGTCTATCTGTGTGAAAGCAGGAGAGGGAGAGGAGGAGGGACCTCACACACACACACACACACACACACACACACACACACACGACCAGAGCCCAGGTTTGGGAGGGGGCTTGAATGGACAGATGCCTGAACCTAGAGTCAAGAATACCTGAGTTCAAATCCAGTCTCAGACACTTGCTAACTGTGAGATCCTGGGCAAGTCACATAACTCCCATCTGCCTCAGTTTCCTTATCTCTAGAATGAAGATAATAGTAGCACTTTGCTGGCCAGATGATCGTGAGGACAAAATCAGCAATTTGTACAACATGATGCCTGGCACGAAATGCTAGCTATCGTTCTTACTCCTGTGGCACAAGGAGGGGCTCAGTTACTGGTGTGCTAGTAATCAAGAGGGAGAAGGGGTTTGGGATTTCTAATGAAATCCGTTCTAGGTTCGTTGTCAGAAAAAGAATTTACTGGACTCAACTGTCCTTCTGTAGAGTCATAAAAGTTTATTGTTTCACTGAGGCAAGGGGTGCAAGCTGAAAGGGATTTAAGGCAGAGTTAGCTTTTCAGCAAAGCGGGCAGGGGGGGAAGATAGAAAAAAGACCTACAAGGTGCTGGGGGATAGAGGTGTCATTTTAAAGGCATAAAACTGTCAGTCAGAGGCTCATTATACTAATTAGGTGGGAAAAGGTGGGATTAGGGAGGAGTCTGGGAGTGGTTAAGTGCTTAAAAGGCCATACATTTTTGATACCAACTGTG
>CM053588.1:16411049-16504188 GCA_028646515.1 Pseudochirops corinnae
TTGAGAGGGGGGTGTGGGGGGGGGTGATTGGCTAGGCATGGAGGGGGACGGAGAAGAAGGAGGCTGCTATACAGGGAGCATCGTATAAAAACTTCTGGTACAAGGCAAGGCCAAGATTCAGGACCCTGGCCGGGGTCCAGGGAGACACGGCCAACTCCTGTGGGTCGTTTTACAGACCGATAACTTCATCCAGGTCCTCCTCAGAGCCGAAGTCCGGCTGGGAGGTGAGCAGCTCACCATTGGGGGCACTCGGGGCAGCTCCTGCGTCTGCCAGGGCTCCACGATCCATCACCCCTAGCACCTCCTCTAGGAGGGAGGGCCCCAGATCCAGGTGAAAGGACAGAAAAGGGTCCCCAGCGGCGGACCGGGACTCGGACTGGCTTTCGGAGGGCCGTGGGGGCTGGGGAGCAGTGGGGGGTGGCAGGGCTGGCCGCGCTGGGGACGGGGCAGCGGAGGGGGCTGGGGAAGGACCAGGGGAAGGGCCAGGGGAAGGGCCGGGTCCACCGCCCCCGCCTCCGTGGCGGCTCAGGAAGGACGTGTCCCCAAAGGCATCGCCCCCACGTCCCACATGCATGGTATGCCGAAAGTCACCCAGGGGAGCTGAGATGGCGTCTCGGTCCAAACGCTTTTTGGGCAGGGCTGGGCCCAACTGTTTCAGGATGGGCATCTGGGAGGAGAAGAGAGGTTCAGGACAGCGGGGGGGGGGGGGGGGGGTGAGGGAGGTGGAGCAGGAAAGGTCACTGAAACCCTAGGCTGAGAGCTCCCCTGCTCATTTCCAGTGGGAGAACGAGAGGATCCCCCTGGAGGGCCTGGCTCCCCCAGGAGTCCCTTTTCTCTCTTCCTCCCCCTTGGGCAGCTTCTCTACTTCCTCCAGCTGCCTCACCTCAAAATCCTCCGCCTTCTCCACGTGTCCTTGGGTCACCCCCTCCCCCTACAAACATCCCAGTCCCTCCCAGGCGGAAATCACACCCACCTGGATCCCGCTGGACTGGTTCTCCAGTTCCAGGAGAGGGCTGGGGGGTGGGGAGCCTATCCTAATCTGAGCACCCACTTCAATGTCCCTACCCTACCCCCCCCCCCCCGCCCACGTGGCTCCTTTGCCCAGGGGCTGGGCCCATCCATCCCACTGTCCCCCTTACTCTTTAGGGGGATCCTTGGACCCCTGGAGGGTTCTCAGTCCTGGCCAGGTCCACTCTGCTGGGGCTGGGACCCCTTGAGTCCGACACCAATTCCTCCTCAAGTACCCCCTCCCTTCACCTGGCAAAAGGAGAGCCAGTAGGGACCTCAGGGAGCCAGGCGTCTGAACCCCCAGTCCTTGCTCCACTCAGTGACCCTGGCATCCAGCCTACCAGCCACCACCCCTTCAGGGATCCAGGTATATGAGTCCCATCCTACCTGGCCAGGCCCAGCAGAAGGTCAGCCCCAGTTTGAGGGGGCCATAGTGGGAAGGGAGGCAGGAGCAGGAGCGGAGCCGGAGGATCAGGAGCCTACGCCCAGTCTGGCCCCTCTCGGGGTTGGGAGGGTTAAGTCCCTGGCCCCTCCTCCCCATCCCTCCCTCTGTCAGCCCCAAAAGTTTGGCTCTGGGATTTAAAGGGCCAGCTGTCCAGGAATTCCCCCCAGGGTGCTGGACCGCCCTCTGATTAGGGATGAGGGCAAGGGGGAGGAGGCTGAAATTTCTCTAGGGGCTTAGGAGCTAAAGGAGTCTTTGAGTTGCTGGATGAGATGCTTCAAAGCCCCTCGGACTTGCCCCTCCCCCCACCGTGCCCCCACTGCTCTGCTTCCTGGCCTGGAATTTCCTGGAGCCTGGGTTGGGAAAGAGTAATGGCTTCCACATTCAACTGATGGGGGATGGGGGTGGTACTAGACAGGATGATGTGGGAGGAAGAGAAGAGACCCAGAGTCAGAGGAGAGACAGCTGAGCGTCCTTCCAGGGCAAGGAGCACAGATCTCCCCAGCCTCCCTGCATCTGGGAGCTTTGGAGAATGAGGGACAGCAGTCAGTCCTGAGATCCCTCCCTTCCCCTTTCTATTTCCATCCTCCTCCCCAGGAAGTCCATCTCTTTTCTGAGGGATCACCCAGGATCTGCTCCCTACCTCCAGCCTCCCGATTGAGAAGCAGGGAAGAGGGCCAAGCTCTGCCCCTCACCCACCCACTCCCTCATTACCAGGGTGATCCCTAGACAAGTCACTCCTCATATTCTCTGGCTCAGAGGGGTCTCCAGGGTCTTTTCCAGCTCCAAATGCTCTCTTCTTTCTCCTTTTTGTACAGGTTCTGGCTCTCCTTTTCTGTCTCTCTGGGGCCTGACACAAGGAGCCTGGGGTATTTTGGGGGAGACTTGCTCATTCACTGGGGCATAAGAGGGAATGGGGAGTTGGGGCTGTTGGGCTGGAGGGGAGACGCTGTCTTGGACTCTCCTCTCCCTAAGCTCACTAGATGGTGGCAGATCCCGGGGTTGGACCTGGAGAGTGCATAAATCGGAGACAGGACTCAGGAATCCCACATTCTCCCAACACAAGCCAAAGGGACATCATTTGGTCCCATCCCTCCTTTACTTGAGAAAGAAGAAAGCTATGGGGAGGAGATACTTAAGGAGCAGAGCCATGACCCCCAGGTCCCGCTTACTGGAGCCCCCAGCTCAGAGCTAGGAGGGGCTCAAACATCTCCCCATTAGACAGAGCAGACAAGTGAGGCCGGGGAGATGGCATCTCCTCCTTGACTAGCACCCAGAGCCTGGCTCCCAGCCCTGGCTCCTCCACCCTTCATGTTGGGCCTAGATCTTGCCCTATGCTATGGACCAATGGCAACCCAAAGGCCTTGAACAAGCCTTTATGAAGTGTCTCTTCTGAGCCAGCTTGATGTTGGGGATACAAAAGCAAGAAAGAGGAAAGGTCTGGGGGCCCGAGGGTCCTTTCTGACTGCTAAGTCCCTGAGGCCACTAACTGGGTGGCCTTCCCTTCTCAGTTTCCTCATTTGTAAGACAGGGATGAGCCCTCTCCCTCCTGCCTAGGCAGGACAAGTGTCATTCCGGCCATAAAGTTAGCGGAGATGGATGGGAGCTGTCGTTAGCAGTTGGGGGAGGGGGGAGGAAGGAAGAGAGGAAGAGCTCCCTGATCCTCTTAGAGTCTAGAGAGCTGGATTCAGGGTCAGGTCAGGGAGGGCTGCCTGCAGGAGGTGGGTCCTGAAGGATGGGGAAAGGATGCAGCATTGCTTTTTGGGAGATGTCCAGTCAGAAGCAGTAATAGTAACTTAAGTGGGAGGAAGATCAGAAGAGAGGCCAGAGGGAAGGAGCTGCCTGAGGACCCAGTGGAGGGTGTAGAGGAGGGGGCTGGAGGAGGCTCCAGCTCCATAGCCTTGAGCAAGTCTTCCCCTCCCTAGGCCTAAGTCCCTCCCTTGGTAAAAGAAGGATGTGCATTGGTGTCTAAATGCCCACTTAGCATTAACTTGGAAACTCTTTTGGAATGTTAGGTGGAGACTCCCTGTAGGAATAGATCTGTGGTTCTGTTTGGAACTGAGAAACTCTTCTTAGCCCCTAGTCCTTGAGGAGGACTTAGATCCAGATATGGATGGATGGATGGATGGATGGACAGATAGACAAAGGGACTTACCAACATTTCTCTGTACTTTATGAAACTGAGACCATAGGCAGGTTTCACAGACACTCCCTCTTCCTCTGCCCCAAGCCTTTAGGTAGCCCCTTAGGACTTCCTGAGGCACCTTCCCCTCACCTCCCACCCCCAGATCAGTCTCTGTGGATCAGTGATATGGGACCAGGATCATTAGGGAGGCAATCCCTTCTCCTGTGGAACTGTTGGTCCAGAGGCTTGGAAAGGGGCCCCTGAAAGTGGGTAGAATTCCACCCTCCAGGCTTGCCAGGCTTCGGCCAGAAGTCCCCCCAGAGCAACCACTACCAGTCCAGCCAGGACCAATCGGACAAGGTTGGACACAGTATAATCCTGGGAGCTGGGACCTGTAGGAAAAAGGCTATTACTGGCTGAGTACCGAAGGATGGAGCCTTTGAGACATAGCTTGGAATTTAGGCTTTGTTCTTGGATAGAACCTCTGGCTTAGGGGTCCCCCTTTAGCTCAATAAGTTGGCTGATACCCAGGTGCATTGAGGCAGCCAAGCTCTCAGCTCTTCCCAGTTTTCTGGACACAGGGGCTCTGAGTCAGAAGGGAGGCAGGGATAGGGAAATGTGGAGGTCCCCTCCCTCTAGAGGTGGGAGGTCTGGCTAGCTCACCTATTGGGATGTCCAGCTTCTCTGGGGAAATGTGGGGGGGTGTGGGAGCTCCTGGGAATGGGGAAGAGAGAAGGGGGAGGGTTAGGGGCTGGCCAACCTAGGTCCTTTACCACCCACAGCCTGAGTATCCTTGCTTCTGCCCATCATCAGAGGGAACCCAGAAGTTCAGTTTGCATGAGCTCCTACAGATCACTGAATCTAAGCCCCTTATTTATACAGATGAGGAAATTAGGGCCCAGAGAGAGGAAGGCTGTAAAGCTGGATGTCCTGAGAGCAGAGCCATGTACTCAGATGCCTCTCTCAGGGATCTCCCAGACCCTTCTCCACTCCTTTGCCTCACCTTGCCGCCCCCTGCGAGGTCAGCTGACTAGTGAGACTTAGGGGTACAGATGCCCACCTTGGGGAGCCTTTGGCCTGGAACTTGGAGGTCCCCTTACTCACCGGCAGGAGTGTTTGACTCTGTTGGGGAGAGGGTTTGAGGGATTCCTAGGAATAGGGAAAGTAAAAGCTGTCTTTCTTCTCTGTCTCATGTCCCGGTTTCTTTTCTCCCTCAGCCCTGCTGATCCAGAACCAGAAGAGATCTCAGAGAACAGAGCTGGATGGAAGCTAGCTCTCCCATTTTACAGATGTCCCAGAACAGTTAAGGGGCATGCCACCGAATCTCCAGCCAAATTCGGACCCAAGTTTGGTACCAAAGCCAGGCCTATTTCCACTCCTCTACACTGGCTCCAGATCGTCCTGTCCCAAGTCTCTCTCTGCTCTCCGCTCAGCTCAGTCTGACTCAGCTCAACTCAATTCATTGAAGCTTAAACCAAGAAGCCACAATGCACTACTGTCCAAGAAGCTGGCCAGCCTTGGGCATGAGGTGTTCTATCCATGCTGAGATCTGAAGATCCCTGTCTCTGTCTTAGATCCCCGAGGACAAGTCACTCCTCATGTCCTCCAGCTCAAAGGGATCTCTGGCGTCTTTTCCAGCTCTAAATGCTCTCTTTCTCCTCTTTGGCTTTCTGGTCTCTGCTGGGGTGGGGCCTAGATCTAGTAGGGGGGTGCTGAGGACTGCTGGGCTGGGGATCCTTTACCTTTGACCCTGAGCTCCAGGGGTTCACTGGGGGCCGTCCACAGGTAGGGGAAGTGACTGTCAAACCCATAGCATTGGTAGGTGCCTTTGTGGCTGGTGGTCACTGCAGGGATGGGGAAGTGGACAGGAGACATCCCTTCCTGGGTCTTCCAGATGCCTGCTCTTCCCTCCTTGGCTATGGCAAACATATTAAAGCCGAATTTGGAGCTGCAGGAGAATGTCACATTCTCCCCAGAAGACACCTCAGTTCCGGGCAGGATGGAGAAGGAAGGTTTGTCATACAAGCCTGGAAAGGAGGAGATGGAATGTTACAGGGGAACTCCTGCTCCTGGTGAGCTGTGTCGCTTTGTGCAGGTGTCTATGTGCATGTACCCAGGCTCAGTCTTCTTCCTCTTACTGGAAGATACCCTTCCCCCACCTCTGGCCCCTCTCCCTGCTGCCCCTGGGCCCTCCTTCCCCCACCCCACCTCCCAGGTTTCGAGGCCTGGTGGTTTCAGCAGATTTCCCCTCACCTGTCACCACCAGCTCCAGCTGGTTGCTGGGCTGTGACCAATAGCTCCCATTCCTATAGGAACATCTGTACCGGCCTGCGACATTGGCCAAGGCACTGCCCAGGGGAAATCGTGCCCTGGCTTCTGGCCCTGGAAGGCCAGGCTGGTCCTTATAGTCACTGGGGGAGTCTAGTCGCTCCAGGCGGTACATCTCAATTCCAGGGGGACCTTGGCACCACAGGATCACGTCTGTGCCCCAGGCAACCATGGAACGAGGCTTTGCCCAGAGGGTGGGTTTGGAGAGTGTGACTGGAAGAGAATGACTCCAGAGCTCCAGGGCTGTGGCTGCCCCCACTCCTCCCCACCCCCTCCCCAGCCTTCCTAGCCCTGGCATCCCTCCCTGGCTCTTGTTGGGCAGGTGGGGAGGGGGGTACATGGGGGATGGGGCTGGCGCGTCGAGGGGAGCAGCCGTCTGTGCTGATCAGGGAGAGGGGCTGGGGGGTGAGGGGGCTCACCTGTACGTGCTGTGATCCCCAGGCTCAGACACAGCCCTATGGGAGAGCATCTGGTGAGACACAGAAAGATTTCTCTCCCAGAGATGAGGGGATGTCCCCTGGGCTTTGACTCCTGGGCTTCCTAGGGCCTCCAGGAGTCAAGAAATATTTGCTGGAAGGGACCTTAAGATCATGGAGTCTGACCCCTAATTTCACAGAAGGGGAAACTGATGTTCAGAGCAGGAGAATGATTTGCTCACGGTGGCTCAGTTGGTCTAAGTGGTCCCCCTCCCCACTCAGCCTAACCCCTTGGGATCTTCCAGCCCCCTCCCTGCTCAGCCTGCCCCCTTGGGATCTCCCAGCCCCCTCCCCACTCAGCCTGCCCCTTGGGATCTCTCAGCCCCCTCCCCGCTCAGCCTGCCCCTTGGGATCTCCCAGCCCCCTCCCCACTCAGCCTGCCCCTTGGGCTCTCTCAGCCCCCTCCCCGCTTAGCCTGCCCCTTGGGATCTCCCTTTCTCCATCAGGACCCTCTCCTACTCTCTTAGCACTCACCAAAGGAAAGTAGGGTGGGGAGAGAGTAACCCATGCTCTTGGCCAGGGCCTCCAGGGAGGTAGGAGGACAGATGGATCCTTGCCTCCTCATACCCTAAAGAGACTTAGCAAATGGGGCCCTGGGTGAGGGAGGTCCTAATCATTTGGTCTGCTTTTGGAAGGGGAGTATTTATCTCCCTGCTCAGCATTCTCCTGCTTCCTCCTGGGATGACCATGAGCTTCCTCCTCAGATGTGTCGCTCTGCCCAAGAAGACGGGTTGTCTCTTCGAGACTCTCCCCAAGCACTGCCTGCTCTCAGTCTTGTTAGTTGGGACCCAGGCTAGACAGCAGCAAGTCTGAGGAATGGTCCTAGTCATCTGTGCGCCCCTGGCAAAGCCTCTTGGCTGGTGTCCTCAGTTTCCTCCTCGGCACTAAATGTCTGAGCTCCCTTTTGGATCTGGAAGTCTAGGATTTTCTTTGCTTGATTCTTTTCTCCCTTTTCTTGGGCTTCTTATCCCCACCCCCACTTCTAAATGGGCCTTCCCTCCTCCTTTTCCCCTCCCCTGTTCTCCCCTCCGTTCCCTTCCCCTCTTCTCTCCTCTCTTCCCTTCTCCTTCTCTGTTCTCTCCTCCCTTCCCCTCCCTCCTTCTCTTCCTTTCCCTTCCTGTCCCCTTCCTTTGCTCATATTCCCTTGCCCTCCACCCCTCCCCTCCTGGTCTCTTCCTCCATCCCTCCCCCCCATCCTCTCCTATGCCTCTCTCCCCTGCCCTCCTGGCCCCTACTGCCCCTCTGACTCATGTCTCCACAGACCAGTGGAACTTACCTAGAGAAGGTCCTGTCCGAAAGGAGGCTTAGAAATGATTGTCTCCTTCTGTTGTTTGACAGATGGAGCTCCTGAGGCTGGGCTAGGGAAGCCCATTGCTCAGAGCCATCCCCTGACTTGGGAGCAGAGCATTAGTGTAATCACAGACTCTGAGAAGTGGGGGGAGGAGGGCACTGGAACCAGAAGAGATCTCAGGGATCATGGCCCAGAGAGGGGAGGGGATGACTGAAGGTGCCTCATGTAGCAAAGACCGGGCAAACCCCTGGCGATTCCCTACAGAGGCCATCCCTGCCTTGGGTGCCCACCTGCCCCATCCTGCCTGTTCTGACTCTTAAGTAAAGCCCTGCTCCATTACACAAACAAAGCTCGGTAGATGCTTCCTATGGGGATGGGGGGCAGTGACCCCTCAGGAGTGGGGGTTAGAGGGGACTCACCTTCTGCCCTAGGCCTGGTCTCTTGGTTCTCCCTCCATTTTTAATCCCCTCCAGCTGTAGCCTTGTCTGCATTGCCCCTTTCTACCCCCTGCCCCTTCCGTGGACAGGCCTCCCATACCCCCACCCACTCCAGAATTGGCCCCAGCCCAGGTCTCAAACATCTGCACGAACCCACCATGCTGGATCTCCAGGCAGGCACCAACTTGTCAATGCATTCATCAGCACCCTGCCCCATCATGCTTGGCATTGGGCCACACCTGGGCCTACATCATTATAGATTAGGCATGTTGAATCACGTGGCACCTGCTGCTCCTCTCCCACCTGACGGCTCACCCCCCCCCCCCGGGTGAGATTGGAGATTTTCCCAGAAGAGAGTTCCCAGTGTCCTAGGGGGAACCCTGGGATGGGGAGCAGGGCTGCCTACTTTCTTGCCTTGAGTCCTCACTTGTGTGCTTCCCATTTACACAAAACAAGTTACAAAAAACACCACTGAACTAATGTAAATTAATGTATTAATATCAACACTGATGCATAATGAGCCAGAAAAAGCAGGAATGTTCTAATTATAAGGATCCACCTAGAAACCTCTGTCATACTTTTCGGGCAACGCACAGCATCTTTGGGGGAGAAGAGTCATATTCAGAAACCTAGCTGTGAAGTCTGTGAGTGGGGGCCTGTGCACCCAGGGTGAGTCAGAACTCTGGACTCCTGGCCTTGTTTCCATCTCTTTAGGGAGCAGTCTGCTCAATACCTCACCTACTGGGCAAAATACCTTGGAAAAAATTCTGTTCCCTCTTTGGTCTTCAGAGCAATCTTACTAGGGAAAGCTGCTCCACAGTATTCTCAGGGCTAAAATGGCGGAAAGCTTTTCTAGCTCATGGACACCCTTGATGGTATTCTCAGAAAATGTTTAGCTCTTTCAGAGACCGTTTCCTTAAAGTGGAGACCTTCTAAGCTCTCTCCAATTTGTTCTGGGTCTCTATGGGGTTTTTCTCTCCAACTTCATGAATTGTGATAAGGTCCTGCAGCCTTTCCCCAGACAGTTCTTCCATTAGCAGATGATCCTGTTTTGTGGAATCAGCTCTCAGCAAAGCAGATGCAGACTCTGTCTCTCTCTGTCTCTCCCTCTGAATCTCTCTCTGTCTCTTCCTGTCTCTCTCTGTCTCTGTCTCTGTCTCTCCATCTTTCTCTGTGTGTATATGTGTGTGTGTGTGTGTCTCTGTGTCTGTCTCTGTCTTGCACGCACACACAAACACACACATAGAGACACACACATTCACACAGACACACACCTCCACCCATTTCAGGCATCAAGGTCTGTTGTCACCATATCACCAAGGATGACAGAGGGAGCCACCTCCGAACACATTAGTCAGTGAGGTCCAGGTGAATTGTTCATAAGAACAAACCCCCAAATTTGAAATAGTTTTAGAACAAAATGCATTAGGCCATTTGATAGCGAGAAGAAGATAGAAAAGAATGCCCCCCTGCATGGGTCTTTGTGAAGTTCTGGGGTCTAATGATCAGCCGAGGACATGAGGACCTCTGCCTGCTTGGCCGCAGGTAGGCAGCAGGCAGTGTCTGCAGGAAGGGCGGTCGGAGAGGTAGAGGTAAACATTCCGTACAACCATCTGGCTTCCCTGGAGAGTGTCAGGGGTCACCCTGACCTCGTGTTTTGGGAATCTGAAGATCTTCCCTGCCCCTAGGCCCTTTGCTAAAGTGGCTACGTGACTCTGAGAACCTTCCAATATTTGAAAGTATACTCTGTTCCCTAATAGGCTGAATGTGGTCATGTGGAGCCTGTGGCACCAGGCTTATTTTTCAGGAATGCCTGTGCCTTGTAGCTTTGTGATTGGGCAGTGGGTCTAGAGGGCTGTGACATTCTCCGAGCCAGGAGAAGGCTATATATAAGCCCTGATGTGAAGTTTTGGTTTGGGGCTCACTTTGAGAAGAGTTGTTGTGTGATTTGGCCAGAGGAGACTCTGGGCAGCCATTGAGCCCCCCGGCTGTGACAAACCCAGTTGTTGGTGCTTCCCTCTCTGGTAACTGAATTGGTAACTGATATAATGGTCAGGCACTGGAAGCCCATCTGCTGATCTGTTTTTCTGTTTGTTTGTAACTTGTGTTTGCATTCTCTGAAGTTCAGGGTGCTGACTTTTTCCCCTGAACTAGGTAAATGATATATGTTTGATTGATTAAAGTAAGACTGTTAACCCATTTTGAGTTGCTTTCCTTTAGAAAAGCAGATCTAAGAACCTGTGCTAGCAGCCGCCCTAGGTATGCTGGGGTGCTTGCTGATACACCTCAACAGGAAGGAAGCTTTGGGAACTGGACAATTTTCTAGCCACACAAAGCTAGATTCAAACAATATTAATAAATGAGAAATAATTCCCAGCATGCACATCAGTCTTTTGAGGTAGGCCCCAGTTTGCTTCTCATCAGGATGGTTTCTGTTCACATCCTCAGCATTTTGGGGTTGGGAGCTGTTCTTTCCCCCAATCTGGCTTCTGAAGAGCATTTGTACAGAACCCATGGAAGTCTTTGCTCCAAAACTTTGAAATGGTCTCTCCAAAGCTCAGATCCACACAGGGCACTAAGGGAGTAGGCGGCAGGAGCAGTCTAACTCAAGCTCTCTAGGGTGAAATTCAGTGATCTTTCTACAATGATATGACTGCCTGTGATCACTCCCTTCAAAGACCAGGATTGTGTTCTGCTCTGGCCCTGGAGGAAACCCCTTTGGCAGAGGTAGGCAGTGAAGAGAGAGTGGCAAGGAGGAAGTTTTCAGCTCAGGGAAAAGGAGAATTTTCTTTTTTTTTTTTTTTTACATAATAGACATTTGCATTTTCATGTACAGTAATCTTTTTTGTTTTTTATTTTTTATTAATTGATTTGTTTATTTACTTTTAGTTTACAAGATTCAGCTCCACAATCCCTTGAGTTTCAGATTTTCTTCCTTCCCTCCCCTCCTTCCTCATGGCAGCATGCAATCAAGTATAGGATCTGCAAATACTTTCACATTGGACATTAGTCTGGTTGTATAGAAGGGTTGTTACCGATGGAATGAACAATGGGAAAGAGGAAACAAAACCAAACACGGAAAAGAGCGCTAGCATGCAGATTGCTTCATTCTGCATTTAAACTCTGTTCTTTCTAGATCTTTCTCTGAACGTAGACATCTCCTTCCATCCTGAGACTCGTAGAGTTGTCTTAGAACCTTGCGTTGCTGAGAAGAGTCCAGTTTATCAAGGTTGGTTGTCACACATACAATGTGTCTGTGATTGTGTACAAATTTCTCCTGGTTCTGCTCTTCTCACTTAGCATCAGTTTGTATAAGCCTCTCCAGGTGAATATGAAGTCCATCTGCTCCTCATTTCTTATAGCACAATAGTATTCCATTACATTCATATACCACAACTTGTTTAGCCATTCCCCAATTGATGGGCATCCCCTTAATTTCCAGTCTTTTGCCACCACAAAGAGAGCTGCAATAAATATTTTTGTACATGTGGGTCTTCCTCCCACCTCTATGATCAAAAGGAGAATTTTCTACCAATGAAAGGATAATGGAGAGGAGAGATGGAGAAAGGGAGGTCTCTTTGGCAGGGACAGCTCATATCTCGGGAATGGGAGGGGTTTCTTTCCTCTTCATAGATCCCAATTAGGGTGGGCTCCTTTGGGCATCTTCAGGGATCCTATGACTACCTGATCATTCTTGGCTTCACGCCCTTAGAATGGCAGTTGTTTAAGTATGGAAAGGAACTTGAATATTTGGTGGCTGTATCTCAACAACAAAGGGACAAGCATTCATATAATGCTCTCCAGCAGATACTGAAGAATCAAATGCAAAGAATGAAACCACCTCTCCTCACAAGGAGCTTCTAATAAGGAAGACCACATGCACACATATTAAGTATGTAAGGTGGTTAAACATCAACTTGTAAAGAAATGCAGAGTCTCGGATAAATTGTAGAGGAGGAACACACTGTTCTGAGGACCAGAGAGAGGACTGCCCCTCAGCCAGAGTTACTGGGGGGATCTGTCTGAAGATGGGGCAACAACTGGATTAAAATGGCCACTCTGCATGGCCATCAGCTCCTCTGCATAGGACTATTTAAGGGTTCTGAAGCACATGATGAATTATTAATCAATTACATGTTTGAGAACTTTGAGAAAATTATAAAAGGATTGCTGAGGTCATACCTGCCCCCAAATTGCTGTTGTTCATTTCACATTATAATATGGGGAAAGTTCACTGCTTATGAGGAAGCCTTGATTGGAAGCATCAGAAACCAGAGAAGGAAACAGAAGTAGGAGATGAGCAGAGAAAAGACAGAAGCAGCTGAGTGGGGAGAGAAGGCACTGCAGATGATGAGGTGACTGCATGCACACAGAAGACAGACAAGTTGGAAGAACAAACTTACAGCTGTGTGCTAGGAACTGAAGGTAGGGGCATCACTGCTGGGAGCTGAGTGACTAGAGAAAAGCGAATGTATCTATGTCTACAGCCTGATAGAGGGGAAATCTGTCAGAGGTTTGCATTCTCTGGGTGAGAGAGAGACAGAGAGAGAGAGAGAGAGAGAGAGAGAGGGAGAGAGAATAGGTTGCTGTCCTTTGTTCTCAAAGAAAACCAAAAAGACATCACTATGCTACAGTCCAGTTTCACTGTGTCTGACTGTGGCTAATCAGAGTAATATGAGCTCGGGATGCTCTACCACAGTTCGGGCACAAATAGTTCATGTAAACATTTGAGCAGATTCTCTAAATTTGTGCATCCTGAGTTTCCTTTGAGTGTTTCAGTTCTGCTCTGCTCACGGAGCACAACACCTTCTCTGATGCTGAGCAGTCCTGGGCCAGTTTCTCCCATGTCACACAATCAATTCCAAAGTTCTTGAGAGTGTTCTTGTATAGCTTCTTCTGATGTGAATGCTTGCCCCAAGTGAGTTCTCCATAAAACAGTCTTTTTGGCAAGGGAACCTTTTGCATTTGAACAATGTGCCCAGCCCAGTGGAGTCGTGTTCTCTGAAGCTGAGTGCAAATAGCACAAAAGTGTAAAAGAGGGAAGAAAAGGAGAAGGAAAAAAGCATAGATTAAATACCTACTATGAGCCAGTCACTTTGCTAAGTTCTTTACAAAGATATCAGCCTCCTATAAGTACCGGCAGCACATCCACCTTGGGGAGGCTGCCCAGGGACAGAGCCCACCAGGTTTCCAGGCTCTGGGGAGCCCTCATTTCTTCTGTTTTCCCAGTTTCTTCTCCTCTGTCACTCCCATGGGGCTTTAGTGGGAGAGGAAGAAAAGGGTGTGTCTAGAACTGGGTCACCCCGCATTTTAAGGCCCCTGTAGGCTCCTTTTGGGGATATTATCTACCTTCTCTGGCTGCATTGTCCCTCTTGGGGTCAGGAGGATTATTTCTCTTCCCCCTTGCCTTGTCCAGGCAGCCACCTGCTCCTGGGAGAGCCTCCGACCAGCTACAGCAGCCAGGGGAGGGAAGAATCACCAAGAGACCCAGTTTGGCTCCTCTAGCCACTTGTTTTCCATGGCTGTTGATATCATGTGAGTCGGAGGCTCTCGTTAGTGTGAGAAGGGAAAGCAGAAGGCTAGAATGTTAAACCTTCAAAGACCAAGGCTTTGCTGACCACTTCTTAGACTACTGGCCCATCCAGTGGGGAAGGTCCTTTTTCAGCCAAGAACATAAGACTGAAAGGATTGTTTTATATTGTAAGGAAGTAGAAGTGAAAGGTTCTGTAATATTTATATTTTTAAAGTAAGATTTAGTTGTTATTTTTAAAATTAGATTTGGTTATGTTTTAAGTTTCTTTAGTTTGTAGAAAAAAATGATATTCTTTATGACGAGCATTCAGTAAAAGTTCTTTTTTAATTTAATTTTATTGTGTGTTACATTTTAAATTCCAGACTATCTCCCTCCTTCCCTACCCTGCACTAGAGAAGGCCACCATTTGACATGGATACACCATGTGTCTGTCTGTCTGACTGTCATATATATGTAAAACCATACTATGCATCCTTCTGCTTATCAGTTCTTTCTCTGGGGGTGTGTAACATCTTCCTTCCTAGGTCCTTTGAAGTTGATTTGAGTATTTCTAACACTCAGAATCACTTAGTCATTTACAATTTTTCTTTAAGCAATATTGCTGTTACTGTGTACAAAGTTCTCTTGGTATTGCTCACTTCACTCTTCATTATTTCCATGTTTTTCTAAAATCATTGAGTTCCTTATTTCTTATAGCACAGTAGTATTCCATCAGAAACATATACCACAACTTGTTTGGCTGCTCCTCAATTGATGGGCATCCCCGCAATTTCCAGTTCTTTGTGCCCACAAAGAGAGCTGCTTTAAATAGGATTTGTTTCATGAAGTTTGGATTCAGTCGAAGGGCTGCACTTAAGGACCTAGAGGGTCACATGTGGGCTTGAGGCCACAGGTTCCCCACCCATGGTTTAGAACATATAGGTTCTTTCCCTTCTTCTCTGATCGCCTGGAGAAACAGACCTAATAATGGTATTGCTGGGTCAAGGGTATAAGCAGGTTAACAACTCTTTGGGTATATTTCCAGATTGCTCTCTAAAATGGTTGGGTCAGTTTACAATTCTACCAACAATGAATGTGTCCCAATTTTTCCACATCTCCTTCAACATTTGTCACTTTCCCCATCTACCATTTTGGACAATTTGGTAGGTATAAAATGAAATCTCAAGATTGTTTTAATCTGCATTTCTCCAATCAGCAATGACTTAGAGCATTTTTTCATATTATTATGCATAGTTTAGCTTTCTTCATTGAAAAACTACCTGTTCATATTCTTTGTCCATTTATCAATTGGGGAATAACTCATATTCTTATAAATTTGACAAAGTTCTTTATATATTTGAGATATGAGACCTTTTTCTGAGAAACTGTCCATAAAGTTTTCCTCCTAATTTTCTGCTTTCCTTCTAATCTTAGCTACAATGCTTTTATTTATACAACGTCTTTAATATAATAAAAATTATCCATTTTACATCCTACCATGCTCTCTGTCTCTCATTTATTCATAAATTGTTCTCCTATCCATAAATCTGTAGGTAACATGTTCCATGTTCTCCTAATTTTCTTATATCTCCCTTTAGATCTAGGTCATGTATCCATTTTGACCTTATCTTGGTAAATGGTATAAGAGACTGGTCTATACTCAATTTCTGCCAGACTGCTTCCCAGTTTTCTCAATGATTTTTTTTTTTTTTTTTACCAAATACTAAACTGTTATCCCACAAGCTTGAATCTTTACATTTGTCAAACACAGGGTTACTATAATAATTTATTACTGTATTTTGTATGTTTATTCTGTTCCATTCATCTACCTTTCTATTTCTTAGCCAGTACCTGATAATTACTGCCTTATGATAAAGTTTAAGTTCTGGGGCTGTCAAATCTCATTCATTTACATCTTTTCATTAATTCCTTTTATATTCTTGACATTTTATTCTTACAAATGAATTTCATCATTAATTTTTTAGCTCACTAAAATAATTTTTGATAATTTATTTGGAATAGTATTGAATAAGCAGATTAGTTTAGGTAGATTTGTCATTTTTATTATATTGGTTCTGCTCACCCATGAGCAATGATTATCCATACAAATATTTAAATCTGACTTGATTTGTTTAAAAAGTGTTTTATAATTATATTCACATAGTTCTTGGATTTGACTTGACAGATATACTCCCAGATAATTTATACTGTCTACAATTATTGTAAAGGGGGATATCCCTTACTATTCCTTCTTGCAGGGTTTTGTTGGTGATATATAGAAATGCTGGTGATTTACATGGGTTTATTTTATATCCTACTAAAATTATTGTTTCTACTAACTTTTTAGTTGAATCTCTAGGATTGTCCAGGTATGTCACCATAACATCAACAAAAAGTGATAGTTTTATTTCCTTTGTCCATTCTGATTCCTTCAATTTCTTTTTCTCCCCTTCTTGTTATTGCCAGTATTTCTAATACACTATTGAATAGTATTGATGATAATGGGCATCCTTGTTTGACTCCTGATCTTAGTGGGAAAGCTTCTAACTTACCTCCATTACAAATAATGCTTGTTTGTGGTTGTAGGTTAGAGGTTTCTTATCATTTTAAGGAAAAATCCACTTATACCTATGCTTTCCAGTGTTTTTTTTTTGAATAGAATGAGTGTTGTATTTTGTCAAAGCTCTTTCTGCATCTATTGATATAATAATATTATTTTTGTTACTTTTGTTATTGATATTATCAATTATGTTAATAGTTTTCCTTATGTTAAACCATTCCCATATTCCTGGTATAAATCTCAATTGGTCACTGTGTATAATATTTGTAATATATTGTTGTACTCTCCTATCTAGTATTTTATTTAGGATTTTTGCATACAAATTCATTATTGAAATTAGTCTATAATTTTCTTTCTTGGTTTTTGTTCTTCCTGGTTTGGGTATCAGCACCATATTTATTTTATAAAAGGAATTGGGTAGAACTCCTTCTTTGCTTACTATTCCAAATATTTTTTAAAATATTAGAATTAATTGATCTTTAAGTGTTTGGTAGACTTAACTTGTAAATTTATCTGGTCCTGATGCTTTTTTCTGTTATGTATATTTTAAATTAATTAATTAATTTTTAGTTTTCAGCATTCACTTCCACAAGCTTTTGAGTTTTAAATTTTCTCCACTTCCCTCACCCACACCAAAATGGCACACAATCTGATATAGGCTCTCCACATACATTCTTATCAAACTTATTTTCACATTAGTCATGTTCTAAAGAAGAATTAGAATGAGTGGGAGGAAACACGAGAAAGAAAAACAAAATAAAACAAAAAAAAGAGAGAGAGAAAGAGCAAATAGTATGTTTTGATCTGCATTCAGATGCCATAGTTCTTTCTCTGGACGTGGATAGCATTTTCCAACATGAGTCTTTTGGAGTTGTCTTAGATCCTTTCATTGCTGAGAAGGGCTAAGTCTATCTTAGTTAGTATCGAACAGTGTGGCTGTTACTGTGTACAATGTTCTCCTAGTTCTGCTCACTTCACTTAGCATCAGTTCATTTAGTCTTTCTAGGTTTTTCCAAAATCTGCCTGCACATCATTTTTTAAAAATAGCACAATAGTATCCGTTACATTCATATACTACAACTTGTTCAGCCATTACCCAATTGATGGACATTCCTTCAATTTCCAATTCTTTGCCACCACAAAAAGAGCTGCTATCAATATTTTTGTATGATCTCTTTTGGGTACAGCCCTAGAAGTGGTATTGCTGGGTCAAAGGCTGATGCTTTTTTTTTTAAGCAGCTCATTAAAATAAATTTCCTTTAAAAAACAAAGTTTCTTGGGTGCAAAACAAGAGATTATGGTTAACAGAGGACAGTCAGTCAACAAGAATTTTTTTAAATTAAAGGTTTTTTTGATGAAAAAAATATTTTCTCTTCCCCTTCTTCTCTCCCCTTCCCAAATGGGAGGAGGAAATATCTTTGTAACAAATATACACAGTCAAGCAGAACAAATTCCTGCATTGGTAAGGTTAAACACATTTAATGTGTTTGCTTCTTCATTCTGAGTCTGTCACTTCTATGTCAGAAGGGGAAACCTGTGTCATCACCTAGAGAGAAGAGGATGATCGAATGTCACAGGCTACAGAGAGGTCAAGCAAGGGGAGGACTGAGGAAAGGTCTTTACATTTGGCAACTAAGAAATCACTGATAACTTGGCAGAGGAAAGCTTGAGCTAAATGATGCAGTCAGAAGCCAGGTGAGGGAGGCTTAGGGAGGCACCTAGAGGAAAGGCAATGGAAGTGCTATTTTAGATGGCCTTCTTAAGGAGTTTATGTAGAAAAAGGATGAGATATGGGATAATGTCTAGTGGGGATGGATGGATCAGGTGAGAGGTTTTTTGTAGGGGTGAAGGGCAAATTTGGGGACAGCAAAGAAATCCTCAGAAGATAAGGAGATTAGTGAGAGAGTGGGAATGGTAGAAGGGGCAATCTGCTGGAGGGCATGAGATACAATGGGATCACTTGTGCAGGCAAAGGTGTTTGCTTTGTCAAGGAGAAGGACCACTTCTTCATGGGAGACAGGGATGAAGGAGGAGATGGTAGAAAGCATCTGAGTGAAGTGAGATCAGAAAGAAAGAAGAGAGAGGGCTCTTTTTAGTGAGGCAATGAAATGAGATTCTCAGCTGAGAGGGGAAAGAGAGGGGGATCCATGGGAGGTATGAAGAAGGTTAAAAAGGTTTGGAAAACTTTTGTTGAGTATGAGAGTGAATTGATTAATTAGGGAGTTGTAAAAGGGTTGCCTTGCCTTAGTGAAGGCAAGGGGTTGTGAGAATGAAGATCTAGGTCAGGGCTTGTAAAACAGAGGGAAAAAAAGATAAAATATTGCAATGAGATAAAGGGATTTCAGGCTCATAAATGTGGAAGTCAAACACTTGTGAGTGATGACAATGTCAAGAACATGACCATCCCTATATGTGACCATGAGAAATGGATGTTTCTTAATCAGACAAGATCTTCTTGATTCTAAGCTAACTTTTTTCTCAAAAGAGGGAATGGACATTGACCTTGAAACTTGGCAGAACTTGGAATAGGGAAAAATAAATCTCTGGCCTGGATCTTAGCATGTGGATTGATGTTGGCTTGAAGGCAAAAGTCTTCTAGAGGGATGACAGCTCATTCTCTTCCCTTGTTCCAAGACAGCAGAACAGTATTAAACTTATTAGCCAGTCCAGGGCCAAGCACAGATTCCTGGAGCTCAGGGGATGATTGACAATTCAGTCTGCCTTGATTGCTAGTACTGCCTGCTGCTAACATTGCAAATAGAATTCTTAGCTACAATACCAAGAATATAATACTTGCAATTATTCCTGAAAAGACAATGGCAATGGATCACCAATGACCACCTATCCTAGGCCAGCAGGGTCTTCCCCCTGAGAAAGGAAGGAGAGACAAAAAATGTGCCTTGGTCCATCCCTAGGAAATGAGAAGCAGTGCAGAGAGCCTTCTGTTGGTCCCCACAGTGGGTGTCTCTTGTTCTATCTACTGCCTGTCAGGCATTGGGGACTGTGTCCAGGGAAGAGAAATCTTCATTTATCTTCATTCTTGATCTCTCCTCAGGATGCCAGGTGTTGTACACCAGGGGATCTTATCCCATTCAATGACTCATACCCGGGCTAGTTCCTAATCCCAGAGTCTGAATCTGCAAAGGTTTATTCTGCACTCATTTTGATTCTTTTTTTCCTGCCAAGGAGGAAGGAAAAGAGAGGACAAAAACCCACAATAGGGACTTTATACACATGATAAGTCATGAGAGATCTCCCAGAGGTCCCTGATGAATTCTAGTCATGGGGCCCAGATGAATGACATGCTCTAAAGAACTGGCAGGTGTGATTGTGGAGTTGCTCATTTCGAGCAATCTTGGCAAGAGCAAGTGGGGTGGGAAAGGTGCCTCAAGAGAGGAAAACAGCAAGTACTATCTTGATTTTGGAGGAAAAAATGAAGATAATGAAATATGAAAACAACTGGCCAGGGAATTTGGCTTCTATTCCTGCAAAATCCTAGAATGTGAAAGAGGTAGCCGGTGAATGTCTCAGACTTAAAAAGGAGATGGGGATTGAAGGCTTCCTCATGATCAGGTCATGGCCACCTTCCCTCATAGTACCACTGGCCTGGCTGATCAGGGCAATGCTGTGCAGAGAGTTTACCTCAGTTTCAGAAGAGCATTTGGTAAAGTCTCTCATGATCTTGCAAAAAAAATGGAGACATGGGCTCAGTAACAGTTTTAGTGGATTCAGAATTGGTTGAATGGTTAGAAGCAAAGAGGAATCATTCATAGTCTGATGTTACAGAGGAATCTCCAGAAGAGAGTCCCAGTGATCTGTGCTTGGAAAAAGGCTGTGTGGCATTTTTGTCAATGATTTGGGTCAAACTGGAGATGATGATAGTGATAGCCAGCATTTCTATGGTACTTTAAGATGGCAAAGTACTTCATAAATACCCTGATTTAATCTTCATAGCCACCCTGTGATGTAGGTGCCATTTTACAGATGGGGAAGTAGAGGCATAAAGAGGTTAAGTGATCTGTCCAGGGTCACACAGTGTCTGAGGCAGGATTCAAACCCCTTATCTTTCTAACGTCAGATCTCACACTCTGTGCACATGACCACTTAGCTGATCATATGCTCACAAGATCTGCATTTGATACAGAGTTGGGAAAGATAATTAGCAGAGTTAGGAAGTCTTAGCCTCGGGTTCAAAAAATCAAGTTTGAGATAGGGGAAGGTATAGCTAGACATCATTTTGTGTCAAAAAATATTTGAGGATTTTTATGGATTGCAAACTCAGTGTTGGTCAAGACTTTATGGGGAAAAAATGCTACTGTGACCTTGGTCAGAATGTCCAGAACAGGGAGGGGAAAGAGTGTTTCTCTGCTCAGCTTTGATGAGGCCACATTGAGACTGCTGTGCTACTTTGGGGACAATGAAAAGCTGGAAAGTAACCAGAAGAAGGTAATTAGGCTGACAAGAACCTCAAGACTGTGTCCTGTCAGGATCAGTCAAAGGAACAGGGGATAGAGAACTTGGAACAGAAGGTTTGTGGTGTTGGGGAGAGGGGAACATGAGAGCTGTGAAGTGCCAACACAGGGAAGAGGTGGCTTGGGACTGTCCAGTTTGGGGCCAGAAGAATGACCTAGGAGCCATGAGAGGGGACAGAGGTGGGGGAAGAGTTGTACGGGGGCAGATTTAGATACAAGGAGAAACTTGCTGATGATGAGAGCTGTCCAGAAAGGGACATGGGCAGCTTTAGGAGGCTGTGGATTCCCCATCTCCTTCAGTCTGCAGTTGTGGTCTGAAGGATCAATTATAGGGAATTTTGTAGATGGGATTTCTGGTTAGATACTGGCTGGAACAGATGCTTCTGAGGCCCTTCCCAGCTTGAGAGTCTATGACCCTGAGCCAGTCAGCTCACTAGCTGGGAGCTCCTTTCATTCCATTGTCTTGCTAATTAATTGTAGGGTTCTGATCAGCACTTCCCTTTCTAAATGATCTCAGACTCTCAAATCCCAAGGACCAAAGTCACAGTTGCCTCTTGTCTCTTCTTTTACTCTGGACACACCTTTTCTTACACTTTCTCCCATATTGCACTGCTGGCATTGAAAGCCTGTCTTGGGGTAGCAGGAGGATGACAAGAAGAGGGTGGCATGATACTTGAGGAACCCAAGAGGATGAGCAGATAGTTTTCTGGGCTTGAAGTTAGGAAGACCTGAGTTAAAATCTTTCCCTACCCTGGAATCTTAAAATGTGGAAGAGTGAGTCTTGGCTGCTTCAATAGCCTGCTAGTGGGTCTGCCTGCCTCTAGGCTTTCCCAACTCCAATCCATCCTCCATTCAGCTTTCAGAGTGATCTTCCTAAAGACAGGTCTGACCATGTTACTTCTGTTCAATAAATTGCAGCGGCTCCCTATCACCTCCAGGACCAAGTAGAAAATTTTCTGTTTGGCATTCAAAGCCCTTCATCACCTGTCCCTCCCCCTTCTTTTCTAGTCTCCTTACATTTCCTCCTATGATCCAGCAGCTCTGGACTCCTTGCTTTTACTTGACCAATTCACTCCATTTCCTGACTCTAAGCTTATTTACTGGCTGTTTCCCCATATCTAGGATGTTCTCCTTTCTCATCTCCATCTCCTGGCCTCCTTCATGTCCCAGTTAAGATCCCACCTTCTGGAAGAAGACTTTCCTAGTTCCTTCTTAGTGCTAATGTCTTCCCTCTGAGATTTTTCCAATTTATCCTGTATATATCATGTTTGTACATGGTTGTTTGCATGTTGTCTCCCCCATGAGACTGGGAGCTCCTTGAGGGCAGGGACTATCTTTTGCCTTTCTTCATATCCACAGCACTTGGTGTAGTGTCTGGCTCTCAATAAGGGCTTATTGATTGATTCACTCTTCCACATTTTAACATTCATGGGTAAAAAGAAAAAGATTCATGTGGCTCCAAGTACCAAGACTTGGGAATGGAGGGGGAAGGTCCATGAAGGCAGACTTGGATCAGAATAAGGGTAACATTCCTAAGCATTAGTTATATTTTGCTAGGCATTAGGATGCTTTCAGACATACTTCTTACATATGGCATGTAACAGCTGGTTGGTAATATTTCAGAGAGGCCTTCTGTTCAGGTAGCGGCTGGCTAGGAGCTCTCAGTTCTCTTCCAGATCTGGAATGATGATTCTGTGCAAAACTTCTACCAGGAAAGAGCTCTCAGGGTGAGCCCTGGCCCACTCCTCCAGAAAGTTTCTTCCACTTTTCATAGGTCCTCCGCACCCAACTTCCCATGTGGGGATTTATTTGCATCCCAAAGATGTCCTTGGTCTCGTGGCTTCTAGTCCTTAGAATACTGGATATTCAGAGCTGGAAGAAATGTGCACATTCTACTGTCCAGTTGTTCTAGACCTAGGTGTAGTCAATTTCCAGCATATGAGAAGCAGGGCCTTGTGATGGTGTTGGCCCTTTGGCATTGGTGTATTGGCACCCACCCCTGAACATAATATGGCAGCCATGCAACGATGGTCTTCTGAGAAGGGAGCCAGGGTGTATCCAACCCTGGTCATGAATGACTCAGTGAGCAGCTTCCAGGGAAAAGGACATGGTTTCTAGATCCTATTAGTCTCAGTTTGTGAATTCCTTGACTCTTTTCCTTAAACATTTGGGAAAAAATGTTTTCAAAACCCCCATCTATGTGCTCTGTGGAGAGAATGAGTGTGTGAGGGGATTGGCAGGGGAGGAAGAGGGCAGAGCATCTGTGCAGACAGGGTCTGTGTGACAAGATGAAAAACAGAATCAACCTCTGGACTACTAACTATTGGTTCTGAGTCTGGGGACCTTTGACTGTTTCTTTGTCCCAATCTGTGAAGAAATGACTGCTTATTCAGGAAGAAATCAACAGGTTCAGGAGATCTGAAGGTGGGAGAGGGGAAGATCTACTTCTGGGCTCTGGAAGGCTCACTCCGGGAATGAGAAGGCAGCTGTGATCCCAGTTACAACAAAGTGCTGGTCTCAGCATACAGTAGTAAATTAAGGAATGTTTATAAGTCATTATTTTCTCAGAGCTTCAGTTTCCACACCTACAAAGTGTCTATGGCCCCATCATCACTGCCTGTCTTGCAGGCTCATTGTGAGAAAATCTGCTTTGTCAAGCGTGCAGAATAGGGACATGGGAGCTGTTACGTCTAGTCCTGTCAGCACCACGGCTAGGGACAACAGACACAGTCGCTACAATTTTGACTGTGCTATGGCCAAGGCTGGATTTTCTTAGCATTGCTGTTGTGGTGGGCTGGGGAAAGGGGGGGGGGGGCAGTATTTAACTGCAATATTAGAGGAAGAGTAAGGGCTGTTAAGCCAGTTGCCTGTAGATAATTAGGTTAGATATTCGACTGTGAGCTAAATAGACGGTGCAGAGCAAGATGTGAGTTCAAATCAGACCTCAGATACTTACTGGATGTGTGACCCTGGGCAAGCCAGTTAACCTGTTTGCTTCAGGTTCCTCATTTGTAAAATGGGGATAAGACAGCATCTCCCTCCCAGGGTTGTTGTGACAATCAAGTGAGATATTTGTAAAGCACTTAGCCTAGTACCTGGGACGTTAGTAAATGCTCTGTAGGTGATGGCTATTTTACCCTTCTTTGCTGCCCAGCGCAGTGTGTGGCATGTAGTAGGGGCTTAGTAAATGTTTTTGACTGATTGAATGACTAGACACCATTAGGTAGTTTGGATTATGTGAAGGGTTACGCTCAGGTAAGCCCCTGGGCATAGGAAGAACAGAGTTGCAGGATCTGGGGGGAGGAGGCAGAGAAGAGTCCTTGATGTAGGTATGTTGCTGTCTCTCTTCCCTGGTTCCCTGGCCATTGGAGAGGCAGCTGGTGAAGATCAGTTTTGTCTGCATTTCCCTTCCCCAGGAGTCCTATAGCCTGAGGAAGGCGGGTAGCCTAATGGATAGCCCCCTTGACTTGTAGTTAGGAAGACCTGAGTTCAAATCCAGCCTCAGACAATGTGTGTGACCTAGGGCTAGTCATTTGGTCCCCATCAGCCTCAGTTTCCTTAACTGTAAAATGGGTATAATTATGGTATCTACCTTCCCGGGTTGTTGTGAAGATTGAATGAGATTATATTTTTAAGATGCCTGACACATATTAAGTGCTTAAAAAGTCCTTCCTTCCTTCTTTTATTCCTTCTTCCTTTCCTTCCTTTCTTCCTTCCTTCCTTCCTTCCTTTCTTCCTTCCTTCCTTCTTCCCTTCCTTCCTTCCTTCCTTCCTTCCTTCCTTCCTTCCTATTGTGGCATAGGGCTGTCAGTTTCCTAGAAAGGGCTGTGGCTGTGATGATGAGATAATTTACAAACTCTTCTGGTTGAATTTCTGATATGGCAAGTGGCAGAGACATCACCTCATTCTCCTAAGGGCTTGTGCTAGTTCCCCGATGTTCTATGTTTGAGGGCTACTTTTAGCTTTGCTTTCATTATTGGCAGATACCATATGTGCATTTCAGACTTGGGTGTGTGAAGTGGAAGTGGTGTGAGTGGTTTAATGAGTCATCTAGACAACTAGACTGTGGTTTAGACAGAGAGAGGGGGAATGTGTATCACCACGGATGCACAATATACCAGCGGGAAGGCAGCAAGGTGAAAAAAAATGATCAGTCGATGACCGCATCAATGAGATAGCATTAACTGAGGGCTTACTGGGTTCCAAGCCCTGGGTTAAGGGCTGGATTGAGGACACAAAGAAAAACCTCAAACAATCTCTGACCTCAGGAGCTCCTATTCTATTATGTAAATAGCCAGGTTCACACGATCTATGCAGAGTAGATTTCTATAGATACCAAGCGGAGGGATGCATGAAGAGCTGGAGAGGGCTCAGGAAAGGTCTCCTCCAGAGGAGACTGAGCCTCAGAGGAAGCTAGATGGAGAGTGAGACACAGGTGAGGAGGGGGGCAGTTCCAGGAACAGGTGCCTGCCGGGTTGGCTCCACACTACACACTAAACAATGCCTGACATACGGGAAGTGCTTAATGAATGTTTGTTAAATGACATAAAGTCCTTCTCTTTGCTAACATCACTCAGTGACCTCTGTTCCTTTAAGGCTCCTCAGGTGGGTTCCATGTCACAATCCAAACCATGCCCCCAAGCTGTCCCCTAGAGCCTCCTCCTGCCCTGGAAGCCCTCCAGCAAGGGGGACCCCTCCCCATTCCGAGGCAGCCAATTCCACTCTAAGAGATGAAATGTTGAGTTTGGAAAATCGCCAAGCCCCCAGTTTGGGCAGAATGGAGAAATAGGGCTGGAACCAGATGACAGAGGGAGGGGGTGGCCAGGGAGGGGGCCTCACATCTGTGTCTAAGCCCCTTAACCTCTGCCTTGGTTTCCTCACCTGTGAAATGGGGATAACAACAGCACCTATCAGGTTGCTGTGAGGATCAAATCAGATCCCATTTGTAACTCTGAGCACAGTGTCTGGCACAGAGCTGTTGAGTGATTTTTTAGTCACATCCATCTCTTCATAACCCCATTTGGGGTCTCCCAAATTCTCCAGCTCATTTTACAGATGAGGAAACTGAGGTAACAGGGTTAAGTGACTTGCCCAGGATCACACAGCCATAAATGTTGAGGCTGAATTTGAACTCAGGTTTTCCTGGCTCAGGGTCCAGCATTCTCTCCACAGCGCCACCTCACTGCCAGATTAGCTCCAGGTGGCACAGCCCTGGCCATTGTCTGTTCCCTTCTCTGCTCCTATCCTGAACCAATGGCCAGCTTGGGGAAAGAAAGGGTTGGACTCTCGAGGGCAGAGAGAAAGAAAAGAATCCTCTGGCCCCATGGGGGCTTCCTCACGGTCTGTCCTCTCCCTGGCCTGTTGCCTGCCAGGAATTCCCACCTTCTGCCTCTTCCTGGCCAGCCCTGACCAGCCTCTCCTGTGGCTTGTACAAGAGAGATGTGGTGATGCTCAACTGGCATTGAGGGGCAGGGGGAGGATCTTCAGCTCTACCCTATGCCCCCTTCCTCTCCAAAGCCCAGGAGAAAATGGATTCCAATCTAGGAGAGGGCTCCTCGTGGTGCCTGGGAACCCCGCGGTGATGATGATGATGGTGACAGTAGTATTTAGATGGTGCTTAATTAAGGCTGACAAAGGGCTTCCCAAATACCTCATTTTATTTTTATAACAACACTGGGGTGTGGCTGCTACCTTTATTACCCCATTTTACAGGTCAGGAAACTGAGGCAGCCTGAGGCACTTAAGGGACAGCTCAGGTCTCCCTGATGCCAGGCCTGGTGCCCTCTAGTAGGCCCCAGCTTCACGCTGGCATCCTCATGGGCCTCACAGGCCTGTGCTGCTCCCTCAGCCATCTCCTTCACTGCACAATTGTCCACCCTTCTTCCTCTCGGGCCCAAGCTGTGATTGTAGCTCAGCAGACCAGATCTCAGGGAGAAGGAACCTTCAAAAATGAGTCTAGCACCTTGTGCTAGAGATGAGGAAACTGAGGCTTGAAGAGGGTGCTTGCCTGAGGCCACACCGTGAGCCTGATAAGGAGTCAGGAGCATGAAACCCCTTCTGGCAGGGACTTCTGTGTGGCCCCTCCTCAAGGGTCCTTAGTCTGAGCAAGAAGGGGAAGAGGGCTCCCTCCCTCCCACACAGGGCAACCTCTGGATGCCAGCAGAAATGCCTCTGCTCCTGATGCACACCTGAGATCCGGAGTCTGGGGGCAGCTGCAGCAGCCAATGACTGTACTCAGCACATCCTGAGTGGACACCCGGGCTGGTCTAGTTGAGGCAGCATCTCCCTGGTCCTCTGGACTGCTCTGCCTGGGTAAGTCCTGGGGGGTGGGGGGTGGAGGGAAGGAGGGGTCAGCTGACCCCTTTCCTTTTTGCCTAGAGGCATCTGCCAGTGATAAGGTGACTGATCAGCCCAGAATATGGGAACTATGTTAGGAGGGAGGCAGCTAGTGAGAAGGAGTAAGAGAGTGGGACCAGGTGGGGTCTTATCATGACATCTCTGTCAGGGCTATGTGTGGGCCAGAGGACCCAGGCTGCTGAGTCCTTCCCTGAAGGTCACTCCCACTCTTCATACATGGGATATGTACTGGCAGCTTGGGTGACTCTAGCACAGACCTCTGGGTAAGACTCAGGAGACAACAGGAGAGTAGAGACCCTCTAGAGTTCCTGCTCCATTTCCCTCCATACACACTCCCCAGACCCTCCCTTTGGACTGATCCAGGCTTTGTGAATCCTGAGAGAACAGATGTGACCCTCAGGTATCAGGGGACTCTTGCATCAGAGGTAGAGCAATGGGAGAAAATAGGGGTCAATAAATATTGGATGAGCCCACCAAGGCCTGCTGTGAGCCTCATTCTTTAGTTCTGGACTTTAACCATGGTCATTATTAGAACCAATCACACTGGTCAGAGCCCAACAACTTCCATGGGCTGGTAGTGATAGGTGAGGGGGCTGTATCTCACCCCAGTCTGGTCTCCAAGTCCCATGGTCATCCCTCTTGGCCTCACCTTCTCTCCACGGGCCCATCTAGTCCTCAAACCACAGTCCTCACTCTTAGTCTTGTGAGACAGAGACAGAGAGACAGAGAGAGACAGAAAACAGAAAGGGAGGGAAGGGGTGAAAGAGAGAGTGAGAGACAGAGAAAGAAAGAGAGACGGAAAGAGAGGAGGGAGAGAGAGAGGGAGGAGGGAGAGGGAGAGAGAGAGAGGGAGAGGGAGAGGGAGAGGGAGAGGGAGAGGGAGAAAGCCCATTTATTGGAAAATTCAATTAAAAATAAATACAAGAGGAAATCTAGGAAGCTGCGCCACCAACTGCAAAGTATTTGCATAAACCTTGAGACTGGAATCTCTCTCGAGGAGTAAGTGCAACATTCTTTTGGATATTGAATTGTTATAAAAAAGCCATTCCAATAAACTCTGGCATCATACAAGAAAAGGCTAAGTCCTTATATGATTTTCTAAAGAAAAATGAAGGGCAAGGGTCTACCTTTATGGATTTTCAGGCCAGCAAAGGCTGGTTTGAAATTTAAAAAAAAAAAATGGTTTGGCCCACGCAGTGTAAAAGTAATGGGAGAGGCAGTATCTGCCAATCAAGACACAGCATCTGTCCATGAAGAGGCAACTGGAGAGTTTCCTGAAATCCGGAAGAAACTGGTTGCGGAGAAAGGTATGAATGAGAGAGATGAAAACTTCTCAGACTATACTCTAAAATCTAGTAAGGCTTTTCCTGGGAAACAGGCCCAAGTTCACTTTCCCCAGAAATCACATGATTTACAAGGACTCAGAACTCAGAGCAGTAGGGAGTCACTCCTCTCCTCAGTGACACCTCAGCACAAGATATTCCAAATAGGGACAGAAATGCTTTCTCAAATGTACATTGGGGGGTCTACTCTTTCCTTGTTCTGGTACTGGAGGTAGAATGCCATGCTGAGATTGTCATCTGACTTCCAGCCAATGGAAGAAAAGGGTCAGCAGGGGGGTGGGGGAGAATTCCTCCTTTAGGGCTTGATAAAGTTGCCATTTCCTTTTGTAAATTGCTTCTCCTTCCTGACCATTTGTCAGAGGGAGGATTGCCTTTTCTCCAGATTGTAATAAACCATTCTTTTCTGCTTCCTACCTTGAGAATCCTCTGTGTCTCTTTTGGGTAAGGATCTCTGTTGCACACGATTTGGGGGTTCACACAGGTAGCATTCAACTTGTTCATTTCAAATTCGACTGCCGAGATGCACCACAGCTAATGAGAGATAATTTTCACTACACAAACCAGGCTCAGCAAAGAACCCAGAGAGTATTTTTCAGCTTGGTGAGAAATGTAATACCTCCTTTAACTCCTAAAAAGCACAAAGGTGGGGGCGGCTAGGTGGTGCAGTAGAGCACCGACTCTGGAGTCAGGAGGATCTGAGTTCAAATCCGAACTCAGACACTTAAAACTTACTAGCTGTGTGACCTTGGGCAAGTCATTTAACCCCAACTGCCCTGCCCTCCCCCCTCCAAAAAGGCAAAGTAAAGTATAAAGGTCAAGATGGAGGAATAGCCATAGTTCGAGGCTGTCAAGAGCGCACCACAGTTTCAGCCCTCAGAGTGGTGTGGGTTTCTCCATGTATTTATTCTGTACCGAAGATGCAGGCCCTGTGATCCGGGCGTCTGCTCCAGAGTTGGTTGTTCCTCCTCTTTTTGATAGTCCTGATGCTGATATCGGAGTTGCTAAGTGGTTACCCAGAATGCATTCCCTTGCGGTAGGACCAGGCTCAGGCAGAGATGATGCCCCACCAGAAAGTGCTCAGAGCATTATAGGAAATCCAAGAGCAGGGGTATTCCCGTGGTCACTGACGCTGATGGGTGGGGGCTCATCATTCAGCAGCCTTCCTCCTTGTCAAGGTTATCAGAAGGCAGTAGTTGTCACAGCCAGTTATCTGGAATTCAGCCGACTCTATGAAACCGTGCTTAGAACCTTGGTAGATAGGAATGATAATCATAAATGTGTATTGAAACTCAGCCAAGCCTTAGGGCATCTGATGGTTGTTCAGAAAGGATAGACACGTTATTTCGGATGGCGAAAAGGTGCTTGTGTGTAGTCATGAAATGCAGCAATAGGAGGTGCGGGGCCAAGGAGACCCGTCAGGCTCGCTTGGAGTCCTAGTGCACCGGTCACTTCTTGCCGGACCCGAAGAAACAAATGGTCAGAACCCTTTGCTCGTGGCTGCCTTTGGTGTGTGCTCCCTCACGCGGCAGCGTGACAGCCAGAAATACAGGCGGTGACCACCGCTGTCATGATTGCATGCAACGAACTATTTGGAACTTGAAGCAAGGGGAAGCAAGACACACGGAAGCGAACCGTCTCTGGCTCCAGGAGTCCCTGGGCAGAAATGCAGTGATGGCTCACCGCCTTCTTCTTTTGAAGACTAGGGATTAAGGTGAGTGACACAGATATTTCTGGAGTTTGGAAAAGCGGAAGCATTGGAAGGTGTAGCTGCAAATGTTCCAATACAACTAAACCGAAAGTGAAAAAAAAAATTAAAAATACAATTGTGAGCCTATGAACCAGACATGGAAACTGAACCAAATCCTAGGCATTTATTAAGCCCTGCCATGGCCCAGGCATTAAGCATTGGGGAAGGGGGTGGGGGGGTTGTTTACAAGGACCAGAATGAGGCTGTCTCTCTTCTCAGAGGGCACATGTACCAGGTGATTTCAGGGAGAAACTCTGAGGGCCCTCAGTGCCTGAGTGTGAATCAGCCCTCTCCTTATGGGTGCTGTCTTTGGGCCAGCTCCCTTGAAGGCAGGAGTCACAGCCGACTTTGTGTCTCTGATATTCATTTTCCTCTGGGGAAAAAAAAGAAAGAAATCACATTCTATTAACTAAAGGCTACATTCCCCACTTTCTGCCCCCCCTTTCTTTTCCTCTTAGAAATCAGCACAACTTACCTTAGATATGTATTTAAAAGTCTGAACACATAGCCCTGCACACAGATGGGGAGTGATGAGGGGTGGGGTGGGCTGGTGCCTGGTATCAGAGGGACAAAGTGGAGGAGATATCCCAAAAAAGGGAAAATGGGGAGGTAGATGGAGGAGGGGCCTGAAAAGCTGGGGCTCGGTTTGAGTGGCACAGAGACATCTCCCCCATGTGAGTTTCTAAAGAAAATGACAATGGAGGCTGGGGAGGAGATGAAAGGCCAGTGCTCCTCACTGGGGCTTCTTGGGTGGCTGCCCCCACCCCAGCACTCAGAGCATAAAGTCACCGCCCCATAGAACCGCTCCATCTATCTAGGTGAGGCCCGGGCTCTGGGTGCCATGCCCATCTTGCTGCATGGCGTTGGACAGATTGCTTGCACCCTCTGTGAAATGAGGGACTTGGAACCACGCCCCCCCCCCCCTCTCACCAAGAGCCCTCCTGGCTCTCCAAGGGGAGATTTTTCCCCTGAGGGATTGGGCTTCTATAGCAGGGGGGGTCTGGACCACAGGAGATGGGAAGTCCTACCCATCCCCCAGCATCAGCAGCCCCTGCCCATGTGGTGCCATGATGCTGGGAGGAGGAGGGAAGGAGGATTGTGCTGTGGGGATAGAAGGTGGCGGGAGACCAGAGCGAGGGGGACTTCTAGTTCATTCTCTTCCAGGAAAGGTCCTTCTGGGCCATTCTGGTCCCCCTGATTCTCACAGGATTTCTGTGCTCATGTGATGCAGGGTCTGGGCGGGGGCACTCCTATATCCTGGATAAAGCCAGAATAATTGAATTTGTGGAGGTGCCACATCCTGGTGACACCAAGCAGAGGGTGTGTGTGTGTGTGTGTGTGTGTGTGTGTGTGTGTGTGTGTGTAGCACTATAGCTGGTCAGAGCTCACAACCTGGACATCCTGCCTCCCTGGGGTCCAGGTGGTATCAGAGGGAGAGAAAGGGAAAGGCACCCTTCAAGGGACACACCTTGCTAAGGTAGGGGCAGATTTTAGCCCAATCTAAATGGAACAAGGTTCTCCCACAGACCCTATAGCTGCTGTTTCTCCAGCTTTCAGAGTCCAAATGGAACGGAATGTTTAGAGTTTGGAGGTTTGTGAAAAGCAGGAGAATGAGACAAGGTTTGAGAGAAATGATGGAGAAGACAGAGAATGAAGAAAAGCTTTCTTTTTGGGAGGATGGTCAACTTCTTTTATGATAGACAGGACCAAGAACACTTGGTGTAGTGTTGGAGAGATGTGAGGGTCAGTCTGGGAAAATTTGAGATTGTCTACCTGTCCTAGCTGGACAGGAGCTCGAGGAGACAAAGGTAGAGAAGTCGGGGAGCTTTTCTGTCTTTACACAGTGACTGAAACCTTTAAAGAGGGTGATGAGGAGTCTCAGAAAGTGGCTGTCCTCTTGAGTTATAATGCTGTGGGATGATGGGATGGCGCTTTCAGAAATGGAGTCATCTGCCATTGGAGCAGGGGTCTGAGATGACTCTGACTATGGTTGTTCTCCCAGTGGTCAAGGGCCAAAAGTCCCTAAAGAAGTCCAACAAACTGATGTGCAGGGCCCTACATGGCCTGGACACCAATCCCATCAAGCTCTGCTGGAGGGTGGGGGCAGGGGACAATGACAAAGGACATCTTTCTTCGTCTTTGGCATTTGTCATCTGGGCTCGCTGGGAACCTGGAAGACCTGACACCAGGGTGGGTGCCCTTCCCTTCCGCTCTCCTCCTTCCCTGCATTCCCTTTCCCAGCCCCAGGTGTCCCAGAACCCATGCAGGGAGCTCAGCTGCTCTGTCCACAACATGGGATCCACCAGCTCTCCTGTTGAGATGGAGGATCACCAGCCTTACCCTCTGTCCACTTCTGGGTCCTAAGGCTCTCCAAGCCTCCTCACCGGGTCCTCTGGAGTCTTGTCACCTGCTGCTGCCCTCCTAGGACTTCTGATCTTTCCATGTGACTTTCAGTTAAGTTCTTCTTACTGTTGTTGCTCCCAGTTTGAATGTGGGCTCTGAGAACAGGGGCCACCTCAGCTTTTCTGCCTGTGTTTATGTATAGAGGGCTTACTTACTCTGTGCCAAGCTTACACATAGGAAGCCTTTTATAAATGCTTTTCCATCAATTCCTTTAGAAAACATTGCAAATAATCACCTGCATCTTTGTCTTATTGATTTTGGTAATAAATTGCGTATTCAATACCTTTAATTATTTATTTAATCCTAAGAAATTAAGAGACTCACAATATAGTCATTGATATTATTGGGAAAGTTTCTCTGTTAAATAAAAACTATTTGATGAAATGGGGTGGGGGCTCTGAACTTTATTGATTCATGAGAGATGAAATTTTATTAATGAGTAGATATTTTTAAAAAACACTCCTGGAGTACCCCAGCGTTTGGGGTGATGAAATTAAATATGGGAATGAGTCCAGCAGCAGGCTAAGGGGTGATCTATAAGGGGGTAGAATTGACCCAAGATCTTTGTATCCTATCCTACACACCAGACTCATCTTCCTAACCCTACTATATATATAAAAAAATCTTCCTAAGAAGCAAAACTGTCCTGCTATGGACCAGCCTGTGTTGAGGGGTAATGATATGTCCATGGCTGAAAGTCTTTGAGTAGATGCTGGGTGAATACTTGGGAGTATTGTAGAGGTGGTTCCTGCTTAGATGTGGGCTAAACAAGATGGACATTGACTGTGACTGGATCTTAACCACTGTGGGAGGACAGTCAGAGGGGTTGGGTGGTGTGGGTGCTGCGGCAGGATAGATGTATGTTGTGTCTGCATCAGGCTCCAACATGGCAGCTGAATGAGGTCTGGGGAGAATGGCATTGGTTGGTGAGAATGACGACTTGAGTGACTGTCTATCATTGCCCATTTATAGTTCTAGATGGAAACAGCTGCACAGGCTGAAAGATGAGGGTTGCCTCTGGGTGGAGGCATACCCAGTCCCAATGACAGCTGACCACACAGGATCGACAAATCCTGCCAAGTCAGTGAAGCCCCAAGTTCTTCCCCACTAGAGCATCTCTCCCTTCAAATACTGGATGTCATTTTAGTTCAGGGATTGCTAGGGCAATTTCCAAACCAGTCATTAGGGTGGGTATATGGCTATGTGTCTCAACCCTTTGTAACCATGTTTTCTGGTTCCCCCAGTTACATGTCTAATGCACTCCTGCCCTTGGGACATTCCTTTGATCTCATTCCATGAGCATAATGATTCATCAGAGCCTTGGTGAAGGCTCAGCTTGACACCCCAAAAGGGGCCAGGGGACCAAAAGAAGGAATCCTGGGACAAGATGCTTAAATTCAGTCACTCCATGTTTTCGGATCTCTCTGGAAAGGGACTTATCCTTATCCTTTTTGACTCTTTCCTACAGTTGCTGGGAAATCTCTTGAGAAACCTCCATGCAGTTCAGATCTACAAAAAGCAGGGGGGCTTCCTAGGGAGTGTCCTACTGGTAGGCCAGGGGCAGATAAGAGCTTAGTGGAAGGGGGGCTGTCAAGAGCAAGGCTGGCTGGTGGGAGGGCAGAATGGAGCTTAGGATTCAGGAGGGAGAGGGCCAGGGGCTGGGCGTTGGCAATGTGGCAGCCATGCCAGACCCTTTCCAAAGAGTGTCCAGTGTGTGGACTCCTTGAGAGAAGGGGCTATGTTCTTGTGCCATGTTCTTGGTCCAGATCTAGGACTGAATGGGCGTAGGGGCCCCTAGGAGTGGAAAGAACCCTTCCCAAAGCAGATGAATTACTCATCCATAATTTAAGGTCTTGTCTGGGGTGAGTGAAGTGACTAGCTCAGTAATGCTACAGAATTTGAACTTAGACTTTCCAGGCTCTGAGGCTGATTTTTTGCTTCTTTTTGACCCTTGACACACCGTATTCAGTAGGTATTTCCTGATCTTCCCCTGCCCGCCTCAGTGGTTAGTGCTCTTTCTCCCAACTACCTTGTATATATTTTGTGTTGACTTCTCTAGGTGCTCATGGTGTTTCTCTCCCATAGAATGAAAGCTATTTGAGGGGAGGGACTATTTCCCTTTTGCCTTTCTGTCCCTTGTACTGAGCACTGTGGCTGGCACAAGGTAGATTCTTAATCAGTACTTGCTGGCTGGCGTGACCTTCACAGGAGACCAGACTAATGGACAGGATCCAGAGTGGAGTCCAAGGGGTCCAGGGCCCAAGTATTTGTGCTAGAAATGGGCAGAACTGGATAGAGTGGGGATGGGGGAAGGGTCTGCAGTCACGGGGTAGATATTGCCCATCCCCTGTGGATACTTTGCCACTCTCTGGGCTCATGGGAATTGAGTCATGGCCAAGGGAAGGATTTTCCTGGAAAGCTGGGAGGCCTGATGCAGGGAGAGGGTCCAAGGGCAGGGAGCAAAAGGCACTGGGATTGGGGGACAGGAATGGAGAGATGACTGAATGCAGCTCATAGAACTCTGGGAAGGAGGCAAATCCCCCTGGTCTGGGGGATGGTTGAGGTGGACAGTGGGAGTTAGCCACTTGAGTTTGGATGAAAGATTTATGCCCTAGAAGGAGAGGGGCTACAGAGTGCCATCGAGGAAGGTAGTTGGTGCCCCCCAGAGTTTATGCCCATTTGCTTTGTCCATGCCTGAAGATGGTAGAGTTTCTCCAAGACGTCTCACAGCTAGCAGAAGCCAAACTTGGCCCTGGTGTCTGAATAACTTGGCTTCTTACACAGGATGTCTGTTGGATCCCACTCTGATTCCTTCTGTCTGTACCAATCCTCAGCCATCAAAGCCCCCAATGCCACAAGAACCAGAGAGGCCAGGCCAACGCGGATAAGTTGGCTGGGGCTGGGATTGTCCAGACATAAATCTGGGGAGACCAAAGAACACAAGGTGTTAGCAAAAACTACAGGGGCAGCTGGTGGCCCTGGACATCAGCAATCTGCTGCCCTTCTTTGGAGGACCTCCCAGCTCTCCCAACCTCCCTCGGGCGACCCATCAGCTCCCCAGTCCTCCCTCAGGGGACCCGCCAGCTCCCCAGGCCTCCCTCAGGGATCCACCAGCTCCCTAGGCCTCCCCCAGGGGACCCATCAGCTTGCTCCTGAGACCTCCCTCAGGGGACTCGCCAGCTCCCCAGGCCTCCCTCAGGGGACTTGCCAGCTCCCCAGGCCTCCTTCAGGGGACCTGCCAGCTTACTCCTGAGGCCTCCCTCAGGGGACCCGCCAGCTCCCCAGGCTTCCCTCAGGGGACCCACCAGCTCCCCAGACCTCCCTCAGGGGACCCGCCAGCTCCCCAGGCCTCCTTCAGGGGACCTGCCAGCTCCCCAGGCCTCCCTCAGGGGACCCACCAGCTCCCCAGGCTTCCTTCAGGGGACCTGCCAGCTTGCTCCCCAGGCAGGCCATCCCAGGTTGGGGGCAGCCCTCAGATGCTCTCCTAGCTCTGTCCTCTTGAGCCAAGCAGAGCGTGTCTCATCCCTCTTTCATGTGTCCTTCAAATGCCCAGATAGCTCTCATGTCCCCCATGTCCCCAGACTTCTCTTCTCCAGGTCAAATATCCCCAGTTCCTTCAACCAATCCCCACTTAACACAACCCCTTTTGCCATCTGATCATTCTGGTGCCCAGACCTGAACACAGTCCTATGGCTGTAGCCTGGGCAGGGCACCCACCCAGGACCACCACCATTGTTTGGAACACGGTGACCATTTAACAGAGCCCTGACAGTCTTAGGCTGTCCTGCCACACTCCTGACTCATTCTGAACTTGTGCCAGAAACCCCAGTTCTCCCTGCCCCCCAACAAAGGAGCAAACACCCAGAAGCACTCTCCTCCCCTCTGTTGTCAAGCTGACTTTTTAAACTGATGTGTTTACTTTGGTCATTGGAGTATACACCACAGGCCACCTGTACAGTTATCTCTCATAAACATCTCGATCAGCTGAAGGGAAAGCTATGGAGCCGGGAAGACCTGGGCTCATCTCTTGTTCTTGTCACTTACTGGCTGTGTGTCAGCAGTGAGTCAAACAACCTCTCTGTTCCCTAGGCAACTCTGTGGGACTGTAAGGCGCCAGCTGAGCATCAGCACCACCAGAATTTTCACCCTGTGAGTTCTCCTCACCAGGGGAATTACAGGTCTGGATCCCCTTCCCTCTCCCAGCCTCCCAGTCTTCTTTAACACAGCTCATCCTTTCCTGGACTGCAGAACCTGCAGCTTCGAGACCACCTGTGGCCCTCTAGGTCCTCAAATGTGGTCCTTTGACTGAATCCAAACTTCACAAAACAAATCATTTTCCTGTCAAGACCTTTTTGGATCTCGTGTCTCCCATCCCAAACATCAACATCCCTCCACATTTCATGTCAGTTCTGAGTTTGAGAAACTACCTTCTAGCCAAGTCATTGATGAAAGTGGTAGGACCAAGTGAAGATCACTGGGACACTCCACTGGAGACTGCTGCAAAGCTGTCATGGACCCATTTCTGAATACTTTTCAGGTCCCAAGTTCATGTGGCGGCATCATTGTTCAGACTTCCTTTTCCCACCTTGCCCATGGGAGATGACGAGCCACCTAATCAAATGTTCTCTTGATCTCTGGGGACACCAACTCTAGGATATCTCCCTAACAGCCCTGCCAAAAAGGGAGATGAGGCAAGGCTGGCAGGACCTGTTGGTTCTTCCATCCTGGCCCTTAGTGACCAGATCTCCCCTTTATACCTTCTCACAAACCAGCTCTTCCAGAGCACATTCTAGAACCTTTCCAGAAGGTTCCAATCACCCTTGTAAATGCCAACATTCCTGGAGGCTCTCCGTCTGGGCTCAGGGACTTATGCCCTATTGTGATTTATCCCTCCTCCCTCATTCTTTTCACATCTGTCTCTGATAATACCTTCTATTTTCTCTGCCAGGGCAACTGGGGAAAAAATGAACCATAATGACCATGGAGAAGCTGGTGTTCATGACTGGGAAGGAGAGAGCAAGAGGAGCCACCATTGGAGGCCATTGTGGCTGACTCTGTCCCATGGCTTTGGTGGTGACCACACGCACAGAGGACCCCAGGCCTGAGCTCTCTCCATCCCGCCACGCTGTCTTCTGTCCTCTCTGTCTCTTTTTTTTCTCAGAGAATTGGCTCTGGGGCCCTGGGAGGCCAGTCTCAGCCTGAAGGCCTCAGAGAAGAGGACTGAGCTTGGGAACCAGGGGCAGAATTGGGGAGGGAGTGTCTCCACCTTCTCCCTGAGTCGAGAGGGGAGTAGGATGGGTTTCAGATCCTCCTCCCCATCTCCTACCCCCATGCTTAGACCCAGGAGCCACTGAGGGCAGCAGGAGTTTCCAGGCTCTCCATGCTCTGTCTCTGGGACCATCAAGCCCTGTGGTGATCCTTGGGGAAGATGGACCTCTAAGGAGGGAGGATCTTCCATGGCCTTGGGGGTCCCCCACACCAGTGGTTCCCTAGTTTTCTTCCTACCTTTCTAATCTCTCCTCCACATCTACTTTGCTGGCTCCTCATCCCAAGCAAGTACCACTGACCATGGTCCTGTCCTGGGTGCTCTGCTCCCTTTTAGGATCTGGCTCCATGATCTCGGCCATTCCTGTGGGCTCCCTGGTCATCTCTACAAAAATGACTCCCAGACCTGGACAGCTACCCCTGACCTCTCCCCTGACCTCTAGTCTCACATCACCAGGGGGCGACTGGCATCCTCACACAGCTGTCTCATGGGCATCCTGAACTCAGCTTGTCCAAAGCAGACCCACTGTTACCACCTCCCACCTGACCCTGCTCCAAACAGTCCATGTTGGTCATAGATGGCCACTCAGGTCCCTGACCTCAGAGTTAGCCTCCTCTCTCCCTCTTCCTCAGCCCTCCCCCTCTTCCTACTAACTGATGATGTCATTTCCATGGCATCAGAGCCATGGACAGAGCCCCAGTCTTAGAGGCAGAGGGGTTCGGACCAGTCCTGGAGAAGCCATTCACTATCTGTAGGACTTGGACAGGTCACTTAGCCTGTCTGGGCCTCATTTTCTTGTCTGTTCAATCAGAAGCTTGACCTAGAAGACCTCTGTGACCTCGAGATCACATACACGGCCACGGTCCCTCGTCAGGCCACTGGCACCTACCCTCCCAAGAACAAGAAGCGCTTCCTGGGCTGAGAGTGATATGTTTGTCTCTCTCTCAAGCATGTAGCCCAGCACCCTGCCCACGACAGGCACTGAATAAAGGCTTGTTCAGTAGAAGCCATGCACTGAATAGGCTCCTGGTGGTCTCCCTGCTTCCTGTCCCACCACCCTCTACATGGCAGGCAAACTAGTGTTCAGAGAATGAAGGTCTGACCTCCTTCCTCCCCTGCTCAGGAATCTGCCCTGGATCCCAATTACCTACCACAAGCCTGGTGCTGAAGGTCAATATGTAAAGCTAGGGCAGATGGGGGCACAGAGCCTGGAGTCAACAAGAGCTGAGTTCAAATGCTGCTTCAGACATTTACTAGTTACATGACCCTAAACAAGTCACTTAACTTCTATCTGATGACTCAGTTTCCTCAACTGCACAATGGAGATAATAGCACCTACCTCTCAGGGCTGTTGTGAGGAGCCAGTGAGACATTTGTGGAGCATTTGGCACAGTGCTGGGCACATGTGGATGCTACATAAAGTCAGCTATGCTCATCATTCTTATTTGGGGCTGCAGGAAGAGAGGGCACAGCTTCTAGGACGGGCATCTCTGCTCTGCCGATGGCAGACCTCATTGGCTCTGGGCACCATGGTGCAAGAAAGATTTTGATAAGTTAGAGTTTCTTCTGAGGATGGCAGCCAGGCCAGGAAGGGGAAGCACCCTGAGGAGTGGCTGAAAGGGCTGAGGGGAGTCAGGCAAGTGCTTGGGGAATAGCAGTGGGGAAGGAGGATGAGAGCCAGGGGCAGGGGTGGGAAGTGCAGTTAGAATGCTGGGCCTGGGGTCAAATCAGGCCCTGGACACTTACCAGCTGTGAGGCCCCAGGCAAACTCTTCACCCCTGTCTGCCTGTTTCCTCATCTGTAAAATAATCATAGCACCTACCTCCCAGGGTACTTGTGAGGATGAGATGAGATAATTGTAAAATGCTTATAAGGCACAGTGCTTGGTGCTCAATAAATGCTTTCCTTTACATGTCAAGGAAACCCTCCTCATGATGAGTCATCCCAAAGGGGAAGGGGCTGCCTCCAGAGAGAGTGTGTTCCTCTTCACTGAAAGTCTTTAGGCAGGGGCTGGATGTCCAGGGCTCAGCCCCTGCCTGGACTGGATTCACCTGAGGTCCCTGCAGCACTGAGATGCTTTGATTCTGAGGTCTTGAGAATTTAATTCAACCAACATTTTAAAAAATATTTTTTCCCCAATTGCAAGTTAAAACAATTTTTAAACAATTTTTAAACAATTTGAATTTCAAATTCTGTCCCTCCCTGTCTTCCTCCCCCTCCGTTCCCTTTCCCCCTCCCTGAGATGGTAAGAAATTTCATACAATTTATACACGTGCAATCATCTAAAACGTTTCCACGTTAGTCATTTTGTACAAGAAGAGTCGAATAAAAAAAAGAACAAAGCAAAGTGAAAAGTCTGTGTTCGGATGGCGTCAGCTCCTTCTCTGGTGGCAGAGAGTCAGCTCTCCCATTAATCAGTCTGTGTGGCTGTCCTGGGTCACCTTCTCAGTCATTCACGGTTCATCGTTGTCGTTGTTGCACAGTGTGGCTGTTACTGTGTACAGGGTTCTCCTGGTTCTGCTCACTTCACTTTGCATCAGTTCATGTCAGTCTTCCCAGGTTTTCTCCTGAAATAACCTGCTTGTCACTTCTTATAGCATAATAGTATTCCATCACAATCATATACCACAGCTTGTTTAGCCATTCCCCAATGGATGAGCATCTTTTTGCTTTTTGTTTTTTGGAGGGCAGTTAGGGTTAAGTAACTTGCCCAAGGTCACACAGCTAGAAAGTGTTCAGTGTCTGAGGCTGCATTTGAACTCAGGTCCTCCTGACTCCAGGGCCAGTGCTCTATTCACTGCACCACCTAGCCACCCCAGATGGGCATCTTCTTGATTTCTAATTTTTAGTCACCACAAGAGCTGCTATAAATGTTTTTGTACAAATAGGTCCTTTTCTCTTTTTTATGTCTTTGGGAAACAGACCTAGTAGTTGGTATTAATGGATAAAAAGGGCATGCACAATTTTATAGCCCTTTGGGCGTAGTTCTAAATTGCTCTCCAGAATGATTGGATCAGTTCACAACTCTGCCAACAATGCATTAGTGTCCCAGTTTTCTCAGATCTTCTCCAACATCATTCTCCCTTTTTGTCATGTTAGCCACTTTGATAGGTGTAAAGTGGTAGCTCAGAATTGTTATAATTTGCCTTTCTCTAATCAATAGTGATTTAGAACATTTTTTCCATAGGACTATAAATAGCTTTAATTTCTTTTTCTGAAAACTGCCTACCCCATCCCTTGACCATTTGCCAGTCAGGGGATGACTTGGATTTTCGTACGTTTGACTCACGTATTTGAGAAATGAAGACTTTATTGAGATATTTGTTGCGAAAATTTCTCCCCAGTTTTCTGCTTCCCTTTTAATTTTGGTTGCAATGGGTTTGTTTGTGCAAAAACCCTTTAATTTTACAGAACCAAAATTTCTATTTTACATTTTGTAAGGCTCTCTGTATTGTCTTTGGTCCTAAATTCTTCTCTTTTCCATAGATCTGATGAATAAATTACTCCTTGCTCTCCTCATTTGCTTACGGTATCACCCTCACCCTTTATGAGAAAATCATGTACACATTTTGTCCTTCTCTTGGTATATGGTGTGAAATGTTAGTCTATAGCTAGTTTCTGTCATACTATTTTCCGGTTTTCCCAGTTTTTTGTCAAATAATGAGGTTTTGGTCCAAAAGCTTGGATCTTTGGGTTTATCATATACTAGATTACTGTGGTCACTTACTGTAATATAATGTATACCTAATCTGTTCCACTGACCCACCACTCTGTCTCTTAACCAGTAGCAGATTGCTTTGATAATCCTTGCTTTATGATACAATTTGAGATCCAGTATGGCTAGACCACCTTCCTTCACATTCTTTTTTCATTGATTCCCTTGATAGTGACTTTTACTCTTCCAGATGAATTTTTCAGCCAACATTGATTAAGAACTGACCATGGGCAGGGACCATATTAGGCACTGGGAAATGAAAAAAAAAAACAGAACTCAAATCATTTCTGCCCTCCTAGGGCTTATATTCTTCCAGGATGGTTGGGTGGGGAGTAGACAAGCCAGCAAATGCAAAGTAATTTCTGGAGAGACAAAGCTCTAATACCCACAGGTGAGTGGGCATGACTACTGGAGAGGAGAAGCCTCTGGGGGAATGTGGGGATCCAGATGTAAATGCCTCCCAGGCCAGGGAGTGGCACCACCTGGACCTTAGGAGCTGGACTGGGAGACAAGGCAGAACGGTGAAGGGTGAGTCTGAAAACGTGGGTCTGGAGTCAACGGTTTGGAGGCGGTCTCATAGCAAAGCCATCAGGTGCATTCTATACTTACATGCACATTTTGCAGATGAGGAACCCAAGCCCAGGGGAAGGTCTGATCTATTTCAAAGCTGTCCAGAGGGGATGTGTCCACCCTGGGATGTGAACTTGATGGTTCAAAGCTCAATACTCAGTTTGTTACACCATGCCACTATGCAGATAACTGACTCGCCACCCAACACACAGTCACATTCTGTTACAGTGAGGCTGCAGAATCCTACCAGGCCATCAAGTAGGCCCCTTTCCCACCCCGTCCTCCCTGAAAAGTCCTACTAATGTTGTTATCTGCTCCCCAGAGTTGCTCAGGCCAAGCAGCAGGGCTGCTGAAGGCCATTGGACCCCTGGGCTTTCCTGGCCACCTTGGTCCAGGGGGTAGGTCCCGCCTCTGCCAGCTGGAGCGACTCCCCTCAGGGCAGGTATGCCAGGCCCATGGTGCATGCCCACCCTAAGTTTCTGAATGAATGAAGCTTTGAAGAGGTGCTTGCTGGAGAGGCAGCAAGCTGCTGGTGGGGGAGGGGGTGCTGTTGCCCCTTTTCTGCCTGGGCAGCATCACCCCAAGGCCTGTTTCTCAGATCCTTGATTTCTCCTTTTTGCTCCTAAGCCATCTTTAGGAATGGTGGTCTACCCCTCTGCCGGCTCCCTTTGCTCCCCCTGCCACCCTCCTTCTCAGGCAGGGAGGGATGGGGAGCCTCCATGGAAGGGAGCTGGAGCACCCCCTGCTCTGGGCCCTAAAGCCCCTCCCAGAGTCCGCCTGTTGACTGCTGTCCTGCCCTGGGGAGCACCCACCCACTCGCCTGTCCTCCTATACCCTGATCCTGTGGCCCAGACCTGGCCCTCGCAGAAGAGCCCCATGAGAATCAGAGAAGCCCACCTACATCGCTCTTCCTAGCCTCTGTCCTAGGCCCAGATGAGAGGCTGAAGGCCAGGGCTAGGACCAGGAGAGAGCTGGGCAGCGTGAGGTCTTCCTTGTCCAAGGGCTTCCTGAGGTTCTCCTTCTTCCCTCCAGCCCAATCCTGAGACATGTCCAGACCACCATGTGAGAAGTGACTGTGGGGTGATGTTGGGCTCTTGTCCTGTCCTCATCTGGGCACAGGAAGCCTGCAGGGTCCAGCACAAGTCGGGGCAGGGACTGCAGGTTCAGCCTCTCTCCCATGCCCCTGGCTTGGGCCTCCAGGGTCAAGGCCACGGTCTCAGACAAGTGACCACAAGGACCTCTGCCTGTTTCTCCTGCCCCAGACCCTGTCCCAGCTGGATTGGGGGAGACACTCTAGGCCATAATCCCAGTGCCTGTTCTCATCCTGAGCCTCTCCTTGAAATGCCTGGAAAACTTTCAGATCCCACAGATCTCTTGGCCTGACCAAGGGGGCAGGACAGGGCTAGACCCATAGCTGCCAGGGAGAAACCAGCAAGGAGGTGGGCACACCGGATCTTACCTCCAAGGATTAGTGAGATAGGTGACTTCCAGGGTCCCTAGCTCCAGGCAGGAGGCCTGTGGCAATCGTGTGTATGTGTTTGTATGTATACATGTATATATGTGTGTGACTATGTGTATATGTATGCGTGTGTGTATGTGTGTGTATATGTGTGAGTGTGAGTGTGTGTGAGTGTGTGAGTGTGTGTGTGTGTGTGTGTGTGTGTGTGGTCCACAGCTGGGAATGCAAAGAGTCTGTCTGGGGTGAGGGCAGGGCCTTGGCCATATTAATTGGCCTTCAAAGAGCTTGATGGCAGTCCCAGTAAGGTGCCCTCCATCCTTCCTGCTTCCTCCAGATCTAGGAAGGTATCCTCTGAAAATCACTTACGTCTCTGGGCTAGATGCCATGGCCATTTAGCTCTTAGCCCTGAGTGAGTCTCCTTCCACCCAAAGACTGCCATGCTCTCATAATTTAGATCATGGGTTTTGAGATGGAAGGGGACCCAGAAGTGACAACCTCATCATTCAACAGGAGAGGAAACTGAGGCTGTCAGAGGTGACGGCCACACTGTAAGTGAAGGGCAGAGCTGGGTTCTAACCCAGCTCTCCAGAGTCAGGATGGTGGTTCATGCAGAGGTTGGGTGTCCCCAGAGAAGAAGAATGGAATCCCAGTGTCCCATAGACTAGTCAGGGATGCCCACTACTGTCCTAGTGAAAAAAACAGACAAAGCTTTACTCCAGAGCTTTGGGGAGTGGGGCAGGGCTCTCCCACTGGGTCCAACTCATGCCTTCTGACTCCAGTCTTCCCCACTGCTGCCTGCTGAAGGTGTCCTTCAAGGGCATTGTTACTGATTGGATTTGTGGGCCCGAGTCACCACCAGGGGCTCTCTCTGGCCCAGGGACCGAGCCAAGGGGAAGTGACCTTGGGAGGGAGGTGAGCTCCCCTGGCTTGGGATAGCGGAGGGTTCTGACATCTTGCTCCAAAAAGGTTTATGGCTCACACAGGGAGGAGTTACAGAGGGAGGGTCAGGAAGGCTGGCAGGGGTCCAGGCAGGGTTAGGCAAGGCATCCTCTCTCGGCCTACCCTTTCTCAGGTCTACCTATGGCTAGACTGAACCAAATTATGACATCTTCTTGGATCTTTGCGGGCGAGAGCCTCCTCTGCTTCCTTCTTGGCCTGATGGTTGTACCATTCCTCTGCCAACAGAGCCCCCAGGGCTGCGAGGACCAGAGCAGCCAGACCCATCTTCATGAGGTCAGTCACTGAGTTGTTCTTGAGGATGAGGCCTAGGGAGACAAAAGTACCCAGAGAACCATAGCATTGGGAGGGACTGCTCAGGGCTCCCAGATCAATCTGCCTGTGGAGGAGAATCCCCTCTCTTGGAAGACCCCCAAGGAGGCATATGTGTCCCCCTCCAAGTCAGCACCTTCCACTCTGGGAGAGTGCTCACTGTTAGAAAGTTCTTGACAGCCAGCCCAAATTTTCTCCTTTACCCATTGTCCTTGGGGGCTACCAAATGTTCCATAGAACAGCCCTTGAGGGCAGCCCTCCCATTGCCCACCAGTCTTCTCTTCTGCATGCTCAAAAGCTCCCTCCTCCTTTTCAGAGTTCCTCAGAGGGTACTCACTCCTCGCCCTTCCCTCTTGTGATCCCCCTCCCCTGCGTGTTCTTCAGCTTTTCATTGCCACCCTTTGACCCTTCCTGAAGTCTTGGCACACTGAAAGACCCAGAATGTGCTGCTATGTTTGCCTCCTGCACTTTGGACCTCTCAGGTTGATTTTTTGAACCTAAATGCAAGACTTTACGTTTATCTCTACTACGTATCATCAGTCATTTGAGATCTGACTCAGCTCTCCAGTGTGCTCACCACCCCTCCCAGGTTAGCATCATCCTAAAATTGGGTAAGTATTCTACCTGTGCCTGCCTGCAAGTCACTGAGGGACAAGCAAAGCTAAACATATGATCAAGGACAGATCCCTGGGGCACTCCCTTAGAGATCTACCTCCATGTTGACAGTGATCCATTGTGGGCAGCTCTTTGGTCCCACTATTCAGCCATTTCTGAATCCACCTACTAAGATTCTTCTACATTGCCCACAGGGCATGGGCTACTTTATCAAATGCTTCCCTGAACTCGAGCCATACTGTTGCCATGGAGCCCCCTTTCTTTCCTCTTTTAGAAACCTTGTCAGCAAAAGGAATCATTACTGTGGCATGACCTGCTTTGAAGACATCTTGACCCTTAGTGACCAGCACTTCCCTTTCCACAAGGTCACAAACCATCCCTTTCATAGCACATTCTAGAATTCTGCCAGGAAATTCTACTCTTGTCCCACATCCTCCCCCATTGCTGTTTCTTCCTGCAAAGATTCTGAACCTCATTGCTTTCTTCCCTTCCTCTGGGCACTGATTTCCTTTGTGTTCTTAGCAGCCTCTCTGTCTCTGAGACTCTCTGCCTCTCTCTGATTGGATACAGAACACTATTGCTGTCATGTATTCACCTTGTTCTGTTGGATACAGAACACTATTGCTGTCATGTATTCACCTAGAAGCTTACTTCCAACTCCAAGCCCTACGGGTCCAGTATCTGGCGCACACTCTTTCCAGTCTTCTTTCTCTGTCACCATGCTAGGGGACTCCAAGAGACTTAGTGATGGGCTGTCAGACACCTTCATGATATCCTCCTCTCCCATGAGCTACACTTAGAATCTGCCTCAGCAGCCCAGGGATAGCCACAGCATCACCCAACACTGGTTTCTTCCTTGATTTTCATCCCAGAAATGACACATTTTCTATGCTCTACCCAAGCCCCCCGATGCCTCCTTCTCTCACCACCTTTCTTAGCAGGAGATCTCACCTCTTATCATCAAGCTAATCTTTACCCAGAACTCCCCCTTCTCTTCTCCTGCATACCTTTAGTGTCTCTCTCCCCAGAATCCACCATCTCCTCCTCCTCATCTCCTTCCCCAGAGAAGACCTTCTCTTCTACCTGTGTCCCAAGTCTTTTTTAAATTTATTTTTAGTTTTCAATATTCATTTCCACAAGATTTTGAGTTACAAATTCTCTCCCTGTCTTTTCCATACCCCCACCCCAAAATAGCAAGCTTGCTGAATACCCCTTCCCCCAATCTGCTTTCTCTTATATCCTCCCCTGTGCCCCCTCTAACTTTCTAGTAGGGCAAGATGGATTTCTATACCCCAGTGCCTGTATAACTTATTTCCCAGTTGTGTGTAAAAAATAATTTTTTTTAACATTTATTCTTAAAACTTTGATTTCCATATGATTTTCCTTCTTCCCTTCTCACCCATCCCCACTGTGAAGATAAGCAATTCAATATAGGTTGTATATGTGTAGTTACACAAAATGTTTCCATGGTAGATATATTGTGAAAGACTATATTTCCCTCCATCCTGTCCCACCCCCCACTTATTGTATTTTCTACTTTGACCCTGTCCCTTTTCTAAAGTGTGTGCTTCTAACTATCCTCTGCCCCAATCTGCCCTTCCTTCTATCATCCTCCCTCTTATCCCCTTCCCCCCTACTTTCCTGTAGGGTAAGTTACCCAATTGAGTGTGTATGTTATTCCCTCCTTAAGCCAAATTCAATGAGAATAAGGTGGACCCATTCCCTTTCACCTTCCTGTTCTTCCCCTCCATTGTAACAGTTTTCTCTTGCCTCTTTTATATGAGATAATTTACCTTATTATATCTCTCCCTATCTCCTTCTCTTATTGTGTTCCTCTCTCACCTCTTAATTTTATTTTTTTAGATGTCCCTTCCTGTTCAACTGCTCCTGTGACCTCTGTCTATGTATACATGTACACATATATACACACACTCACATATGTATTTATATACACATACACCCTCCTATATAAACATATATATGCATGTATACATATATATGCATACACACACATATACCCTTCATCTATCTTCATACTGAGAAAAGTCTCATGATTTACAATTATTGTTTTTCTATGTAGGAATGTAAATAGTCCAACTTTAATAAGTTCCTTATGATTTCTTTTTCCTGTTTACCTTCTCATGCTTCTCTTGCTTCTTGTATTTGAAAATCAAATTTTCAATTCAGCTCTGTTTTTTTCATCAGGAATGCTTGAAAGTCCTCTATTTCATTAAATGACCATATTTTCTCCTGAAGCATTATACTCAGTTTTGCTGCATTGGTGATTCTTGGTTTTAATCCTAGCTCCTTTCACCTCCAGAATATCATATTCCAAGCCTTTCTGTCCTTTAATGTAGAAGCTGCTAGATCATGTGTTATCCCGATTGTGTTTCCACAGTACTCAAACTGTTTCTTCCTGGTTGTTTACAATATTTTCTCCTTGACCTGGGAACTCTGGAATTTGGCTGTAATATTCCTAGGAGTTTTCTTTTTGGGATCTTTTTCAAGAAGCTATTGGTAAATTCTTTCAATTTTATTTTGCTCTCTGGTTCTAGAATATCAGGGTGATTTTCCTTGAGAATTTCTTGAAGGATGATTTCTAGACTCTTTTTTTGATCACGGCTTTCAGGTAGTCCAATAATTTTTAAATTATCTCTCCTAGATATATTTTCCAAGTCAGTGGTTTTTCCAATGAGATATTTCACATTGCCTTCTATTTTTTCATTTGTTTAGATCTGTTTTATAGTATCTTCATTTCTCATAAAGTCATTAGTTTCCATTTTCTCTAATCTAATTCTGAAGGAGTTATTCTCTTCAGCGAGTTTTTGAAATTCCTTTTCCATCTGGGTAATTTGGCTTTTTAAGGCATTCTTCTCCTCATTGGCTTTTTCGTCACCTTTGCCATTTGAGTTAGTCTATTTTTTTTTCTTTTTGGAAGGCAATTGGGTTTAAGTGACTTGCCCAAAGTCACATGGCTAGTTTTTGTGTCAAGTGCCTGAAGCTGGATTTGAACTCAGGTCCTCCTGACTCCAGGGCCAGTGCTCTATTCACTGTACCACCTAGTCACCCCTAGTCTATTTTTAAGGTGTTATTTTCTTTAGTATTTTTTGGGGTCTCCTTTAGCAGGCTGTTGACTTGCTTTTCATGATTTTCTTGCATCATTCTAATTTTTCTTCCCAATTTTTCCTCTGCTTCTCTTACTTGATTTTCAAAATCCTTCTTGACCTCCTCCATGGCCTGTAACCAGTTCATATTTTTCTTGGAAGCTTTTGATGCAGGAGTTTTGCCTTTGTTGTCTTCTTCTGGTTCCATGTTTTGATCCTTTTTGTTCTCAAAAGAGGATTCTATCATCTATTTGTGCTTCCTCTGCTTGCTTATCTTGCCAGTCAATTACTTGACTTTTGAGCTCTTTGCCATGGTAGAACTCCAAAGTGGGGAGCTTTGTCCCAAATTACTGGGATTTTTTGCAAACGTTGTCAGAGGCCTAAGGAGGGCACCCTCTCTACAGCCAATACAAGATCTGGCACACTAGTGTCCTCACCCCAGGACCACCACCCAAGACTGTGACCCAGATCCAAGCAGGTCAAAGCAAGAGAGATTACCCTCTGAATGGTCTCTTGGTCCCTCTACAATCTGCAGGCCGGGAGCTCAGGAAGCAGCCATGTGGCAGCAGCTGCAGCCACCACACCTCCACCACCGCTTACCCTGGGAACATGGGCTGGACCTGGCTCTTCTCTACCTAGTCCCAACTGAGTTCCCCACTGACCTTTTACGTTCTCTTTGGGGTTTATGGATTGAGAAATCTGGAAACCACCACAGCTGCTGGTGATTCATTCTCCTGAAGTCTGCTCTGGCCCATCTTGGCCACTGATCATGGCTGCCCAGGCCCAGATCTGTGTGGCTTATGTGGGACTGTGCTCAGCTCCCAGCCCTGTGCAATAGACCTTTCCTGTGAACCTGCTGGGCTGCCTTCAGCAGGAGATTTGTTTCTCTCTGTCACTTTGTGGATTCTGTAGCTCTAAAATTTGTTTAGAGTCATATTTTACAGGTATTGGAGGTGGTTGGTTCTGGAGCTCATGGAATTTCCTGCTTCTACTCCACAGTGGCAGAGAAGGGAAAGAATCAGTATGACCAGTATAAGCATCTTGAGGCATATGACATAAAGAACAGTGCCACCGATTGTTCCTGCCTATTGATAGATTGAAGGAAATTTCAAGAAAAGAACTGCTCTTTCCCTTTCTTCTCCTAATATGTATCTATTAAAAAATGGTAACATAATTAACTGCTTCATTACCTAAATGTTTCACGTAATCTGGATTTTGCCTTAATCACAAAGAGGTCAGGTGTGCTAGAGATAAATGTAACTGTAAATTAAGGAGAAGAGCCAAAGCTTTGCCTAAATGTTAGAAATTTACCAACCTAGGGATTCAGGGTGCTGGTGATTTACTCCTGATTTTTACTGTAATATAAGCTCTCTAAATTAGCAAAGCATAGCAGAGACAGTTAGGTAGCGGTGGATAGAATGCTGAATCTGGAGTCAGAAGGACTTGATTTCAAATCCAGCCTCAGACATTTACTAGCAATATAACCCTAGGTAAATCACTTAACCTTTGTTTACCTCAGTTTCCCCAGCTGTAAAATGAGCATAACAATAGCATCTACCTCCCAGGGTTGTTATAAGGATCATATGAGATAAAGCTTTATATAAATACTAATTATTATTAGGATCAAAGCACTTACATCGCCTTTAGGATTAAAGTCAGCGAATTATTCTAGCTGAATATTATTTTTGCTGTGGATAGAGCATTTGAACTTGGAATCAGGAAGATTCCTCTTCATGAGTTCAAATCTAGCCTCAGACACTTACTATGTGATCCTGGGCAAGTCACTTATATAAGGACAAAAGCAGAAGTGTGACAGAGTCAGAATTAGTGTAATATATTAAAAAAAATTTTTTTCAATGAGTATTTATTTTTTCTCCCTCTCACCCTTTTCCCCTCCCCATTAGAAAAAAGAAAAAAATTATTGTAGTAAATAATTCTAGACAAGCAAAACACGATTTTGCATCAACCACATCCAAAATGCGTGCCTCATCACGCACGTTAGTTGTCCCTCCCCCTCTATGCTCTTTCCTGGGCGATCCCATCAGCCTCCATGAATTCAATGCCCATCTCTAGGCACACAGACCTAATCTCTTTCCTGACCTCCAATTTCACATCTCTGACTGCCTGCTGCTCTTCTCTCCCTCACTTCTCTCCCTCACCACAGGCATCTCAAATTCAAAATGCCCAACATCAGATTTCTTTTTCTTTTCCCCAAGCCCTTTTTGAATATCCCTATGACTTCCCTCCTGGTTCATCATCTTCCCCATTCCCAAAGGCTCCTAATTTCAATGTCAGTGTCAGCTCCCCTCTTGGTCGCATCCCACCCATCTATTATTTCTGCCTTTATAGCATCTCCGACCCTGCTGCCACCCCATGCACACCCTCATCTCTACAAGCCTGGATTATTGCAGCAGCCTGCCTTAGCTCTCTGCTCACTCTAGTCCAACCTCCAGCTGCCAAAATGATCTTTTTGTGGTCCCCTGCCTCTGCCTCTGCCTGACCTGCTCTCCAGAGCTGGGGCCACCATGGGCCCCACACTCATTGCCCTGCTCTGCTTCTGTGAGTCCTGGGGAGGGAGACCTGAGAAGGCTCCAAGGGGCTCCTGTAGCTTACAATGTAGCTTACAGACCTCTGTGGCCATTCCCCAGCCCATACATGCTGCCTTTTACACAGGGAGGAACTGGGGCTCAGAGGGGGACTAATTTTCTGGAGAACCCAGGGAGTGGGGGGCAGGATCCAGGTCTCCTGAAGCCCACCTAGCCCCTCTCAGTCCAGTCTCCAGGTCTAGACTCTGGCTTCTGTTTTCTTTTGTCTCTAGAGCTAGGTAGGAAGGAAGTGGGGAGCCATGTCTAATGGGTGTCTTCTCCAACAGGACTGTGTGTGGGCCAAGGGATCAAGGCACAGGAAGGTGAGCTCCTCCCCCCAGCCCAAGCCCTTCTGCACCTGATCCCTGTTTGGCACAGACTGGCTGGCTGGGGAGGAAGAGCTTGGGAGCCTGGGTGAGGCTAATGGGGGTGTTTATGGGAGAAGAGGCTGGGGATGGGGAGGGAGGACTCCCTGGACCTCTGGGCTCTGATTCTCTTCCAGAGACATTCCTCAGACCCACCCTCGAGGCTGACTCAGGTCCTCTGATCCCCAAGGGGGCACCTGTCACCCTCAGGTGCAAGGGACATCCTGGAGCTACTTGGTATTGCCTGATGAAAGGAGAATCTCAGTTCCAGGATGTGCCTGGAGCTGGTATGGAGGCTGGTTTCATCATCCCCTCCATGACAAAGGACATAGCAGGGAGTTGCTGCTGTCTCTACAAGACCCAGTCTGGCTTCTCAGGTCCCAGTGAGCCCCTGGAGCTGGTGATGACAGGTGAGGCAGGACCCCCAGCACCAGCCAGGGTAGAGTCTGTGTCCCCAGCAGATTCATCAGCCCTCTGCCAATCCTCTGTTCCTTGCCTCCTGCCCCCAAGCCCAGCCTGGGCTTAGGCATTATGATGGCAGAGCCCTAAACCTGGAAAGGTGCCTGCAGTGTGTGTGTGTGTGTGTGTGTGTGTGTGTGTGTGTGTGTGTGTGTGTGTGTGTGTGTTGGGGAGATGGGAGACAGAGCTGCACAGGAGATTTGGGGGGAGCACTCCAACGAGTAGAAGGGGGTCAGCTTTCCAGGGTTATGGGGGAGAAGACTGGGTAGAAGATTCCTGGAGCTGACTGGGTGGGAGGATACTGAGGACCCCTGGAGCCTGCCAGGGGAGGAAGCTTGTGCCCCTGCCTGTGCTCTGGGGTATTACAGCCCTCTTTTTCTCCTCGATCTGCCTGGGTTCTTCTACCTTCCTCCCCTTCCTTTCCCCTATCTAGGGCCAGTCCCTCCTGGGTGGGGCGTGGGGGCTGGGGGTGGTCACAACCACTTTTGGGGCCTCATCTCTGTTCTCAGGACACAGAGCAAGCTGAGAGGAGAAAGGATCTTAGCCTGGGCTCACTGGAGGTGTGGAAAGGAGAATGAAGATGTTTCCCAGCCCTCCACCATCCCCTGGGAAGCAGGACAGGAGAGGAGGATGGGCCCCGGCTGGGGGGTGGTGGAGAGCAGCTGCCTCTCCCCTTCTATGTTGCCCCTTCTCCAGGCTGCTATGACAAGCCTTCCCTTTCAGTCATGTCCATCCAGGAAGTGCCTGAGGGACAGAACATGGCTCTCTAGTGTCATTCGGAGCACCTATTTGACTGGTTCGCCCTCTATAAGGAGAAAGGTGCCAATATCTCTTGGCTCCAGAAAGTTTGGTTCTGGACCAGGGTATCCAGAACTTCTGTGACCATTGTGAGGAAGGGTGCTACTGATGCTAGTTTTCGCAGTCAGTATCCCTACCTGTGGTTGGCCTCTAGTGACCCCTTGGAGGTCAGGATCACAGGTGAGAAATTCCCCACCTGGACCCCTTTCCTCCTCACCAATTCGCAAGAGATTTTACTGCTCCTTGGATTCCACAAGACAGGGGCAAGGTTGGGGTGGGGCCTAACTTCTGAACTCCCCAAGAGCTCTGGTATGAGGAAGAAAAGACAGGACAGGGAATTTCACATCTTCAGAAAGGTGGAGGTCATAGGGCCCTGTAGGGGTGGTGGGATGGGGCAGGCAGGGGCCGGGCTAGGGTCTGAGTGCTCTGGGGGGGATGAAATCTGGGCTGATGTTTATTGTCATTTAGGAATAGGGACCCCCTTCCCCTATCGCAATGACAGCCTCCCCTCCCCTCCAGATGCTGCCCCCCAGGATTACATCATGGGCAATCTCATCTGCCTCAGCCTGGCTGGGCTGGTCTTCATCATTGTGGGGGTCCTGCTGGTAGAGGCTTGGCACAGCTGCAGGGTGCTCCAAGATGCAGCCCTTGCCTAGGAAACCAGGAGGGTTGAGCTGGAGTCTGGTAAACAGGTGCACCCTCATAAATCGCTGAGTCTTTGAAGGAGAGTTCTGCAAGGTCTAGAGAGAGGAAGGGGCAGGACCTCAGTTCTGTTGCCTTGGCGCCTGGCCTGGCTTCTCTTCCCTACAGCCAATAATGCCTAGCCTTCTCCCTTCTCTCCCCACCCTCCCCTTCCTCCTCCTCTTTCCCCTTTTCCCCAGCTTCTCCCTCTTCTTCTCGCTTCCTCTTTCTCATCCCTCTCTTCTTTCTTTTCATCCCTCTGTCCCTCCTTCCTCCCTCTTTTCTTCTTCCTTCCCTCCTCTTCCTACCTCTCTTCTTTCTCCTTCTCCCCTTTTTCCCCCTCCTTGGTCCCTGACGTCAGTTACAGCTGATTAAATCAAGGAGATGACAAGCATTCCCCACGAATACAAAAATCTTGGAGTCCCTGAAACTCAGTCACTGTCTGCCCCCTGGAGGTCACTTTCTTAGCCCTTAGATCAGCTCCATTGTTGGATTTTCAGAATCTCAGGGCCCTGCACGTCTTCTCAGATAGGTTTATTGGAAGAGTGTCCTGGCTGATTGGGGCATTCACCTGCCCTCTTACCTGTAGTGGAAGAAGCTCTCCTAGGCTACAGTGCTCATCCTCCTTACTCTTGGCTAGGCTTTTCATCCCATATTTGTCAGCTCCCAGTGGGGACGATGCTCCAGCTGAGATGAAGGGGAAACTCCTAGCAGGGAATAGTATCAGCACCCAAATCCCAGAATCCTCAATGATCTCTCTTCAGCTAGTTGGTATCTCTCCAAATTGTTGTGATCAGAACTGAACGCCGTCTTCTTGATGTGGTCTCGTTGAGGAAGAGTGTAGAGGTTCTATGGTCTCCTCAGTCCTGGAAGCTACATCTTTCTTAAAACAATATGAATGGGAAAATCATCCATAAACAAAAACATTTCTGTATATAAAGGATGTCTGAAACAGGTTTGTATGTGAAAATCTCAAACTTACACCCAGCTTGGTTTTAGAAAAAAAGCATATTACATTTTATGAATTTGTACATTAATATGTATTGTGAATTAATACATGTTAAATGTTATGAATTTTTATGAAACAACAGTAAATTTTATGTTTGGAAGTGATGTTGTTCTGTTTATCTATGTCTTTTACTGGATTTCCCTTAGGTCTCTTCTGTGTATTTGGAAAAAAATGTTTCCTTGGCATTATTTTATTTCCTTTTAAAAATTTCTATTACTTCCCACCTGATTTCCTTCTCCCCCAATCTCTATTTTCTCACCAAATAAAAACACTCCTTCATAACAAAAATATAGCCAAGCAAAATGATTTGGGGTTGCCTTGACTGAGTTTGAAAATGTGAGTCTGTCCCCTCTCTGCCAAGAGGTGGGAGAAGGCTTCGTTCTCAGGAGTCCTGATGGGTCACTACATTGATCAGAATTTGCCTTTTGTTTTTAATCTCTAGCACTCATGTGCTTGGCACATAGTAAAGGCTCCATAAATACTTGCTGAATTGATTTGATTTGACTTGATACCATAGACATAACTAGTCCTGGAAGACCCCTAAACAAAGTAGAGATCTCAAGCTTAGCCAAGCACAAGACAAGAGGGCTGGGGGGAGGGACACACACACACACACACACACACACACACACACACACACACACACTCTATAGATGACTTAACAGGGGTTGGTGTCCTAGGTGAGACACACAAGAACACCACCTTCATATCTAGGTAGCCTTCCGAGGCTGATGAAAATGCAGGCATACACTTTGCTAAAACTAGGAAATCCCTCAGAGTTTAGTCACCTCCCCAAAGCACAGAGTGCTAGGCGACTGTATGCCAGAGGCTCCAGGGGTGGGGAACCTGCAGCCTTAAGGCCATGTGTGCCCTTAAGGTGGCAGATTCCCTACCCCTAGCTGGGCTATGCCTGCCTTCCTTGGTAAATTCTCTACCACACTTCATCTGGAAGCCCAGGCAGGTTGTTCAACATAGCTAACCACATGGTAGGCTGTTTACAAACTTCACTAGAGCTAATGGCCTCCCCATTGCTTCTGTCCATGGTGCTGGTAGTTCTGTTATCTGGAGCCTAGTAGGAACACATCTGGTCAAATTTTCATGATACCCCTCCAAGACACAGCAAATCAGATTCACAGAATCTCAGAGTTGTGAGGGGCATCAGAGGCTTCTGGGTAACCTGTATCAGAATAACTCATATCATCAACTGCCATTTTTATCAGACTATGCCCACAGATACTTCAAATTCAACATACCCCAAATAAAACTCATTGATCTAAATAAGAAGGAAATCAAGGAGATAAACAGAATTTTAGATAAACTAGATACAATAGATATCTGGAAAGAACTGAATAGAAATAGAAAGGAATATATCTTTTTTTCTCAATGATACATAGTACCTTTACCACAAAAAATGACCATATATTAGGGCATTTATAGTTGAATACAGAAAAGCAGAAATATTAAATATATTCTTTTCAGATCATAATGGAATACAAATTAAATTCATCAGGAGACTATGGAAACACAAATTAATTGAGGACTAAATAACTTAATCTTATAGATGAATGGGTTAAAGAACAAATCATAGATACAATAAATAATTTTGTTAAAGAAAATAATAACAATGAGACTACATATCAAAATCTATGCAATGCAGCAAAGCAGTAATCACAGGAAAATTTGTATCTCTAAACGCTTATATCACTAAAACAGAGAAAGAAAAGAAAACTAGAGAAAGAACAAATTAAAATTCCCAATTAAACACCAAATTGGAAATCTTAAAAAGTAAATGTGAGATTAATAAAATTAAATGTAAGAAAACCATTCAAATAATAAATAAAATTAGAAGTTGGTTTTATGAAAAAAGCCAATAAAATAGATAAACTACTGGTTAATATGATTAAAAAAGGAGAAAAGAAAACCAGATCACTAGTATCAAAAATAAAAAGGTGAATATACCACTAACAAAGATGAAATCAAAGCAAGTATTAGTTATTTTGCTCAATTATATGCCAATCAATTTAATAGCTAGGTGGCCCAGTGAATAGAGCATGGAACCTGGAGTCAGGAGTACCTGAGTTCAAATCCAGCCTCAGACACTTGACACTTGACTAGCTGTGTGATCTTGGGCAAATCACTTAACCTCAATTGCCTTGGGCCCCCTTCAAAAAAAAAAAAGAAATTGAATGGGTCATATATGAACTTCCTAAAAAAAAGTATCAGGACTAGCTGGATTTACAGGTGAATTCTACCAAATATTTAAAGACCAAATAATTAAAATATTAAATAAATTATTTGGAATAACAGTCACAGAAAGACACCTACCAAACTCCTTTTATGAAGCAAATATGCTGCTGATACCTAAACCAGGAAGAATAAAAACAAAGAAAGAAAATTATAGACCAATTTCCATAAAAAATATGGATGCAAAAATCCTGAATAAAATACTAGTTAAGAGACTACAGCAATATTTCACAGAGATTATACATAGTGACCAAGGGGGATGTATACCAGGAACGTGGGGATGGTTTAACATAAGGAAAGCTATTAACATTATTGATTATATCAACAATAAAAGTGCCAAAAATCATATGATAAAAATCAATAGATTCAGAAGAAGCTTTTGACAAAATACAACACTCATTTTTATTTAAAAAAAACTTGAAAACGTAGGTATAAATGGATTTTTTTCTTAAGATGATAAGAAGCATCTCTCTAAAACCACATTCAAGCATTATTTGTGATGGGAAAAGCTAGAAGCCTTCCCACAAAGATCAGGAGTGAAACAAGGATGTCCATTATCACCAATATTATTCAATATTGCATTAGAAATGCTGGCAATAGCAATAAGAGAAGAAAAAGAAATTGAAGGAATCAGAATAGGCAATGAGGAAACAGAACCATCACTTTTTGTAGATACAGTGACATACTTGGACAATCCTAAAGAATCAACTAAAAAGTTAGCTGAACCAATAATTTTAGCAAAGTAGCAGGATATAAAATAAACCCACATAAATCACCCGTATTTCTATATATTATCAATAAAACCCTGCAAGAAGAGATAGTAAGGGACAGCTAGGTGGTGCAGTGAACAGAGCACTGGCCCTGGAATCAGAAGGACCTGAATTCAAATTTGACCTCAGACACTTAACACTTACTAGCCATGTGACCTTGGGCAAATCACTGAACCCCAACTGCCCTGCCTTCCCCCTTCAAAAAAGGGGGGAAAAAGTAAAAATAGTAAGAGATACCTCATGTAAAATTACTATAGACAGTATAAAATACCTGAGAAGATACCTGCCAAGGCAAATCCAGGAACTACATGGACCTAATTATAAAACACTTTTATACAAATAAAGTCAGATTTAAATAATTGGAGAAATCAATTGTTCATGAAGGGACAGAGCCAACATAATAAAAACGACAATTCTACCTAACCTAATCTACTTATGCAATGCTATCCCAAATAAATTACCAAAAAAAATTATTTTATTGAACTAGAAAAATAATTAAAAATTCATTTTGAGGAATAATAAGTCAATAATATAAAAGGAATTAACGGGAAAAAATGTAAAGGAAGAAGTTTTAGTGGTATCAGATCTTAAACTATTATTATAAGACAGTAATTAATCAAAACTATCTGGTACTGGCTAAGAAATAGGAAAGTAGATAAATGGAACAGAGTAAACATACAATATACAGTAGTAAATGGTGAGAGTAACCTTGTGTTTGACAAATGTAAAGATTTGGGCTTGTGGGATAAGAATTCACTATTTGGTAAAAATTGGTGGGAAAACTGGAAAACAGTCTGACAGAAATTGGGTATAGACCAATATCTTACATCATTTACTTAGATAAAGTCAAGATGGATATATGCTATGGAAGTAAAGGGAGTTATCACAAGAAAATTAAAAGAACATGGAGCATATCAGACTTACAGATAACAGGATTTATGAATAAACAAGAATTAGGGAGCACTGTGAGATGTAAAATGGACAATTTTGATTACTTTAAATCAAAAAGGTTTTGTACAAACAAAACCATGTGGCCAAGATTAGAAGGAAAGCAAAAAAATTGAGAAAAAAATTATAGACAGTTTCTTGGATAAAGGTCTCATATCTCAAATATATAGAAAACTTTGCCAAATTTATAAGAATGAGTCCTTCCCCAATTGGTAAATGATCGAAGGATATGAAGAGGCAGTTTTTTTGAAGAAGATTCAAAGATCAAAGATCAGTTCCTCTGGGCAAAGTGTCTCTACTGCTTGGATATGAATCCTTTCAGCAACAAGCAGAAGATTCCACATCAGGACAGCTAGAGCCCTTAGAAAGATTTTCTTGACACCAAGCTTGAATTTGCTTTCTGCAATATGACCCTGACTCCCCACAATGACACAGCCTCCCTGACTTCCCTGTAGAGCACTGGCTGCCCCTTCACTCACTGTCCTCAGTTCACTGGTTGAGGTGGGGGAGTCAGAATTCCCTTTGCTCTTCATTGTCACTCCAGATTCTCCATCTCTCTCCATCATTCAGTAGTATTGCTTCCTTTGGGATTCATGCTATGTATGTTGAAGTGTCTTCTATGTGATGGCAAGAACTGAGAAGAGAAAGACTGAGCTGGTCCTGAGCTCATTGAGGAAGGAAGGGGAGGGTCCTGGGATCACTAGGCAAAAGCCGCCAGAATTTTGATTGGGTGGCAGATATGAACAGCGTGAACCTCAAAAGATATAGTGTAAGATCTGGTGCTGCTAAACTGCCTTTCATTACATTTTTTTTTTTGGTCATTAATTCCTTTGATATTGTTGACTTCAAATGCCCTAACCTCCCAATTTCTCAACCCAGTCATTTCCCATGACCTACTTCTCTACCCACCTCAGCCACACACACATTTTTCTGTGACTCACAAATGTGGGTGATGCCCACTTTCATGTTCATGAGCCCCATAATTCTCTCATCTGATCACAAGCTGTTGCCATTGCACCTCTGCCTTACAACCCCTAGCCCTTTTCTTCACCACGAACTTGACACCTCAATTCCCTTCCAGGTCATCTCCCCCTGCACTCCCCCTCCTCCTCCTCTTCCTCTTCTTCCATCTTGACCCCCTTGGTAAACCAGGTCACTTCTACCCTGTACCCCTCTCTTAAATACCAACCCCCTTTATCATATTGCCAACTGTGCCCCTCCTCACCCTTGGATTACTCCTATTATTCATTGCCTTCACAGGAGCTACTGAATGAAGGTGGAGAAAAGCACTTTCCCACTGAGTCCACTACAAATTTATTCTACATAACCTCAGCTGGGCCCTCACTGCTATCAGGAAATGCTACTCTACCTCCCTTAGCAGCTCCCTCTTCCACTTTTCACAGCAGCTCTTCCAAGCTTCCTCATTCACCCTCAAACCTGTGATGGCTCCTCCTCTCTCACTCTCAGCTGAGACCCCTGCCTTATATTTTACTGGAAAAAAATTGAGAACAGTCATTATGAACTCCTTCTTCTTTTTGCTTCCACATCTTCCATCACTCGTGCTTTCTGTCCCTCTCTCCATCTTCCCCCATCCCACTTACCAAGGCTGATCCCTCTACCTACCTATCAAGTGATCCCTTTCCATTTTATCCCCAGACTATGACTAATCCTCAATCTTTCCTTCCCTACTGGCTCCTACTCTACCACCTACGCACATGCCCATGTCTCCTCCATACTGAAAAATCACTCCTTTGACCCCTCCATTCCTGCTATCATCCTATTTCTCATCTGCCCATTGTAGCTAAACTCCAAAAAAAAAAAAAAAGATCTACAACTGTTATCTCCATTTTCTCTTCTCCCATTTTCTTCTTAACCCCTTACATTGACTTCCAGCCTTATCATTCCAACAAAACTGCTCTGTCCAAAGTCACCATTGGTCTCTTAGTCACCGAACCCAATGGCCTTTTCTCAATCTTCATTCTCCTTGACCCCTCTGCAGGCTTGGTCGCTGGTGATCACTCTCTCCTCCTCTAAATTCTCTCCTTTCTTCAGGATTTCAGAACCACACTCTCTCCTGGTTCTCCTTCTACTGCTCTGACCACTCCTTCTGTCTCCTTTGCTGGATCTTCCTCCAGATCACACCCTCTAACCAGAGGTGTCCCCCAGCGTTCTGTACTGCTTCCTCTTCTCTTCTTCCTCTATATAACTTCACTTGGTGATATCATCAGCTCCCATATTAATTACCATCTCTATACTGATGATTCTCAAATCTACCTCTTGCCTGAAACTCTTTGCTGACTTCCAGTGTCCCATCTCCATCTGCCTTTCTGACATATCAAACTAGATTCCAGTAGACATCTTATGTTCGGCATGGCCTGAACAGAACTCATCATCTTTCCCCCTGAATCCTCCTTACCTCCTACCTTCCTCGCAGTCTCTCAGGCTCCTGTTTTCCTCATTCTCTCACCCTCCATATTTAATATGGCGCCAAGGCCTGTCAATTTCACCTCTACAGTATCTGTCAAATATACCTTCTCCTTTCTTCTGTCACTGCCCCCACCCTGGTCCAAGCCCTTATCACATCACATCTCAACTACTGCAATAGCCTGCTTGGGGGAGGGTGGTCCAGCCTGCCTTATGTCTTCCCCTACTCCAGTCCATCCTCTATTCAAGCCCTAAAATGACTTTCCTAAAGCACAGGTCTGACCATGTCACTATCCCTCTACTTAATAAACTCCAGTGGCTCCCCATGGCCTCCAGGATCAAATGTACAATCCTCTGTTTGGCATTCAAAAACCTTCATAACCTCGTCCCTCTCATCTTTCCTGCCTTCTCATTCCTTAACTATCAACTTCCAAGGTTAACCAAAGAAGAAAGACAATATTTAATTCTTTCTTAGAAAGATCAGAATGGTGGCTCTTGTATGAATTGTTGTAACTTTTGTGCTAGCTAATGCCAATAAGCCTGTAGCAATGAAAGATGTTATTCTTTTAAGAGTATGGCACAGCCCACCAACCTTTGAAAGGAAGGTATATCATTCACAATGGAGCTAGGAATATTTATGCATTACATGAGATGAAGAAAGAAAGGTGGCTGTTTATTATGGTACAGCTGGTTACGACTAGATAAAAATGTGCTTGTGGTGGGAAAGGCCACCTTTCATTAATCAGAGAAGATACTGAATTAGATGGGTACTTGTTAGTATCACCAGTTGCACTGTATCAAAGAGAACTATTTGTCAGGATAGACATGGTAGGAGGACATGACAGAAGCTGATGAAATCTTTTTTTTTTAAGCAGTTGGGTCTTTTACCAATTAGAGGAGAAAAAAAACTGAAGGAAACCAATTGTTGTTGCAGTTGGTTCTGTCATTCATAGCAAAATAGAGAAAACAGAACAAAATGGAGTCAGTTATGTTCTCTCAGAAATTTGCTTTCAACACTTCAGGGCTCTATTCACTGCACCACCTAGTTGTTCCTCCAATTGATTTTTAATCTATTCTTTTATAGCCTTTTATTGAATGTAATTTTATTGCATTATGGTCTGGAAAGGTTGCATTTAATATTTCTGCCTTTCTCCATTTGGTTGTGAGGTTTTTATGCCTTAAGACATAGGCAGTTTTTGTGAAGGTGCTATGCACAGTTAAGTGAAAGGTATACTCTTTTCTGTTCTCATTTAGTTTTCTCCAGAGTTCTATTATAACTAACTTTTTAGAGATTATATTCATCTCCTTAACTTCTTTCTTATTTTATGGTTAGATTTCTCTAGCTCTGAGAGGGGAAAGTTGAAGTCCCCCACTAATAGAGATTTACTGGCTATTTCCTTTCCTCATTGCCTAATTTTATTCTTTAACTTTCTTTTTTCTTGTCTTATTTCTAGTCCAGTATTGAATAATGGTCATGATAATAGGCATCCTTGTTTCATCCCTGATCTTATTAGGAAGTCTTCCAGTTTATCCTCATTACAGATAATGCTTGCTTTGGGTCTTAGATACTACTTATCATTTTAAGCAAATCTCCACTTACTCTTATGGTTCCTAAGAGGACTGAGTATTTTATCTTGTCTAAAGCTTTTTCTGCATCTATTGAGGTAATCATGTGATTTTTTTTAATTGATATGGTCAATTATGTTGACTGTTGACGGTGTTCCTAAAACAGGCATACTTCATTTTATTGCACTTCACAGATACTGATTTTTTTTTTTAAACAAATGAAAGATTAATGGCAGCCCTGCCTTGAGTAATGCTTTGGCATGATCTTCCCAACAATGTGTGTTCACATCAAGACTCTGTATCACATTTTGGTAATTCTCACAGTTCTTCAAACTTTTTCCTTATCTGTTACAGTGATCCTGGGTCAAGGAATATGAACAGATTAGGAACTTTTTGTGCACAGGTCCAAACTGTTTTACAGAAATGACCGGGCCAGTCCAGGGCTCTGCTGACAGCATCAGTGTGTCTAACGCTCCTCAGGCCTACCAACATTTGTCATTTTCATTTTCTGGTCATTTTTGCCAGTCTGAGAATCTTTGTAATTATTAGGGACTTGGATAAGTGATTACAGATGTGGGACTTTTTAGTCGAAACTACCAAATCCAATTTCTTCCTTTGAAAACCACAAAGGAAGAAGTCCAAGCTATTAATAGTCCTATGAAAAATGCTCTAAATCACTAATAATTAGAGAAATGCAAGTGAAAATAACCCTTCACACCCATCATGTTGGCTAACATAAGAGAAAAAGAAAAGGACACGCTGGAGGGGATGCGGAATTGTGAATGGCTCTACTCTTCGGGACTGCCCAGAGCGCTGTCAAACCGCAGAGCATTTAAGCCAGAAATGCTGCTACTAGGTCCGTATCACAAAGAGAGCAAAGACAAAGGAGAAGGACCTGTCGGGCCTGGATGTCCCAGATAGGAAGAAGGTGAGTGTGGCCGGGGCAGCGCTGGAAGGCCAGGAGATTCTGTTCAGAAGGAGGAAGGGCTAGGGAGGGAGGGAGGGAGGTGATGGAGGTGGAGGAGGAGGAACTTCAAAGTGACCAGCCTGGGTGGGGATGGTCCAGGGGGAATTCGAGCCTTGGGGTGGAGTGTGGAGGCCTGGGAGGAGTCTACAGTGGAAGAGGGTTATTTCTAGTGGCCAAATCGTTCCACGTGAGGCACGGCAGGGCTCAGGAAGGGGAAGCAGGCCGGATCTGAGGTCCTGGGGCTATTCGAAGAAAGGGAAGTTCCTGGCATCTCAGCTGGGCTGGACAGGGCTGGGCTCCTGGGACTAGGAGGACCCACCTAGAGTGGGCTGACCACTAGCAGAGCCCTTGGAGCTGAGATCGGGCTGTCTTCTTCCTTTGGAGCTGTGATTGCTCTGTCTTCCGGAAGCCAGCCCCCTGCATGCAGGTCCTAGGTAGGTCTGAGCCAGGAAGTCGGTGCGGTCTTGGTAGCTGTTGCCTGCCCTTTCCTTTGGGTCTTCTCCTGTCTATCTGACCTCTTGCTGAGTGCTCTCTCCCTCCCAAAGCCGGCTCCCCATCCTAGGCTCCCCATCGCATCCCAAACATCCTGGCGCACCAGCCCCAGCTTTACCATTGGATCACAGTTACCCAACCTTCAGGTCACCCCCATAAGGACCCAGGAATCTTTCAGCCTCCCCACCGTGATCCACGTGTCCTGTCTCCCCACCCCCAACTCCTGTCCAACAACCCTGGCTCCCTTTAAGGACCCAGGAGTCCTATCTCTTTGCCCTGGAACATACCTAGGACCCAGTCAATGAGGCTCCTGCCTGGCCTCCCTTAACTGGACATGTGTCTGTCCTGCTGGCTCCCTATCAGATCCCAGGGATCCCCGCCTTGCCATTTCCCTCCTGGGACCCAGATAACCATCTTCCCAGCCTAAGCTCCAAGCCCCAGGAGTCCTCTCCAGCTCCTAGTTAGACCCCAGGACACAGTCGTCCTGCTCTCCCAGGGGGACTCTTCTGTCACTCAGACGTCCCCTCTACTCTCCCCTGCCTTGTTACCATTTCCTGCCTGCCAGACCTTTCCTTCCCCAGGCCTCCTGCTTCCCTGCCCTGACTTTATTCAGAGCCTTCCGGTCCCCTTCCTGTCACCTGGACCCCAGGCAAGATTCTGTGTGCCACCTCAGGCTTCCCTGGATCACTCCTGGCAGCCCTATCCTAGAATCCTCCCCATCCCCACCCTTCTCTAGCTGCCTTCCCTCCTGGGCCAAGAAGTCTGCCTTTTGTCTAGATTGTGTGTGTGTGTGTGTGTGTGTATGTGTGTCTGTGTGTGTGTGTTTGTGAGTGTATATGTGTCTGTGTGTGTGTGTGTCTGTGTGTGAGTGTGCTTGTGAGTGTATGTGTGTGTGTATATATGTGTGTGTGTGTGTTTGTGAGTATGTGTGTGTGTGTTTGTGAGTGCGTGTGTGTGTGTGTGTGTGTGTGTGAGAGAGAGAGAGAGAGAGAAAGACAGACAGAGACAGAAAGAGATAGAGTGAGTTGGGGTGAGGGCCTGCAGAGAGGTGAGTGTACCAACTGGAGGGAGACATCTGACTCAGGGGTCACTGAGGCTCTGATTTATCTCATGTCACGTGGGATCTCCAAGCCCCCTCCGCCTCCTGGGTCCCTGTAGAAAGGTGGGCAGGAGAGGAGTAAGAGAGGGAGGGAAGGAGTCTTCCTCTACAGAGCATCTTCCTTTCCCAGCCTGACCTACCAGGTACCTCCCTGGTGGAGTCTCTGCCCTGAGGGCAGGGCCAGGGTCCTGGGTAACTGCTCACTCTCTGTAAACCCCTGTAGGTCACCCTCCTGCCCAGGAAGAGAAGAGAAAAACCCCACCTCTGAGCCCCTTCTCCCTCCCCAACTCAGACTGCAGAGGACCAAGGCCTGGCCTAGGCAGGGATCCTGGAGCCAGAGGGAATGGTCCCTGGGAGCCACAGACCCCCAGCCCAGGTGAGTGCAGCCTGTGCAGACAGGACCCACATCAGCCAATGAGGCCATTTCCACAGACAGGATTGTCTAAGGGCCTGGCAGTCCTCCTTCCCTGTACCTTGTTTCTTTACAAAAATAGGCCTGGAATTGAATAGAGTAGTAACAACACTGCCCTGCCTCCTCTTCTACCTTTTGGCCTGGTTCATGGCCCTTGGGCATCTTGAGCACTCCTGCCCCAGGGTACTGATCTCTGTGTGTTGTTAGGCTCTCCCTCATTACAACTGACTGACAGGGGTGATCACTCACTAGTCCCTGTCTTCAGGCATCATGGCTTTGCTGCCTTTGTGCCTGCCTAGCCCACCTGCCCCTACACATGAGTCCTTCCCCCTCCTCTGATGCTTGGGGCCAAGCTCTCCCCTGTGGTGACTGAGGGTCAAGGGAAAGTCCTTCACACTGAGTCTTGTCTGGACTGGCCTGGAGCAGAGGCCTGAAGGCTTCCCCAGCTCTTGTCCTTGACTGTGCTGTCCTCACAGCAGAAACTGTCCTGGTTCTGACCACTGACTCTGCCTCAGCTCACACAAGTCTTTCCAGGTCTCTCTGAACCCCTTCCCTTTCCCATTTCTTAGGTCTAGTCAGCAAACATTTAGAGAGGCCTTCCTCTGTGCCAGACACTGTTCAGAACTTCCTTGGATACAAAGGAAGGAAAAACCAGTCCCTGGCCTCAAGGAGCTCCCAGCCTAATGGGAGAGACATCATGTCAGCAGCCGTGTCCAAACAATCTCTCTTCAGTGTAGATGGGAGGTACTTTGAGAGGCAAGGTTCTAATAGTTTCAGGGACCAGCAAAAGCTTGTTTTCAGAGGGTGGATTTTATCAGAGACTAGAAGGAAGGTAGGAGGCCCAGGTGAGGAAGGAGGACGTTCCAAGCTTGAGAGATAGCCATTGGGAAGGCAGAGGGTCGGCGGATGGAGGGCCTTGGTCAAGGATCAGCAAGGAGGCCAGTGTCCCTGGGTCAGAGAACAAAAGAACACCAAGGTGTAAGAAGACTGGAAAGGGGCTTGGGGCTGACCATGGTGTTTACACCGTGCCATGAGTCTTTTAAATATCATCTCATTTTGATCCTGTTGTAAGAATTGTCAGGGTCCTTGGCAGAGACGGCCTGAATAAGGCAGCTTAGGATGCAGCCAGACAGGTACATTGCCCTTTCTGATCCTTTCCATAGGATGACCGACTCATCAGTAGGGGATGGATAGGGGTATTCTTTTTTTTTTCTTTTCGGAGGGGCAACTGGGGTTAAGTGACTTGCCCAAGGTCACATGGCTACTAAGTGTTAAGTGTCTGAGGCCAGATTTGAACTCAGGTCCTCCTGACTCCAGGGCTGGTGGTGTATTCACTGCACCACCCAGGGGTGTTCTTTAGTTCCAAAGATGATGTAGCTATATGTCTGTTTGCATAGAGACACACAGTTATGTTTATATATATATATTTATAAGTGTGTGTATGTATTTATGTGTGTGTCCGAGAGAACAGTAGCTAGCGTTTATAAAACAGTTACCATGTCGCAGGCAATGATTATTATCCAATTAAATCCTTGGGACCCCCCCTGGGAGGTGGATAGTGTTACTTTCCTCATTTTAAGTAAACTGTCCTAAGTAAGAATAAACTGAGGAACAAACTGAGGCAAACTTTTTTTTTTTTTTTAAAGAAAGAGGAGGCTTAAGTTGTACAAGGACTTTTAGCTCAGTGTTTGTAAGGGACCTAAGACCTCAGTATCTTCTTTATCAGCCAAGCTAATCAACCTGTGTCAAGCTCCTATTACTTGCCTTGTCTGATAGGATTGAGGGGATGGGAATGAATAGTTGGTGAAACTTTTCTAAGTCCCAGGAATTTCTTTTTAATAGAAGGCAAGGAGGTCTTGAAGGAGAGTTTCTGTGCCACTCAAAAAGGCATCAGTCTGAAAAGCAAAGAAATTTAATCACTGACAAAATGGAGCGAGTTATATTTCCCCCAAACCCCCTTTTGACAATCCTCACAACAACCCTCTCATCTTTATTTGACATTTAAATGACTAGCAAATGTCTGAGTCTGAATTTGAACTCCTGACTCCAGGCCCAGTATTCTGTGCTGCGTCACCAGCTTCCTCTGACGGGGGATAGTCTTCCTCTCACCCATTCCCCTTTCCCCTCTGTTCCCTCTAAAAAAGAAAGAAAAGAGAATCGTTCAAGCATTTGTTAAAATCCCAGGAGGGAAGAGGAAAACCTTGGGAGAGATAGACAAGCCACATGTTTTTGAAAGGAATGTGTTGATTTGCTATTCACTGCTAAAAGGAAGCTGAACTTTTTAGTGATTCATCCTTTCACCCTACTCAATCCTCTATTTCTTCTGCTTTGTTTATGGGGAATATTTCCCCTTTTGGGGGTGATCATCAGATTTAGGATGAGTGAAGGAAATAAGCAATGCTTGCCTTCCTTTGTGACTCGGCTGAAATGATAGCAGCTGGTGCCTTCCCCATAAGGTTAATGTGTCCTTCCTCAGATGTGTCTTATCGGCATCCGGCTCCTTCCTGGTACCGACAGTTAATTTCAGAGTAGGATTTTCCTTTTTTGGTTCTTGAATGTTTTGAAAGATGAAACTATCTTGAAGGCTAGTCAAGACATTACTGGCTGCTCTTATTTTGAGAGAGAGTCACACATAGAGAGACCAAGACACACAGACACAGGTACACACACACACACACACACACACATACACACACACACACACACACACACACACACACACACACACTGAAAGCTCCAGGCAGTACTCGCATAATAGAGATTTTCCATCACCCCATCACTCTTGTAGGGGCTACTAGGTTGACCTTGGATAGAGTGTCAGACCCGGGGTCAGGAAGATTCATCTTCCTGAGTTCAAATCCAGCCTCAGACACTTACTAGCTATGTGACCCTGCTTGCCTCAGTTTCCTCATGTGTAAATGAACTAGAGAAGGAAATCGCAAACCACTCCAGTATCTCTGCCAAGAAATCCCCAAATGAGATCATGAAAAGTCAGACATAACTGAAAATGAGTGAACAACAACCACAATCACTATTGATTCCTGTCTCTCTGCCAGCCTTGGTGACCCGTTTGCTTGGAAAACCAGAAGCTGCTTCCTTCTAAGAAGGTGGATCTGGATCGTGAATTTTTTCATCCCTCTCACTAGCTAATGCCAACTGGCCAGCAGAAATCAGAGAAACAGGTTTTCTTTTCGTCTAGAATGTGGCTCACCCCCCCAGATCTTGAAGGGAAGTTGTATTGTGAACAATTCAGCAATGCCATTTATACATTACATGAGAATAACTATTGGTGGCTTTTCATCAGAGCTGGTTATACAAATACAAAGAAGTATACTTGTGGAGGGAAGTGTGTTTTTTTTTTTCAGTTACAGAAGAAAGACGAGCAGTGGGTCCTTGTTAATATAACTAGTGGCACTGAATCCAAGGGAACTCTTGGGGAGGAGGCCATTCCAGAGACTGTTCTAAAGACTTGATTTTTAGCCACTGGGTCTTTTTACACCAATTAGAAGAGGAAAGAGAACACTGAAGGGAACCAGCCTTTGCAGTTGGTCCTGTGCTTCATGGAGGGTCATCCACAGCAAAATGGCAAAGTCATTTACTTTCAGCTGGCTGGTGAGAGTTGATGGTTAAATGTTTCACATGAGCATCTAGTCCTAGGAATCAGAAAAACTACAAGTCAGGACTTGAGATTTTTGTTCATTGTCAAGACAAAAGAAAGTGATGTTCATGATGAACAGAAAACGAAAAGCTGTCTTGGTGTGTTTTTTTCCCAGAAAACTGGTTGTTGAACATTTTGTGGCACACCACTGTCTATCTCCCTCCTGTTTTATATTAACCCCCATTAGATTTCTGTGCTGAAGGAATTCCAATAAACTCCCTTCCCCCATCATGTGAGGACATTTGGGAAGCAATCTGGATGTAACAAAATGGGAGGACACTGGATAGAAGAAGCTGGGAGCAAGGCACTGATGCTTTTTTAACTGAAACCAAAGTGGGAAGCAGGAAATGTCTGGCAATAGATCAAGACCCAGAGCCCAAGAAAGTTAACTTGTCAGAGTGATAAAGACTGAAAAAGGAAGAAAAGGTCTAGGAAAAAACATAACTCAATAATTTTTTAAAGTGCCTACTGTGTGCCAGGCACTGTTCTAGGTGTGAGGAGTAAAGCTACAAAGAGTGAAATAATCCCTGTGCAAATGAGTTTATATGCTAATGGAGGGATTACAAATTCACATCGAAATTGACATAGTGCAAATCTAAGAGTGAATAAGTTCACATAAATGAAGGGGCTGTGTGCACAGGGCTAAGCAGTGAGGGCACCAGCAGTTGGGGGTGGCAGGCGCGGCTTCATGCAGAAGATGGCGCCTGAGGTGTGAGAGGGAAGGAGGGAGCTCCAGCCCAGAAGTGGGGGGTGGGATGCTGGAGGTGAGATCCCAGGAGAAGGCTGGATCTCAGAGGACAGGAGGCTGGAAGGAGACTTGGGGCCAGCTGGGGTGGGACTATCTAGCCTGAGAGAGGCTTCATGTTTGGTCCTAGAACCAGAGGATCCAGTGGCATTGGCTGAGCAGAGCAGTCCCGTGGTCAAATCTATGCTTAAGGAAAATGACTTTGGCCAGAGTGTGGAGGGTGGACTGGGCTGGTGAGAGACCTGAGGCAGGGCAACCAGAGAGGAGGGTGTGGAAGGAAGGGAGGAGAAGGGGACCAGCCTGTATATAATACCTACTATGAGCTAAGTACTAGCTCTTTGATCCCCTCCCAACGACCCTGGGGTACAAGTTGCTCTTATTATCTCCATTGCCCAATTAAGGAGACTGAGGCTAAGAAAGGATAAGTCACATGGCTAGTCATTTTCTGAGGCTGAATTTGAACTGAGGTCTTCCTGACTCCAGGGACAGCCTGGCTCTGTCCACTTTGCCACATAGGTACCCATATCTTAAACATCAGAAGCTGGATAATTTTTTCTTAAATGCATTGAGACCATCCTACGAGCTTGCTTGGCTCAGCACACTAAAGGCTCAGGCTGCCGGTTTTCCTCCCTGGTCTCGACAGCACCAATAGCCATATAGAGCTCCACATGTGCCCCAGTGCTTGGCTGACATGATGAGCCCAACGGGACCACTGAATCTGAGGACAATTACCCATGTCCTCAACAAGGTATGGGCAGATAAATAGAATATAATGAAAAGAGAGAAAGTATTAGAATTAGAGACAGTTCCAAATAACTTCCTGCAGAAGGTGGGATTTTAGGTGGGGCTTGGCATGGGAGGGAAGGAGACGGAGAGCTGAGACTGGACCCCATCTCCCACAATGGAAGTCCTTCATACTATATCATGGCCATGCTCCCCCGAGCAGGAAAAAATAGAATAAGCCGGAAGGGGAAGAATGTAACTCGGTGAGAAGTTTCTGTTTCTCCACCAGCTTAGGCTCTTTTTAGGGGAAGAACACAAGTGACCTGGAGATACTTCCTGAGATAGGGAGGACTTCCATCCCCTTCCCTCCCATGCCAATCTATCTGCATGGTTATCTCTTTCCAAGGGCCATGACTTGGTGTTCTTGGGGGCCTTTTACTGGGGATCACAATCAGTGGCTATCTCCCAGCACTGCCAGTTCTCAAACTATATTTCTGCCCAATGGCAACAGTATAGGGATGAGGGGGAGTGATGTGGTGGCTGTGGAGTAACATGCACAATTTGGACTCCTCTCCAAGGAAGAGAAGCAGTGGAGTGAGATGAGACTCTGGGAGTTTCCCAATGACCTACCATTGTAGCCCTCTGCCAGGCTGACTTCAAGAAGCCCATCTTACTCTGTCCCCCCATTTCCCCAATTACCTGAAACCCCAAGGAACTGGGGGGGAGGGCAGGACTGGGATAGAGTGGGGTTGAGGGACAGGGTGGGTGGAGTGAGAAAAGGAAAGTCTCAGCCATCCAAGGAGCCACTACCCTTGTTTTTATAGCTGGGTGGGAAGGCTGACTTGCTCTGGGGCTGGGTCATCTTGCTGCCCAAGTAGACGAAGGGCTTGAGGAAAGAGTGGTGGTCAGCCACGGATACTTCCCACAGTTTCACCTTCTCCACCTTGGCCCAGTGCTGGGCCACATCAGGGTCCATTCCACACTGCTCCTGAAGGTCACATTTGTTGCCAACGACCACAATGGTGACCTCTTTCTCATCCTTCAACATATCAATCTTTTTCTTGAGCAGTTCAACTCTCTGGAGGTACTCACAGCTGTTAGTGCTGTAGACCAGGACATAGCCATCTCTACAGGCAAAACAGTGCCTGGGAAGTTCTGTCCCATCTCAAAGGCCCCAAGTGTCATAAAATCTCACCTGCTCCCGCACACCTCAGTCAGTCTTGATTGAACCCACATAGATGTCTTCCTGGGCTTCAATCATTTCAGAACCTGCTACATGGTTACCATACAACAGCTGTTCTAGGATGGAGGTCTTCCCTACCAATGCCTGGCCACTTTGCAGCTCTTCCCCATGGACAGACCTCCACTTTGGGGAGGAGACAGGCTATACTACTGGGGGTCTCTCCTGAAGTAAAAGTCCCTAAGTGCAGCCGTGGCAGATGCTGACAGAGGCAACTTCCTACTTCCTTCCTTCACCTCCCAGTCATCCCCCGAGGGCTATGTTTAGACCCTTTATTTCTCATAAGGAAACTGACAGTGTCTTTCTCAGGAATTAGATCAAACTCCAATCTCGGTTAATAAAATATCACTTTTATTAATGAAGGAAACTTCCTTTTCTCTTCTTGGTCACTCTTATTTCTACATAACTAAATTTCAAAATTAATGAATATATATGCTAGTAACAAATGAAAGTGATCATAAAGCGAAGGCCTGAGATGTTTTGGCTGTAATACATCATTCCCAGAGTCACCCCAAACCCTCAATGAAGCAACTTTGTTTTTGCTTAGTCATTTTTCAGTATTGTGTAACTTTTCACGGATCCCTAACCCCCTTTTTGGAAGTGGGTTTTCTTGGCAAAGATAGTGATTTGCCATTTTCTTCTCCAGCTTATTTTATAGATGAGGAAACTGAGGCAAGCAGTGTTAAGTGACTTTCCCAGAGTCGCACAGCTAGGAAGTATGTGAGGCCAGATTTGAACTCGTCTTTGTGATTCTGGGCCCAGGGTTCTATCCACAGTACTGCCTGTAACAGGAAACAGTCTTATAGGACTCAATTCAGTTCAGATTCTGATTAACATCCTTAAGAAGGCTTTTCATGTTTTCATCTATATAAGACTTTATTTCAGCCACCTGGGAAACAAACTAGATCTTTTCTTCACTCTTTTCAATTATCACAGGAAACATTTTACCCCCCAGAATACAAAATATTTGCTAGTATCTCACCAACTCTTTGTGGAATTTTCTTTATAGTACCACTTATGTCTGTTCTGATGAGAAATTTCCCATCACCTTCTCCCTTTCTTCTCCAGAGATCCTCACATATCTCTTATAGAATACATAGTTTTTTTGATTCCATAGGAAAAAGCAATTCTCAGTAACACATTTCCCAATTTCATTTCAACTGCAAATATAAACTGATATTCTCAATATTCCATTGGGCTTTTCATGACTGTGGTTTTAAGTGTTGGCTCTGATACTCCTAAAGGGTATACATCCTTTGCAAAATCCCATTTCTGTGCTTATGTTTTTTCCTGTAAATTCATGAGGGTTGAACTAGCTGAATTCTCAAGTCTCTTTCAGCTCTAAGTCCAATGACTTTTGATAATTTAGGACTTGGTGACATTCAAGGATGTGGTTGTGGACTTCACCCCAGAGGAGTGGGGCCTCTTGGACCATTCTCAGAAAGAGCTGTACAAGGAGGTCATGGTGGAAAATGCCCGGAACCTGCTCTCCCTGGGTAAGGACACTTCCCCTGGTAAATATGAATATACTATCAAAGGGACTGCCTTCATGCCTTCCCTAGCATGCAGAGTTTCTAGCATTTATCAATGATTTGAAAGGCCAAAGTGTTGATTGTGTCCAAGAGACAGGATCATCCTGCTGCCTGGTTTTTGTATAAAAGGTCTTTGTAGTGTGTGAAAGAGAGTTGGAGTGTCCTTTGTTGCTCTTGAAGCTGTCCCTTACTGGTTCTAGGGAGCCTGAGGTCAAAGATCAAATCAGTGTTGAAGAATGTCAGGATAATCTCAGCAACTGTATCTATGTAACCTCTCACTGAACATGAATTTTGTCTGCCAGAGTTCTGAAAACTACTCATGTGGTTTTCCTTGGAGATGAGCAGTGCAGGGCACCCCCTACCTCCCAAAGCAGCCCCTTCCTCTTTGGTTGGGTCCAGTCTTTGGATTATATACCTGAAATTATAGCTCACAGCTCCTAGTCTTACTATCAGAAGCCTAGTATAGCAATTCTTTTATACTTCCCCAAGACTCCAGTTGCAAATGGGGGGGGAAGGAAGGGAATGGAATAAGCATTTGTATATACTAACAATGGTCAGTCACTGTGCTAAGAGTATTCTTAGCAAATGTTATCCAACTGGATTCTCACAGCAATCTGTGAGTTAGATGATGGGATTATAACCATTTTTACAGTTGAGGAAACTGAGGTGAAACAGAGATTAAGTGACTTGCCTGGGGCACTTAGCTAATGGGTGTCTGAGACCCAATTTGAACTCAGAGTTTTCTGAATCCAGACCCTAGGCTCTCCACTGCATTAATAGCTGCTTCCTAATTTCCAGATAATGGAATCTATGGAATCAGCCCATCCTTCTATGGAGGAAGTGGAGAAATCAGAATTTTCTAATTCCAAATGATCTCCTTCCCATCTCCCACCAAAGTTTCCAATAATAAATACCATGGAAACCATCCTTGAGGAGTCCTATCACCCTTCTTTCATTTCTGCTTACCCTAAAGAGAACTAAATTCCAAGTATTTCTCCATCCTCATCTCTCTTATTCTCTATGCCCAGGACTTCCGGTTCTCAGAGAAGGTTTGATCTCCCATTTTGATCAAGGGGAAGCACAATGGATGCTGCACAGAGAAGACCCCAGAACCTCCTGTCTAGGTGAGTGAGGGGAAAGCAGCTGTATGAGGGCTATTATCACAAGGTGTAACTACGTGTCACAGTGAGGGGAATGCTAGACTTGGAGGTAGAAAGATCTGACTTGAAATTCTTTTTCACTTTTTTTCACTTTTTACTTTTTTTTCCTCTGGGCAAGTCACTGAACCTCTGAACCTCAGTTTCTCCATGTGAAATGAAGGGGTTGGACAACGTGTCTTTCACTTCCCTTTGAGTAATAAAACTATGAGTCTGTCATATCCATTGTCTGGAACTTTGGGTCATGGAGCTTTCTTAAAGTTATCAAGAAAGAACCTAGGCTGTCAAATACAAGGTCTTTTCTAGGCCTTCAAGTCAACAAGCATTTATTAAACTCTGGGGATTCAGAGAAAGGCGAGGGGCACCCCCTGCTCTCAAGGAGCACACAGACTAGTGGGGAAGGCAACATGGACAGAGTGAAGTAGAACTCACTATATACAGGATAAATTGGAGCTGGTCAAGGGAGGGAAGGCATTTAGATTAAAGACGGTGGAAAAAGCTTTATTGAAGTGGGTGGGCTTTAGTGAAGCCAGGATGAGCATGCTAGGCATGGGAAAACCTATGGAGACTGGGGATGGTTTGTCCTGTTCAAGGCATAGGAAGGAGGCTTTTGCTGCTGGATTATAGCATATGTAGAGGAGGCATGAGAAGAAAGAAGACTGGAAAGGGAGGAGAGGGGCAGATGAGGAAGGCCCCTAACAGCCCAACAGAGGACTTTCTATGTCAGCCTGGTGCTAGGAAGCCATTGCAGTTTATTGAGGAGGCAGTGATGTGGTCAGATGTGAGCTTTAGGAAGGTGAATTTGACAGCTGAGTAGAGCATTGACTGATACAGGGAGAGACTCAAGGCAGTGAGACCAAACAGCAGGCTTTTTCAACACTGCAGGTGTGAGATAATTGGAGTTTGAACCTAGAAGGTGGCAGTGTTGGGAGAAAAGGGGAGATGTATGTGAGAGATGTTACCAAGGTGGAATCAATGGGACTTTTCAGAAGACTGAAGATGGAGGGAGGGTGATGGAGGAGTGAATGGAAACTTTTGAGAGTCTGCACAATAGGGAGGGTGACCTGGATGGTATTAAGAAAGGAGAAAGATGGGAAGGTTGAGGGAAAGATAATGAGGTTAGTTTGGGACATGGTAGGAGGAGAACCCAAAGAGAGGTAGGTCACCAAAACCTGGAGGAAAGAGAGTATCAAAGAAAAGGTGGTGAGTGATGGTATCAAAAGCTGCAGAGAGATCAAGCAGGCTGAAGATTGAGAAAAGGGCTTTTGCAACTGGTAACGGGCTTTTCATTGGGCAGGTCACTGAACCTCTGAGCAGTTTAGCAATTAGGAGAGCTCTGGTGACTTTGGAGAGAGGAGATTTGGTTGAATGATGATATTTGGAGCCAGACTGCAGAGTTTTGTAGAAAGTAAAAGTAAAGGAGTTGGAAACCCCAGTAGAGATGGCCATCTCTGGGTGTTCAGCCATGAAAGCAAGTAGAGGTACAGGACAATATCTATTGGGGGTGGATGGATCAAGGAAGGATTCCTTGAGGACTGGGGGGTGCGGGGGGAATGGCTTCATTTGTAGCAGTAGGGAAGGAGCCAGTAGAAAGGGAGAGATTAAAAATTAGTGAGAAAATGGAGATGAAAGAATAGGGAATATGGTGGAGGAGTAGATGGAATGGAATGGGATCATTTGGGCACATTTGCCTTGTCAAGCAGGAGAGCCCCCTCTTCCTGTGATTCAATAAGGAGGAAAAGAATGCGTCCAATTTATGTGAGATGGGGAGGAGGTAAGAGAGCTCTGGGTAAATATCTTATTGTTCCAGTGAAACATGGGGCCAAGTTCTCAGCTAAGAGGGTAGGTGAAGGTGAGCAAGCTATGTGGGAAGGTTGGGGATGAATGAAACAATTTGGAAAAGCTGCTGTGATGAGTGGGACAGGGAGTCAGGGAGTTGTCAAAGGCTTGCCCCATAGTGAATTGAGGCAACCTGGTTACATGATTTTCTTTCTCTCCATTCAGCATGAGCAGGAGTGAAGGCCAGTGTCTAACCTAGAAGTCATTCATGGCCAAGGCTCACGGAACTCATTGACCCAAGTTCCTTTCCTGATCTTTACAGTCTGATCTTTGTCTTTATTCTTGGGGAATCATTGGCTAGATCATGTAGGTGACTGGTACCCTCGGTTTAGGAAGATGAGAGACTGATGGTAAGGAGCTCACAGTCTTTGAGATGATTTGAGAAGAATCAACAGATCATGAGCTTCAGTCTCAGCTGATCCAGGAGAAAGAAAGTATGTTAGTGTGGGAATACATTAAGTTCTACAGGGACGTAAGTAAGGACCAGGAGAGAGGTGAATGGCAATTCAGGAAGGAGAGCAGAATTGAGGAGAAAACAGTCAAATTAATAGTAGCAGTAGCTGACAGTTATATGGCCAGTCATAGAAGCTAAAAACTTTCCAAATATCATCTCCTTTGATCTCTGTGAGAATCCTGGGAAGTAGGTGCTATTATTACCCTCCTTTAGAAATAAGGAAACCAAGGCAAACAGAAGCACTGTGACTTGCCCAAGGTCACATTGCTAGCAAGTTTCTGAGGTGGCTCTGGAACACAGGTCTTCTTGACTTCAGGCTTGGCACTTGCACCACCAGCTGTATTCTGATTGATAAGCAGAATGCAGTGAAAATGTTTTCTCACTTATGGATGAGGTGGGAAATGGTAGGAGAATTTTACAAGTTTGCTGAGAATGGAGAACATTTTTTTTTCACTCCCTATACGGTCAACAAAATAAACAACTTGAATATTTATTTTTGTATTGGCTAATGATGAGTAGTGTATTAAATGAAAAATATACTTGAAGGTCAATTGCACGTGTTCCTTTGTTTTTTTTTTAAAAACAATGTTCATATATGCATATATATTTATAGATAGATATAGATATAGATATATCTTTAAAAACCCTTCTAAGGAAAGAATCTTATCAGATATAACTTTCTTCTTTCTGCTGTTGGCACACTGGCTGTACTCTCACAAAAAAATTGTTCTGAATGATACAATGACTGATGTTGCTTACTAATTCCTTTGAAAGTCTGTCTATCTGCTAGACTGAAGAACAGTAACATAAATGGAAGATAAATTTAAATCAGAAAATTGTACTATACAGACTCTTTCTGTAGAACAGTTGTGATGGTCCATAATCATTTCAAGATGGCTTGTAAGGTATTCATGGTTTTCCAAGAGCCTGCCATCTGGGCAAATATTTGTAACTTTATGATTTGGTGATTATGCTGATGAGATGTGCTTACACAAGGTAACCTGGAAACGAGGTAACTACTCTCGTGCAGGGACAGAAAACAAATGAACACGTGTGTATGCCTGTGACTATCCACTGGGAATTGATTTGACATGAATTTCAAACATTTCTGGCTGTTGGGAAACAATTGGAGTTGTCAGGTTGAGAAACTGAAGGAACATGTTGCACTTAATCGGAAGTGGTCATGTAATCAATACATGAACTTGAAAAGCATAGGATGCCTGGTTATTATTGTTTGGAATCACTGCAGAAAGAAAATTATTAAGCCTGAAACATATACGTGCTTGTTGTTCCAGAGAAAAATATTCATATATTTACATTTATTTTATTAAAAATATTTATAACAAAATTGGACAATTATTTTCTGCTTAATGTTCCATTAAAATTTTTTTAGCTCAAACCCCTTAGACCATTATTGTGAAGCTCCAAAGGGGCTTACCTGAGCCTCAGGCAAAGATCTAAGACTTCTCTGCTTAAAGGCATCCTTAGACCAGAAATTGGTGGAATTATAATGCTAACCTCTGGGAATGCCCCCAGATATGCTGACATGGATACTAGAGGACAGTGATATAGAGGTTTATCCAATCATTAAAAAGGAAAGTTATCTCCAGAAGACTGGGCTGGAACTGATTACTTAAGTGATCATTGCTGAGTCCTGGCACTTGGTAACTGTAGCTTTATTCCAGTGAGAGACATTGGTCCAGTGCCTACATTCAGGGATTTTTAAATGATGCCTTCCCAAAGAAACTATTTTTCAAACAACTAAGTGCAAAACAGTAGTCTCCATTTTTAATAAGCACAACCACATTTACTACAGAATGTGATAAGTATAGCATTAAAAATCCAACCACATTTCCATTTCAAAAATAACTGAAATCAAATTATTTTTACAGCCTATTTCTCAAATTCTTTTGCAAATAACTCATACTTGTGCAGCAACATCTCTAAAATGATATTAAAGACATACCAAGTGTCCCACTCGGCACTTGCTTAAACTACTGCCTACACAGTGGTCTATATGTCTGTACAACCAAGGGAATGTGCAATAATAAAAAAATTTTTTAAGAAAAAAAAGAAAGCACAATAGAGAAAGGCCATCTAATATTGAGGACAGAACACACCCAGTCACAGGGTTTGAGTGATGTGGTTAGGTCACTTAGCCATCTGAGCTCCCGATCTGACCTGTGACTATAATGAGGATGCTGGACCCTCTGTGTCTCAGGTTTGTTGTGAGGATCCAGTGTGTATGTGAAGCTTTTTGTACATTTAGTGATCCCAGGGATGTGAGCTAATGGCATTTTCAAATGATTGATTCTGTCCATTCAAGTTTGAAGACTCTTTTCCTAGGGAATCAGTTAACTTTACACCAATGGAAGGAAAAGTATAGATTTGTGTATATGTTTATTTGTTTCTATATATGTATATGTGTGTTTGTATACACACACACACACACACTTTTTGTTTTTTTCCTTCAGATGGGAAGATGAGGCTCGAAATGCAGGAAACTACTGCCAAGCTGGGCATTTCTGTGGAAAAATCACGACAGCAGAGATTCATGAATGATGGTCATTTCAACCTCAATTTGAGAGAGATCTGTGACTCTGTTATCAAGATAGAGAAAAAGCAAAAGAATCACTGTGAATTTGATAAAGATGGAAAGCGTTTCAGGCAATATTCAGTCCTAATTCGCTGTAAGAAAAGGACCTCAGGCAATGGCTGTTCTCAGGATAGTAAAAGTAGGAAACATTTTACTGAACAGGCAGTCCTTGTTGAGTCTCACGAGAAGCCTCCTGAAGTGCAAGCTTACCAATGTAATCAGTGTGAGAGGGCCTTCAGTTTGAATTCAGACTTAATTAGACATCAGAAAAGTCACACTGAAGAAATGCTTTATATGTGTAATGCAAGTGATAAGAACTTTTGTTGTAATTCAAAGGTCATTGACAACCAGAAAATTCAAAATGGAAAAAAATGTTATGGATGTAATGAATGTGGTAAAGCCTTCAAGTGCCAATCATCCCTCGTTCACCATCATAGTAAATTTCATACTGGTGAAAAGCTACATAAATGTATGCAATGTGGAAAGGCCTTTAGGCGACAGTCATCCCTTATTTCCCATCAGAGAATTCACACTAGAGTGAAATCTCATGAGTGTCAGGAGGATGGTAAAGCTTTCAGTGAAAACTCATCCCTTGTTGTACATCAGAGAAGCCACACTGGAGAGAAACCTTATGAATGTAATCAGTGTGGAAAGCCTTTCAGACAACGCTCCTATCTTACTCATCATCAGAGAATGCACAATGTGGAGAAACATTATGAATGTAATCAATGTAGAAAGACTTTTAGCTGCAGTTCTAATCTTACTAAACATCAGAGAGTCCATACTGGAGAGAAACCTTATGAATGTAGTCAGTGTGGAAAGGCTTTCAGATGCAGTTCTAGTCTTGGTAAACATCAGAGAATCCACACTGGAGAGAAACCTTATAAATGTAATCAATGTGGAAAGACTTTTGGAAGAAGTTCCAATCTGGCTGTACATCAGAAAACTCATACTGGAGAGAAACCATATGAATGTAATCAATGTGGAAAGACTTTCCGACAGCACTATAATCTTTTGGAACATGAGAGAATCCACTCTGGAGAGAAACCTTATGAATGTAATCAATGTGGAAAGACTTTCAGATGCAGCTCTATTCTTGCTATACATCGGAGAGTCCACACTGGAGAAAAACGTTATGAGTGTAATCAATGTGGAAAGGCATTCAGAAGGAGCTCTGGTCTTGCTATACATCAACGAATTCACACTGGAGAAAAGCCTTATGAATGTAATCAGTGTGGAAAGCCTTTCAGATGCAGTTCTAGTCTTGCTGATCATCAAATAATCCACACTGGAGAGAAACCTTATGATTGTAATCAATGTGGAAAGACTTTCAGAGGCAGATCTGGCCTTGCTAAACATCAGAGAATCCACGCTGGAGAAAAACCCTAAGGATATGTTCAATGTGTAAAAACTTTCAGAGAGAGAGAAAGAGAGCTCCAATCTTGCTGAACACCAGAGGATCCACACTGGAGAGAAAGCTTATGAATGTAATCATTGTGGAAAGACTTTCTGATGCAGCTCTGGTCTTGTTGTCCATGAGAGAATGCACAATGGAGAAATGTTATGACTATAGTCTATGTGAAAAGACTTTTAGACATAGCTTCAGTCTTGCTCTGCATCAGAGAATCCACACTGGAGAGAAGCTTCTTAAATGTCATGAATGTGGCAAAGCTTTTTAGGGATTATTCTTCTCTTTTTGTGCATCAGAAATTTGACACTGAAGAGAAATCTTAGGAATATAATCTATGTGGTAAAACCTTCTAGCAACAGTCCTTTCTTTCCCATCAGAGAATTCATACTAGATAGAAATCTGATCACTCTAATGAATGAGGAAAGACATCCAAATGGAGTATAGTGCTTGTTAGACATCAGAAAATTCTTTCTGGACACAAGCTAAATATGAATTCAGTGTGGGAAGACCTTCAGTCAGAGATCATCTCTTAACTTTATATCAGAGAATTTATAGTGGAGAGAAACCTTATGAATGCACTCAATGTGGACATACCTTTTGCTGGAAGAGGGAGGTCTCTAGACATCAGAATATTTGTACTGGGAAGAAGTCTTATAAAAACAATGATTGTGGGAAATCCTTTACATGGAACTCCTACATGGCTGTACTTTGGAGAAATTATACTGGAGGTAAATCATGAATCTAATTAAAAAGGGAAGACCTCTTGCTTCAGCACACACATAATTAGATGACCCAAATTTCATACTGTTCATTGAGCCCTATAAATGTAATGAATTTTTCTCTGAAATGCTATTGTTTTTTTGTATTCCTCAATAATAGTCCATAGCATTCATATACCATAACTTTATCAGCCATTCCACAATTGATTACTGATTAATATTCACCTGTTTTCTGTTTGTTGAAACAGAAATTCTGGTGTAAATATTTTGTTAACCATTGGACAGTTATTATTTCAATGATTTCTTTAGGATGGTAGGTGACACAGTGGATAGAGTGCTGCTCCTGGAGCCTCAAGACCTGAGTTCAAATCCAGTCTCTGACACTAGCTGTGTAACTCTGAGCAAATCATTTAACCTATTATTACTGCCTCAGTTTCCCCCCTCAGTAGAATGTGTATACTAATAACATCTACCTCTAAGAGTTAATGTGAGGACCAAATGAGATAATACCTGTGAAGTGCTTTTTAAGCATTACATTTTTATTTAAATGGTAGGTATGAGTATTATTACTATTCCTTGGGTCTTGAGTCATTGGCCCCAAGATATGGACAGTTTAGTCACTTTTCTAATCAAATTGTGTAGAGGAAGGACGTATGTTGTAATGAGAAGTCTCCTTTGTTAGAGCAGGAAGATTTGTGTTCAAACCTTGCCTGAAATGCTTGCTAGCTATGTAACTCTGGGCAAGAAGTGACCTCTCTGTGCCTCCGTTTACTCATCTCTAAAGTGAGGACATTGGCTCTAGTGACTTCTGTGGCCCTTTCCAAATCTAAATCTGTGTTCCATGAAATGTGTATTCATTGTCTCTTTCCACAGCCTCTTCCAGTATTCTAGGAAGGAGGCCTAGAAGGACCAAATATGAAACTATAGAACAAATGACTTTGAAGTACTTAAAAATATGAATCTTAAAAAACTGAATAGACCAATTGCAAACTATCCAAAAAGAAATGGAGGTTAGAGACAAGATGGTGGAGTGGGACCAGTGTACTTGCCTAGATCTTGTAATACACCTATCTTTAACAACTTAAACAATAAATATATTTTTAAATAATGAGAGAGAGAATAAAAATCCCAGCAAATCATTTTTGTAGCCCATGGTATCTTAGGAAGTCATAAAGAAAGGTCTGTGTACACCAGTGGTTCTCAACCTTCCTAATGCCATGACCCTTTAAAACTCACATGTGAGCATATCTGCATGTGGGTGGACCCACCTGGAGATGGATAGAGGAGCGGTGTCTCAGTTCCTAAGACCATTGGAAATATGTGTTTTCCAATGGTCTTAGGCGACCCCTGTGAAAGGGTCGCTCGACCCCCAAAGGGTTCGCAACCCACAGATTGAGAACCACTGACATACACTGAGATGGGACTTGAATGGGTGCATGGTACACTGAAAATGACACTGGAAATGACAAAGCTATGGGCTTTGGAGGCAACCACAGCAGAAGCAGAAGCACTAGGGTGGTGAAAGGACTCTAAATCTCACTAGAAAGAGGTGCCAGGGCACTGCTGAGCTAGTATTGGGCACAGGATCAAGAGATATTTGGCAGCCCTGTCACCCATTAGCTAGTTCATGGTCAGAGTTTCAGGTTGGAGTGGTATAGTCAAGGTTGCAAGAGAACAGGGGCCCTACCTATGTAAGGATCAGAGCACAGACCAAGAAGGCAGTGATCAAACCTTTTCCTGAATCATGCCACTTTGGAAGCACTAAAAATTTACAAGCCCATAACTGTAGCAGCAAAAGCAGCAGAGCTTAAAAAATAGGTCAGGGCAAACATCCACCCCAGTGGTGAGCAGAGTCCAACCCTATCTGACATGAAGAGAAAAGTCAAGAAATAGGTTAGAAAAATGAGCAAATGATAAAAAAAAAAAAAATAACTTGGCTATAAGTAGCTACTATGGTGACTGGGAAGCCTGAGACCAAAACAGATAAGATAACAATGACTTGAAAACATCTAGGAGCAAAACCTCAGAGAAAACTGCAGATTGGACATGAGCCCAAAAAGAATTTTTGGAAATGCTAAAGAAAGGGGTAAAAGAAGATTTTAAAAATCAAATAAGAATGGTAGAGGAAAAATTCAGAAAAGAAATGAAAACAATGGAAGAAAATTATGGCAGCAGAATAAGCAGCTTAGTGAAAGAAGCATAAAAATACTGAGAAAAAATTCCTTAAAAATAAGAATTGACTAAATGGTAAATGAGATACAAAACTTCACAGAAGAAAATAACTCCTTAAAAAATAGAATTGGTCAAGTGGGAGCCAAGAATTCCATGAGACATCAAAAAACAACAAAAAATTCAAAAACTAAAAAGTAGAAGAAAACATGAATTGTCTTATAGGAAAAACAATTGACATAGAAAAGAGATAATGGAGAAATATTTTAAAAATTATTGTACTGTATTATTAAAAATATTGTACTATTAAAATTATCTGAAAGTCATGGTTATAAAAAGAGCCTAGATATCATATTTCAAGAAATTATAATGGAAAACTGCTCAAATATCTTACATCTTGAGATGTAGAAATTCAAAGAATCCACTGGTTATTTCCTGAAAGGAATCTCAAAATGAAAACTCCCAGGAATATTCTAAACAAAATCCAGAACTCTTAGATCAAGGAGAAAGTGCTACAAGCAACGAGAAAGAATTCAAACATCATGAAGCCACAATCAGAATCATATAAGATTTAGCATCTGTTACTTTTAAGGACTGTTAAGTATGGAATATGATATTCCAGAAAAAAATACGGATATTCATATGATATTTCAGAAGGAAAAAGACATAGGATTAAAACTAAGAATAACCTACCCAGCAAAACTAAGTATAATCTTATGGGGGGAAAATAGATATTTAATGGAACAGAAAACTTTTATGTTTTCCCAAAGAATCTAGAGCTAAACAGGAAATTTGACAATCAAAAGCAAAATTCAAAAGAAGCGTAAAAAAGGTAAACAATGAGTGAGAAAATGTAAGAGATTTGAAAAGGTTAAAATATTTACATTCCTATGTGGAAAGATGATACATGTATCCCCTAAGACCTTTATGATCATTAAAATAGTTAGAAGGAGACTACTTAGGCAGAAAGGTCTAAGTGCTGAGATCTCAAAAGAAGAAGAATGGAAGAGTGAGAAAAGAGGGATGTGCTGGAAGAGAGCAGAAGGGAGAGAAAGAACAGGGAAAATGATCTCATATAAAAGAGGTGTGCAAGGAAGGATTTTTACAATGGAGGGAAAACTGAACTAGTTCAAAATGGGAAGTAAGTGTGTGTGTGTGTGTGTGTGTGTGTGTGTGTGTGTGTGTGTGTGTACACCCACAGTTGGGTAAATGGGAGGGGAAGGGACTGAAAGGAAATGGGGATAAGAGGAAGTATATTATGTTCAGGGAAATCAGGGTTAATGATCAAAAATGAAATAGACTTTGAGGAGGGGATAGGGCAAAAGAAGAGATAAATAGAAGAGAATAATAAGATGGAGGGAAATACAGTTAGCAATTACAATTGTAAATGTGATGAATTCACCCATAAAATTAAAGAGGTTGGTAGGATGGATGAGAAACCAGAATCCAGCATCATATTGTTTATAAGAGAGACCCTTCGAATAGATACTCATTGAGTTAAAATAGCAGACTGGGGCAGAATTTATTATGTTTCAGCTAAAGTAAAAAAAGCAGGGGAAGCAATGATGATCTCACACAAAACAAAAATGACCATAATTTAAAAACATAATGAAGGAAAATACATTTTTCTGAAAGATAGAGACTATGAATGAATATTATCATTGAACATGCATGCACCAAATGGCAGAGCTTCCAGATTATTGAAGGAAAAATTAAGTGAGTTACAGAAGGAAATAAAAGGCAAAACTAGCGAGGAATGTCATTTTACCTCTTTCCAATCTTAATAAATCTGAATATTAAAAAAAGGAAGTAGATGAATTTTGGAAAAGTTAAATATGATAGACTTGGAGAGAAATTCTAGAGCATATTGGTTTCTCAGATATACATGGTATCTTAACAAAAATTGACCATGTATTAGGGTATAAAAACTCATGATAAATGCAGACAAGCATAGATATAGAACGCATTTGGGGGGGCATAAGAGAATAAGAATTATATTTAATAAAGGACCTTGGAAACCTAAAATTGAGTGGCAACTAAATAATCCTAATGAATGAGTTGAATCAAGAACAATACATAAAAGCAATAATATTCTGAAAGATGATGATAATGAGATAACAAATTTTGTAGGATATAGCCAAAGCAGTACTCAGGGGAAAATTTATAGCTCTGAACACTTACTTCAGTAGAAGACAGAAAGAACAATTCAATGAGTTGGGCACACAACTAAAAAACAAACTTCTAAAAACAGCACATGAAAAATCTCCAATTAGACACCAAAATAGAAATCCTGAAAACCAAAGGAGAGATTAATAAAATGGAAAGTTAAAAAAAAAACAAAACAAAAAACATTGTCGTAAAAAATAAAATTATAAAACAGATAAATTGTTGGCCAATTTGATTTAAAATAGAGAAACTAAATTACTCATCAAAAATCAAACATGAATTGCAACTAATGAAGATGTAATTAAAGCATTAGGAGTTATATGCCAATTTATCTCATAGTCTAAATGAAAAATAGAAATCATACAGATTAATAGGAGAAGAAATAGAATATTTTAAATAGCTACCTTAGGAAAGGAAAATTAAGTCATAAATGAGTTCCCTGAGGAAAGTACCCCAGTACCAGAAGAATTTACAAGTGAATTCTAGTAAATGTTTAAAGAGAAATTCCAATATGTTAATTTCTAAAAATATGCAAACAAGGGGTCTTGTCCAATTTCTTCTATGACACAACCATAGTTTTGATACCTAAACCAGGGAGCTCAAAAACTGAAAGAAAATCTAGACCACTTTTCCTAATGAATATTCCCACAAATAATTTAAGTAGAGTACTAGCAAGATGATTACAAATATATATGAATATATATGTATGCATATATGTGTATATATCATGAAGATCATGCACTGTGAAAAGGCTGGATTTATACCAGGAGTGCAGGGCTCTTTCAATATTAGGAAAACTATAAATGATATTAATAATAAAAACAAAAATCACATCATTATATTAATTCATGCAGAAGTTTTGGACACAGCACAGTTTTTGATTAAGCTACCCATTTCTATTAAAAATAATATAAATCATAGCAATAAATGGAGATTTTCTTTTTTATTTTCTTTTTTCTTTTTTTTTCTTTTTCTTTTCTTTTCTTTTTAAATTCACTTTTAGTTTACAAGATTGAGTTCCACAATCCCTTGAGTTTCAGATTTTCTCGGAGATTTCCTAAAAATGATAAATAGCATTTATCTAAAACCATGTTAAGTATTATCTGTAAAAGGCATAAACTAGAAGCCTTTCCAATAATATCAAGGGTGAAACAAGGAACTCTGTTATCACCATTATCATTGAATATTGTACTATAAATGCTAGATATAATAATAAAAAAAGAAAAAATAAAGGAGTAAGTATAGGCGATGAGAAAAGAATCACTTTTGCTGATGATATGGTTTAATAAGAAAACATAGGTTCAACTAAAAAGCTAGTCAAAACAGCAACTTTAGCAAAGTAGCAGGATACAAATATAATCACAGAAATTATTAGCATTTTCATATATTGCCAAAATACAACAGGGAGAAACAGAAATTCCATTTGAAATAAATGCAGACAATATAAATTACTTGGGAGTCTATCTGCTAAGGTAATATGGGAACTCTGAACACAATCACAAAATAATCTTCACAAAAAGAGCTAAAGATTTAGAGAAATATCAATTGTTCATGGGTAGGCCAAGTCAATAAGTAATAATGCTGATGCCATTGAAATTAATTTACTTATTCAGTGCCATACCAATCAAACTACCAAAGAATTTGTAGGGCTTTAAAAATAACAATTCATCTTTAGGAACAAAAGATCAAGAAAAAGAAGAGAATCAGTGAGCGGAAAGATGGTTTAGTAAAACCATCTCAAACTATACTACAGAGATATAATCATTGAAACAATTTGATACTAGATAAGAAATAGTAGGGTTAGTCAATGGGATAGATCAAGTACACAATATATAGAAGAAAATGAGCGCAGTAACCAAGTGTTTGATAAACCCAAAGATCTCTGCTCTTGGGAAAAGAACCCCTTCTTTACCAAAAAGTATTTAGAAAGCTGGAAGGAGTCTGGCAGAAATGGGCATTGACCAGCATCTTATGCTGTATACCAAGAAAGGTCAAAATGGGTAGGCGATGTGGGCAAATGGTGATAATCATAAGCAAATTATTGGACCCCAGAAGAAACTACCTGTCAGATTTATGGGTAGAAGAACAGACTATGACTGAAGAAGGCTTAGAGATTCCCAAGAGATAAAATGGTTAATTATGATTACAGGTTTTTAAACAAACAAAACCAATGCAGTCAAAATTAGAAGGAAAATTGGAAAGTGGGAAAAAATTTGGGAAACTTTCTCAGGTATTTATGGAACTTATATATTCCCCAGTTGACAAACAGTCAGAGAATATTTGTTTTTTTCAGATCAAGAAATCCAAGCTATTAATCTAAATCACTAATAATTAGAGGAAGACAACTGAGGGCAGCTTTGAGGTACCACCTCACACCCATGAGATTGGCTGAGATGAGAGAAAAGGAAAAATGATAAATGTTGTTAGAAATGTGGGAAAGGTGGTACTTTACTGCACTGTTGGTGCAGCTGTAATTTAGTCCAATCTGGAGAAGGATTTGGAAGTATGCCGAAAGGGCTATAAAATGTTGTATACCTTTTAACGCAGCAATACTGCTTCTATTCCTCAAGGAGATCAAAGAAAAAGGAAAAAGAGTCATATGTGCAAAAATATTTCTAGCAGCTTTTTCTGTGGTGGCAAAGAATTGGAAACTGAGGGAATACTCAGTTTGGAGAATGGCCAAATAATTTATAGCTTAAGAATGTGATGAAATATTATTGTGGCATAAGAAATAATGAAGGAAATGGTTTAAAAAAAAGGCTGGTAGGACTTACATGAACTGATGCAATGGAAAGCGAACAGAATCAGGAAAAAAAATGTTCACAGTAAAACAATAACAATAGTATTGTAATGATCAATTGTGAAAGACTTAACTCATCAATAAAATGATCCACCACAACTCCAAAGGATTCATGATGAAAAACTCAATTTACATGAGGTTGGTGAAGTGATAAACTCAGAGGACAGATTTAAACTTTTTCCTCTTTCTTTTCCTTGCCTTCCACCACCCAGAAGATGGTTAATGCAGACATAGGTTTTGTATGACTTCATATGTATAAAAACCATTATATTTCTTACAATTTGAATTGGTAAGTGAGGGACTAAGGGGAGGAATGGAATTTGTTAATTGAAAATTAAAAGAAGATAAAATTCAAAAAGAAATGAATGTTGTAACCTTGTATTTTGATAAATTCAATACCTCCAACTACAAGACCACAACTTTACCAACCATTGCAAAATCCTAAAACAAAAAACAAACAAATGAAAAAAAATCTCAAACAACCCCAAAGCTAGGAAGCCGTTTGGCAGAAACTCAGTATAGATCAACATCTCATACAGTATACCAGACGAGCTCTAAATGGAGATGTGACTTAGACCAAAAAGTCACTTCAAGTAAAGTATGAGAATCATGAAGAAGATACAGTTTGCAATTATTGGTAGACGAAGGGTTCATCACCAAACAAGGGATAGGGAGGGTCAGAGAAAATTAAATGGGATATTTTTAACACATAATAAATCTAATGCATCTTAATTCTAAAAGGAAGCAATTCACTGGCAAAAAGATGTGCAGCAAGTTTCCCTGATAAAAACTTCATATCCAAGGTATTTAAGAAGTGGTTATGGATTTATAAAAAAAAAAAAAAAGCCAGCCCCCAATAGACCGAGGATGAAAAGCTAGGAATACGCAGTGTGCAAAGGAAGAAATACAGATGATCAGCAATCACATGGGAAAATGCTCCACATCTGTTACCACTAATGCAAATCAACAATAATCAGAAAGCTTATCAGATTGGTAAAGGTGATGATGAAATGAAATAACAAATACTGGAGGGAAGTTACTTTGCTTGACTGGACAGTTATAATGAAAGTCTTTCTTTTTCCTTTCCACCTGTGAGATGGCAGGTAAGAGAGAAATAAGTGTTTATTTGAAAATAACATTTTGTTTAAAAAAGCTGAAAACCATTAATAATCAGATAAATGCAGATTAAGCCATAGGTGAGGTTCCACCTGTCACTCGTGCAAATTGGCAACATTGACAAGGGCTGGAGGGGCTGTGGGAAACCGGCAAATGACTCCATTCCTTAGTGAAGGTGTGATGCTCCCAGTCATCAAAGGTACCACTAGAAGGCATATTGCATTGAATCAAAGAAAGAGGAAAAGGACTGCAGTGTACAGACATATTTCTTACAGCTCCTTTAGGCACAACTGGAAGCTAAGGTGTCATGCCCTATCATAGGGTGGTAGAGGAATGGAGGTTGAATGAATTAGAACAGAAATATGCCGTAAAACATAAAATTCCACTGAACCCTGGCAAGTGAATGGATGCAGAGTGAGGTCAGTAGCACCAAGGGAGTCATTAATTAGGTAACAATACAACATTGCAAAGACCCCCAACTTTGGAATATGTCACAACTCTGACTATTGTCATGACCAGCCACTCTTCCAGACGATTCTGTGCTACCTGCCTCCTGACAAAGAGAGATGATGGACTCAACACACTGAATAAAAGGATGGCTCTATCTCTTTTACTGCTCTCTCCCAAGTGCATGGACTAGCTCTCAGTGAAGGGGAGGCGTCTCCTGCTATGAGGAAGATCTATATGATGCCATCTGTGACTGTGAATCTAGACTGGATTCGATTTTGTCCTAAAACAACATTCTTACTTGGTCTCATTTTAAGTGAGATGTGTTCTCCTATAAGGGTACGTGTGGTGTCTGACCCTCGATAGCTGATTTGGCAAAGGGGAGAGCTGGAAACAGGTGCCTTCTTCTGCAAGTCTTTGTGAAGCTACATGATACGGAGCTCAAACAAGGGCATCAGGACAATTTGGAAGTGACATAATGAATTTTTAGTCTTTTAAAATGAAAATCAAGCAATCAATAATACAAATCATTTCATGTGTGACCCTCCTCTTCTTGTTTATCACATGTAGGGGTGTATGGAGACATGCATGTGAATGCATATATACACACACTTAATGTACTCATTTGGTGTCATGGTTGTGAATTTGAAAATGTCAAATCTAATTGATAGTTTTCTTGAAGGCATTCTTCCTATTTCTTGACTATAACGACCTTTACTGTTCATTTTTGATGTAACTTTTGATACAACTGGAGACAACCAACACACAAAAGGCTCTAGAATTTAGGGGCATGTGGAAAGGCTGAAATTCACTGCACAACAGCTACACAATTGAAAAGCTGAAAACAACTGAAAAAGATCGAACATCAAAAAGGGGGCGAAGGGGTGAGGCTGTGGTACCATGGATAGAGCACTGGCCTGGAGGCAGGAGGACCTGAGTTGAGATGGGACCTCAGACACTTAGTGGCTGTGTGACCCTGGGCAAGTCACTTAACCCTGTTTGCCTCAGTTTCCTTATCAGTAAAATGAGTTGAAGAAAGTGACAAAACACTTCTCCAATATTTTGGGCAAGAAAAACCGAGATGGGTTCATGAAGAGTCAGACAGGACTGAAAACAACAACAAAAGGCTTCCTGGAGAAGGTGGGCTCTTAGCTGAGACAAGAATGAAGCCAGGAGGCCAAGATGAGGGAGAGTGTCCTGGGCATGGGGGATGGCCAGAAAAGATGCCAGGAGTTGGGAGATGGAGCACTTTGGTGGGGAACAGCCAGAAGGGCAGGGTCCCTGGTAGGGGCTGATCTAAGGTGTAAGAGGGCTAGGAAGGTAGAGGGGGCTTTAGAGAGCTTTGGATGCCAAACACATTTGTATTCGCTCCTGGCGGGAAGAGGGGGCCAGTGCAGTTTGTTGAATGGGGGGGGGGGGGAACCTGTTGGATCCTCCTTTCAGGAAGATCATTTTGGCAGCCGAAGGGAGGATGGGCTGGAGTGGGGAGAGACTGGAGGCAGGCAGACCCACCAGCAGCTATGGCCCTGGTCCAGATGTGAGGTGATGAGGGTGTGCTGCAGGTGGGGGCTGAGTCAGAGGGGGGAGGGGTATCTTGGAGAGATGCTGCTGACGGGGAGTCCACAGGCTTGGACAACAGCTTTGATGCTGAGGGGGGCGTGCAGCCAGAGATAAGTGAGGGAGGAGTTAAGCAGGACACCTAGGGTGACTGGGGGTTGGGGTGAGTGGTAACAGGGAAGTTCAGAAGAGGGGAGGGCTGGGGGGGAAAGATACTGAGTTCAGTCTTGACCATGTTGAGTTTATAATGGCTACAGGACATCCAGCTGGAGAGGTCCAAGAGGCACCAAAGATACTGAGACTGGAGGTCAGCAAGGGGGAAGAGCTGGATAAGGAGACCCGAGTACCCCTATCACAGAGCTGATCACTGATTCGGGAGCTGAGGAGATCCCCAGGTGAAGTAGAAGAGGGAGAAGGGGCTCAGAGCAGGGGGGGTGGGTGGGCATCCGTGGGCACAGAGTTAGGGGGTGTGGCCAGGATGAGGATCAGGCAGAGGACATGGAGAAGGATGGGTCAGACAGGGAGGAGAACAGGGAGAGAGGAGGGGATGGAGAGTCAGACTGCCCAGAGGGAAAGAAGGGCGAGGACCTGGCAATGGTGAGCCCTTAGCGACCTGGGAGAGCCCCCAAGAGTGTCCTGCCCTCTCCCTGCCACCCCTTGGCTCCCTGTAGGACTCACCTCAGGTCCTCCTCCTGAAGGTCTTTCCCAGTCACTCCAGCTATTGATGCCCCCTATTTGCTTAAGTATAGTAGGGTTCAGATTCGCTCCCACAAAATGACACACACACACACACACACACACACACACAATGTATATACTATATCTACTATTTATTGAGGGAAAGAGAGGGAGAGAATTACTTATGCGGGTAGAAAGTAATAAATTATCAGGCACCTTAGCAATTTACTACAGAATCGGAAAAGAAAAAGGACACTTCTTACATACACAGTGTATGCAATAGATCCATACCAATAAACTTATCAATACTAATGTTGCTACAAAAAGGATAGAGAAAGAGGAGAGAGAGAAAACATCACCAATTCTGGGGAGCACCAACTCTTGTCCCAGTGGCTGGGGAATCCCGAGGTTTAGTCATCAGGGTTCTGCTTGGGACAAGCAAGGCTCCAACTGCATAGTAGAATATATCTGTACATATTTACAGTCATCACCGATGCAGGGAAACACCAACACCTGACCACACAAGCTGGGGAATCCCAGGTACAGCCATCAGGTTCCCCTCGGGAGGGTCCCAGGCAGGACGTCTCCTCCATGGGTGAGATTCCAATTTGGGGTCTGAATCTTACGGTTTAAGTAGTGCTGAGAACAAAGAAGGCATACTGCCAGGTGTTTTTTTTAGCAAGCATCTATCTTGTGTGAGGCCAGGGAGGGAGGCCAATCCCTCCAAGCCACCCCCACCCCCCCAAGAACAATGTTTCCTTGGAATGGCTATTTCCAGGAGTTGTGCAGTTAACCATATCTCTTCTCAAGGTCC
>CM053588.1:16504688-16519704 GCA_028646515.1 Pseudochirops corinnae
TTGCCCCTTCACCCCTCCCCCCCCACCCATAACCTCCTGCCCTGTCTCTCTAGACACACAGACAGATACAGACAGACAAACCCCATCTTCATGAGGTGTTCCTCATCAGCATGGGACCTCCTGAGCCCAGGATATCTTTTGGCGCTTTGGACATCCACCCCTGAGCCTTGCCTAGAATGGGCACACAGTAGGCACTTCACGCACTTTGTGGGATTCACACAGTAGGCACTTCACACACTTTGCAGACCTCGGATTAACCACAGCAGGAGCACGTGAGCAGCAAAGGCAGGTGGGGGTTTTTGCTGCCTTGGGAACAGCCCCCACCGCCAGGGAAGGCTCCGGGAGGGAAACCGCCTCTGGGGCAGCGGTTGGGCTCAGTCTGGAGAACCCACAAGTGTGGACAGAAACCGGGAACCTACCCCTCCCCCTTCGCCTCTCCCAGACTGCTCCGAACCCCAGATGGACTAGAGTCCGGCCGGACGCCTGCAGACGGTCCCCAGGGGTCTGTGAGAAGGGTCTGGGGGAGTGGGGGAAGGGGGACAGAAGACCCAGATGCTGGCCCGGTCCGAGGCCAAGTGGGGAAGGTGGAGACCTCCGGGGAGGGGCCATCCAGGCCTCATTACAGGTGCTGGAGTAGAGAGAATTGGGGGACGCAGACCCAGCGGCTTTGGGGGACTGAGTCAGGGCCAGGCTGGGGGGAGGGGACGCACCAAATGGGGGTGCAGGACTATCTAGGTCCAGATATGGGGGAGGGGGAGAGGCGGGGCGTGTCCTCTGGGTGGGAGGGGAGAATTGGGGCGGGGGGCTCCTGCACCCCAGTGGGCTCTGCGGGGGGTGGCAGGGAAGGGCATCAAGGGGCGCAGGGCTCGGGATGGTCGCATATGGGGGGGTTCAGGTGAGGGAATTCGGGGGGCTCTGGGAGCCTCTTTCTCGGTGGGGGTGGGATGCCAGGTTTTGGGGGGACACAGGTCTCCCGGGCCCGGTGGCGGATGGCCGGGTCCCGAGAGGTGTTGGGGGGGTGTCTCAGGACTTCCGCGTCTCCCTTTCCCCCCCCCCCCGCCCCCCGCAAGCCCCCTGTGATCCGCAGCCTTCTGCCTGACAGGCGGAGGTCACAGTGTCATGGGGAGTAAGCGGAAGTGGAGCGCCGGGCGCGAGCCCTTCTGGGAAATGCAGTCTTGGAGCCGCGCATGCCTAGGAGCAATGCCGGGGGTGGTGGGGCTGCTGTGCTCCTTGTCAGTTTCCTTCCCAGGGTCTTCGGCCCCGGGGGCTGTCCCCTGTCCCTCCCCTCCCCCATGGGCCCCTAGACCTCCCTGAGGCCGCCCCCTCCCCCCCAGGGCCCCCAGGGCAATGATTGTCGCCCGAAGACAGATGGGGGGGTCCCCTCTCTGTGACACTGTCCCTTCCCGGATGATCGGGGGGCCGGGTGCAGGGAGGGCGGGACCCGGGGGCGATGCCGGGGAGCCCCAGGCCCGGGGGCGCAGCAGCGGGTGCAGGGGGCGGGGTGGGCAGGCGCCGATCTGTTCCCCCGGAGAAGCGAGTCTTGCATGGGGGCGCACGTTCCCTGCAGGCTGGGCGCGGGGGAGCTGCGGGGCCGGGAGAACCCGGAGCTGGGAGGAGTCAGAGGCGGCCTCAGCTTTGGAGCCCGAGAAGCCAGAGCAGCGGCGGCTGGGACCGGGCCCCACAGCCGCAGTGCAGGCTTGGGACGTGATCCCGCCTCGTCCCGGGGACGGACGCTCGGGAACTCGGGCTCTGCCCGAAGCCACGCCCATCATTTGTGCTGGGATGACTTGGGAGCCTCTCGGGGAGATGGCCGAGAAACAGGGGCTCGCCCCCGCCCCTGGTGTGATTCGGGGCCGAGTTAGGAGAGCGGCAGCAAGGCCAAGGCAAGGCAAGAAGATGGAAACAATCGGAGGGGCCACGAGGCCATTAAAGCTCTCTACCGAGGCATCCTTGGAAAATCCCAGAGGTTCAGCTAAAAAGTAAAAAATATTAGCAAATAGCAGGATATGAAATAAACCCGCATAAATCACCAGCACTTCTATGCATCACCCCAAAAGCCTGTAGGAAGAGATAGTAAAAGATGCCCCATTTAAAACAAATGTAGACAGTATAAAGCAAGTAGGAATATACCTGTCAGAAACACACCCAGGAACTACATCAACATAATTCTAAAATGCTCTTTATAGAAATAAAGTCAGATTTAAATAGTTGGAGACATAGTAATTGTTCATGGATAGACAGTACCATCATAATGGAAATGACAATTTTAACTAACCTATTTATTCAATACTGAAGGGGGGTGCTGAGGTCTTGTAATGTTTTGGGGTGACTTTGTCTTGAATCTCATCTGTGTTCGGGCACCTGGGTATGTGATATCAGCCTGTGGAAAGGTCACCTTTTCCCCCCAGCTCTAAGTCATTAACTGTCCCTTTCCCGACCCCATCCTGTAAATATCTTCCAGGAAGCTCCTTAACTGTAACAGGCCACACCTATGAATTCTTAAAAGGATTCCTTAGAGAAAGGATTACCCCTTTTGTTCTAGTGGCCAGCTGTAAGATGACTCCTAACAAAAGAACTTCACCTTATCAAAGGGAGACCTTTCCTGGCAGACTGGCTGGGTGCTCCTCCCTAACTCCACCTTTGTACTATATAATCAGTACCCCGAATCCCCACACTTTGCAGGAGGATTCACCTTAATTTTCTCCTGCCGGATTGACAAGCGTAATAAACTCTCTTAAAACTGCCAAGACTGCTTATGCCTGGTAATTCTTTCAGACTGATAAGAACCCTCAAACCATTTCCATAGAAATCCATCCTATCTAACCCTCAACAATACCATGCCAATTAAATTACCAAAAAAATCATTAGGAAGAACCAAAGGTCAAGAATATGAAAAGAACTAATGAAAAAAATGTAAAGGAGTGAAATTTAGTAGAACCAGATCTTAAGCTGTATTAAAGGGCAATAATTATTAAAACTCTCCTACTGGCTAAAAATAGAAAGCTAGATCAGTGAAACAAATTAGTCATAATGATGCACAGTATAGCAGATGATTCTGGTAACCTTTTGTTTGCCAGATGTAAAGACTGAAGTTTTGGGAGAAGAATTCATTACTTGGTAAAAATTGTTGGGATAACTGGAAAGCAATCTGGCAGAAATTAGGCACAGACCAGTATCTTACACCATTTACCTATTGTTGGCCAAGTGTCATTTGGTCAGGATTTGGGCTCTCATGGTTCGGGCTTAGTGTAACTAGCAATTGTTTCAGAAGCCCTGAGGGTCTTCCCTTCCCCATTATTATTATTACAATTTTACTTTTTCTTACTTAGCCTTAATCCTGGAACAGGCATTGCCTCTGACAAACTGAGACCCAAGAGAGACTTGGCTTTAAAAGGCTGTGGTCTCCCACTACATCTGGGGCCATGTCTAGTGGTCCTGATCTATACCTTGCCCCTGGGAAAGTGAGGCTGGTGACCTGGCACAGTCCTCCCTCACTTAAATCCAATTCACTTGCGAGTCATAATGTCTTGGTCCTCTTTTAGAAAGAAGGACAAACAACAATCAATAATTAGTGAGTATCAGTAGCTCCTCTCTCTCTCTCTCCCTCCCTCTCTCCTCCCTCCCTCTCTCTCCCTCCCTCCCTCTCTCCTCCCTCCCTTTCTCTCTCTCTCTTCCTCCCTCCCTCTCTCTCCCTCCCTCCCTCCCTCTCTCCTCCCTCCCTTTCTCTCTCTCTTTCCCTTCCTCTCTCTCCCTCCCTCTCCCTCCCTCCCTCCCTCCCTCTCTCCTCCCTCCCTTTCTCTCTCTCTCTTTCTCTGGAAGGCCATGTTTGAAATATCTTGGAGCATTAAGGACTGAGGAAACTCAGAGACATAGCTCAGATGTAGGAGGGAGCAAGGTCCTCTCTGATAAACAGCCTGAAACTATTACGTAAGACCAACACAGCAAAAAGTTTTATCTTGTCCTCAGAGATAAACCGGAGGCAAAAAAGAAAGCAGTTACAATCTAGCCTGTTCTGAAAAAGTTGTTCCTAGGAAAGTACATTGAAGCACAATCATAATGAGCAGAAAACAAGATATTCTTTAAACCTGTAAGCAAGTAGTCTATATAAACTCAAAAGAAAAATCAATAAATTGGCATTGATCTCATCGTGCTTGCTTAGCCTGTCCTATAGCATAAGTTGCTGGCATCTCTCTCTCTCTTTCTCTCTCCTCTCTCTGTCTCTCTTCTCTGTCTCTCTCTCTGTCTGTCTCTGTCTCTTCTCTGTCTCTCTCTGTTTCTCTCTCTCCTCTGTCTCTCTTCCTCTCCCTCTCTCTCTCTCTCTCTCCCTCTCTCTCTATGTCTCTCTCTCTCTCTGTCTCTCTCACACGTCCCTCTGTCTGTCTGTCTGTCTCTCACACCTCTCTCTCTCTCTCTCTCTCTCTCTCTCTCTCTCTCTCTCTCTCTCGCTGGAAGGCCAAGTCTGAAATATCTTGGAGTATTAAGGTCTGAGGAGACTCACAAGAAATATTATTTTATGCACAGGATGAAATTCCAGATCTTTAATGTGGTCTGTTCTCCAGCAAATGGCCCACCCTCATCAAAGAGATCCATCTGTGTTAGCCTGAGCAGCTTCTTCTATGAACAGTCCAGCATGAGCTCCAGGTGAAGGCCTTCCCATAGACATTGCTTTCATAAGACTGCTTTCCAGTAGGAATATTCTGACGTCCAATCACTTCCTTCTAGTGAAAGGCATTTCCCAATGAGTCTATTCCTGAATGTGAATCCTCACATAGAAATGAGATGATCTCTGGCTGAAGGCCCTCCCACACAGAGTCCATCTATGGCTTGTCCCCAAAGGGAATTTTCTGTTCTATTCCATTACATTAATATGTCACAATTTTCTCAGCCATTAGGGATATTAATGGACACCTCCTTTTTCCAGTTGTTTGCTGTAGCAAAAAGATGCTAAAATATTTTTGAGCACTTGGGCTCTTTTCCTGTTTCATTGATCTAGTTGGTGCATAGGCCTCAGAGGGCTATTCCTGGGCCAAAGAATAGGAACAATTTGGGAACTTTTTGTGCACAGATCCACATTGTTTTACAGAAATGACCGGGCCAGTTTAGGGCTCAGCTGGCAGCGTCAGTGTGTCTAACACTCCTCATGAAGAGGTGCTGAATGGCGGATGTAATATATTTTGGGGTAACTTTAATTCAGTTTTGTGTTAAGTTGTAAAAGCCACATTTCTTAACTGTTTCTCCCCCTCCCCCAGCTGTACTTGTCTTTCCCTGCCCCAGCCTAGAGGTATTTCCTGTGAAAGCATTAACTCTTCATTCAAGGTACTACCTCCTTTTGTCCTAGCAAACCAAACCCATCCACTTGCAAATCAGAACGGGAACATCTCACTTGACCTGACTTCAAATTTGACTGCTGGTCGACCTTATGAGGTTTCAGGGCTCAAACCACACCCCCTGCCCCTTCCCTCCTGCTGTTTGTCCCAGTGTATTATGGGAAAACACATGCGCAGTTGATGTCAAGGGTGCATGTCTCTTTAAGTATTAGTCACTCCCTGGCTCCTCCTAGGTTCCTCCCTAACTCCGCCTTTGTATACCTCATTAGCTTAATGAACTTATGATTGACAGCTTTGTATCTTTAAAATGCCTCTCTGTCCCTTAGAACTTTCGCAGACAGCCCTTTGTAGCTCTTGCCTTTTCTGGCATTCTAGTAGGCCATCTTCCCGCTACAGAGTGTCACACTTCCAAACTTTCTCTGACTCCCCCCTTGCCCCTTTCGAGCTTTTCCTAGCAAGGTTTCCTCACCCTACCCCTTTTTGTCCTGTAAATCAGTAAACTCTTGTAAATCTACCAAGTGACAGCTGAGCTTGTAATTCTTTTCAGACGCGAACCTAGAAAGGATTTCTCATTAGAAATCCCCCCAAAACCTATTCTGCAACACTCAGGCTTACCAACATTTTTCATGTTCATTTCCTGGTCATCTTTACCAGTCTGAGAATCTTTATTATTAGTGACTTGGATAAGTGATTACAGATGTGAAGTATTTTTTAAAAATGCTTGTTAATAGTGTGTATTTCCTCTTGTCCTTTCCAAATAAACTCCTTTGACAAAATGCTCTAAATCACTAGTAATTGGAGAATTGCAAATGAAAACAGCTTTGAGATACCACTTGGAAGAAAAGGAGAATGAAAAACTATGGGAGAATGTGGAAAAATAGGACACTAATTGTATTGTGGGTGGAATTGTGGGTTATGGATTGTGAGCCCAGCTCTTCTGGGGGACAGTTCAGAACTCTGCCCCAAGGGCTATCAAACTGCATGCTCTTTAACCCAGAAATGCCACTACTAGGTCAATTAAAGGCCAAAGAGATAAAAGAGAAGGGAGAAAGACCTGTAGGGCCTAGATGCCCTGACTGGAAAGAAGGGTGTTGGCAGGGGCAAAGCCAGGAGGAGGCCAGAGATTCTGTTCAGAAGGAGGGAGGTCTGAGTCCCAAAGTAGGGATGGGAGGGTGGGAGTGGTAGAGCTTGTGGAAAGGAATTTTCAAAGGCTGACCAGCCAGGTAGGTGGGGGAACCAAGGAATTCATACCCTGGGCTGGAGTTTGGAGCCCTGGGAGGAGTGTCGAGTAAAAACAATTATTGCAGTGGCCAAGGCATTGCACGTGAGGGAAGGCAGGGATTGGGGAAGAGAGGCAGGCAGGGTCTGAGGTCCTGGCTCTAGGAACCATTGGAGGAAAGGGAAGATCCTGGGTTCTCACCTGGACTGGGCAGGGCGGGATTGGGGACTGGGAGGACCTGCCCAGAAGCATGAGCACTTGGAGCTCATCAGGCTGCATGCATTGTTTGGAGCTGGGATCACTCTGCCTTCTTTTGCGGGAGCTGAAATCATTCTGCTTTCTCTTCCAGCTGAGAGCCCTCTGCCTTCAGGAAGCCAGCTCTGCATGCAGGGACTTGGTAGGTGTGAGCCAAGGGGCCAGGAGGGACTCGGCTTCTGCTGCCTGACTTTCCCTTTGTATTTCAGCCTCCTGGTCTGATCTCATGCTGAGTGCCCTCTAGGACCACCAGGAACCCGCTTCCCCCTAAAGGCTGGCTCCCTGTCAAGGCTCCCCATCACATCACAAATGAGCGCCATCCCCAGCTTTACCACTAGGTCACAGATACCCAACTGTTCTGTCAGACCTCCCCATCAGGATCCAGGAATACTGCCTTCAGCCTCCCCATCAGGACCCGTGTGTCCTGTCTCCCTGCCCCCAACTGCAGTTCAGAAATTCACTTGTCCCGCCAACAGCCCTGGCTCCTTTTAAACACCCAGGAGTCCTGCATCCTTGCCCCCGGACATACAAGGGACGCAGGCACCAAAGTTCCTGCCTGGCCTCCCTTAACTGGACGTGTGGCTGTCCTGCTAGCTCCCTATCAGATCCCAGGGACCCAGATAAGCAGCCTCTAAACTTAATGTCCAAAAGAGCCTCCCAGGAGTCCTCCCCAACTCCTTGTTAGAACCCAGGACACAGTACTCTTGCCTTCCCAGGCTGGGTTGCCCTGCTGGAATGCTTCTGTCACTCGGATGTCCTCTCTCCCCTCCCCCAGGTTTATTACCCTGTCCTGCTTTCTAGACCCTTCCCCCAGCCTCCTGCTTTCCTGCCCCGACTTTTTTCAGAGCCCTCAAGCTCCCTTCTGCTCCACTGAACATAGGGCAGGATTCTTTCTCCCACCTCAGGCTTCCCCTGTTTGTTCCTGGCAGCATCATCCCATAGCCCTCTGGCTCTTTACCCTCTTTTAGCTACCCTTCCTCCTAGGTGAGGCAGTGAGTCTGTTGTCTGTATTCTTTGTGTGTGTGTGTGTGTGTGTGTGTGTGTGTGGTAGATAGGGGCTGCAAAGAGGGGAGTGTACCAACTGGAGGGAGACATCTGACTCAGGGGTCACTGAGGCTCTGATTTATCTCATGTCACCTGGGATCTCCAAACCTCCTCTGCCTCCAGGGTCCCTGTAGAAAGGTGGGCAGGAGAGGAGTAAGAGAGGGAGGGAAGGAGTCTTCCTCTACAGAGCATCTTCCTTTCCCAGCCTGACCTACCAGGTACCTCCCTGGTGGAGTCTCTGCCCTGAGGGCTGGGCCAGGGTCTCCGCTAACTGCTGAGGGACCTCACTCTCTGTAAACCCCTGTAGGTCTCCCTCCTGCCCAGGAAGAGAAGAGAAAAACCCCACCTCTGAGCTCCTTCTCCCTCCCTAGCTCAGCCTGCAGAGGATCAAGGCCTGGCCCAGGCAGGGATCCTGGAGCCAGAGGGCATGGCCCCTGGGAGCTGCAGACCCCCAGCCCAGGTGAGTGCAGCCTGTGCAGACAGGACCCACATCAGCCAATGAGGCCATTTCCACAAACAGGATTGTCTAAGGGCCTGGCAGTCCTTCCCTGTACCTTGTTTCTTTCCAAAAATAGGCAGCTCAGGATGTAACCAGACAGGTACACTGTCCCAAAGAGCTCCACATCTGCCCCAATGCTTGGCTAATGTGATGGAGACCACTGGGACCCGCTGGTCTGAACCAGGTATCAGTGTCCTCAGCGAGCTACAGGCAGATAAATAGAATATAATTAAAAGGAGGAAGGCATGATAATGAAGGCATGTTGCAAAGTGTTCTTCCTGTAGAAGATGGGCTTTTCACTGGGACTTGCTGCAAAGCCAGAGATTAGAAGAGAGAGGATTCTTTTGATGGAGACAGCCAGAGAAAATGCCCTGAGTAGAGATGAAGCCTCTTCTTCTGGAGTAACAAGGAGGCCAGTGTCCTTGGGCCAGTGAGCAGGTGGCTGGAAATCAGGTGTAAAAGACTGGAACACCAGGTGATGTCTAGGTCATGATGGGTTTTGAGGGCAAGGAATTTGTATTTCATCCTGGAAGGGGTAGGGAACCACTGGAGTTCAGAGAGCAGAGAAGTCAGTCACAGGATCAGACCTACAACTGAGTAAAGTGACTTTGTCCAAGTAGAGGACACATTGGAGTGTGGAGACTCTTGAGGCCAGCTGACCCAGCAGCAGGCTGTGCCAACAGTGAGGGGATGAGAGCCTGCACCCAGGTGGTTGCAGAATCAGAGGGAGAAGGTCCACATCACTGACCTTGGCATCAGATTAGATGAGGGGAGAGAAATGGGAGTTGAGAAAGACACGTCCCCTGCTGGGAGTGTAATGCTGTCTTTGACAGTAAGCGGGAGGCTAATGAGTTCTCTTCTGGACATGGTGAGTGTGGGCTAGCTACTGGACATCACGTTGGTGAGATCTGACGGGGCTGGGAGCAGAGCTAGCTCAGGTAGAAGGGCTTCAGTTTTAAAGTCAAATAAGGGTCAGGTACCTGAATGAGAGGGATTGGGTCGTCAATGGTCAGTCAATAGTAAGCACCTAGTGTATGCCAGGTCATGTGGTGGGGGCTGGAAATTCCAATTAAAAATGAAAGACAATTCCTGCCCTCACAGAGCATATACCCTGATGTGGGAAGGTACCATACAGAAGGAGGCTGGAAAGTAGAGAGGAATGGCAGAAGGTACCATGCCACAAGCCTCTCAGTGTCCCGCAGTAAGCGTGGTCCAAGATGTAAATGTGATCGAACTAGGCCATGTGGATTGTTCAAGGAAGAGCTCCATTTATTGATTCTTTGGACAAGGTTTTTATAGAGCAATGAGACAAAAGACAATGTAACTTTAGTGTTCTTATCACTATTAGAACAGGAGGTTCAGGTAATGTGTCAAAATCCTGGATCTAACAAAATGTCTCTAATCAAGTAAGGATTTAGCATCTAGGTGACTAAAATCTTAGGGTAGTGCCTTTGATCTCAAAACTCAAATAACATCCATTTAAATATAGTGCATATTAAAGGTCAGTTCCAGGAGCAAGCTTTTGAAGCCACATCTCAAAGGATTTCCTTTAGAGCTATGTGTCAAGATTTTATCTGAGTCCTGGTTCAGGCATTTTGGCTTTCCACAGTACCAGACACTGGGGGACCATGGAGAAGTCAATGAGAAATGCCAAAGTAGTGCAGAGAAATGAGATGTTTGAGCCAAGCTGTCCCCTGAAGTGGAGGTTTGGGGTTCCTGGCCCCGCCCACTAATCAGAGAGGCAGAGGGCAATGATGGCTGATGAGACATTACAGGGGTATGAGGTTATCCCAGTAATAGACTCTCTGGTGCAGGAAAGAGGAGTCAGTCAAAGAAGTCCCAAAGCTAGTGCAGCCAGGTGAGGAATGAGAGGTATGAGCTCTGGCTCCTTAAAGGGATGTTTCCTTCCTCCAGTGGGAGCCCACACTGTGAATAAATGCTATGAAATGAAGAACAGTGATTCAGGAGACTCCAGTTGAAAGAAAAGGTATGGAAATTCTTGAGAATCTCAAAAAGCGGGAAGAGATTGATCAATTCCTTAATTGTTCAGAAGAGAAAAAATAGATGAGATGTTAAAGATGGTTTCAAACAGAGCATAGACCTGTTGTTTAGTAGAAATCAAAATGACGAAAAAGTAAAAAGCATTTTATCCACATGATAGAGAATCGCTCCAACATAACAAAAATTCTAAACAACAAAAGTGAGTCCGATCACTACAGTGGAAACAGAAGATAATGACCCAGAAGACTCAGAATCCTAGCACATTGGCCAGATGTGTTCTGCATTGAGCAGGCTGGAGAAATAAAGGACCTGTCCCAAGTATGGGTATATTTTCAGGTCTGGTCAGCCCCTGAGCTGTTCATCAGTCTGCCTCAGCTCATTCTCTTGTCTCTTGTTTTCCCAGTTTCCAGACTTTGAGGGATATGTTTAGAGCCTTTATTTCTCATCAGGAAACCAGCAATGTCTTTCTCAGAAATTAGATCAAACCCCAATCTTGGTTAAATCTTACCCATATTAATGAATGAACAACACTTTTGCTCCGCTTCTTATTCTTATTTCTACATAAATAAATATCAGAATTATTCAATATATGCATTAAGCAAAGGCATAGAATGTATCGGCCATGACCCATCATACCCAGAGCTATGTCAAGACCTCAGTACAATAGTAGCTCTTTTGTCCACGTTTGGAAACAGTCTCATTCCACTCAGTTCAGTCCCAATGGTGAGTAATATATCTTAAGAATGCTTTTCCTCTTTTGTTTTTCTTTTTGTAAATTTTTATTTTAAACTTCAGTACAAAATGAGAAAAGAAAAAAAACATTGCCATGTTCATAGCAGACTATGAGAGGATTCAATATAAAGTGATAAATTTCCATTTCAGGAAAACCTATGACCAATGCTACACATTGTGTTCAGAACTGCCCAGCTTGTCTTTGCTTCCTTCTGGCTTTTCTTTTGTTCTCTGCTGTGCACTTTTTACTTTACCCACCTTAGGCCCCCACCAAAGAAGGCTACAATTAAGTGTGGATGTGTATATGAGTGTATGTGTACTTATGTGTGTGCATATATGTGCACGTGTGTATATGTACACAACACATGTTTGTATATACACATACACATATACACACCTATGCACAGATACATGTACATAGATATCTATCTATAGACATACACATATCACATGTTGACACTCATATGCATATATGTAAGGCTGTACTACGCTTATTTCACTTGTCATCTGTTTCTCTGAAGGTGGCTCAAATCTTCTTTCATAGGTCCAAGTCTTTCTGTGTTTTTCTAAATTGACGATCACCATTTCCTACATCCAGTCACATGTATCTGAGAGATTATCTCTGAAAGTTTTGTTCCCCAAATTTTCTGCATTCCCTTTCTTCTTAGCTACATAGATTTTATTTATGCAAGAAAATTTTAATTTAAAATAATAATAATTTAAAATATTGCTGAATCTACATTTCTTTTATATCTTTTTTTCCCTGGTTTCTCTGAAGTTTGTCACCTTTTGTTCTTCCAAATGAACTGTGTTATTTTTTTTTCCAACGAAGTAAAATAATTTTTTAATAATTTAATTGGGATGGCTTTACATAAAGAGATTAGCTAGCTAAAACTGTCATTTAAAAAATTATGTTGGTTTTACGTACCCCATGAACAATAACTATTACTTCAGTTATTTAGATCTGAATTTATTTGTATAAAGAGTGTTTTATGTTTATGTTCATATACTTCCTGTGTCTGTTTAAGCTCAGCTATTTTATACTGTCTAGTCACTTTATTGCCTAAAAAAATTGAATAATATTGTGCAATTTCCCTATTTTCATTTTTGATTAAATTTCTTTTAACTTTAATTTTGTCTAAGACTGTGATGACTATCCCTGCTCTTTTTGCATACTAAATTCTACTCGTGCCCTTTATTTTTTCTTTGTTGTGTAGCTTTATTTTTATTTTTTCCTGAAAGCAACATTTTGTTGAATTCAGATTTTTAATCTGCTGTCTGTTTCTGTTTTATGGGTAAATTTATCCCATTCACATTCTACGCTATAGTTACTTGTGTATTTTCTTCCTTCCTCTTTTTCTTCACTTTCCTTTTCAACCTATTTACCCTATCCTTCTTCACTCCTCTGCTTTACCTCTTCTTTTACCTTGCCCTCCTATTCCTTTACCTACCCCCCCAAGAGTCCCTCCCTTATCCTCCCCCTTACCCTATCCCTTGCCATCTTATTTCTTTCTGAATTTAGTACTTTTATACCCATATCTATCAATCTATCTATGTATCTGTGTATCTATCTATGCATCTATCTATCTATCTATCTATCTATCTATCTATCTATCTATTTTCCTTCTTCAACCCATTCCCAATGAGAGTAAGGCCCCAACACTACCTCCCAGGCCCCCTACTAGCTTCTTTCGTATCAAGTTTTCCTTTTATACCTTATTTGTGTAAGATAACTATTCCTTTTTATCTTTTATTTTTTTAGAATCACTCCATCCTACTCAGCTTAGCCCATTTTTTTCAAATTACCCAAATAATGCTGACCGTCCTAACAGCACTACTAATATTTTCTGATATATGAAGTAAACAATTTGACCTTGTTGAGTATCTTATAATTGGTCGTTAATGTTTACCGTGTATTTTTCCTGGATGTTATATGTCTTATTTCCCCCCAAGTTCTAGGGTTTTTGTTACAAAAATCTGAAAGTCTTTGAGTTTGTTAAGTGCATTTTGTTTTTTATTCAGGATTATACTTAACTTTGCTGTGTAAGTTTCCCTTGGTCATAACACCAGGTCTTTTGTTCTATGGAATATAGTCTTCCAAGACATATGCTCCTTCTGTGTAGCAGCTTTTAGGTCTTGTGTAATCCTTATTATAGCTTCATTTTTTTCTTGTTTCTTCCAATATTTTCTCCTTGACCTAGGAGCTTTCAAATTTGACTATCGTGAACCTGTAAGTTTTCCTCCTTGGATCTCTTTCAGGTGATATTTGGTGGATTTTTTCTATTTCTGCTTTGGCTTTTTGTTCTGTAACTTCAGGACAATTTTCCTTGGTATTTCTTGTGATATTGTATCAAGATCCTTTTTTTTTAAATGACAATTTTTAGGCAGTCTGACTATTCTTATATAGTTTTTCCTTGACCTATTCTCCAGATTGGTTATTTTTTTGATGAGGTGTTTCATGTTCTCTTCTATCTTTTCAATCTTTTGATTTTGTTTTATGATTTCTGTCTTTGATAGGACACCTGACTTCTCTCATCCCATGGGCAGAAGCAATTTCCAGCAACACATTTCTCAGTTTTATTCCAATTGCATATAAAAAGCTGTTCTCAGTATTCCATTGGGTTTTTCATGACTATGATTCTAAGTTTTGACTGTGATATTCATCAAAGGCATAACCTTTGGGAAGATCCCTTCTTTGTGCTTCTTTTTCCTCCTATAGATTGACAAGGGTTGAACTAGATGAATTCTGAAGTCTTGTTCAGTTCTAAGTCCTATAATTTTTGATGGTGTAGGAGTTGGTGACATTCAAGGATGTGGTTGTGGACTTCACCCCAGAGCAGTGGGGCCTCTTGGACTATTCTCAAAAAGAGCTGTACAAGGAGGTCATGGAAGAGAATGCCAAGAACCTGCTGTCCCTGGGTAAGGACCATTTCCTCTGGTAACTCTGAATCTACTGTCAAAGGGACTGTCTTCATTTGCTCCCTAGTGTGCAGGGTTTCTAGCATTTATTAATGATTAGAAAGGCCAAAGTATTGATCTCTTGTGTCAGAGACAGGGTCCTCCTGAGTGCTGCCTGGTTATCCTGAAAACATCTTTGTAGTGTGTGATAGGGACTTGGGGTGTCCTTTGTTACTCCTGAAGCTGCCTCTGACTAGTCCTATGGAGCCTGAGGCAAAAAAATCAAAGCAATGAAGAATTTCAGGGGTAATATCTAGTCTAGGGGTGGCCACATGTGACCTAGGTCCTTGGGTGTAACCTTTTGACTGACTCCAAGTTTTATAGAACAAATCTTTTTTATTAAGGGGATTTATTCTGTGAAGTTTGGATTTAGTTAAATTGTTGCACTTGAGGACTTAGAGGGCCACATATAGTCTTGGGGCTGCTGGTTCCCTATTCCTGGTCTAGTCTAACCTCTCTGTGAACATGAATTTTGTCTGCCAGCTTTTTGAAAGCCACTCATGCAGTTTTTCCTTGGAGATGGGCAGTGAAGGGCACCCCTTACATCCCCAAACAGCCTCTTGTTCTTTGGTTGACCCAGGTCTTTGGAATGTTCTTATTCATATACCTAGAGTCTTAGCTCAGAGCTCCTAGTCTTACTCTCTGAGGTCTAGTATAGCAAGGATTTCCTTGTAATTCCTTTATACTAATCCAAGACTTCAGTTGTAAGTGGTGGGAAAGGAAGGGAAGGGAATAAGCATTCATTCATACCTCCTACATGCCAGGCACTGTGCTGAAAGCTTTCTTTACAAATATTAGGTAATTTGGTCCTCAGAACAAGCCTCTGAGGTAGATGATATTATTATCCCCATTTTACAGTAGAGGACACTGAGGCAGACAGAGCTTATGTGACTTCCCTGGGGCATTTAGCTGAGAAGTGTCTGAGACTGACTTTGAACTCAGAGCTTCCTGAATCCAGGTCCAAGGCTCTCTCCATGGCAC
>CM053588.1:16519804-16535463 GCA_028646515.1 Pseudochirops corinnae
CCCCCCCCGTGAACCCTCCTGAATGCCTCCTTTCCCTACAGACAACAGAATATGAGTGTGTCTTCATCATCTTCTTCCCTCTGTTCCTATGTCCAGGACTTCCAGTTCCCAGAGAAGCTTTGATCTCCCATTTTGGACGAGGGGAAGCACAATGAAAGCTGGAGGGAGAAGGCCCAACCATCTTTTGTCCAGGTGAGTGATGGGAAAGTTGCTGTATGAGGGCTGTTATCACAGAGGTAGCTAAATGACCCAGTGAAGGGAGTGCTAGACTTGGGGGCATGATGACCTTGACTTTTTCAGAGGCTTTTAAGCAGTGGGATCCTAGGCAATCACTGAACCTCAGTTTCCCCATCTGTGAAATGAAAGGGTTGGACAACATGGGAGTTTTAGTGGAAGAATGAAGTTTGGAGCCAGACTACAGAGTTTTGTAGAAAGTAACTGTAAAGGATTGGAAACCCAAAGTGTAGATGGCCATCTCTAGGTGTTTAGCTATGAAAGAGAAGAGAGATATAGGACAATATCTACTGGGGGTGTATGGATCAAGTGAGGGTTCCTTGAGGACTGGGGGGGGTGGGTGGGAGGGAAATGTCTTCATTTGTGGCAGTAGGGAAGGAGCCAGTAGAAAGGGACAGATTGAAAATCAGTGAGAAAACAGAGGTGATAGAGTAGGGGGTGGAATGGGATCATTTAGACTTGTTTGCTTTGTAGAGCAGGAGGACCCTCTCTTCCTGTGATACTGGGGTAAAGGAGGAAAAGAAGGTGTCTGATTTGTGTGAGATGGAAGGAAGTAAGAGAATTCTGGGTAAATATTGAGTTATTTAGTGAAATATTAGGCCAGGTTCTCAGCTAATAGGATGGGTGAAGGTGAGAAAGCCAAATGGGAAGGTTGGGGAGGAATGAAAAGATTTGGAAAAGCTGCTGTTTTAAGTGGGATAGGGAGTCAGGGAATTGTCAGAGGCTTGACTTGCCACAGTGGAGGCCCAGTTAGCATGATGTTACCTAAATTTGTAGTGGATCCAGGCAACCTGGTTCCATGATTTTCTCTCCTTTCAGTGGCAGGTGAGGAGGAGTGAAGGCTGTTGTCTGACCTAGGAGTAATCCAAGGCTGAGGCTTGCCTAAATCATCACACCAAGTGCCTTTCCTTATCTTTACCATCTAGTCCTTGTCTCCATCCATCAGGTTCTGGAAAAAAGCAACTACTTGTGGATCAAAAGGTAAAAAAAGGAGACAGAAAACAGTTTTGAGGCCAGAACCTGCATTTGATCACTGAAGAGAGACCAGATTCCAGGGACTGAGGTAGTGGTTCGGGCTCTGTATTGGCCCTGGGCCCAGAAAGTCAATCAAGAAACATTGCCTAAGTGACTATTATGTTCTAGAGGTATATGGATGTTCAAGAGAAATCACACCTCTGGTGTGAGTGCTTTCCAGGCCCTTTTCAGGGCAGTTCTTTCCCCTTTGGTATCTCCCTGGCACTGAGCTCTCACCTGTGGCTCCAAGAAGCTGTGGTGTGTACAATGGCCATTCCTTGGTACTGTCTTGGCAGGCAGGCTATGCTGGGTTGAGGATGACTGAAGGACCTCAAGCCTATTATTGAGTTAAGGGGTGTCTTTCCCACTCATGTGACAATTTCTCTCTGTGGAATGAGCCAATGAGAATAATTTATCCCCATGGCCATGAAAGTGATTGAAGCCAGCACTCTGGAGTGCTTTGAGGTTGGTCAGACATTAAAGCCACCAGGGTCATCCACCAGGGCCATTGTCAACCATCTTGACTTTTGTCCTGCCAATGGATCTTGATGACTTTGGAAGAGAGAGTGACATTGATGACTTTGTGCAACTCAGTCTCTCTTAAATACACTTCACATACACACACACAAGACATCACCCTGTGATGTTACTGTTCCTCTTTAGAAACAAAGGAGAAAACAACAACCATACTCTTGGCATTCTGCTAATCTCTGGGGACATAAAGGAAGGGAAAAGAAAGTTATTGTCAAAGAGCCATCTCATATACAAATAGGGAGATGGTTTGAGAAAAATCAATACATCATGATCTTCAGTCTTAGTTGTTGTAGAAAAAGAAAGTATTTGGTGTAGAAATGCATTAATTCAACAAGAACGTAACTAAAAAAAGGACATCAGAGATGGCGTTTCAAGAAGAGAGCAAAGTTGAGAGGAAAATAGTCAAAATCATAGTAATGACAACTGAGAGCTACATAGTGCCTGGTACGTACCAAAAACTACAAGTATTTCCTCATTTGATCCTTACAAGAATTCTAGGAAATAGGTGCTGTTATTATTAGGATTTTTACAAATAAGGAGACTGAGAGAAATAGAAGTACTGTGATTTCCTAGGGTCCCCGTTGCTAGCAAGTTTCTGAGGTGGCTGTGGAACTCAGGTCTTCTGGGCTTCGGGCCCAGCACTCTCTCTAAGGGGAGGATAAGTTCAAATCAGAAAATAGCTTTGAGATTGCAATGAGAGGCAATGGAAGGACTGCTTTTGTCCAAGGGCAGTCATGGACCTGGATGGTTTTAAGATCACTTGTAAGGCTTCCATGGCTTTCCAGGAGCCTACCATCTGGGCAAATAGTTTTAACTTTGTGATCTGATGATTACCTTGCTGATGAGATGTGCTTACAAAAGGTAACCTGGAAAGGAGGTAACTACTCTGCTGCAGGGGCAGAAAACAAATGAACACGTGTGTATGCCCATGACCGTCCACTGGGAATTGAGTTCCACATGAATTTCTAACCTTTCTGGCTGTTGGGATACAATTTGATGTCCTGTTGATAAACTGAAGGAACATGTTTCACCTAATCTGAAGTGGTCAGAGTTTGATATGTTCGATAAGTTAAATATGTTCAATAAGTTAATTTGAAAAACATTATATTTCCAATCATGATAGTTTTTAATCACTGAAGAAAGGAAACCGTTATGCTTGAAACATGTACATACTTGTTCCAGAGGAAAATATTTATATATTTAAATTTATTTAAACTTATTTATAACAAAATTGGGCAATTATTTTTCTGCTCAATGTTCCATTAAAGAATTTTTAGGCCAAACCCCTTAGGCAATTACTGTGAATCTTCAAAGGGTTCATCGACCAAAAAATAGGAAGGGCTGCTATACAACTAATAGTGAAGCATGCTGTTCACTTCCTAACAGAAGGATAATGGACTCAAGGTCCAGTATAAGACCCAATATTTTTGGACATTGGAAATAGATAATTTTTTTTTATCATGTTTGTTACAAGAATTTTGACCTTTTTTTAAAATTATGGAACAGAAACATTCAGAGAGATTTAAAAAAAAATAGATAATAGCTATCTTAAAAAGTGATGGACCAGAACAGAATGTAGTTTGCCTCAGGTGAATACAAAAGCCAAGGTTGGCAGTCATGATGTGGTCTTCAGGGGCTGTGGAGCTCTTGCCTCTGGGAAGTCTTGTGTTGGGGGTGTTGCTGTGGAGTCCAGATCTAATGGCCACCTGCGGGAGAGGATGGGGGTCTCAGAGTATCCCACCTGATCCCACTGAGATTTTCTGCCCCCACCCTTGTGTTGTGCAGAGTACAAAGGACCCCTGTTGGGGGGGGTCCAGCATCTGTGCCTGGTAGCTGGGCTGCACCATATGACCTTAGGCTGCTTGTCTGAGTGTGGAGGGCACTGGACACAAGTGGAAGAGGGATGACACTCATATCCTTCCCCCAGCACTTGGGAGCTGTGTACCTTACCTGAGCTTCAGGCAAACTCTAAGACTTCTCTGCTTCAAGACATCCTTAGACCAGAAGTCAGTGCAGAGAACCATAATGGTAACCTCTGGCAATTCCCCAAATATGTTGACATGGCCCTGAAGGGCAGTGATACTGAGGTATATACAATCATTAAGGAGGAACGGAATCATTAGAAGACTGGGTTGGAACTGATCCCTTCAATGATCATTTTTGAGTCCTGGTACTTGGCAACTGTAGCCTTCTATTCCAGTGTAAGATATTGGTCCAGTCCCTACATTCAGGAGACATTAAGTGATGCCTTCCCAAAGAAAAGTATTTTTCAAACAGCTAAGTGCCAAATAGTAATCACCATTTTTAGTAAGTACAATGAAATTAATTATAGAACATGACAAGAATTATACATTTAAAAATCCAACCAAATCTGTTCTTTAAAAAAAAACAAACTGAAATAAATTAATTTTTTATACTACTTTTCTCATACTATTCATTTGGCATTAACTTGTACTTGTACAGAAATGCCTCTAAAATATTACAGACTTGCCAAGTGTCCTATTTCCACTTCACACTTATTTAAACTGTTGCTTACAAAGTGGTCTGCCCACACACTTCCAAATAGAAACAAGTGAATGTACAATAATAAAATAGCTTTCCTTTAAAAAAAAAAACCCATAAAAATGCAGTGGAGAAAGGTCATTGGCTAATATGGTGACAGCACGCCCAGTCACAGGGTTTTAGTTTTAGTCTTAGCTTGCAAGGATCTTGGTCAGGTCACTCAGCCATCTGAGCTCATGGCCTCAGTTGTGGAGGTAATGAGAATGCTGGGCTTGCCTGTGTTGCAGGTTTGTTGTCAGGATCCAGTGTTAATACATGTAAAGCTTTTTGTATGTTAAACCATCCTGGGGATGTGAACTAATGGCATTTTCAAATGATTAATAGTGCCCATTTAAGTTTGAAGACCCTTCTCTTTCCCCAGGAAATAGACAGTAAATTAGTTAACTTTATGTGAATGGAGGGAAGAGGATATACTTGTGTTTATGTGTATGTGTTCTATGCATGTTTGTTTTTTTCTCCTTCAGATGGAAAGATGAGGCTTGAAATGAGGGAGACTACTGCCAAGCTGGGCATTTCTGTGGAGCAGAGATTCATGAATGATGGTCATTGCAACCTCAATTTGAGAGAGAACTGTGACTCTGATATCAAGAGAAAGAAAAAACAAAAGAGTCACTGTGAATTTGATAAAGATGGAAAGAGTTTCAGGCAATATTCAGTCCTAATTCACCATAAGAAAAGGACCTCAGGAAATGGCTGTTCTCAGGATAGGAAACATAGGGAATGCTTTACTGAACAGATGGACCTTGTTGAATCTCATGAGAAGCTTCCTGAAGTGCAAACCTATCGATGTGAACAATGTGAGAGGGCCTTCAGCTTGAATTCAGACCTAATTAGACATCAGAAAAGTCATACTGGAGAAATGTTTTCTTTATATAATGAGGGTGAGAAGGCCTTCAGCCATAATTCAAAGCTCATTGATCACCAGAATATTCACAGTGGGAAGAAAGATTATGGATGTGATGAATGTGGTAAAGCTTTCAAGGGAAATCATCACTTATCCACTGTCCTCAATTTCATAGTAGTGAAAAGCTACATAAATGTATTCAATGTGGAAAGGTCTTTGGGCGACAGTCATCCCTTATTTCCCATCAGAGAATTCATACTAGAGAGAAATCTCTTGAGCGTCATGAATGTGGTAGAGCTTTCAGTGAAAACTCATCCCTTATTGTACATCAGAGAATCCACACTGGAAAGAAACATTATGAGTGTAGTCATTGTAGAAAAACTTTCAAACAGAGCTCTAGTCTTGTTGTACATCAGAGAAGCCACACTGGAGAGAAACCATGTAAATGTAATCAGTGTGGAAAGACTTTCAGATGCAACTCTAATCTTGCTCTACATCAGAGAATCCATACTGGAGAAATACCTTATAAATGTAATCAGTGTGGAAAGAATTTCAGACAGAGCTCTGGTCTTGCTGATCATCAGAGAATCCACACAGGAGAGAAACCTTATGAATGTAATCAGTGTGGAAAGGCTTTCAGATGCAGATCTAGTCTTGCTTTACATCAGAGAATCCACACAGGAGAGAAGCCTTATGAGTGTCATGAATGTGGTAAAGCTTTTATCGAACACTCATCTCTTATTGTACATCAGAGAATCCACACTGGAGAGAAACCCTATGAATGTAATCAGTGCAGAAAGTCTTTCACACAGAGTTCTAGTCTTGCTCTACATCAGAGAATCCACAGTGGAGAGAAACCTTTTAAATGTAATCAGTGTGGAAAGACTTTTACAAATACATCCAATCTTGCTCTACATCAGAGTGCACACTGGAAAGAAACCTTATGAGTGTAATCATTGTGGAAAAAGTTTTACGCAAACTTCCAATCTTGCTGAACATAAGAGAATCCACACAGGAGAGAAACCTTATGAGTGTAATCAATGTGGAAAGACTTTCAGATGCAGCTCCAATCTGGGTAAACATCAGAAAATCCACACTGGAGAGAAACCTTATGACTGTAATCTATGTGCAAAGACTTTTAGACACAGCTCTAGTCTTATTCTACATCAGAGAATCCACACTGGAGAGAAACCTCATGAATGTCATGAATGTGGGAAATCTTTTAGGGACCCCTCATCTCTTATTGTACACCAAAGAATCCACACTGGAGAGAAACCTTATGAATGTAACATATGTGGTAAAACCTTCTGGCAACAGTCATCCCTCATTTCCCATAGGAGAATTCATACTAGATAGGAACTTTATCAGTGTAATGAATGAGGAAAGGCGTTATTTAGGTGGATTATAAAGCTGGTTAAACATCAGAAAATTCCTTCTGCCCATGAACAACCTTTTGCTTTACCACAGACCTAATTGGACAACCCAAATTTCATACTGTGCATAACACCCTATGAATGTAATTAAACTCTCCCTGAAATACTATTGTTTTTCAGTTCTCAAAAATAGTCCATATCATTCATATGCAGTAACTTTGTGAGCTATTCTCCAGCTGAATGACCTTCACTTGTTTCCTGTTCTTTGTTGACACAAATAATTCTTATAAAAATATTTTGGTAACTGTTGGACATTTGTTTCTATAATGATTTCTTTAGGCTAGCAAGTGGCACAGTAGATACAATGTTCCCTTTGGAATCACAAGACCCGAGTTCAAATTCAGTTTCTGACACTAGCTTTGTGACCCTGGGCAAGTCACTCAACCCCAATAGCCAAATAATAATAATATAAAATATAGGAATAAGTGGAGCTTTTCTTAAAATCGTGAGTAGTAAATGTCTAAAAACAATATAAGGTATTATCTATAAAAGGCATAAACTCAAGGTCTTTCCAATAACTTCAAGGGTGAAATAAAGAAGTCCATTGTCAACATTGTCATTAAATATTTTACTAGAAATGCTAGATGTAGTAATAAGATAACACAAAGAAATTGGAGCAGTAAGTATAGGCAATAAGAAAAGTATCACTTTTTACAGAAGATATGATGGTTTAATTAGACAACACTAGAGACTCAACTGAAGAATTAGTCAAAACAACAACTTCAGCCAAGTTTCAGGATGCAAGTAAAACCTCAGAAATGATTAGTATTTTCATATATTGATAAAACACAGCAGGAAGAGATAGAGAAATTCCATTTAAAATAAATGCAGACAATATAAACTACTTAGGAGTCTAGCTGCCAAGATACACATAGGAATACTGAACACAATCACAAAATAATCTTCACCCATTTAAAGATAGAGCTGAAAACCTGTAGTAAAATTGATTGCCTGAGTATAGGGCAAATCATTATAATAATAATGATGATGCCACTAAAATTAATTTACTTATTCAGCACCATAATAGTCAAACCACCAAAGAATTTTTAGAGTTATAAAAATAACAAAATTCATCAGTAGGAACAAAAGATCAAGAAAAAGAAGAGAATCAGTGGGGGAAAAAGATCGCCTAGCAATACCAGATATCAAACTATACTACAGAGTTATAATCAGAACAATTTGATACTAGATAAGATTGATGAATGGAGTAGATCAAGTACACAGTATATAGAAGCAAGTGAGCACAGTAACCAGGTGTTTGATAAACCCAAAGATCTCAGCTCTTAGGGAAAGAACTCACTTTTTAACAAAATACACTGAGAAACCTGGAAAGTAGCCTGGCAGAAATGGGCAATGGTCAATATCTTACGCTGTATACCACGATAAGGTCAAAATGGGTAGGTGGTTTAGATAAATGGTGATAAGCATAAGCAAATTATTGGACCCTGAATAAAACTACCTGTCATATCTATGGGTAGAGGAACAACTCATGACCAAACAAGACTTAAAGGTTCTCAGAAGATAAAATGGGTAACTTTGGTTACATAAAATTAAAGGTTTTATCTAAACAAAATCAATGCAGCCAAAGTTAGAAGAAAATTTGAAAAGTGATGTTTTTTTTTTACTTTAGTAAACTTTCTCAGATGATGATCTCATTTCTCAAATAGGCAAAGAAATGAGCCAAACTTATATGTCTTCCAGTTGACTAATGGTAATAGGATATAAACACGCATTTTTCAGATAAAGAAATCCAGACTATTAATAGTCGTATGGGGAAAATGGTCTAAATCACTAACAATTAGAGAAATACAAATGAAAATCACTGAGGTACCATGTCACACCCATGAGATTGGTTAAGATAAAAGAAAAGAAGAAATGACCAATGCTACTGAGGATGTGGGGAAGGAGGTACACTAAAGCACTATTGGTGGAATTATGAATTAATCCAATTAGTCTGGACAAGTATGACTTAGAAGTATGGCCAAAGGGCTATACAATTTTGTAGACCCCTGACCTAGCAACAATGCTTTTTGGTCTATTTCCCAAAGAGATCAGAGAAAAAGAAAAAAGATTCACATGTACAAAAATATTTCTAGCAGCTCTTTGTGGTGCCAAAGAATTGGAAACCGAGGGAATACCTATCCATTGGGGATTAGCTGGACAAATTATGGTATAGGAATGTGAAATATTATTGTGGCATAAGAAATGAAGGGATTTGTTTTAAAAAAAAAGACTGGTAGGACTTATGTGAACTGATGCGATGTGAAGTATCAATGAGTAGAACCAGGAGGAAAATGTTCACAGTAATAGCAGTATTGTAACAATGAGCAACTGTGAAATCAATACAATGATCCACCATGTCTCCAAATGACTCCTGGTGAAAACAGAATCTACATGAGGATAGTGAAATGATAAACTCAAAAGTACAGATTTGAACTTTTTTCCCTTATTTTTCTTGCTTTTTTCAGAACATTGGTAATTCAGAAATGTTCTGTATGACTTCCTGTGTTTAATGGACACTATATTTCTTACCATTTGAATGGATAGATGAGGGGACAAGGGGAAGAATGGAATTTGTAACTGAAAATAAAAAAGAAAATAAATTTTAAAAAGAAAATCAGTCACCTCTAACTATAAGGAGAGGCCTCACTGGTCACTACAACAACAACAAAACAAACAACGAAACCCAACCCCAAACTGGAAAGCCGTCTGACAGAATGTTGGTATAGACCAACATCTCATACTGTATCCCAGATTAGCTCTAAATGGGTACATGACTTAGACTAAAAGGTCACCTCAAATTAATGATAGGAAGCATAATGAAGATGCATCTTGCAATTATGGGTAGGGGAAGGGTTCATCACCAAACAAGGGATTGGAAGGATCACAGAAAAGTAAATGGGATATTTTCATCATGTAATATATCTCATGCATCTTAATTATCAAGGGTAGCAATTAACTGGGGAAAAGATGTGCAGCAAGTTTCCCTGATAAAAACATCATATCCAAGGTATACGCAGAGTGGTTACAGATTTATTAAAAAAAGCCAGCCCCCAACAGACCGAGGATGAAAAGCTAGGGATACGCAGTGTGCAAAGGAAGAAATACAGATGATCAGCCATCACATGGGGAAACGCTCCACATCTGTTACCACTAATGCAAATCAACAACAATCAGAAAGCTTAATCAGGTTGGTAAAGGTGATGATGAAATGAAATAACAAATACTGGAGGGAAGTTACTTTGCTTGACCGGACAGTTATAATGAAAGTCTTTCTTTTTCCTTTCTACCTGTGAGATGGCAGGTAAGAGGAGGAGAAATAAATGTTTATTTACAAATAATGGTAAGTTTAAAAAAGCCTAGGGAAATAGGCTCCAAATCACTAATAAGAAGACAAATGTAGATTAAGCCATAGGTGAGGTTCCACCTGTCACTCGTGCAAATTGGCAACATTGACAAGGGCTGGAGGGGCTGTGGGAAACCGGCAAATGACTCCATTCCTTAGTGAAGGTGTGATGCTCCCAGTCACCAAAGATACCATTAGAGGGCATATTCTGTTAAATCAAAGAAAGAGGAAAAGGACTGAAGTGTATGGAAATATTTCTTACAGCTCCTTTAGGCACAACAACTGGAAGCTAAGGTGTCATGCCCTATCATAGGGTGGTAGTGGAATGGAGGTTGGCATATAAATGGATTTGAACACAAATATGCTGTAAAAGAGAAAATTCCATTGAAGCCTGGCAAGTGAATGGATGCAGAGTGGGGTCAGTAGCACCAAGGAAGTCATTAATTAGGTAACAATACAACATTGCAAAGACCTCCGACTTTGGAAGATATCACAGCTCTTGTCCTTCATTCTGGAAGAGGACCAAAGTGACATCACTACGTTAAAGTTAAGTTTCAATGTGCATGACTGTGGCTGATCAGACCAATACAAACTCAGAATGCTCTCCCACAGGCCGGGCACAAATAGTCCCTGTGAACATTTAGGGTGGATTCTCCAAATTGGCACATCCTGTGTTTCCGTTGAGCTTTTTCCATTCTGCTTTGCTCATAGAGCACAGTACCTTCTCTGATGGGGGCATGCCATGGTGAGCAGTCTCATTCCAGTGTCTCCCATGTCACTCAATTCCAAAGTTCTTGAGAGAGACCTTGAGAGTGTCCTTGTATTGTTTCTTATGACCACCATGTGAGCACTTGCTCTATGTGAGTTCTCCATAAAACAGTCTTTTTGGCAAGAGTTCATTCAATTTGCATTCGAAAAACATGGCCAGCCATCAGAGTTGCGTTCTGTGAAGCAGAGTTTGAATGCTTGGCTGTTCAGTTCGAGTAAGGACCTCAGTGCCTGGTCCCTTATCCTGACAGGTGATCTTCAGAATCTTCCTAAGAGAATTCAAATGGAAGTGATTCAGTTTTCTGGCATGGCACTGGTAGACTGTCCAGGTTTCACAAACATCCAACAATGAGGTGAGCACCACTGCTCTGTAGACTTTCAGTTTGGTAGTCAGTTTAATACCTCTTCTATCCCACAGTTTCCTTCAGAACCTCCCAAACACTGAGCTAGCTCTGGAAATTTGTGTGTCAATCTCATTATCAATGTGTACATCTCTGGAAAGTTCACTACCAAGGTAAGTGAACTTATTCACAGCATTCAAAACTTCTCCATTTGCTGTAACCAATGACTCCACATATGGATGGTGTGGTGATGGCTGATGGAGCATCTGAGTTTTCTTGGTGTTAATTGTTAGGGCAAATTAACACAAGCAGCAGAGAATTGATCTGTACTTTGTTGCATCTCAGCTTCAGGGAATGCACTGAGGGCACAAACATCTGCAAACAGAAACTCATGTACCAACACTCCCTCCACTTTGGTCTTGGCTTGTATCCTTTACGAATTGTTTTTTACATGCAACCAGGAAATAAGATATACAGGCAATGGAGCATAGAAATCCATCTTGCTCTAAAAGAAAGTAAGGCCATTATGGGGGAGGATATGAGAGAGAGCTGATTGGGGGAAGGGGTATTCGGTATGCTTACTATCTTGTGGTGGGGGGTAGTGGAGAGGTGGGGAGAAAATTTGTAACTCAAAATCTTGTGCAAAAATTTTATGTTTTGAGCTGGTACTTGGAATCTTTGCAGGGTTAATTTCCCGCCTTTTGCTTTTCATATGCTCCATTAAAAGCATCAAACTCTTTTCCACTTCTTTTACATTTTTCCCTGCATCATAATATCATCAATGTAGTGGGTAAATTGTATACCAGGTAGCTTTAACTCTTTCAAATGTCCAGCCACAATCCTATGACAATTAATGGGGCTTTGCAGTTATCCTTGTGACAAGTGGGTGAAAGTATATTGTCTGCCCTGCCAAGTGAAAGCAAACTGGTCCCATTGTTTAGAGTTTATTGGGATAGTAAAGAAAGCATTGGCTAAATCAATAATTACGTACCAAGTCCCATTATATTTCTGGATCCTTTCTATTAAGGTGACAGTATCTGGAGCAGCAGCATACAAGGGAGGAGTCACCTTATTCAATTGTCTATAATTCACTGTCATTCTCCACATCCCATCTGATTTTCTTACTGGCCAGACAGGATTATTCCATCATGTGGTTATAAGGACTAACACTCCTGCTTCTACATATTCCTTTCTAGTAGTGGTAATTTCATCTTGCCCACCTGGCAGACAATATTGCTTTAAAGTAATTACTTCAGAAGGTTCAGGTAAAGTGACCGGGTCCATTTTTATTTTTTCTACTAAAACTATTAATTTCTATTTTCCTTATTGCAAATTGGTATCTTTCTTTAGGCAAATTCAGGGCCATACCTCTCAATATATCTATTCCATTGATGTATTCAGGAATGGGTACAGTAGCCCCAGTATATTCTTTCTTAGGTAATTGTCCAATTTTCATTGTTAGTTTGATTTGTCTAGCTGATATTTTAACCCCTCCCAGTCCTGTGATGGTAATAGGAGTTCCATGCTTAAACCTATTGGGATTCTTGTAAACAAGGGAGACCTCCACCCCAGTATCTATCAATTCCCTGGTTACAGTATTTGATCCATTTTCCAATATATAATCAGACTGATATGGGGTCTATAATCTCATCTGTATATTTCTTTAATCTGAGCTGGGGCTTGGCCAATTTCCTATTCTCCCTGAAGGTGTGATGAACTTGAATGCAATGGTTCAAGAGCATCTGTAGGGGCAACTTTCATTTGCCTAGTCTGTCTGACCTTAAGCCCCTTATCTCGGTACATTTTATATAGTTCATTAGTTGGAATACCATCAGTTCTTCAAAAATCAGCCCCTGCTCTCAATAGAGCAGTAAACAGTTCTTTTCTTGTCAATCGATTCTGACTTTGAATTTGCTGGTCATTTACTTTTCTCTCTCAAGGAAATTTATCTTCTTCCTATTCTCCTAAGTCACTTAGCTGTGAAATCTTATCCAGCACCTCTGAAAGGGGTGCTCTATTTTACCAATTAGTAGAGTCAAAAGTAGGTGCTTATAAGCAGGAGGAACCATCTTCACCATGATATTTCCATGAGAAACTGATAAGGGGATGTCATGATACATATCTGCATCTCTAACCATGACAGCAGTTTTCATTATTTCTTCTTTCAACTTACTCATGTAGTCCCTAAGTGAGTACCAAGGGTCTGTCTCCACTAGACCACATAGAATCAGTGGGATACCTTCTATTGCGTCCATTGGCAGCTAAAACTAACAGATTGGTCATATTATTACTGCCTACCATCGAAAATCTCTAAAACCTTGCTGGACAAAAGGATTCTGACAAATACGTATACATCCGAAGCACTCCACACTGCCTTCCCATACAACTCTTCCATCACTGATTCTCACCATCTAAGACACCAAGGATTCTCCCATTCTTTGAGTGAATCTGCTTAATATATCAGAAATCTCCTGCTGAGGGAAATGCTCAATTATCTCCCTCAACTCTGTTTGGCCTCTCTTATTCTCCTGCTTTCTTCTCAGTATGGGGCAAGTTTCTGCCATTGTAAAAGCTTCATCATGAAATATTGTATCACTTTGTACACATGCACTCTCCTGGCACTGTCATAGCAAGTAGGCTCAGTCTCTACAAAAACTGAATGAACTTTCCTCGGGTTACTTTTCTACTTCTTTTTCTGAGTCAAATTCATAACAGCCCTCTCTTCTACCACCTGAGATCCTGAATGCCACAACACAGCCAATTTATTTTTCATTCAAGTTTTTTTCTTGTAACAGCTTGTCTCTACTTTTACACATAATATGGTAACCTGTTAGTAGAGCCCAGCCCCTTCTACACATTACCTCTGACTCTCCCAGGTTTTATTGGTATTCTTTGCAACATGTTTCTAAATCTCTAGGTTCTCCCTGCTGTAACCTCAGTTCCCGGTTTTCACAGAACTGTGTACTTTTAAATCACGTCCTTGCTAGGGAGGAATAAGGTAAATCCACCCAACCTGAGAGAGCCATTTTTTCTTCTAAATCCCTTCTGCCTCCAAATAGAGATCAGATATTTCACAATCCCATCTTTGCCACCAAATGTAGCACCAATGCAATATTAACAGTGCCCATGATCACTCTAAATATATCTACATGGTGCTCAATTGCAAAATATAACAGACTCTCCATATAGAAGACAGAAGTAAAACATTTATTCTGACACAAAAAAACTGAATCCTAAAATCAGTAAGCTGATTCCATCATAATAGTAAAGAAATTAATAAACCACAATAGCACAGAGAGCCACACCATCCTTCAACCTTCCCACAAACCAATAAAAGACCAATATTTATTCATAAGCCTATTTGTCTCCCTTGGAAGCATCCTTTCCTCCTGACTGTCTATCTGGCTCTGACTCCCAGCTTCCTGTGGGCTCTGCTCTACCCTTGAACAAACTCTTTCCACCACAGGCTGCATGTAATTACATTCTGCCTATTAGGGGACAGAGTTTATTTTCAAAGCAGGGAGGGTCTTCAAATTCCCTTAGACTTATTAAAAGGTAGGGAAGATCATTGCTGCTTCCTGGTACTTGGCAACTATAGCCTTCTATTTGAGTGGGAGATATTGGTCCAGTCCCTACATTCAGGAGCCTTTGAGTGATACCTTCCCAAAGAAACTATTTTTCAAACAGCTAAGTGCCAAATAGTAATCACCATTTTTAGTAAGGACAATTAAATTAACTATAGTACATAACAAGAATTATAGATTTAAAAATCCAACCAAATTTGTGTTTCAAAATACCTGACTTAAATAAATTTATTTTGGAGGGGGAAGGGCAGGGCAATTGGGGTTAAGTGACTTGCCCAAGGTCACATGGCTATTAAGTGTTAAGTGTCTGAGGTCAGATTTGAACTCAGGTCTTTCTGACTCCAGGACCAGTGCTCTACTCACTGTGCCACCTAGTTGCCGCCAACTTAATTTTTAACCGTACTTTTCTTTTTTTCCCCATTTAAAATTTTTTTCTTTTTCTTTTTTTATATTAACTTTTGTTTATTTTTAGTTTACATCATTCATTTCCACAAGATTTTGAGTTACAAATTTTCTCCCCATCTTTTCCCTACCCACCACCCCAAAATAGCAATCCCACATAGAGCATATGTGGTTGTATACAGGTATAAAACCCTCTCCCCCAATCTGCTCTCTCCCATATCATCCCCCATTCCCCCTCTCACTTTCTGGTAGGGCAAGATGGATCTCCCTACCCCAGTGCCTGTATATCTTATTTATCAGCTGCATGTAAATAATAATAATAATAATGATACATGCATATGTGTGTGTATGTGTATAAAACATTTGATTTTAGAACTTTAAATTCTAGATTCTTTCCCTTCCTCCCTCATCACCCACCTCTATTGGAAAGACAAGCAATTCAATACAGGCTGTATATGTGTAATTATGTAGATCATCTCCACAAGGGACTTATTGTGGAGACTGACTATCTTTCCCTCCTTCCTATCCTGACCCCTACTTGTTCTATTCTCTACTTTGTCCCTGTCCCTTTACAGAAGTGTGTGCTTCTAACAACCC
>CM053588.1:16535963-16577801 GCA_028646515.1 Pseudochirops corinnae
GGACTCTGGCAGTTACAGCTGGAGCTACCAATTCAGAACCAATGGAAGTGTCTGGACACAATGCAGTGACCCCCTGCAGCTCATAGTGAGAGGTGAGAGGAAGAAGCCCCTGGGAGCCACTGGAGGCGTAAATGATCGCTCCCTCCTTCACCCCTACAAGGAAATGAAACCATGGCCTTGGCTCTGCCCAAGAGACACAAGAGAAGGGAGAAGAAATATTTTGACAATGTGCCAAGTTCTAGGCCCATGGGTACCCAGTGCATGAGCTAGCCCAGGGGCTTCCCCCGTATGTCTCTGTGACTCATCCTTCCCATCCTGGTTTCTGCCTTTCTAACCCTAATTTGAAGGGATGAAACCTCCCAGAACATGATTTATGCTGAACTATTGGAGGGTGGTGGTGATGGGGGCTGTGGGGAGGAGAAAGTTCAGGGACATTTTCAGAGGTCAGATGAGGATCTCCTCTGGGCAGTGATTCATGAGAATTCTTCTCTCTCCCATCCCAGCATCAGACTCCAGTTACACTCTCATCGTCACCCTATACTCTGTGGCTTTCCTCTTCCTCCTCCTCTGCCTCCTCCTGCTGGAATTCTGCTTCCATGGACCCATCCCTCAGGGTGAGTGGGAGGAGAGAGTGAAAACCCCTGGGGTCTGGAGGAACAAGGAGATGACAGGTCTGGGGCCTCCATTTCCTCCTGTGGGATCCTCTCTGACTCTTTTTCCTTTCCCATCTCTCTCACCAGGCACCTTACAGGGAGACAGCTCTATGAGGTAAGGGCACAGCTCCTCTTCCCATAGTCCTGTGTTTCTTCCTACCCATGTAAACCTGGACCCTCTTCATGGACAGAGCCCCTGGTGAGAAGAGGGTGCCCATACAGCCTCCCAGACTGAACCATTTCCCCCTGGCCCTATGTTTTCCTGCTCTCCCTACAGGGATACCTGCTGCCCGTGTTATTCTTGGGGTATCTGACTCCCCCAGCAGATCTCCAAGAGGAGGCCCTGTGTGAGTTACCTGGAGAGGAAAGGGACATGATCCTGTGAAAGGTGAAGGGTGTGGGGGAGGGCAGTCCTGGCTTCAGGGGATAGGGGAGTGGTAGAGCCCTCAGGGAATGACCCATATTCAGCTGAATTTGAGGACCTTGAGTAGTAGGCAGACACCCTCAGAGCTCACTCTCTAGGCCCCTGTGTCCTTGGCCTGAGGGACAAACAGAGACTTCCCTCTGCTCTCTCCCTCTCCCCTCCCTCAGTTCTACTATCCCTCAGCCCCATTTAATCTCAGCTCTGACGCATTTTACTCAGGTCTTCATCCCTGAGCAGCCATGATGACTTCTGGGGATGTCCACTTGGGGCAAGAGTACTGTGACCCAAGTGCCTCCTCCCTGACCTTGGCCTGCCAATCTCCTACAGCACTGATTTCTGGACAAGGACAAGCCTGGCTTTGCCCATGGGGTGTCACTGTGTGGAAGAGTCACCTCAATGCAGTTGTTTGCACTTTCCAGACTCTGAGAACTGGAACAAGAAGCCTGGACAGTCAGGGCATTGATCTCATGCCAGGAGTCCCCAAGGGCCCCATATCTGCCCTCCTAGCCCTGGTGCCCAGGATGGTGCCTTCCTGAGATCACAGCTGCTCTCCCTGGGAGACACTTGGCTCTTTGAAGACCCAGACTCTCAGCCTCCAGTCTGTGCATCCCCAGTAACTGTCTTGTCCTCCCCCAAAGTGCTGCAGGTTCTTAATAAATGTTGATCTAGTGGAATTTCATGGTAGACTGGGCTCTGAGCACCTTCTGTTGGCATTTCTCTTGGATGTGTCTCTCCTTTCTATTTCATATTGACCAGCTAAGTACAAATATCCCCTGAGTAAAACACAAGCTAAGGGTTGGCATGGACTTTGGGCTGGACCATCCTTGAGGTATCTGACCTAGCCTCCCTGCAGCACCCCTCCCACCAGGGTCACCAGACAGGCTTCCTGTTGCTTTGAGGCTTTTCTCTTCCCACCACATCTGCACAAGCCCTCAGATGACCCCCAAATCCCAAAAGGAAATGAGGTTTTCCTCAGCCTCTCATTGATCAAACTGCAGATTTTTTTGGGTGCAGGGAAGGTGACCTGTCTCTCTGTCTTTGTATGGCTCTCTCTGTTTGTCTCTGTCTCTGTCTGTCTCTCTCTCTCCCCCGCTGCTACTTCTGCCCCCCACTTATGCACATGCTCCAACTCCCAGGGTTTAGGCACATGGGATGCCTCCTAAAGAGACTCTCTTAGAAGCTAAGGGGACTATTGAGTAAAAAGGGGAGCAGGTCATGAGGATGAGGCATTCTCCAGGTTCAGTGTATGGACAGACAGCACAGCTGACGCTTCCCCTACCTCATCCTAGCAGGCCCAGCTGCCAGGGGCCTTCCTCATCCTCCCCTGACCCCCAAGCTTTCCTCAGACCCTTTTCCATGGGCCTGCTCTTTTCCTCCACCTTCCTGTTAGGGGCAATTCTCTCCTCCTGCCTCTTGTGCTCCCCAGTCTGGGCCACTCAGTAATTACATTGGGGGACTCTGCCAGACAGAGTCTTCACTTGTGAACTAAAACTAAACTAGCTCCCTGCCCATCCAGTACATGCAGGATTCTAAGCAATTCAAAATGTTCAAGAGAAAATCCATTTCAAAAGGTGCCTGTAGTAACTGATGTGAGTATCAATGAAAACATTTCCTTTCATTCAAGGCACTCAATGATTAGTGAGCTTTCTCATTAGTGAGCATTGGTCACATGGATAACTGATTTCCCAGTTTCTCCAGGGGCATCCTAAGGCAATTTGGTCTGTGGTCAGGCAAGCCCTGCTCTCCTGGGACCTGCTCTCCTCCCTGTCCTGTACTGAGGACTCCTGGGATTGGCTGATTATCTGCCTCATGAGAACTGAAGCCCAGCCTTCCTGGACCACAACTTGGAGGGCCCAGGCCACTTCATAGTGGTGTAGAGAATGTCCAGTGTTGAGGATTTGAAATGTCCTTTTCTGAGTCACTCTCTGGCTCAGACAGACTTTGTGTGACTGCTGGTGGTCCCTATGCTATAACACAAAGGGGATCATCTTTGTGAAGAATGTAGCATAGTATCTGGGAGATAACAGGCAGTTAATACTGTTTATTCTCTCTGTGGGACAGATTCCACTGGGATGAACATCCATCACTCTCAACTTGTTTCAACAGGAAGTCTCACCTGCTGGCAATCAGGGATTGCCAAAAATGAATCCTCTTTGAAGGTGCCCACCAGCCTCTCAGACTACTTTGTAAATAAACACATTGCCCTGTCTTTGCACTGAGTGTAGAGTGGGCCTTGCATCTGCCACCTTGTGCCCCCATGAACACCAAGATTGCCCAGCAGAACTCCTGACCTTGTTGAAAGTCGTGACAGCAGACTGGGGCATCCTGGCATGCTTTCTTTCAGGATTTTTATGGGCTGCAGCTGGGATGGGTGGTAAGCTTCCTTTAACTTCTGTCTCAGCAGAGGGGTGTGCTGATGGTGAATTTCTGCAGTCTGCGTATGTTCAGAGACAGACATTGAGAGGCACATGTGGCAGCTGCTGAAACTCCAGGAAACTGGATAAAAAGCTTGTGCTTTCCTTCTGGGTAGAGTTGTATACACGAGTCAGGAAAGGTATAGGTTTGCTCCACTGTAGACAGTGCCACATCTTTCCTCCAATAAGGAATCAGGTGGTGGAGGCATGGGGAGGAGGAGCTCTCAGAGACAGCCCGCCTGGTGGGTGGTGGTCCAAGTGCAATAAGACCCCTGGGGTGGAGTTTGGGGGCCTGGGAGGGGTCTAGGGCAGGAGAGGGCTCTTTCCAGTGGCCAATACATTCCAGGTGGTGGAGAGCAGGGCTTGGGGTGGAAAGGCAGGGAGGGTCCTAAGGTCCTGCCCAGGGTGTGATTGGAGGACAGAGCCCATCTGGGGCCTCAGGGGCTGGGAGGACCCTCCCAAAGTGGGCTGGCTGAAAACCATAACTTGGGCTGCGATTGCTCCACCTTCTTCCTTTCCAGCTTCCCTGGAGCCGAGATCGCTATGCCTTCCCTGCAGCTGATATCTCTTTGCCTCTTCCCTGGGAGCTGAAATCTCTCTGCCTTCTGGAGGCAACTGTGGGTGCAGGTCCCAGGCAGATCTGAGCCAGTCCTACATTCACACCCACAGCTCTGGACTTCTGCTACTCTAGACCTTGCATCTATCTCATCCTCATCTGACCACGTGGTGAGTGTCCTCTGGGTTTAGCTGGAACCATCCCACCCTCCCAGGCCTGGCTATTAGATGAGCTTCCCATCACTGGCTCTTTCCAGATTCCCAATTACTTTCCAGACTTCCAGAAACACCCTCCTCAGGTTTATCACTGGGTCACTCTTTCCCAAAATTCAGACCTTAACCACAGAGAGCCTGCAGTCTTGTCTCCCTGCCCCCAGCTTTTGGTTAGAGATTCAGTGCTTCCTTCAGACCCATCTACCTGTAAGAATCGAAAAGTCTTGCCACTTTGGAAGCAGGAATCAAAGCTCCTTCTAGTCCTCCCTCACCTGGACCTGCATCCCCTGGCCTGATTCCCTATTAGATCCCAGACACTGGCTCCCTGTGTCTGCTGTCCTTATTCCAGGCCTAAGTTCTACCAGAGGGTCCCAGGAGTCCTCCCCAGCTCCTATTTAGACCCCAGGTCACAGTCCTCCTGCTTTCCCAGGCTCAGTGTCCCTGGGCTCCCCTTCCCCAGGCCTCCTGCTCCCCTGCCCCTCTTCTTTCAGAACCCTCAGGCCCCCTTCCAGGGGGCTGAATCCCAGACTGGATTTGGTCTCCCAGCCATAAGCTTCCCCTGGTCATTCCCTGTGGCTCCATCTCAGAGCCCTCCCCATCCCCACCTTCCTAAGCTTCCCTCCTCACTGGATCTAGCAGTCAGTCTGTTGTCTAGATTTTGTGTGTGTGTGTGTGTGTGTGTGTGTGTGTGTGTGTGTGTGTGTGTGTGTGTTTTATTTGGGGAGAGGGGAGGCAGGGAGTCCAGATGGATGGAGATTCAGGAGCCACTGAGGCTGACTGGCCTCATCCCATCTGGCTTCCCAAGTGCCTTCTGCCTCTTGGCTCTCTGGGGGAGAGTGGGGGAGGGGAAGGGGACAGAAGAGAAGGAGCAGGAGAAGGTGAGACCATCTTCTTTTCAAAGTCTGGCCCTACCAGTGAAGAGGTATAGAGAGGGGGGATTTCTATGAAATCCTTTGAGGGTTTATCATCTGAAATGAATCACTGGACTCAGCTGTCTTTTGGCAGAGTTACAAAAGGTTATTGTTACACTGACTTCACAGCAGAAAGGGGGGGGGGGAGGTAAGGGGACCTGCAAGCTGACAGGGACCTAAGGGAGAGTTACAAAGTTCTATGTTACGCTTTGCAGCAGGCAGGAGAAGGTTAAGGATTGCCTGCAAAGTGCAGGGTTATAAAGTTTAATGTTACGCTTTACAGTGGGCAGGGGGGTGTCAGAGAAAGCCTGCAAAGTGCACGGGATAGAGATGCACTTTTTAAAGCCATAAAACTGTCAGTCAAACGTTGATTATGCTAACTAGGTGGACAAGGGTGGAGTTAGGGAGGAGTTTAGGAGTGATCAGTGCTTAAAGGGACATGCACTTTTTATATCAACTGTGCAGGCATATTGCCCATAATTCACTGGGAAATCCCCATTAGGGGGGGCAGGGGGAGGCGTGGGTTTTGCTTTCACACCTCACTAGCTTACTTTTTGGTCCAGGATGAATGACATAGATCCAATATGGCTGTTGGGAGGATAGGCTTGATTGTTTCAGGAGGTGCCAAGTTTGGAAGCTAGACTTATTAGGGATTCAGGAGGTCCCAGTATTGGGAGTGAGTTACCTCTGATAATGTTGTTCAAGGTTTCTGGGTGCAGCTGGCCACTTCAAACAAAGGAGGTCTCTAAACTAAGGATTTGTTGATTAAATGCTTGGGTGATGTATTCATGGGTTACTGTATCAAGGCAGACTGCTAGCTCAGGGGAAAGACTTTTAGGCTGGGAGCAGGGGAAAGGCAGTTAATGCCTTTATGACTGGGGGAAGTGTGACCTTTATAACTTAATTCACAGGCTTGTTACAAACTGAGGTTACAGACAAAAGCATCCCAGACCTCATCACCAGTAATTTGCAAATCTCTGTGCTGGGGGCAGGGCCTGACCTTTGGTAAATCCCTATAGCCCAGCCTCCTGCCCTGCAAGAAAAAGGAAAGACTCTGTCCCTCTGGGATCCTCCCTCCCCAGCTCAGTCTGCAGAGGACCAAGGCCTGACCCAAGCCAGAAGCCTGGAGCCAGAGGGAGTGGCCCCTGGGAGCTGCAGACCTCCAGGCCAGGTGAGTATCCTCTGTCCTCAGACTGGACCAGCATCAGCCAAAAGGGCCATTTCCACAGACCTAGAGGATTGTCTGTGAGGCTGGCAATCTCCTACCTGTGGAATGTTTCTTTAAAAAAAAATATGCAGGAAATTGAAAACAGTAGTAACAACATTGCCCTGCTGTCTTCTTCTGGGTTTTGAATTGATTTGAGACACTTTGGAATCACAAGCACTAAATCCCCCTCAATCCCCCATCCCCTTTGCTGCCCTACTGTGTGCTTTTTTAAGGTTTCCCTCATGATCCCTGAGGCACAAGGACAACCACTTCACTCATTTCTCTATGTCCTGTAGGGGTCTTCTCTTTGCTCCCTTCATCCATGCCTAGCACCCCTCCCCTAGTTCCATAGAACTGTTCCCCCTCCCCTTTGCCTCTTTGGCCAGCTCTCCCTGCCAGACCTTGTTCACAAAATGACCAATATGGAAATGCTTTACATGTTTGCCGATTTCTAATCTGTTTCTGATTGATTGCCCACTGTAGGAGGGGCAAGAGGGAGGATTCAGGTTGAGAACCTGGCATTCAAAATTTGGCAGAGAAAGATGAATGTTAAAAATGTTTTGTGTGTCATTGAGGAAAAATGAAAGATTATTAAAAAAAAACCCTAATAGCCAATGGCAGCTAGGTTGCCAATACATAGCTCACCAAGTCAAGAGTGAGGAGAACCTTGAAGACAGGATGCTCTGCTGGTCCTCCAGGGTCCGAGCTGCACAAACACTTTATCTGTCTGGTGCACACTGACCCCTCCTGTCTTGTAGCTGGTTTGACTCTCTAGGGCAGAGGGAGAAGGCAGTGAGGGTTGAAAGGAGAAAATACTGTGAGCTGGGGTGGTGGGCAGGAGCCTGGCCCTCTGCATACTCTGGTCCAGTGTTTCTGGAAAATATGACAACTCAAGAAAACAGATGAAGTTGGCTTCTGGGTCACACTCACAGATTCAAAGGCCCTTAGCAGAGCTGTTTGGACCAGGCCAAAGAAAAGAATACTTTTTTTAGGTCTTATTTAATTAGCATTTGTGAAGGGCCTTCCCTTGTTACAGAGGGTATAGGGAAAGGGCTGAGTTTGGGGAACTGTTCAGAGTCCTGGGAGTTTTCTTTTCCAGTGAGAAAAGGGGGGGGGGGAGGTTGTACTGAAGGAGACATTCAGTCTTTGTCCAGGAGGCATCAGGCTCAAAAGCAAAGACACATCAGTGTGACTTATTTTCTCCCCCAAACCCACTTTTGACCATCTTCAAAGCAATCCTATATAGAAGGTGTTCTTATCATCTTTATTTCGTAGCTCTGGAAGCTGAGGCAAACAGAGGGTCAGTGCCTTACCAGGGTCACCCAACTAATAAGTGTCTGAGGCTGGATTTGATCCCAGATCTTCATGATCTTCTACCATTTCCTAGCTCCCCCAACATTGTCTTGGTGTGCTCATCTTCCTACAACCCCTCCAATATTGACTGCTGCCTTTTTTGTCATTTTTCTCAGTTTTGCAGAGTGTGACATGAAGCCTCTGTTGTTCTGTTTTGCTTGTATTAGTGGTTTGGCGCATTTTTTCCTGTGGTTGGGAATACTTGGCAGTTCTTTTGAGAATTATTTGTTCATATTCTTTGACCATTTATCTTTTTGGGAACAGCTATTTGTCGTTGTTTTTGGGTTACTTCAGTCAGGTCTGACTCTTTGTGATACTCATTGGGGTTTTCTTAGCAAAGACTGGAATTATTTGCCATTTCTTTCCCCAGGAACCAAGGCAAACAAACTTAAGTGAGTTGCCTGGGATCACATTGCTAATAAGTGTCTGAGGTTGAACAGAACTCAGGTTCTCCTCACTCTTGACTTGGTGATCTATGTATTGGCAACCTAGCTGCCATTGGCAATGAGGGTTTTTTTAAAAATAATCTTTCATTTTTCCTCAATGACACATAAAACATTTTTAACATTCATCTTTCTCTGCCAAATTTTGAATTCCAGGTTCTCAACCTGAATCCTCCCCCTTGCCCCTCCCACAGTGGGCAATCAATCAGAAACAGATTAGAAATTGGCAAACATGTAAAGTATTAACATATTGGTCATTTTGTGAACAAAAAACCAACTTGAACCAAAAAAAGAATGTGAAAAATAGTATGCTTTAGGTCTGCCTTGAGAATCAATGAGTTCTTTCTCTTGAGGCAGATGGCATTTTTCAACGTGAGTCTTTTGAGATTGTCTTAGATCATGGTACTGTGAGAATAAGTAAATTGTTCACTGTTATTCAAATTATCATTTTGCTGTTTCTGTGTACAATGTTCTCCTTGTACGGCCCACTTCACTCTGCATCAGTTTATGTAAGTCTTTCTAGGTGTGTCTGAAGTCCTCCTGTTTGTCATTTCTTATAGCACACTCTTATTCCATTGTAGTAATATACCACAACTTGTAAAGATTTCTCCATTAGTGGGCATCTCCTCAATTTCCAGTTCTTTGCCACCACAAAAAGAAGTATTCTGAATACCCTTGTATAAATTGGATGTTTTCCCTTTAAAAAAAAATATCTTTGGGATTCTGACTTAGTTGTGTTATTATTAAGTAAGAGAGTATGCTCAGTTTTATGGCCCTTTAAGCATACTACTAAATTGCTCTCCAGAACTGTTGGATCAGTTCAAAAGTCCACCAATAGTGTATCAGTGTCTCAGTTTTCCTACTTCCCTCCAATATACATCTTTTCTTTCTCTGATTTATTAGCCAATCTAATAGGTGTCAGGTGGTACCTGAGAGTTGTTTTAATTTGTATTTCTCCAGTCGGTATGGATTTAGAGTATTTTTACAGCACTATAAATAGCTTTGATTTCTTCACCTGGAACTCACCTGTTCCTATCCTTGATGATTTATCAATTGTGTCCTGACTTGTATTCTTATACATTGACTCAGTTACCTATATAGTTGAGAAATGGGGACTTTATCAGAGATACTTGCCGTAAACTTTTTCAGTTGTCTGTTTTCCCCCTAAACTTGGTTGCATTATTTTGTTCCTGCAAAAAACCTTTTAAATTTAATGTAAAACAATCAGAATGATCCATTTTATATTTAGTAATGCATTCTGTTTCTTCTTTGGTGGTGAGTTCTTCCCTCATCCATAGACCTGATAGTTTACCTGATAGTTTACCAACTATCACATTCTCCCTCAATTTGCTTATGGTATCATCCATTATATTTAAATCATGTACCCATTTTGACCTTATCTTAGCAAATGAGTTGTCCCTGAAGTAGTCTGTTTTTTGCTTTATCAGACACAAGTTCTAATAATTCTAAATCTCCCTTGTTTAATCTGTTCGATTAAATCATATTTCTCCCTTTTTTTAATGTAGCAATACCAGATGGTTTTGACGACCACTGATTTATACCCTGTTTGCAGTTTGGAAGCACTGCCCCCTCTCTATCCTTGCTTCTTTCCATCATACCCCTTCAGATTTTAGGCCTTTTGTTTCAACAAGTGAATTTTATTTTCTTCAGTCCTCTGAAATATTGCCTCCATAATCTTTTTGTTATTGTTGTCGATGTGTTGTTCAGTTGTGTCCAACTCTTTGTGACCCCACTTGGGATTTTCTTGGCAAAGATATTGGAGCAGTTTTCTTTTTCTTTCTCCAGCTCATCTTACAGATGAGAAAAAGGAGGCAAACAGAGTTAAGTCACTTACCCAGGTTCACTGAGATAGTAAAAGTGTGAGGTCACATTCGAACTCCGATTTTTCTGACTTGAGGCGTACCATTTTTTTTATTCTGCCACCTAGTTGCACCCATAATTTTATTAGTGTGGTATTAAAAGTGAAAATATCATTGTTCACTCTCCATTTGGGTTTGAATCTTTCGTGGTCTGTGAACCAATTTCCATTCTTATTTTATTCTGGAAAAAGAAACATGTATTAATCAGTTCCTCTGTTTTTGTTTATAGTAACTTTTTGCCCTAGTACATGGTTAATTTTTGTAAAACTTAAATGTGGTGCAAAGAAACAAGTCTCTTCAGTTCTGATTTTCTTTCTAAAAATATATGTCTCTTATTTTATCATTAAACTTCCACTCATTGCCCCACATTACTAAGCTCCCATTTGCAGGATAGGTCTCCCTGGGCTGCATACTGAGCACCACTGCTCTCTTGAACACTTTATTCCATTCTCTCCTCATTTCTAGTAGGTTTTCAATGCTCTTGCATATTTCAGTGTTCTTTCCAATGTATTTGAAAGTCTTTCTCCTGGTGGCTTTGAGAATTCATTTGGCTTCATGGACCTGGCAGTTTAACAGAAAAAGACAACATGCAAAAAATCATCAAAATGGGTTGGAGAGAGGAAAAGGTCATCTAGTTCAGGGGCACTATGGAACAATTAGTCAGAAAAGTACCAAAGATGTTGAGCCAGGTGAGAAATGAGATGTCTGAAATGAGCTTACTACTTACATGGAAGTTTGGAGTTCATAACCCCATGTCATGAGGGTGAGAGATGGATGTGGGAGATTTACAAAGGAAAGAGATTTGGAATCATTTTTGTTGGGGGTGTGTTAGGTAATCAGAGATCAATTATGAATGCATAAGAGGACTTCCTTCTTACAATTAAAGGCCCCATGATGAGTACTATGTAATGAAGCATAGTGATTCAAGAGAACCCCACTGGGAAACAAAATGTATGATCAGTTCTTGGCAATCTCAAAATGTAAAGGATCAATGAATACCTTACTTGTTCCAAAGTAAAATAATAGAATATTGGAAGTAAAAGGTGATATATGGGTTAAAAATAAACTATGCATCAGGTATTTTAAAGAAGAAATCACAATGATGAAAAAGTAAATGACAGTTTTGTAGATAGGATGGAGAATTGTTCCCAAATACCAAAATCTCTTATAAAGTGAATAATATCCTAATGATCAAAATGGAAGCCCATCACATTCCTTGTGCATTGACCATACACACATTATACTATAGCAGATTGCAAATATTGATGTCTACTCCCCAGTATCAAGGTATTTTCAGATTTTGCCAACCTCTCCTGTATATAGTACATCAGTAGGCTTCTTAACTCATTCTCTTGATTTGTTGTTCTCCCAAGTTTCCAGAGTTGTTGAGCTATGTTTAGATTGTTAATGTCTCTTGAGGAAACTGTCAATGTCTTCATCATGAGTTAGCTGAATGTAACATCATGCACAAGCAGATTCCCAAAAGAATGCTACTGTGAATAGCTTTTTTAAGGTTTGGATTAGACAATATAGTGAACACTCCATTTATTCCATTACAAATCAAGGCAAACATTCATTACAAATCACAATATAATATTCACAACATTACATCTTATCACAGAAAATCACAATATAGTGTCCATAACAGTTTAACATTAGAATGGCCACACAGTTTTCACTACAGTGGCCACAATATTTAGAACAAAGCATTGAATCAATTGACAATACAGTAATAAATACTCAATCACTCAATCAATTCATAATACGATAATCTTCCACTCAAGGGGCAACCATTAACTTAATCATTCAATCAATTCATAATACAATAATCAGTCTTCCACTCATGGGGCAATCATACATCAACTCAATCAGTCACTAAATACAATCATTAGAAAAACCACACAAACCCTCCACCCCTAGGTGTCCAGAAAACCTCAATTTCATCCAAGGGGAGGCCTTTTTTTCATCTTGACTCAGGGTGGTCTCTCTGATTCCCTGGATCCCCTTCCATGGTCCCAGCTCCCTCCTGAATCCACCAAACAGTCACCTGGATTCAGAAGCAGACAGCTCCCAGGTCTTTGTCCAGTCCTCAGAGGTAGACAGCTTCCAGGTCCTTGTCCAGCCCTCAGGACAGTACCCGGCACACACTGAAATTCACAGGGTCCAGCACATCTCAAACCATTCACCACTTCTCTGGCCTGGAACTCAAGGATCAGCCAGGCCACAAACAAAGTCTTATCACGGTCATGCTTCTTAAGTCCTACAGCACTTCAGCTGGCCCTAGGACCCAAAAGGAATATTGGCCTTCCAGTGAAGCCCTCTCAGCCTTCCAGGTGGCCTTCACCAGATTCTGGTCTCAAGAAAACTCCACCTCAGTTCTCAGTCAGCTTCTAGATGCTGGGAGAGAAACTCTCTCTCTCTCTCTCTCTTCCTCCCCCGCCCCCCCTTTTCTGTCAGGGGGCTTCAGTCTCCATGATTCTTCCTCCACCAGGAGCAACATTCCAATGCTGTCTCTCTGTCTCTGGAATTCTTGCTTATGTACACATGCTGGCCTTCTGCTTCAGCCAATACTCGTCTTCCATGTCAACAGGGGAGCTCACACCCTCTCAACAGGGGACAGGGCTTGCACCTTCCATACTTAGCCCTAAGTTACTAAGTGCTAAGTATCTGCTAAACTGATTGCTGTTACACTGAAATACAATCTATATTAATTAAATCTTGTTGTTGTTTTTTTAATTGTATGAAGGAACCCTACACAATTACTCTTATTTCTGTTTAACTGAATAACAGCATGTATCAATTCTCTGATGCTTGTGCTAATTTTGGTCTGTTAACTAACACCAAGAAATATCAGTTCTCCAAAACATCAAGGATATCAAAGGAATCAATGAAACAAAATATGAAGGAAGTTCTCCAGCCATACCAGATCTCAGATTGTGTTAGAATGTTGTAATTATCAAAACAAACTTGTACTGGCTCAGAAATAGAGTGGTGGGTCAATGGAATATATTAATTTCAAACTAAACTATGATAAATGACCCTCATCATTGGTATATGATAAACCCAAATATCCAAACTTTTGAAACAAAAAAGTCGTTATTTCACAAAAACTGCTGGGAAAACTGAAAAAGAGAATGGGAGAAACTAGGCATAAACCAACATCACACAATGTATACCAAGATAAGGTCAAAATGGGTACATAATTTACACATGTAGGGTGATACCCTGAGCAAATTAAGAGAGCAAAGAACCGATTTTCTTTCAGATCTAGGGGGAAGGGGAGAATTTTTGACCAAACCAACAATAGAGAGCATTATAAAATATAAAATCCATGATTTTAATCATGTAAAATTAAAATATTTTGGAAAAATCAAAATCCATGCAACCAAAATTACAAGGAAAGCTGACAACTGGGGAAATTTTTTTGTAACAAGTATCTCTGAAAAAGGCCTAACTTCTTGGAGGCTTTTGATGCATGAGTTTTGACTTTGTTTTCTTCTGGTTCTATGTTTTGATCCTCTTTGTCACTGAAAAACAATTCTATTGTTTGATTTTGCTTCTTCTGTTTGCTCATCTTGCCAGCTAATTACTTGACTTTTGAGCCCTTTGCCATGATAGAACTCTACTTCAAGCATAGAGAGTGCTGTGTCCCAAATTTCTGGGGTTTTGCACAGATTTGTCAGAGCTTTTTCTAGGCACCTACCTCAGAACAGTGAGGAGGAATGCCTCTCTACACCCTCAAAAAGCATCTACATGCCCCCCGCTTCTCACTCCAGGATCACTACCCAAGATGATAACCCACATCCAAGTAGGGCAAAGCAAAAGAATCCTGCCTCAGCACCAGCAAAGAGAGTCCTACAATTGGCCTCTCAACAGTTGCTTGGACGCCCCATGATTTGTGGGTTTACTACTTTGGAAACGGCAACTGCTGCCACCTGCACTGGCCTGGGGGAAGGTTCTTCTCTCACGCAGGATCAACAGAATTCTCCCACTGACATTTTACTTTCTCTTTGGTGTTTATGGGTTCAGAAGTGGGGAAACCCCCAAAGCTGCCAGTGATTGACTCCCCTGAAGTCTACTCTCGATGGTCTGTGCCACTTGTTTGCTGGCACAGGCCCACATGTAACTGGACTCTGCTCCCAGCCCTGTGCAATAGATCCTTCCTGTCAGTCTGCCAGCCTTCCTTCAGTGGGACATTTCTTTCTCTCTGTCACTTTGTGGGTTCTGTAGCACTAAAATTTGATTAGAGTCATTTTGTACAGGTATTGGAGGTGGTTGGAGTGGGAGCTCAAGCAAATTCCTGCTTTTATTCTTCTGTCTTGGTTCCACTCACTAATTTCTTAAATATATATGAACTGAGTCTAATTTATAAAAATAGAAGTCATTCCTCAATGGATAAATGGTCAAAGCATATGAACAGGCAGTTTTCAGACAAAGAAATCAAAACTATCTATAGTTATATTAAAATATTCTGAACCAGTCTTATAAAGAAATGTAAATTAAAACAACTCTGAGGTGCCACCTCATACCTATCAGATGGCCTAGTATGCAAAGGAAAATGATGGATGTTGGAGGGGATGTGGGGCAACTGTGACACTAATGCATAGTTGATGGAGTTGTGAACTGATCCAACCATTCTGGAGAGGAAGTTGGAACTATATCCAAAGAGCTATAAAAGTCTGCATACTCTTTGCATACCATATACAGCAATGCCACTGATAGATCTATATCTCAAAGACAGCACAAAATGAGCATGTTTGTGTGTGCAGGGAGGTGTGTTGGGAAGGACTTATTTGTATGAAAGTACTTATAGCAGCTCTTTTTGTGGTGGCTGTGACTCAAAGTGATGCCCATTAAATGAGGGATGGCTAAACAATCTATGGTATATGAGTGTAATGAAATACTATTATGCTATAAGAAATGACAAGCAGGATGATTTCAGAAAAAAAAAAACAACTGATCTACAGGAATTGACGCAAAATGAAGTTAACAGAACCAAGAGAAGATTAAACAGTCATAGCAATATTGTTCATTCAAGAACTGTGAATGATTTAATTATTCTCAGCAATATAGTGATCTGCAAAAATCGCAAAATACTAATGATGCTTATACCGTCAGAGAAAGAACTGATATTGATGGAATAGAGATTGAAACATGCTGTTCTGTTCAATTTCTTTGTTTCAGTCTTTCTCTTATTTTAAGTCTTCCTGTAGCAAATGAGTAACAAAGAAGTGTTTGAAAAGATTGCAGACATGTAAGCTTTATCTGATTGTTTACTATCTCAGGGAGGGGGGAGGGAAGGAAGGCAATGGGGAAGTAAATTTAGGACTAAAACAAATGTTAAATATTTTAAGATGTAATAGAAAAATAATACACACACACATATTTCCACTATTTAGTATGGTACCATCTATTGGTTTCAGCAAATGGAGAAATTTTAAACCTTTGAATAAGTTCACTTACCTTGACAGTATACCTTCCAACATGTACACATAAATGATGAGTTTGTGAACAGAAATAATCTTTAAATCAGTTACTATCCAATTGCTTTGACTCATTTTTAGTTTGATAGTAGGATTAAATTCCTTTCTTTGGGAAAAGCTAGCCCACACAGCTAAGCCAGAGTAACCCTGATATTCTCTTATGTCTAGGTTATGTATAGATTTAGTGAATACATAGATTGATGAGACTTTATCTTTTAGTAGAAGATTATTTAGAGTAAGACACATATCTCTGTAGGACTCAAATAATCATTGGATTATAAGATTCTTTTCAAAGGATTAATTCCTCTTTCTGGCTGTGGGAGAAAGGGGGTAGACAGAGGCTAAGTTCCACTTTCCAGTTTCAGTGGATCAGCTCCTTTTCTTTTTTGATTCATCTGGAGGTTAACTCTAAGTGTAGTAGTATAATCTTCTAAGGTTGGATTTCCCTTTATGGCACCGGGAGTATAGGTTGTGATTGCTAAGTAAAAACCACAAGCTTATCTTTTCCAGTCTTTCCTCAAACTATAGGCTCCTTTAAAGTAATACTTTGGTTGGAAAGCTCATAAGCTGTGGAGCAAGGATTTCTGGGGCAATCTCACTTTGACTGATAGACACAGGATGAATCTGGGTCAAGAAAACCCAGGTGCAGTAAGTAGGCAGACGACCTGCCTTATCCAGTTGCATTTTGTTCAAAACAAACAGCTGGTGCTGAGTTGTTTCCTAAGATTGTTGCAATTCTTTTATTCCTCTTCTGTTAAAAAATAAGTTGTAAATAACACCTTTGTCACAAATTACTGGTGAGTTACTTGGCTTTCCTTAAAGGTAACCTGTCCAGTGATACAATTACATCACAATTTACTAGCAAATTTTGTGCCTCAGATTATTTTCTATTTCAGATAACTAAATTTAATATTCGATGCCTGTTCTGCCAGAGATAGGTAAGCACTTGCAGAAAGGGTGGGAGAGAAGAGGGATTGGACTAGGCACCAAAGGGAAGGCCTCCAGAGTTACTGTGCTGTGACCTCATTGTTGTATGCCTGTGAAAGCTGGACAGTCCACCAGCACCATTCCAGGAAACAGAATCATTTCCATTTCACTTGTCTGAGGAAGATTCTGAAGGTCACCTGGCAGGGTTAGGTACCAGGCACTGAGGTCCTTCCTCAAGTTAGAATGCCAGGCATGCACACTCTTCTTCAGGGAGCACAACTCTGATGGGCTGGACATGTTCAAATGCCAAAAGTCTGTTTGCCTAAAAGACTTTCATGGAGAAAGCATGCAAGCAAGGCTCTCACAGTGTGGTTAGAAGTGATGAAAAGACACTTCCAAGGTGTCTCTAAGGAATTTCATAATCAGTTGTGAGATATGGGAGACAGGGGCAAAGGACCACCCTCCATGCATATCTGCAAACAATTTGCTGTGTTAGCAAAGCAGAATTGCAGTAGCTCAAAAGAATGGGTAGATGCAGACATTTAGAGCCATCTGCAGCCCAAATGTTTGCAGGGACTATTTCTGCCCCATCTGTGGTTGAGCCTGCTGGGTTCTACTAATCTGATCAGCAATCATAAAGTGAAGGCATGAGATGTTTTGGCCAGGGCACATCATACCCAGGGTAGCCTTGAGCCCTCAGTATAACAACAGATAATTCTCCTTCCCTGGCAAGAAAGACTCATATCTCACAGTTCAGTCCAGATTGCAGTAAGCATGTCTTATGAATCCTCTTTATGTTTTATTTGGATAAGGTTTGCTTCAGTCTTTCAGGAAAGAAACTAGATCCTTTCTTTTTTCTTTCCTCTCTTTTCCATAACCAGACAGACATTCCTGCCCCTCCCCAGAATACACATAATTGCCAGTTTTTCACACATTCATCACAGAATCTGTTTATAACATATTACTTTTGTCAGTTTTGAAAAGGAAGGAATTTCCCATTATCTTCTCTCTTTCTCCTTCCCCAATTCCTCTGCCTCACAGTTACAGTGCATACTTTCACACACATGCTGTAGGGCTGCACATTCCATAGTAAGACTTTACTTTATTCCAACTGACTATCAAATGCTTTTCCCAATATTCCATTGGATTCAATTACTATGGTTCAGGGGTTGACTCTGATACTCATGACAGGTACAGCCACTGAGTAAATCCCCCTTCTGTGCTTCAGTTTCCTTCTCTCAATTGTTGAAGGTTAGATTACATGAATTCTGGAGTCTCTTTCAGTTCTAAATCTTCTGACTTTTCATGGTTTAGGAATGGGTAACATTCAAGGATGTGGCTGTGGACTTCACCCGGGAGGAGCTGGCCCTTTTGGACCCTGCTCAGAAGGAATTGTACAAGGATGTCATGCTGGAGAATGCCCAGAACCTGTTCTCCCTGGGTAAGGACACTTCCCTTGGCTACTCTGAGTCAGAAATCAAAGGGAATGTCTTCATTTCTGAGTGTACTGGCTTTTGAGCATTTATCAATTACTAGAAAGGGAAAAGTGCTGGTTTCCTGTGTCCCTGAGACAGGGTCCTCCTGCTGCCTGGTTTTCCTATAAAAAGTCAGTACATTGTGTGAAAAGAACCTGGAGGTCTCCTGGGTGCTCCTGAAAATGTCTCTTGCCAGTTCTAGGTAGTTTGAGGTCCCAGATCAGATAAGAATTGTAGCAACTCAGGTGTGGAAGTAATCCCTCGTTATGTAGTCCAGTCTCTCCCTGGACATGAATTTTGTCTTCCAAATCTCTGAAAATGGCTCAGGTGGCTTTTCCCTGCACCCCTTCCTCTTTGGGAGGGGCCAAGTATTTAGGACATTCTTCTTTGTGAGAATCCTCAGTTTGTACGTCCCAGTTCCCATCCGTTTCTGGTAGGGCATATTTGTCCTTCACCTCCCTTGACATTGCCCCAAATTCCAGCCCAGATGGTGGTAAAGGAAGTGAATAAGCATTTCTGTTCAGCTGCTGTTCACCAGCTCTTGTGCTACATGCTTTCTTTGCTATATTATGTCATTAGGTGATGTTATTATTCCAATTTGGCTTTTGAGAAAACTGAAGCAAACAGAATGTTCAGAGGTACACAACATGTTACTGTTTGAGGGATGGATTTAAACCCAGACCTTCCTGCCTCCAGGCCCTGGGCTCTCTCCACTGCACTCCCAGCTGCCTCTGATTTCTAGGTAATGAAAACTATGCAATGAGTCTCTCCTCCTGTGAAGAAGGTGCACCAAGACCAGATTTTCTGATTCCAAATTAGCTCCATGATCTTCTCCTCCTCTCTCCTCTAACCTCCCAAAATAAGTACTATGGAAACCTTGCTTCACGACTTCCAAGAGCCATCCTGTGCTCCTTGCTTGTAAACCACTGTTGCTGGGAGGAATAACCGACTGAACAAGAATCAGAATTTGGCCTAACTGAGATTCATTGTGTTCCCCAGCAGGAGAATCTCATTAGAAGAGGCAAAGACCCCTGAAGGAAAAGTTCCAAGGTTTTTAAAGGTTTCAGAGAGTATGGAGCAGGGGAAGGGAAAGGAACAAGGATGATTCATTAACGTCCCTTTTGCTGGAGTTCAAGGCTGATTTGGCCCCTTCTTCTTTGGGTTACTTGCATTACAAGCATCAGTGGGAGAATGAGCCCGATCTGTGTGAATATGATGGATTGATTCTCAAAATGGAGTAGCTTTGCATGTACACTTTTCCCAAAAGAGAACTAAATTCTAAGGTTTTTTTTATCGTCATCCTTTATTCCCCTGGCCAGGGCTGCCAATACCCAGAGAAGTGCTCATGTCTTATTTTGAGGAAAGGGAAGCCCCATGGCTCTTGGAGCAAGAAGTCCTGAGGAGCTGCCATTCAGGTGAGGGAAAAGCAGGTATGTGAGAACTGGGATGACAAGAGGCTTGTGGGTGTGGGGGTTAATCAAGTGCTAGCTTTGGGGGCAGGAAGCCCTGACTTGGAATTCTTTTCCAGCCACTTTTTACCAGTGGGATACTGGACAAGTCACTGAACCACTGAGCCTCAGTTTCCTCATCTGTAAAATGAGGGAGTTGGACACCATGGCAATGAGACTCCCACCGATAAATCTCTGGTCCTATACAAAGATTCTGTTCGGAATTTGGGGCAGGACATGCCCTCAAAATGCAAAAAGGGCTTAGGCTTTCCAATATGTGCTTTTTCTTTGACCTTCCTCAAGTCACTGAGCATTTATCAAGTGCCTGCTACATGTCAGACCCTTTGCTAAGCACCAGTGATAAAAAGAGATATAAGGAACATCTCCTGTTGTCCTGGAACTCACAAACTGGGGAGGCAGACAACACACCAGTAACAATGTAGAAATATGTTGTGGACAGGACAAATTGGAGCTCATTGAGAGAGGGAAGGGACAAAAGTGAAGGAGGACCAGAAAACCTTATTATAAAAGTTGTATCTAGTTGGGGATTTGGAGAACCTGGACAAGCATGTAGGCATGAGAATGGTGAGGAATGCCAACATAGTCAGGAAGTGGAGTGTCCTGTTCACAGTACTGAAGGGAGTCCCATACCACTGAATTATAACATGTTCAGGGGGCACATAAGGTGAAAGAAAAGAAGATCAGAGAAGGGTAGATGATGAAGGGGTAGGGGATTAACAACTGAAGAGAGGATTTTACGTTTGATCATTTTGCCAGAGTGCTACAGGTGGCTGTTGACTACATGGTGATATGGTCAGTCCAGAACTTTAGGAAGATGAAATTTGACAAGTGAGTGGAGGAATGACTGGAGTGAGGGGAGACTCAAGGCAGCTAGAGTAACCAGCAGGTTCTTAGAATACATCAGGTGTGATGTGACTGGGATCTGAACCAAGACAGTGGCAGTGTTGGGAGAGAGGAGCATGTATCAGATAGATGTTGCTAATGTGAAATCATAGGAATTTAAAGCAGATTGAATATGGGCATCAGGAGTATGAATGTGTGTGAGTCAATGAGGTGTGCATAAAACTTCATTTGTGAGCCTACACTATTAGAAGGAGAGATGGAAGATGGGAGGAAGGGGTGAGCAAAGGAGTGTGGTTTGGTGAACCAGGAGAGAAGTGTACGGTATGCTCAGGGAGGACTGGTTCCTCTGGTGTGTTGGCTGCTGAGCCCTTTTTCGGTCTGCTTTCCACCCCTGGTGTCCACCTGTTCCACCGAACTCTCACCTGCAGGTCCAAAAAGTTGTAGCATGAGCAAGGGGCTACAGTCTGATAAACCTTTTCAGCAGATGGACTAACCAAGGTTGAATGTTATCAAGGGGTCTTGATTTAATTGGTGAGTTAGAGAGTGCCTAGGCCAAGCATGTGAAGACTTACTCTGTTGGAATGGGTGAATGAGAACAGTTTGTTCTAATTGCTGTGAAGGCACCTGAAGAAGGCACTGTGGGATGCTTAGAGGAGGGTTAGACATTGGAGATGCTAAGGTCATTGTAAAGCCAATCTCAAGCAACTCTCCTGAGGACTCCTGCTGTGAATAAACATCTAATCACATTCAGCAAGAGACTGATGCACAACATTCCATAAACTAAAGCACAGCATTCACAGCAATAAAACATAATAACTTGGGGGTGGATCGGTAGTACAGTGAATAGAGCACTGGCCCTGGAGTCAGGAGGATCTGAGTTCTAATCCGACCTCAGATCTAATCCGACCTCAGATCCGACTTGTCTCACTTACTAGTTGTATGACTTTGGGCAAGTCACTTAACCCCAATTGCCCCCCAATAAGCAAAAAAATAACAAAAACCACAAAAAAAACCATAACTTATTAATGTGGTCACATCATGTGAAACAAAACACGTCATTCAGCAAGTTACAATCTCCTTAGTTCAGAGTGTCCATGTAAGTCTTTCATCTAGACTCCAGGCTGGCTTCCAATGATCCTTTAGTCCCATCATCCATAAGGGGTAGCAGAAAGTACCAATGCCACCCACCCCTAGGTTACAGTCAGTCAGAATCTCTTCAGTCAATACAGAGTACCCAAGTAAAGTTCTCTTTCATCGTGACTCAAGGCTGCCTTCCAAACCCCCTGGCTCCTTCTCCAGAGACTGACTGCTCCCAGCTCTTGCTGATAGTCACCATATTCTTGCCTGGATTGACAGCTAGGCAGCTCTTCCCAGATCTTGCCTGGACTCACACAGAGGCAGCTCTCTGATTCTGTTTCTAGGAAGAAAAAATTTAACAAAGCTACAGTATTTAGATCATAGAAGTGGGAGGAAGACCCATAAGTACAAAAATATTGCAGCTCTCTTTGTGGTAGCAAACAATTGGAAATTAAGGGGATGCCCATCAATTGGGGGATGGCTAAACAAGTTGTGGTATATGAATGTAATAGAATACTGTTGTGCTGTAAGAAATGGGGAGGAGATGGACTTTGTATTTACCTGGAGAGGCTTAGACAAACTGATGCTGAGTGAAAAGAGCAGAAAGAGGAGAAATTTGTATATAATTACAGACACAATGTATGTGTGCTGCTGACGTTGATAAACTGGACTCTTCTCAGCAATGCAAGATTAAAAGACAACTCTAAAAGACTCAGAATGGAAGGAGATGTCTACATTCAGAGAAAGATCTAGAAAGAACAGAGTTTGAATGGAGATTGAAGCAAACTACATGCTCTCTTTCTTTTCCATGTTTGTTTTGTTTCCTCTTTCCCATTGTTCATTCTTTGGTTACAACCCTCCTACACAACCACACTAATGTCCAATGTGAAAGTATTTGCAGATCCTATCTTTGATACTCAAGGGATTGTGGAACTGAATTTTGTAAACTCAAAGTAAACAAATCAAACATGGCAACAATATTTACTCACATTATGCTTAAAAGAGAAACAACAATATTTATAGATGTCACCAGCACATTTATAGATATAGATATTATCATCTCAATTAACTTTCTGTCTCGGAAATCAAACACAAATCAACAGTGAGGTCCCTGGACTTAGCAGTAAAGTCTTCTTTTAGTACTTCTGTAGCAACAGCTGGGTCCACTTTCAGGGCTTCTAAAGACAATAGACAGGATGCTTTTGTCTGGCACAACAACAGAAAAGAGTGCTACAGAGTGCTGACATCTCAACCATTCTCCCTCTCCGTTCTGTGTAGTTGCAGCTGTGCTCAAGCTTTTTTCTGCTCTGCTCCTTTCTGTTCCAACCTTCTGGCAAGCTCCTCTCAGTGTGTGCTCCATGTGATCATCTTAGGCCTTACAAGGACAGAAAAGGTCTCCAAAACTCCCTTAGACCATCTAAGGGCCACACAATATATGCTGTTTCCTACAAAGACTTGACACAATCAAAAGTGAGGCTCAAAGACACTTGAACAGCTGAAACAAGGAGCAAAGTAGTACTCTGCTTGCCATTACAGTCATCCACTGCATCTTGAGCCATGACCAGTTGTCCTGATTCTGTCCTGCCACTGGATTGGGATAACTCTGGAGAAGAGACTCGGGCCAACAACTTTCTGTAACTCTGCCTCACTTAAATCCTTTTTACACATGAATCCAAAGACATCACTCCCACCAGTTTACCACTATACCTATCTCAAAGTCATGTGGAGACAGGCAATGATGACGCAGCAGGTGTGGATACACTGGGAGCTGTGGTCACAACCCTGTACACAGGCAGCACAGGTCATAGAATCATTTTTCACTGGAACCCAGTTTTATATGGCAGGCCCTTGTGTGTGTGAGCAGCTTTTTTTTTTTTAAATTAAATTGGTTAGTTTACAAGATTCAGTTCCAGAATCCCTTGAGTTTCACATGTTCTCACTCCCACCCCACCCCCATTGCGGTATGCAATCAAATATAGGATCTGCATATACTTTCACATTGAACATTACCCTGGTTCTATGGAAGGGAACCAATGTGAGTAAATAATGGGAAAAAAAACAAAATCAAACTTGGAAAAGAATGATAGTATGTAGATTGCTTCAGTCTCCATTTAAACTCTGTTCTTTCTGGATCTTTCTCTGAATGTAGATATCTCCTTTCATCCTGAGACTTGTAGAGTTGTCTTATAACTGCGCTGCTGAGAAGAGTCCAGTTTATCAAGGTTGGTCGTCACACATATGTCTGACTAAGGAGGTTCAGGATTCGCGTGAATGGAGCACTCAGCGCTTCAAAAGATCCAATATAGTTTATTTAGAATATAGGCAAGTGGGAAGGAAGCCAGAGATAACAGAGTAAAGGCTTAGGAATAGTAAGATAACAGCAACTATGATTTATATACATATGTACACACATATCCACGATCAAGATCGATGTGGGGAAGCACCAACACCTGACCACCTGTCAGGGTCCCTCTTGGGACAGGCAGGGCTCCAACTGCATAGTAGAATATATCTGTACATATTTACAGTCATCACCGATGCAGGGAAACACCAACACCTGACCACACAAGCTGGGGAATCCCGGGTATAGCCATCAGGGTTCTGCTCGGAAGGGTCCCAGGCAGGACGTCTCCTCCATGGGTGAGATTCCAATTTGGAGTCTGAATCATACAGTTTAAGTAGTGCTGAGAACAAAGAAGGCATCCTGCCAGGTGTTTTGTAGCAAGCATCATCTTGTGTGAGGCTGGGGAGGGAGGCCAATCCCTCCAAGGCCCCCCCCAAGAACAATGTTTCCTTGGAGTGGCTAGTTCCAGGAGTTGGGCAGTTAACCATATCTCTTCTCAAGGTCCTGGCCAGGGTCCCAGGAGAAGCGCAGCCCTCATGTTCCCAGAATTTTCTGTTCCAAAACAACTCAGGGTAATAGAAAAGTCATATTGAGTTAGGGCCTTGGTTTGTATAATCTTATGCCTTACAGAGGGGCTTACTTTGCCCCTTCAACATACAATGTGTCTGTGATTGTGTACAAATTTTTCCTGCCTTTGCTCCTCATTTAGCATCAGTTTGTATAAGCCTCTCCAGGTAAATATGAAGTCCATCTCCTCCCCATTTTTTTGTAGCACAATAGTAATCCCTTACACTCATATACCACAACTTATTTAGCCATTCCTCAATTGATGGGCATCCACTTAATTTCCAGTTTTTTGCCACCACAAAGAGAGCTGCAATAAGTATTTTTGTACATATGGATCTTCCTCCTACTTCTGTGATCTCTTTGGGATACAACCCTAGAATTGGTATTACTAGGTCAAAAGGTATGCAATTGTTCATAACCCTTTGGGCACAGTTCCAGATTGCTCTCCAGAATGGTTGTATCAGTTCACAACTCCACTAGTAATGCATTAGTGTTCCAATTTTTCCACATCCTCTCCAGCATTTGTTATTTTCCTGTTTTGTCATCTTAGCCAATATGACTGGTGAGATGTGGTACCTCAAAGTTGTTTTGATTTGCATTTCTCTAATCAATGGTGATTTAGAGCATTTTTTCATATGCTTATAAATATCTTTAATTTCTTCCTCTGAACACTGCCTGTTCATTTCCTTTGACCATTTATCAATTGGGGAATGACTTGTATTCTTATAGGTTTGACTCAATTTTCTGTACATTTTAGAAATGAGGCCTTTATTAGAAACACTGTTTGTAAAAATTCTTTCCCAATTTCCCACTTCCCTCTTAATCTTGCTTACATTGATTTTGTTTGTACAGAAATTTTTCAATTTAAAATAATCAAGATTATCCATTTTGCATTTTATAATGCTTTCTAACTCTTCTTTGGTCATAAAGTCTTCCCTACTCCATAAATCTGACAGGTAAAGTATTCCTTGCTTCCCCAGATTGCTTAAAGTATCAGCCTTTATAACTAGATTGTGCATCCATTTAGACTTGATTTTGGTGTACAGTGTTAGATGGTCATCCATGCCCAGTATCTGCCATACTATATTTCAATTTTCCCAGCAGTTTTTGTCAAATACTGAGTTCTTATCCCAATAACTGGGGTCTTTGGGCTTATCAAACAGTATATTACTGTAATTGTTGACTACTGGGTGTTTTGTATCCAATCTATTCCATTGATCCACTACTCTATTCTGCAGCCAGTACCAAGTAGGTTTGATGACTGCTTCTTTATAATGGAGATTAAAATCGGGCACAGCTAGGCCACCTTTCCTAGCATTTCTTTTCATTAATTGCCTTGATATTCTGGACCTTTTGCTCTTCCAAATGAACTTTGTCACTATTTTTTTATAGCTCTATAAAATAATTTTTTTGGTAGAATGATTGGTATGGCACTAAATATGTAATTTAATTTGGGTAAAATTGTCATTTTTATTATATTAGTTGACCCAGCCCGAGCAACTGATGTTTTTACAACTACTTAGATCTGATTTTATTTGTGTGAAAAGTGTTTTGTAGTTGTGTTCATATAGGTACTGGGTTTGTTTTGGCAGATAGATTCCCACATATTTTATAATGCCTACAGTAACTTTAAATGGGGTTTCTCTTACTATCTCTTGCTTTTGGGCTTCATTGGAAATATATAGGATGCTGAGGATTTATATGGGTTTATTTTATATCCTACAACTTCGCTAAACTTATTTATTGTCACATGAAGTTTTTTACTTGATTCTCTAGGATTCTCCAAGTATGTCATATCATCTGTAGAGAATGATAGCTTAGTCTCCTCTTTGCCTTAATTTAATTCCTTTGATTTCTTTTTCTTCTGTAAAGAAGGGGCTAGAAAAAGGACCCTAAATATTGTCTACTTACCCAGCCCTGGCCTGATTACCATGGCATGAAGGAAATTTCATTCTCTCGTTGAAACACACAAAAAAATTTGAAAAATGCCTGCAAAGATGATTCTATTCACCATCAGCTAATGCAATATGCACACTATTGTAGAAAACACAAAATCCAGTAGACCTCAAAGATGAACGACTCTTTTGCAACAGAGCTCTGCAGGTATTGCATACAAATAGCATCCCTGAGTGAAACATGGCTATTAAATGAAGGGCCAGCTTACTGAAGTCAGAACTGAATACACATTTTCTGGAGTCAGTAAAACTCAGAGAGAGAAAAGGTTGATTGTGTCAAAGGCTGAAAAGAAGCCAAGAAGGATGAGGATAAATTAGGACTAGTGGATTTAGCTGCTTTGATATTTTTGGTAATTTTGGAGAGAAGACCTTCTATTGAACGATGAAATTGGAATGTAGACTGCAGACGATTTCAAGGAAATTTAAAAAAAAAAAGGAATTTGGAGACACCAGTTGTAAATGGGCATTTCTCAGTGTTTAGTTGAGAAATGGAAGAAAGATTTTGGAAAGTATCTCTTGGGCTGAATGGGTTAATTGACTGTTTTGAGGATTAGAGAGTAATGGTTTGATTTGTGGCAATAGGGATGGAGTCCTTAGTGCAGGAGACTAAGGGTAGTGAAATAAAGGGGATGCAGCAAAGGTAATTAGCTGAGGCAGATGTAGAGTTGGAGTAGGATGATTTACACATGGAGAGGAGTTTGCCTTAGCTGGCAGAGGGAGCATTGCTCATCAGATACTGGGGTCAAAAAGAAGGAAGATCCCTGTTGTATGTATGGGAGATGAGAACAAGAGTGCTCTTGATAAAAGTCTCTGAGTTTTTCACTGAAATATGAAGCAGATTTCTCTGCTGAGGAGTTGAGTGGAGTGTGGAGAATGGGAGCAAGGTTGTCTGGGGAAAGATACTGGAGTGCTTTGCTATTTCCTTTTCTGCCTCATGGGACTGAGGAAAACAAGTCAGTCCCTGCTGTCAGGAAGCTCCCAATCTGGCATACAAATATAGAAATGGTTGGAGAAAAAGCAACAGTTTTGGAGCTTCAATCTTTGCTGACCCCGGGAAAAGAGAGTGTTTAGGAATGGAAAGATATCTAGTTGAATGGGACATAAGGGAATACAAGGATTGAGGCTAGTGATGGTTTAATGAGAAGAGGAGACTGAGGAACCAAAGAATCAAAATTGAAATAAAAATGACAAAAAACACAGGCACACCTTGGAGATGTGGGTTTGGTTCCGGGCCTGTGAGTAAAGTGAATTTAAAAATAAAGCAAGTTGGGGTGGCTAGGTGGTATACTGAATAAAGCATTGGGTCTGGAGTCAGGAGGACCTAAGTTCAAATCTGGACTCAGACACTTAACAATTACTAGCCCAGTGATCTTGTGCAAGTCACTTAACGTAAATTGCCCAGCCCTCCCCCTCCAAAAATCCCCCAAAAGAAAGTCTCATGACCTTTTTTGGTTTCCCAGTGCATATGAAGGTTATATTTACACTACATTAATGTCTATTATGCATGCAATACTATATTGTCTAAAAGATCAATGTACGTGTCTTAATTCAAAAATACTTTATTGCGATAAAAATCTAACCTCATCAGAGTTTTCATGGAGTAATAGTCTTATTGCTGGTGGAAGCTCTTGCCCATTGTTGATGGCTGCTGACTGATCAAACTGGTGGTTGTTCAAGGTTGCAGGTGACTGTCAATGTCTTAAAATAAGGTGATGGGGAAGTTTTCCATATGGATTGATGCTTTTTTTTTTTTCACTTAGTGTCCATCATGGCATTATTAGTTGATCTAATTTCAGTATCATTGTGTCTTAGGGAATACGAAGACCCAAAGAGAGGAAAAAATGAATCAACATGCAATAATATAGTAAATGTCTTTAATAACAAAACAAAGGAAGTTCTGTGGGGAAAGGCCATCTGGTACCATGGACAGAGCATGTCCCCTTGCAGAGTTGGCGGTCTAATCTCAACTGAAGACATGTTGAGCAGGTCACTGAGCCATTCTGAGCTCATGGCATGATTTGTGAATGTAAATAGAATGTTGGTCCTTCCATTGTCACAGGCATTTGTGAGGATATAATGTGAAACTCTTTGTAAGTCAAGTTATCCTGAAGATGTGAGCTAATGGCATTTTTAAATGATTGATTCTGTCCATTTAACTTTGAAAACATCTCTTAGCCTTGCATAGGAAGATATAGATCAGTTAGTTTACTTTATCCCAATGGAGAGAAGGTATTACAATTATTTATGTGAATACATATGTCTTTTATATGTTTTACTATTTGTTTTTGTAGGAGGAGAGATTAGACCAGAAATGCAAGAGACTACTTCAGAGCTAAGCATTTCTGTGGAAGAAACTCATAAACAAAGTTTCATGAGTGATGGTCCCTGTGACATCAGTGAAAAACAAATCTGTGTTGGACTTCACAGAATCCACACGGACAAGAAACTTTATGATTGTCATCGTTGTGGGAAAGGCTTGAATCAACAGTCATCCCTTATTTACAATCACAAATTTCATACTGGAGAGAAGCCACATGAGGGTCATGAATGTGGTAAATCTTTTAGTGAACACTTATCTGTCTTTATACATCAGAGAATCCATAGTGGAAAGAAGCCTTATCAATGTGATGAGTGTGAAAAGACTTTCACACAGAGCTCCAATCTTGCTTCACATCAGAGAATCCACACTGAAAATGAACTTTACAAATGTGAACAATGTGGAAAGATTTTCATATATAAAAGCCATCTTGCTCCACATCATAGAATGCTCAATGGAGAGAAACCTTACAAATGTGATAAGTGTAGAAAGGGTTTCAGTTGTAAAAGCCATCTTGCTCAACATCAGAAAATTGACACTGGTGAGAAAACTTATCAATATAATAAATGTGAAAAGGCTTGCAGTAGCCTCACTACTCTTGCTATGAATCAGAGAATTCATACTGAAGAGAAACCTTATGAATGTGATCAATGTGGAAAGGGTTTCAGATATAAAAGTCTCCTTGCTACACATCTGAGAATCCACACTGGAGAGAAACAACATGAATGTGATCAGTGTGGAAAGACTTTCAAACACAAAGTCAGTCTTGCTCGACATCAGAGAATCCACACTGGAGAGAAATTTTATGAATGTGATCAATGTGGAAAGGGTTTCAGTTGTAAAAGCCGCCTTGCTACACATCAGAGAATCCACACTGGAGAGAAACCTTATGAATGTGATCAATGTGGAAAGGCTTTCAGATTGAAATGTAAAGTAGCTGTACATCAGAGAATCCACAGTGGAGAGAAACCTTATGAATGTGATCAATGTGGAAAAGGTTTCAGATGTAAAAGTAATCTTGCTCACCATCAGAGAGTCCACACTGGAGAGAAACCTTACAAATGTGATCAGTGTGGAAAGACTTTCAAACACAAAATCAGTCATGCTAAACATCAGAGAATCCACACTGGAGAGAAACTTTACAAATGTGACCAATGTGGAAAGGATTTCAGCTGTAAAAGCCATCTTGCTACACATCAGAGAATCCATACTGGAGAGAAACCTTATGAATGTGACAATTGTGGAAAGGCTTTCTCACAGAGGGCCAGTCTAGCTACACATCAGAGAATCCACACTGGTGAGAAACCTTACGAATGTGATCAGTGTGGAAAGACTTTCAAATACAAATTCAGTCTTGCTCAACATCAGAGAATCCACACTGGAGAGAAACTTTATGAATGTGATCAATGTGGAAAGGGTTTCAGATGTAAAAGCCATCTTGCCAAGCATCAGAGAATCCACTCTGGAGAGAAACCTTACGAATGTGATCAATGTGAAAAGGCTTTCAGATTTAAATGTAAACTAGCTGTACATCAGAGAATCCACACTGGAGAGAAACCTTATGAATGTGATCAATGTGGAAAGGGTTTCAGATGTAAAAGTCATCTAGCTCAACATCAGAGAATCCACACTGGAGAGAAACCTTACACATGTGATCAGTGTGGAAAGACTTTCAAACACAAATTCAGTCTTGCTCAACATCAGAGAATCCACACTCTAGAGAAACTTTATGAATGTGATCAATGTGGAAAGGGTTTCAGATGTAAAAGCCATCTTGCTACACATCAGAGAATCCACACTGGAGAGAAACCTTACGAATGTGATCAATGTGAAAAGGCTTTCAGATTGAAATGTAAGCTGGCTGTACATCAGAGAATCCACACTGGAGAGAAACCTTATGAATGTGATCAATGTGGAAAGGGTTTCAGCTGTAAAAGCCATCTTGCTACTCATCAGAGAATCCACACTGGAGAGAAACCTTATGAATGTGACAGTTGTGGAAAGGCTTTCTCACAGAGGGCCAGTCTAGCTATACATCAGAGAATCCACACTGGTGCGAAACCTTACAAATGTGATCAATGTGAAAAGGCTTTCAGATTGAAATGTAAGGTAGCTGTACATCAGAGAATCCACAGTGGAGAGAAACCTTATGAATGTGATCAGTGTGGAAAGGCTTTCTCACATAGGTCCAGTCTAGCTATACATCAGAGAATCCACACTGGAGAGAAACCTTATGAATGTGTTCAATGTGGAAAGGCTTTCAGATGTAAAAGCCATCTTGCTACACATCTGAGAATCCACACTGGAGGGAAACCTTATGAATGTGATCAATTTTGAAAGAATTTCACACAGAAAGTCAGTCTTGCTACACATCAGGCTATCCACAATGGAGAGAAACTATGAATGTGATCAACGTGGAAAGGCTTTCAGATATAAAAGCCATCTTGCAACACATCAGAGAATTGACCCTAGAGAGAAACCTTATGATTGTGTTCAATGTGGAAAGACTTTCACACAGTATTCCAATCTTGCTACATATCAAATAGACTGCACTGGAGAAACCTTATGAGTGTCTAGAATGTGCTAAAGCTTTTAATGTGCTCACTTCCTTTGCTAAGCACCATAGAATCCCTTAATAAGGCATAACACTCATGAATGTGATGAACTTGGAGAATCAGTCAGGCTAAAATAATTTCTTACCTATCAACAGATATCTCTGATCTATCTTCTATCACAGAAGATAGAAATCTTATGCTTGTTGATTGTGGAAAGCTGTACAAATGGAGTTCAGAGCTTGGTAGACATCAGAAAATTCATCTTGGGCTCAAGGCAGGAGGGCCTTTAGCCAGAGTTCTTCCCTTCCTTTTCTTTAAGGTTTCTTTGTGCAGAGAAGACTAATGAATGTGCTCAATGAGATACTGTCATTTCCTGGCAGATGGAGGTCACTAAACATCACACCTGGCTTCCTGATGGGACTCGTCCTTCACTCGTTCTAATATTCATGGATGTTCTCTCCTTGAGGCTGTCTGTGGCACACAGTATAGCATGGGAAGGGACCTTAATGACCCCTGGTCCTCCACATCCCCAAAGTGAATTTCCGCTAAGAGCCAGAAGGGATCACTCAGCTCCTCCAGAGCTCTCTGCACATGTTGAAGCATTGCGTCTCACCTGGTGAAAGCTCTCTTTGTTAGGAGGGGTTTAGTTGGGCTTTGGGTGAAACTTTTTGTTAATTAAGTTAAGTTGGTTTCTCTATGAATTCTTTGCTTGGTTTTCCTCTCTGTAGACTAAGCAAATAAGTTCAAGAATGATTGGTTCTACTAACAGAATAAAATTGGGAACTAAAGTATGGAAAAAGCAGAAAACAGTTGATGTTCCAAAAGCTGCAGATTACAGCACATGGGAAAGACAATATTGTAGCTGTTGTTTATTCAGAAGATTATTGTCAAATTGTACTCATAACTCATGTATTCTACTGGGAATGAGGGTATGATAATGAGTCCATAGACTCCAAAAGCATGGCGGACCCCATATTTGTCTCTTTTTGACTTTTTGTCTGTTAAAACTTGTTTGTGAGATTTGTTTTCTGCAGTTTTTGTACCCTCCACCTCAAGATGCCTGATTGCTTAAATAAGATGTCATCCCCTGTCCATGACAGTGATGTGCCACCTGTGGACCTGGCATCAACCAAGTTCCAGATGACAGGTAAAGAACTGACCTTTCAAATGGGACATCCTGGAGCTGGCATTGATGAAGCTCTGGATGGCAGCTAAAGAACTTAACTCTAGAATGGGACCTCTTGGGGCAGGGACGGTTCTATGTCCAATTTCAACTGGAAGGAGCTTTGGAGAAGAGACCTTCACACCAAGATTTGGAGACACATTCATTCGAGGGGGGAAGAATGGGGCACTTGTGCCCAATTCCTCTCCCCACAAGCTATTGTTTTATGTGCAAAATTCTCTATTATCCCTGTTATATTGTTGCAAAGTTCTGTTGACACCAGTTTTCCCACTAGTTATCCCTAAACTCTCATTTATTATTAATATGCTTTTTCTATGTAAGGGACATGAAAGATCTTGGGGCTGAATGTAATGGGAATAGGAATTTGAAGATCTTCCCTGTCCCTTAATAGGCCTAAGGGGGAGTTTGAAGACCTCCCCTGCTGTGAAGAGAGTCCCTGCCCCCTGATAGGCTGAATGTGGTCACAAGGAGCCTGGGGTGGGAGGAGTTTGCTGAGAAGCAGAGCCCACAGGACACAGGTAGAAAGGCAGTGGGAGACAGTTGGGGACAGAGGAGCTGAGGAGAGGAGACAGAGAGTTTTGTGAGCAAATATTGATCTTGTATTGGTTTCTGGGAAGGCTAAAGGATGGGATAGCTCTCACCATTTTTGTAGCCACTGAATATCTTTAGTACTTTGATGGAATTGGCTTACTGCTTATGGGATTTGTTTTTCTGGTGTCTAAATAAATCCTTAAATTTTATCCTCTATCTGGAGAGTTTGGCATATTTTGTGATCAAACTTCATGAGTTAATTATAAACACAGTGTTTGTTGTGATTGTGGGCACAGTTAATATTGTATTGGCGCTACACTGTGCCAAAGCTGACGTGAAGGGTGGGAGGCCTCCCAACAAGCCCCATCTCAGTTGAGCAGCAGAAGATCCCAAACACCAGGAGGGGGTGGAGCCCACTAGCAGTAACACCAGAAGACCTGGGTTCCCTTCCTCGAATCAGAGGAATGTGAAGACACCAATGTGGCCCTGCCACCAGCAGCTGGGCTTGCCTGAGCACTATCCCAGGGCCATGGAGGCAGAATCTTGAAGTGGCCAGACCATCTTTCCCCCATAACTCACATTGTGAACTTCAGTGTAACCCCAGGGTAACCCAGAAAGATCTGGCCTTGGCTTCGGTCTAAACACCCAGAGGCCACCACGCACAAAGACAATAACCAGGTTCCTAGCTCCCAGCATAAGAAACACAGGTGAGAGTCTTCTGTGGCCTAGTAGCAGAAATCCACTTTAAAAACCAGGAAATAGGCAAGCCCAGTGGGCAAAAAGCAAGTTAGAAAAACAAAAGATGATTGAGTCCTATTATAGTGAGCAAGACAAACCAAATACAGAAGGGAACAGCATTCACTCTATACCCACCACTGAACCCTCAAAAGGGAATATGAATTGGTCTCAAGTCCAAAACACATTCTTGGAAGAGCTCAAGATGGATTTTAAAAGCCATTTTAGAGAGGTAGAAGAGAAATTGACTAAATATTTTAAATTTACAATTGCCAAAATAGAAAAAAATCACTGAAGAAAAAAAAATCAACTCCTTCAAAAGCAAAATTTGTGAAATAACAAATGAGGTTAAAACTCTAACTGAAGAAAATAGCTACCTAAAAGTGAAATCTAAGCATATAGAAAGGAACTTCAAAAATTAACCGAGGAAAATAATTTGCTAAAATACAGTCATTCAAATTGAAGCTAATGACTATGCAGCATCAAGCAGCAGTGAAACAGGGGCTAATCCAAGATGATGGAGTAGAAGCACAAACTTGGCAGGAGCCCATGCTCCAATCACTTCCAATACATGTGAAAAATGACTCTAAACAAACTTTAGGGCTACAGAATCCACAGAGACATTGAGAATACACTGATCAACTCCTGAAGGAGATCCTAAAATGAGAACTGCCAGGAATATTATAGCAAAATCCCAGAGTTACCAGGTGAAGGAGAATATATTACAAGGAACCCGAAAGAAACAATTCAAATTTGGTGCAACCATAGTCAGAAAAACACAAGATATAGCACCCCCTATATTAAAGGATGAGAGAACTAGGATTATGATAGGAGACCACAAAAGGTAGGATTACAACCAAGAATCTCCTACCCAGAAAAAACAACAACAAAACTGAGTATAAACCTTCAGGCTAAAAAATGAATGTTCAATGAGGAAGAGCACTTTCAAGCATTCTTTATGCAAATACCAGAGCTGTATAAAAGATTCAACTTTCAAATACAAGACCAGAGAGAATCATAAAAAATAAAAAGGAAAGGGAAATCACAGGGACCTCAATAAGGTTCAATTGTTTTCATTAACATTTGAGAAGATGGTACTGATAATTCATAGGATCCTTCATTATTTAAGTAGATAGGAGTACATATAGACAGGAGTCACAACTGTGAGTTGAATATGAATGGATGATATTTTAAAAATAGAATAAAATTAAGGGTTGAGAGAGGAATATACTGGAGGAAAGAAAGGTAGAGCTAGAATGGCGTAAATTATTTCACATAAAAAATGCAAGAAAAAACTTGGTCAGTAGACAGAAAGAAAGGGGAAGTGAGGGAAGGTGAATGAACCTTCTCTCATCCAAATTGGATCAGAGGGGGGGATAACATGCATACTCAGTTAGATATAGAAATCTTTATCTTACCCTATAAGAAAGTTGGAGCAGAAGGTGATAAGAGGAAGGAGGGGGGATGATAGAACAGAGGGCAGACTGGGGGACTGTTCAGTCAGAAGTAAAACATTTTAGGAGGGATAGGTGAAAGGAGAGATGGAATAGAATAAAAGTGTGGATATAATAGGGAAATAACAGCTCGAAAAAGTAAGTGTGAAAAAAATGAAGGCAGTTTCTGTGATAAATGTTTTGTTTCTCAAACAGGTAGAGAACTGAGTCAAATTAAAAAAAAAGAGCCATTCCCTTATTGAAAAATGACCAAAAGATATAGTTTCAGGTGAAGTAATCAAAGCTATCTATAACCACATGAAAAAAAAAACCCATTATAGTTCACTATTGTTAGAAGAAAAGGACATAAAAACAATTCTGATGTACTATCTCATATCCATTAGATTGGCTAATAGGACAAAAATAGTAAATAACAAATGTTGGAAGGAATGTGGGAAAATGAGACTTTAATAGACTGTTGATGTAAAGTGATTCAAACATTCTGTAGAGCAAATTGGAACTAGGCTCAAAGGGCTATAAAACCATGCATACCCTATGACCTGACAATACCACTACTAAACCTCTATCCAAAAGAGATTTTTAAAAAAGGAAAAGGACCTGTGTGTACAAAGACATTTATAGCAGCTCTTTTCTGGGGACAAAGAAGAAGAAATTGAGTGGATTCCCAGTAACTGAGGAATGTCTGAATAAATCGTGGTGTGTGATTATGGTGGAATAATATTGTACTGTAAGAAATGAACAGGATGCCCTCAGAAAAACCTGACCAGCCTTGCATAGAGTGATACCAAATGAAATGTTCTGTGTACAATGTAACAGAAATATTATAAGATGATCAGCTGTGAAGGCCTTAGCTATTCTCAGCAATACAATGATCCAAGACATCTCTGAAGGACTTCTGATGAAAAATGCTATCCATCCCCAGAGAAAGAACTAACTGTGCCTGAAAATAGACTGAAGCATACTTTTTAAAACTTTATTTTTCTTTAAAGTTTTTGCTTTTGTCTCTTTTCTTTTACAACATGACTACTGTGGAAGTGTTTTGCACAACTACACATGTATAGCCCATATCAAACTGCCTCCTTTCTCAATGTGGGGGGAGGGGTGTGTGCAGGGAGGGTGGGAGAAAGTTTGGACCTCAAAGCTTTATAAACAAATGTTAAAAACTTGTTTTGCGTGTCACTGGGGAAAAATAAAAATTAAATACTTTAAAAAAAGATTAAAATTTAAAGTATCTGCTTTATACTTTTACAAGACAGAAGAATTTATTTTACAAGTAAGATCCCTAATGCATTTTTTCAGATTCTTAAGTTGAGTATAGCATTTAAACAAAGATAACAAAAGTAAGTCACGTAAAAACTAAAATTCTTTTAAGTCTTGGGTGAAAAAGGGGTACTAATTTGGTATTCTAATAGCTCTGTCACTAACAGGATCAGAGTCATAAGGCTTGAGCTTGACTTCATCACGTGACCTGATCATTAAAAACCCAAATAATAGGAGCTATATTAAATTATGTTAAGTTTTCCTACTGGCTCATTTTAGAAGGATTACCTAGGAATCTCTACAAGTTCTATAAAACCAGAGAAACAGAACCCTGAGGATAGGATTGAGAATAAGGCCTATTTCAGAATGACCAAGAGATTTTTCTAGGGGCCAGACAGCTACATGGAATATATGGTACTCAAGACAAAGTGTAGTGATTCAATGGAAATTGGAAGTAGGTTACTGGGGTACAAGGAGATATGATGTTAATTAATGTGATGCTCATCATGTGAAATGCCTGCCATGGCAGTTCTCCTGAGGACTGCTGCGAGAATAATTTTAAGGGTCTTATTGCATAGTATAATGAATTCTATTCAGCAAAAAACTAAAGCAAATTATTAGCAACATAACATAACAACTTATTACTAAGGTGACCACATATTCTTAAACAAAACATATAATTCAGTATAACTTATAGTCATCTTTAAGGGGTAGCAGAAAACACAAACACCATCCACCCCTAGGTCACAGTAAGTTACAATTTCTTCAGTCAATACAGAATATCCAAGTAAAGTCCTCTTTCATCTTGATTTGAAGCTGACTTCCAAATCCTATGGCACCTCCTCCATGGGCTGACCCACCTCCTGACTCTCACCTGGATTCACATGTAGGCAGCTCTCTGCCCCTGCTCCTTGTCTCAGCTTACAGGGGCTGCTCCACTCTAAGCTCTTCCTGCCCCTAATTGATAGTAGGCTCCATGGTCTTCTGCCTGAAGCTTCTGCTCCTAGGAAGACAAAGCTTGAGATGACTACAACAATATTTCCACATAATACCTGCACTATCATCTCAATTCACTTTCTGTCTGAGAAATCAAAACAGATTGACAGAAAAGGCTTCTGTCTGAGAAAGTATCACAGAATCAACAGAAAGGGCTTCTGTCTGAGAAATCAATACAAATCAACAGGTAAGTCTGACATTGCAAGCATTCTTTCTGTTAGGTCTCCCCACAAGCAAGTTTCCCTAGTCCACTCACACTTTCCTCTCAGATCCTCTGTCTCTGTCTCTGTCTGTCTCTCCCTCTCCCCCTCTCTCACTCCCTCCCCTCTTCCCCCTTCTCTCTCTCTCTCCACCCCCCAACTGCTCTCTCCTCTCCATCCAAGGTTATCAGTTACCTCGCTCTAAGTGAGTACCTGGAAAGGCATTAGCCCTAAAAGAACAGGGGCTCCCATTGTATCTTGAGTCATCTTCATTAATCCTGATGTATATCTGGTCATTGCACCCACAGGCTCTACAGGAAAAAGTGAGAATTGTGACCTTGCACAGTCCTCTTTCACTCAAATTAAAGTCAACTGCAAGCCATGTCATCATTTCCCTGATACCATGGTAATCTTAAAAAAATAAAAAAGGACAAACACAACACTATCTCCCTTCATGCAATACCATATATACTGTTTTCAGTCACCGACTCTTAATTCAGTCATAGGTGAGGCTCAATCATAGGTGCTTGATGGGCTAAAACATAATCTAGAAAAACAGCAAAATGCCCTACTTTGCTTGCCATTACATCATGTTATTGCCCTGGCCTTTTGCTTCCTGTGTTTATGTTTGCTGAGTTTCCTTGGTTTCCTCGGTGACTTGTAAATCTCCCAATTCAAAATTAGTCCATTGTGAGTCCTCTAAGTAGTATGAACTGTAGCCTGACTTATGCTTGTAAATATATATGACAAACCTTATAGATTTCCTTGTGGAGAAGTGATTCACAAGGGAGGGAGGGGCAGCTGTTTCACTTCAAGAACGAAAGTGGGGAATTGTGTAATTGTGAGAACTGTATAATTGTGTGAATTGATGTACCACTCTGGCTTCGTCTTGTGACTCAATTTTAGATCTAGTTCACTTCCCTTTCTATTCAGCTATGGATCTAGTCCAATTTCTGACTTGTGCGAAAATGTTATTCAGTTATAGAAATTGTGAGAAAACTTTATTGTATTGAATGAATCCCAGTGTGAATGAAGCCTGGACTTCTACTGTTGCTTAGGGACTCTTAACTAAGGACCTAGATTATACTCCTGAGAAACCAAGGAAATAGAAAGACAGATGTGAGGAATTTACTCAAAATCATACATCTGAAGCAAACTGTATGTCTTATCTGAAAACTTACCCTGCACAGACCAGTCAGTTATTGTTTCCTTCTTTCTTAGATTGGAAAAATACAGTTGTGGGGAGGGGCCCACCCCTTTTTCTTTCTTATTGTGGGGTACTATTATTTTTCCCTTTTATTTGTTTTATTACATTAATACATATTTATGGAATAAAACAAGCAGCTCCATGACATAGTAAAATTTTTTAAAAGATGATCATACATGAAACTACAAATCTAATATACACAAATTACTATTCTTTTCAAATATACAACAAAATTATCATGTAAATTTCTTTTCTTTAATTTATTTATTTACTTTTAGTTTACAACATCCAGTTCCTCAGTCCCTTGAGTTTCAGATTTTCTCTCTCTCCATTGATTTCCCCTCCCCCACCATGGTGGCATGCAATCAAATATAGGTTCTACAAATACCTTCACATTATGCATTAGTGAAATTGTAAAGAAGGATTATAACCAATGAAGTGAAAAATGAGAATGAAGCGACTAAACAAACCACAAAAACATCAGCCCAGAGGAGTGGTGGCCCAGACTCACAGCACAGACCCACAAGAACAGATTTCAGGAGAGTGAATCACTGGCAGCTGTGGTGGTTTCCATACTTCTCAACCTATAAATGCCAAAGACAAAGTAAAAATCAGTAAGGAACTCTGCTGGAACTTGGTGAGAGAAGAGTGTAGTCTGGCCCCTGCTGCTGAGGTGGCAGAGGGTGTACCACCTACAGCTACTGCCACATAGCTGCCTCCTGAGCCCTAGGACTACTGATCATAGGGGGACCAAGTGACTGTTCAGAGGGGACTTGCTCTTTCTTTGACTTGCTTGGATCTGGGTCACAAACTTGGGTGACTGTCCTGGGGTGAGGAGTGCTAGCATGGCAGAGCTTGTGGTGGCTCTAAAGAGGGAGCCCTCCTCATAGCTCTGAAACCAGCTCTGACTACAGCTGCACAAAATCACAGAAATTTGGGAGACAACACTCTCTACTCTGGAAGCAGAGTTCGATCATGAGAAAGAGCTCAAAAGTCAGGTAATTGAATGGCAAGATGAGCAAATAGAGGATGCACAATCAAATTATTATATTTTTTGGGGGGGCAAAGAGGATCAAAACATAGAATCAGAAGAAGACAACAAAGTCAAAACTCCTGCTTAAAAACCTCCAAGAAAAATATGAAATGACTGTAGTCCATGGGGAAGCTAAAGAAGGATTTTGACAATCAGGTAAGAAAAGTAGAGGAGAAATTGGGAAGAGAAATGAGAATGATGCAAGAAAATTATGAAAAACAAGTCAACGGCCTGACTGAAGAAAATATCACCTTAAAAAAAATTGACTAACTCAAATGGAAAAAGAGGTCCAAAAAGCCAATAATGAGAAGAACACCTTAAAACCAGATTTGACCAGATGGAAAAGAAATTTCAAAAGCTCATGGAAGAAAATAATTCCTTCAAAATTAGATTGGAGCAAATGGAAGTGTATGACTTTATGGGACATCAAAATGCTCTAAAACAAATCCGAAGGAATGAAAAAAATAGAAGGTAATGTGAAATATCTCATAGGAAATATCACTGACCTGGAAAATAGATCTAGGAGAGATAATTTTAAAATTATTGGACTGCATGAAAGGCATGACAAAAAAAAAAAAGAGCCTAAACACCATCTTTAAAGGAATTTTCAAGGAAAATTACTATGATATTCCAGAACCAGAAGGGAAAGTAGAAACTGAAAGAATTCACCAATTGCCTCTTGAAAAAGATCCCAAAAAGAAAATGCCAAGTGTTGTGCAGAGAATAAGAGCGAGGCAAGAGCTGGGTTCAAGGTAAATTTAGGTGTGAATTTATTGATCAAGCCTGTATCCACAATATTCCCAGGGGCTGCAGTGACCATCTGGTGTGACATATCACAACAGGCACCCCCTCAGGACTACAACTTTGCCCTGCTGGAGCCAAAGAGCCTGGAGCCCTTGCTGAGACAGAGCCCTGAAGGGACCTGGAAGCTTTTCTCTATTCTGTCTGTGAGGGCCAATGACACTGGGAGCTACAGCTGTATATACTTCAGGACGCCCCCCCATATGGGGTCATAGCCCAGCAAGACCCTAGAGCTGACTGTGTCTGGTGGCTGGTGATGGGAGCTCTCCAAACCCTGACTCCACCCCTCACATGGGGGCCAATGGAGAGATGGGGACAGAACAAAATCCAGATAAATTTGATGCAATGATTTGGGGGGAGGCTAGTGGACTCTCCTATTCTATATGGACTCAGCTTTGGGCCCCAGGATGGTGACAGGTTTCTAACCTCCAGATGAGAAAGTGAGAACAGATGCAAAATTTCTTTTTTTCTGGTTCATTAACAGGTTAGGGTAGGGGTCCTTGAAAGGTTATCTAATGTTGATATTTGGTGTATCCCTTTCACCTGAGGATGGCTCCCCAAGCCCACATTTTGGGCCCATCCTGGCCTTGTGCTGCCCCGGGGGCCAAGATCACTTTCTGGTGCTCAAAGCCCAAGCTGTCTTTCCTTGTAGAGGTGACTTTCACTCTGTGCAAGGCTGAGACCCAGACGCCCTTACACCAGCAGACTTTAGCAGACCTCTGGACTAGCTTCCTCCTGCCATCTGTGAGACCTGAGGACACTGGAAGCTACAGCTGTAATTAATGGAACAGATGGTGTCTGTTAGAAGATCAGAGCCGAGTGAGTCCCTGGAGATACTGGTGCCAGGTGAGGGGTGTGTGTGGGCCCCAGAATAACTCTGAGGATGATCCCTCCACTCTCTTCCCAGCCAGGGGCCTCACAGAGACAAGGCCTAGTATCTACACAGCCAGCTCTGCCCTGGGGCCTAGCAGGACTCAGGGACCTTGGAAGACATGAGGCATTTCTCTTGTGATCTAGAATCCAGGGAAGAAAGGTGATGGTGAGGACTGAGTTGGAGATTAGGAGAAGAGTCACAAACCCACAGCTAAAAGGTTCATTGGACAATGGGGGAGTAGAGAACAGTCAATTTCCCAGAAAAGACTGGGGTCATGTTCTGTGTGAAGGGTGTGGGGATCCTGCTTTGTCAGCAGAACAGAACAGAGTGGTCTCTACATAAGATAGTCTTATGGGACTGACACAATCTCACCTATTCTTTTCTTTTTTCTTTTTTTTTTAAATTTTATTATAGTTTGCATCATTCATTTCCACAAGATTTTGAGTTACACATTTTCTCCCCCTCTTTCCCCCTCCCACCACCCCAAAACAGCCATCCC
>CM053588.1:16578301-16612237 GCA_028646515.1 Pseudochirops corinnae
TGTCATCTTAGCCAATCTCACTGGCGAGATGTGGTACCTCAAAGTTGTTTTGATTTGCATTTCTTGAATCAATAGTGATTTAGAGCATTTTTCCATATGCTTAAAGATATCTTTAATTTCTGCCTCTGAAAATTGCCTGTTCATATCCTTTGACCATTTATCAATTGGGGAATGACTTGTATTCTTGTAAATTTGACTTAATTTCCTGTAAATTTTGGAAATGAGGCCTTTATCAGAGACATTGGTTGTAAATATTCTTTTCCAATTTCCCACCTCCCTCTTAATCTTGGTGATATTAGAATATTTTTAAGGTGAGCCTTGAGTAGTTTAAAAAAAGATTTCTTTCACCAAATCATGGCTCATTGCCAATTACAATTAAGAGAAAATGTTTTATTCCCATGGAGCTATAATAAACAGTAAAGATTTATTAGGTTTCTCCTACATAAAGAATTTCATTTCATGTTTTTCTTTCTCAAATTTAAACTAAGAAATCTTAGAAATCTTTTTAAATATTTTTCAAATATCTTACCAAGTTTTAAATAAAACAAGTTCCTTTCTCATGCTGAATGACCTTGCCTCTAGAGATAGTTTCCATGGGCTTTTGGCAGTTTTACAACATAGGAATAACTGAGAAGGACTTTAGGGAGGGGCTGGCAGTGATGCCCCTGCTTTGTCAAAATCTCATACATGTAGGAGGAATGGTCTGAATGGGCAGAATTGATCCGAATAACGTTTTCACCTAATCTCCTCCTTTCCACATACAGTAACTGATTAACAAGTTTAGGTTTTAGCATTAAAACAGTAAAGTAACTTCAATCATAATTTCCATAAGTGATAGACAATTGATTTTAGCTATAACTTTCTTTTTAACTTTAGGAAAAGGTGTAAATACCTGGTTTTCTATAGGGTATATGTACACATTATAAAACATAAGTATCATAACTGTTTTTAAACAAGTTCTTTATCTTCTAGTTCCAACAAAATTCAGGTTAAAAATTTGCTTATAAAACTCTATTTCTGGCTTACAACCTCAATTTTTTACTACACTTGAATTTCGCTGTAGTTTAGAAAAACCACAATGCCATTAATTTCATTTCCACATCATCATTTCCAAAAACTATTAATAAAAAATTGGGCTTTTCTCTCCTCCCCACAGCTCTACGTAGAGCCTGATTGTAGATTTAGGGGTTTGAATGCAGAGGTTCATCTGCTTGTCTAAAAACTGTGTGAGCTTCAGGGTGCCTCATGGCTGTTGCTAGTGGGGTCCTTGACAGATTTATTATGCTTTCTCCCTTTAGTCAAATTGGGAGGGTAACTTAAATTCCCTCTTATTTCTACAACACTCTCTCTCTTAATCTGATCTAGGATGATAGACTTTAATAAATTTGCAAAAAGTCCTCAATAAATATTAACTAAATCATTACAAAAATATATTACAAAAAACATATATTTTTACCAAATAGGGTTTACACCAGGAAGGAGAGGCTGGTTTAAAATATGGAAAACTACTAACATAATTATATCCATAAGGAAAGTTTAAAAATCATATGATTGTATGAATAGATGTAGAAAAAACATTTGGTAAAGTATAACATCCATTTGTATTTAAAAACATTTGAAAGTATAGGTCTAAATGATTTTCCCTAAATTGGTAAAAAGCATTCATCTAAAACTATTTTATTATAAAGGGCATAAACTAGAAGTCTTCCCAGTAGGATCAGGTGTGAAACAAGAAAGTTTTCTGTCACCACTATTATTCAGTAATATACTGGAAACACTAGCAATAGTAATCACAAATAAAAAAGAAATGAAATCAGAATAGGAATTAAGGTAACAAAACTATCTCTTTTGCAGATGATGTGATGTAATTGGAAAAGCTAGTTGAAACAATGAACAATTCTAGCAAAGTAGGTGGATGAATAAATCTACAAAAATCAGCAGTACTCCAATATGTCACAAAACTTTGCAAGAAGAGATAGTAACTTATACCCCATTTAAAATAACTTTAGACGGTATAAAATACCTGACAGTACAACTGCCAAAACAAGCCCAGGGACTCTTTAAGGAAAAAATGTTTTTAAAATTATTCATGCAAATAAAATCAGATCTAAATAACTGGGAAAATTGTTCATGGTTAGGCAGGGCCAATATAATAAAAAAGAAAAATTTAGATATTCTAATTTATACATTCAATGTTATCCCAATTTAGTTATGAAAACCTTATTTTACTGAATTAGAATTAATAATGCCCAAATTCACTAGGAAGAACAGAAGGTGAAGAACATCAAAGGAACTAGGGCAAAAAAACTTAAAGTAAGGGACTTAACATAACCAGATCTTAAAACTTTATAAGACAGCAATGATCAAAACTCTCTGATGCTGGCTAAGAAATAGAAACTAAAGCAATGAAAGAGAATAAATGTAGTTTAGAGCAGCTAATAAATATAGTAACTTTATATTTGACTAAGTAAACACAAGATTTGGAATAAGAATTCATTATCTGGTAGAAATTGTTGGGGAAACTGGAAAACAGTATGGCCAAAACTGGACATAGACTAATATCTTACACCATTTACCAAGATAACATAAAATGCATAGATAAACTAGATAGAAAGAGAGATTAAAAAACAATTAGAAGAACATGGAACATATCAGACTGAAGGATAGGAGAACAATTGGTGAATAAATAAGAGAGAGAGTAGCGTGAGGAATAAAATGGATGACTTCAATTACATTAAAATAAAAGATTTTTTTTGCATGAATAATACAAATATAGCCAAGATTAGACAGGAAGCAAAAGATTGAGGGAACAAATTATTAACAATTCATCAGATAAAGGTCTCATATCTCTTTCTCTATTTTGCTTTTTGGAGGGCAACTGGGGGTAAGTGACTTCCCCAAAGTCACTTTACTAGTAAGTATGTCAAGTGTCTGAGGCTGGATTTATACGGAGGTCTTCCTGACTCCAGGGCTGGGGCCCTATTCAGTGGGCCACCTACCCGACCGAAGGCCTCATATCTCAAACGTATAAAAAACTTTTTCAAATCTATACGAATGCAAAGAATTCTGCAACTTAAAAATGATCAAAGGATATGAGTAGACATTTTTCAAGTGAAGAAATCAAAACAATTTATAGTCATATGAAAAAACCTTTATGTTATTGAGTACAGAAATGCAAATGAAAAGAAACTTGAGATTTCGATATATAAGGGGGAGAAGAAAGAAGAAAAAAGAACAAAGTAGACTTTCTTGAAATGGAAAGGTATTGCTATGCATTCTGAATCCTCTCCCACACTCTGCTGTGCACATGGCATGTATTTTTTTCCTTTCTTATTCCATATTTAAATTTGTTACATGTTTCTTTTTCTTTTCTTATTGTGTATTTAACTTTTAGTATTTGCCTATAAGAGAAGAAGAAGAAAATGAATCTGGGAGGATCAATGGGAACTGATGCAAAGTGAAGCCAACAGAACCAGGAGAACAATGAACACAGTAACCGTGATATTGTAAAGAAGAACATCTGGGAGGACTGTGTCATCTTTCTTTGTATCCTCAGCACTCAGCAAACAAAAAGGCACATAGTAGGTGCCTAACAATGTTTATGGACTGAAGCATAAATCCTTCTTGAATAACCTGATTGAGTTCCCAGCTCCAGAGCTTGTGAGGCTTTCTCTACTTTTTGGGGAATATCAGCTCTAGTCAGACAATGAATTCTGTGCTGATCAGCCCCTCTGTGTGCTGCTACCTGGACACAACGTAACTGGACACAGCCTAACCAACTCCTTTTCATTCTCTTTATCTCCATCTGAATGAAAGGCTCAGTGAAGCATTTACAAAGTCCCTTGTGCTGTTCTAAAACATTGTTGTTCTTTTGCAAGCAAAATGATCTCAGAAAAAGAGGTAACAGTTAACACCATAAGCACACTCTTCCAGCTTGATTGCTAATCCCACAGCCTCCAGAATAAAGGAAAAGTTCATTTATTTTCTAAGAGCACCTTTGCACATCCCTCCAGAAATCGCTGTTTAAAATTAAGAACAAAACTTGTCTTATGCTGTGGTTTCCCCCAAATCCCCAAATGAGAAAAGCTAGAAGCATAATAACAACATAAAAAACGTTAGTTTTAATACATGAAATCAACTTGCCAGTTAAATAACATCATTTCAGTTGATTATCTTGGTTTGAATTACCTTAGATATGCAGAACACTCTCTATCAGCGGTTCTCCACCTGTGGGTTATGTTCAATTTGTAACAATGAAAATACATCCTGCGTATCAGATATTTGCATTATGATTCATAACAGTAGCAAAATTACAGTTACAAAGTAGCAACAAAAATAATGTTATGGTTGGGGGTCACCACCACATGAGGAACTGTATTAAAGGGTGTGCTCTATGTTTTGACCCTCTAGACTGACTAGATTGAGAGAGTTCAACAGGGTAATTCGGATCTGGTTACACTTAATTTTTGTTCTCATGACTCCTAAACCCATCATCTTCAATGTTCCATTTTAAGTGTATTTTGCATTAAGGGCAGATCTCCCCACAGGGTGTCAAACATCCCAGTTATCCTGCTGGGAGAGCACACCTGACTTTAAAAGAGCCCACTCTCTAATTTAGATTAGGACAAATGTGATGATCAAACTGACTTTATTATTTTTTTTAACAAGCTCTATTTTGAAACTAAGCTCCATTTTGCTGTAAAACTCTTGGGAATATGAAATCCAGAGGTTGCCTCTTCCTTGTTCTAGCCTCAGTATCAGAATAGTGTCACATATTTCCTCCAATAATAAATCAGGTGGTAGAGGAAAGGGGGAGGAGGATCTCTCTGAAATGGCCAGTCTCGTGGGTGGTGGCCCAGGTGTATCAGAGTCCTGGGGTGGAGTTTGGGGGCCTAGGAGGTGTCTAGAGCAGGAGAGGGCTCTTTCCAGTGTCCAAGGCATTCCAGATAACGGAGGCCAGGGCTTGGGGATAAGGGGCAGGCAGGGTCCTGAGTTCCTACCCTGGGTGTGACTGGAGGAAAGGGCCCATCCTGGGGCCTCAGGGGCTGGGCAAACCCTCCCAGAGGGGGCTGGCTGAAAACTGGAACTTGGGCTGGGATTGCTCCGCCTTCTTCCTTTCCAGCTTCCCTGGAGCTGAGATCTCTCTTGCCTTCTTCCCTGGGAGGTGGCATAGTTTTGCCTTCTTCACTTGGAGCTGAGATACCTCTGCCTTCTGGAAGCAGGTGTGGGCGCAGGTCTCAGAGAGATCTGAGCCAGTCCCACATTCACACCCACAGTTCTGGACTTCTGCCACTCTAGACCTTGTATCTCATCCTCCTCATTTGACCACGTGGTGAATGTCCACTGGGTTTAGCAGGGACCATGCCAATCTCTGTGGCCTGGCTATCAGATAAGCTTCCTGCCACTGTCTCCAGATTCCCAATGACTTTCCAGACTTCCAGGGACACCCTCCTCAGGTTTATCACTGGGTCACTTCTTTCCTGAAATTCAGACTTTAACCACAGGGACCCCGCAGTCTTATCTCCCTTCCCCCAGCTTTTGGTTAGAGATTCAGTTGTTCTTCTCTCAGACCCATCACCCTGTAAGAAGCCAAAAGTCTTACCTGCCTGAGGACCCCACTTTGGATGCCAGAAACAAAGCTCCTTCCTGTCCTCCCTCACCTTGACCACCATCCCCTGGGCTGCTTCCCTATCTGATCCCAGACACTGGTTCCCTTTGTCTGGTCTGCCTAGAGAGATTCCAGGCCTAAGCTCTACCAGAGGGTCCCAGGAGTGCCCCCCCAGCTCCTACTTAGACCCCAGGACATAGTCCTCCTGCTTTCCCAGGCTCAGTGTCCCCCTGGAGCCCTTCTGTCACTGCAGTGTCCTTGAGCTCACCTTCCCTAGGCCTCCTGCTCCCTTGCCCCTCTTCTTTCAGAACCCTCAGTCCCCCTACCATGGGGCTGAATCTCAGACTGGATTTGGTCTCCCAGCCTCAGGCTTCCCCTGGTCATTCCCTGGTGGCTCCATCCCAGAGCCCTCCCCATCCCAACCTTCCTAAGCTCCCCTCCTCCCTGGATCCAGCAGTCAGAGTCAGTCTGTTGTCTAGATAGTGTGTGTGTGTGTGTATATGTGTGTGTGTGTGTGTGTGTGTGTGTGTTTTATTTGGTGAGAGGGGAGGCAGGGAGGGCGAAGAACCAAGTGGAGGGAGATTCAGGAGCCACTGTGGCTCTGACTGGCCTCATCCCACCTGGCTTCCCAAGTCCCTTCTGCCTCTTGGCTCTCTGGGGGATAGTGGGGGAGGGGAAGGGGACCGAAGGGAAGGAGCTTGAGAAGGTGGGACCATTTTCTTTTCTAAGTCTGACCCTCCCAGTAATTTGAAAGTCTCTTCCCTGGGGGCAGGGTCTGACCCTTGGTAAATCCCTATTGCCCAGCCTCCTGCCCTGCAAGAAAAAGGAAAGACTCTGCCCCTCTGGGATCCTCCCTCCCCAGCTCAGTCTGCAGAGGACCAAGGCCTGACCCAAGCCAGAAGCCTGGAGCCAGAGGGAATGACCCCTGGGAGCTGCAGGCCCCCAGCCGAGGTGAGTGCCCTCTGTCCTCAGACTGGACCAGCATCAGCCAAAAAGGCCATTTCCGTAGACCTAGAGGATTGTCTATGAGGCTGGCAATGCCCTGCCTGTGGATTGTTTCTTTAAAAAATAATAGGCAGGAAATTGAAAACAGCAGTAACAACACTGCCCTGTTCTTCTGCATTGATTTGAGGCACTTTGACATCACAAGCACTAAATCGCCCCCACTCCTCCACCCCCATTGCTGCCCTACTGTGTGCTTTTTTAAGGTTTCCCTCACTATCCCTGAGGCACAAGGACAAACACTTCACTCATTCCTCTGTGTCCTGTAGGGGTGTTCTCTTCGTTCCCTTTATCCATGCCTAGCACCCCTCCCTCACTTCCCTAGATCTGCTCCCCCTCCCCTTTGCCTCTTTGGACAAGCTGTCCCTGCCAGACCTTGAAGACAGGATGCTCTGCTGGTCCTATAGGGTCTGAGCTGCACAAACACTTTATCTGTCTGGTGCACACTGACCCCTCCTTGTAGGTCTTGTAGCTGGTTTGACTCTCTAGGGCAGAGGGAGAGGGCAGTGAGGGTTGAAAGGAGCAAATACTCTGAGCTGGGGTGGGGGGCAGGGGCCTGGCCCTCTGCATGCTCTGGTCCAGTGTTTCTGGAAAATATGGCCATTCAAGAAAACAGGTGAAGTTGGGTTGAGGCTCACACTCACAGGTTCACAGGTCCTTAGCAGAGCTGTTTGGACCAGGCCTAAGAAAAGAATACCTTTTTTAGGTGTTAGTTAATTAGAATTTGTCAAGGGCCTTCCCTTGCTACAGAGGGTATAGGGAAATGGCTGAGTTTGGGGAACTGTTCAGAGTCCTGGGAGTTTTCTTTTCCAGTGAGAAAAGGGGGGGGGGGAGGTTGTGCTGAAGGAGACATTCAGTCTTTGTCCAGGAGGCATCAGGCTCAAAAGCAAAGACACATCAGTGTGACTAATTTTCTCCCCAAAACCCACTTTTGAACATCTTCAAAGCAATCCTATATAGAAGGTGTTCTTATCTTTATTTCATAGCTCAGAAAGCTGAGGCAAACAGAGGGTCAGTGGCTTACCAGGGTCACCCAACTAATAAGTGTCTGAGGCTGGATTTGATCCCAGATCTTCATGATCCACCATTTGCTAGCTCCCCCAACATTGTCTTGGTGTGCTCGTCTTCCCACAACCCCTCCAACATTGACTGCTGCTTGTTTTTTGTCATTTTTCTTAGTTTTGCAAAGTATGAGATGGAGGCTCTGTTGTTCTGTTTTGCTTGTATTAGTGGTTTGGCGCATTTTTTTCCTGCGGTTGGGAATACTCAGCAGTTCTTTTGAGAATTATTTGTTCACATCCTTTGACCGTTTATCTTTAGATTTGGAGTTATTTCATTCAGGATTCTTTTTGATTCTCATTGGGGTTTTCTTGGCAAAGATTCTGGAGTGATTTGCTTTTTCTTTCCCCAGGAACCAAGGCTAACAGACTTAAATGACTTGCCTGGGGTCACATTTGTCATAAGTGTCTGAGGTTGAACAGAACTCAGGTTCTCCTGACTCTTGACTTGGTGATTTATCTACTGGCAACCTAGCTGCCATTGGCTATTCGGGTTTGTTTTAAATAATCTTTCATTTTTCCTCAATGACATATAAAACATTTTTAACATTCATCTTTCCCTCCCAAATTTTGAATTCCAAGTTCTCAACAGCCATCCTTCCTCTTGCCCCTCCCACAGTGGGTAATCAATCAGATATAGATTAGACATCTGCAAACATGTAAAGTATTTCCATATTAGTCATTTTGTGAAGAAAAAACAACTTGAACCCAAAAAAAGAATGTGAAAAATAGTGTGCTTTAGGTCTGCCTTGAGAATCAATGAGTTCTTTCTCTTGAGGCAGATGGTATTTTTCAACATGAGTCTTTTGAGATTGTCTTAGATCATGGTACTGTGAGAATAAATAGATTGTTCACTGTTATTCAAATTATCTTGCTGTTTCTGTGTACCATATTCTCCTGGTGCTGCTCACTTCACTCTGCATCAGTTTATGTAAGTCTTTCTAGGTGTGTCTGAAGTCGTCCTGTTTGTCATTTCTTATAGCACGTTTTTATTCCATTTGCAGTAATATACCACAACTTGTAAAGATTTCTCCATTAGTGGGCATCTCCTCAATTTCCAGTTCTTTGCTGCCACTAAAAGAAGTATTCTGAATACCCTTGTATAAATTGGATGTTTTCCCTTTTAAAAAAATATCTTCGGGATTCTGACTTAGTTGTGTTATTATTAAGCAAGAGAGTATGCTCAGTTTTATGGCCCTTTAAGCATACTACTAAATTGATCTCCAGAATTGTTGGATCAGTTCAAAAGTCCACCAGTAGTATATCAGTGTCTCAGTTTTCCTACTTCCCTCCAATATACATCTTTTCCTTCTCTGATTTATTAGCCAATCTAATATGTGTCAAGTGGTACCTGAGAGTTGTTTTAATTTGTATTTCTCCAGTCAGTATGGATTTAGAGTATTTTTACAGCACTATAAATAGCTTTGATTTCTTCACCCGGAACCTACCTGTTCCTATCCTTGATCATTTATCAATTGTGTCCTGACTTGTATTCTTATGTATTGACTCAGTCCTCTATATAGTCAAGAAATGGGGACTTTATCAGAGATACTTGCTGTAAATTTTTCCAGTTGTCTGCTTTTGCTCTAATCTTGGTTGCATTCATTTTGTTCCTGCAAAAAACCTTTTTAATTTAATGTAAAACAATCGAAATGATCCATTTTATATCTAGTAATGCATTCTGTCTTTTCTTTGGTGGTGAGTTCTTCCCTTATTCACAGACCTGACAGTTTACCTGATAGTTTACCAACTGTCACATTCTCCCTCAATTTGCTTATGGTATCATCCATTATATTTAAATCATGTACCCATTTTGATCTTATCTTAGCAGATGAGTTGTCCCTGAAGTAGTCTGTTTTTTGCTTTATCAGACACAAGATCTAATAATTCTGTATCTCCCTTGTTTAATCTGTTCCATTAAATCATCTTTCTCCCTTTTTTTATTTTCCCAATACCAAATGGTTTTGACGACCACTGATTTATACCCCATTTGCAGTTTGGAAGCACTGCCCCTCTCTTTCCTTGCTTCTTTCCATCATACCCCTTCAGATTTTAGGCCTTTTGTTTCAACAAGTGAATTTTATCTTCTTCAGTCCTCTGAAATATTGCCTCCATAATCTTTTTGTTATTGTTGTTGATGTATTGTTCAGTTGTGTCCAACTCTTTGTGACCCCACTTGGGATTTTCTTGGCAAAGATATTGGAGCAGTTTTATTTTTCTTTCTCCAGCTCATCTCACAGATGAGAAAAAGGAGGCAGAGTTAAGTGACTTACCCAGGTTCACTGAGATAGTAAAAGTGTGAAGTCATATTTGAACTCCGATTTTTCTGACTTGAGGCGCACCATTTTTTCTGTTCTGCCACGTAGTTGCACCCATAATTTTATTAGTGTGGTATTAAAAATGAAAATATCATTGTTCACTCTCCATTTGTGTTTGAATCTTTCGTGGTCTGTGAACCAATTTCCATTCTTATTTTATTTTGGAAAGAAGAAAAGATTTAATGATCAGTTCCTCTGTTTTTGTTTGCAGTAACTTTTTACCCTAGTCCATGGTTAATTTTTTTAAAAGTTAAATGCGGTGTAAAGAAACAAATCTCGTCAGTTCCTATTTTCTTTCTAAAAATATGTCTCTTTTTTTATCATTAAACTTCCACTCATTGCCTCACATTACTAAGCTCCCATTTGCAGGATAGGTCTCCCTCTGCTGCATACTGAGCACCTCTGCTCTCTTGAACACTATTCCATTCTCTCCTCGTTTCTATTAGATTTCGAAGACTCTTGCATATTTCAGTGTCCTTTCCACTATATTTGAAAGTCTTCCTCCTGATGGCTTTCAGAATCCATCTGGCTTCATGGACCTGGCAGTTTAACAGAAAAAGACAACACACAAAAAATCATCAAAATGTGTTGGAGAGAGGAGAAGGTAATCTGGTTCAGGGGCATTATGGAGCGATTAGTCAGAAAAGTACCAAAGATATTGAGCCAGGTGAGAAATGAGATGTCTGAAATGAGCTTACTACTTACATGGAAGTTTGGAGTTCATAACCCCATCTCATGAGGGTGAGAGATGGATGTGGGAGATTTACAAAGGAAAGAGATTTGGAATCACTTTTGTTGGGGGTGAGTTAGGTAATCAGAGATCAGTTATGAATGGATAAGAGGACTTCCTTCTTACAGTAAAAGCCCCATGATGAGTATTATGCAATGAAGCATAGTGATTCGAGAGACCCCCACTGGGAAACAAAAATGTATGATCAGTTCTTGGCAATCTCAGAAAGTGTAAAGGATCAATAAATACCTTACTTGTTCCTAAGTAAAATAACAGAATATTGCATGTCTTATGAATCCTTTTCATGTTTTATTTTAATAAGACTTTGCTTCAGTTTTTCAGGAAACAAACTTGATTTTTTCTTTTTCTTTCCTCTCTTTTCCATAACCAGACAGACCTTCCTGCCCCTCCCCAGAATACACATAATTGCCAGTTTCTCACACATTCATCACAGAATTTGTTTATAACATATTACTTTTATCAGTCTTGAAAAGGAAGGAATTTCCCATTATCTTCTCTCTTTCTTCTTCCCCAATTCCTCTGCCTCACAGTTACAGTGCATACTTTCACACATATGCCATAGGTAGCCACATTCCATAATGAGACCTTTCTCTACTTTATTCCAACTGACAATATCAAGTGCTTTCCCCAATATTCCATTGGACTCAATGACTATGGTTCAAGGTTTGACGCTGACACTCATGAAGGGTCCATTCACTGAGGAAATCCTCTTTCCATGCTTCAGTTTCCTTCTCCCACTTGTTGAAGGTTAGATTACATGAATTCTGGGGTCTCTTTCAGTTCTAAATCTTCTGACTTTTCATGGTTTAGGAGTGGTTGACATTCAAGAATGTGGCTGTGGACTTCTCAGAAGGAATTGTTCCAGGAGGTCATGCTGGAGAATGCCCAGAACCTGCTCTCCCTCGGTAAGGAAGCTTCTCTTGGCCACTCTGAGTCAGAAATCAAAGGGAATATCTTCATTTCTGAGTGTACTGGCTTTGGAGCATTAATCAATTACTAGAAAGGGAAAAGCCCTGGTTTTCTGTGTCCCTGAGACAGGGTCCTCCTGCTGCCTGGTTTTCCTATAAAAAGTCAGTACATTGTGTGAAAAGAACCTGGAGGTCTCCTGGGTGCTCCTGAAAATGTCTCTTGCCAGTTCTAGGTAGCTTGAAGTCCCAGATCAGATCAGAATTGTAGCAGCTCAGGTGTGGAAGTAATCCCTCATTATGTAGTCCAGTCTCTCCCTGGACATGAATTTTGTCTGCCAAACCTCTGAAAATGGCTCAGGTGGATTTTCCCTGCACCCTTTCCTCTTTGGGAGGGGCCAAGTATTTAGGACATTCTTCTTTGTGAGAAGCATCAGTTTGTACCTCCCAGTTCCCACCTGTTCCTGATAGGGCATATTTGTCCTTTATCTCCCTTGACATTGCCCAAATTCCAGCCCAGATGGTGGTAAAGGAAGTAAATGAGCATTTCTGTTTAGATGCTGTTCAGCGGCTCTTCTGCTACATGCTTTCTTTGCAACATTATGTCATTAGGTGATGTTATTATCCCAATTTGGCTTTTGAGAAAACTGAAGCAAAGAGAGTGTTCAGAGGTACACTACATGTCACTGTCTGAGGGCTGGATTTAAACCCAGACCTTCCTGCCTCCAGGCCCTGGGCTCTCTCCACTGTACTCCCAGCTGCCTCTAATTTCTAGGTAATGGAAACTATGCAATGAGTCTCTCCTCTTATGAAGAAGGTGCACCAAGACCAGATTTTCTGATTCCAGATTAGCTCCATGATCTTCTCTCCCTCTCTCCTCTAAGCTCCCAAAATAAGTGCTATGGAAACCTTGCTTCACGACTTCTAAGAGCCATTCTGTGCCCCCTTGGTTGCAAACCACTGTGACTGGCAGGAATAACAAACAGACTGAACAAGAATCAGAATTTGGCCTGAGATTCATTGTGTTCCCCAGCAGGAGAATCTCACTAGAAGAGGCAAAGACCCCTGAAGGAAAAGTTCTAAGGTTTTTAAAGGTTTCAGAGAGTATGGAGCAGGGGAAGGGAAAGGAACAAGGATGACTCATTAACATCCCTTTTGCTGGAGTTCAAGGCTGATTTGGCCCATTCTTCTTTGGGTTACTTGCATTACAAGCATTAGTGGGAGAATGAGCCCGATCTGTGTGAATATGATGGACTGATTCTCAAAATGGAATAGCTTTGCATGTATACTCTTCCTAAAAGAGAACTGAATTCTAAGGTTTTTTTTATCATCATCCTTTATTCCCCATGGCCAGGTCTGCCAGTTCCCAGAGAAGTTCTGATCTCTTATTTTGAGGAAAGGGAAGCCCCATAGCTATTGGAGCAAGAAGTCTTGAGGAGTTGCCATCCAGGTGAGGAAAAAGCAGGTTTGTGAGCGCCGGGAAGATAAGAGGCTTGTGATTGTGGGGGTGAATCAAGTGCTGGCTTTGGAGGCAGGAAGCCCTGAATTGGAATTCTTTTCCAGACACTTTTTACCAGTGAGATACTGGACAAGTCACTGAACCACTGAGCCTCAGTTTCCTCATCTGTAAAATGAGGGAGTCGGACACCATGGCAATGAAGCTCCCACTGATAAATGTCTGATATTATACAAAGATGCTGTTTGGAATTTGGGGAGGACCTACCCTGAAAGTGCGAAAAGGGCTTTGGCTTTCCAATACGTGCTTTTTCTTTGACCTTCCTCAAATCACTGAGCATTTATCAAGTGCCTACTACATGTTAGACCCTTTGCTAAGCACCAGGGATATAAAGACATACAAGGAACATCTCCTGTTGTCCTGGAACTCACTGACTGGGGAGACAGACAACACACCAGTAACAATGTCAAATCTGTCACGGACAGGACATATTGGAGCTCATTGAAAGAGGTAAGGGACAAAAGTGAAGGAGGACCAGAAAACCTTAGTATAGAAGTGGGATCTAGTTGGGGATTTGGGGAACCTGGACAAGCATTCTAGGCATGGGAATGGTGAGGAATGACCATATTGTCAGGAAGTGGAATGTCCTGTTCACAGTACTGAAGGGAGTCCCATACCACTGAATTATAACATGTTCAGGGGGCACATAAGGTGAAAGAAGAGAAGATTGGGAGAAGGGTAGATGATGAAGGGGTAGGGGATTAACAACAGAAGATAGGATTTGATGTTTGATCATTTTGCCAGAGTGTCACAAGTGGCTGTTGAATACATGGTGACATGGTCAGTCCAGAACTTTAGGAAGATGAAGTTTGACAAGTGAGTGGAGGAATGACTTGAGTGAGGGGAGACTCGAGGCAGCTGGAGCAACCAACAGGTTCTTAGAATACATAAGGTGTGATGTGACTCGGGTCTGAACTAAGAGAGTGGCAATGTTGGGAGAGAGGGGCGTGCATGGAAGAGACGTTGCTAATGTGCAGTGACAGGAATTTACAGCAGATCGAATACGGGCATCAGGAGTATGAATGTGTGAGAGTCAGTGAGGTATCCATAAAACTTATTTTGTGAACCTACACTGTTGGAAGGAGAGATGGAAGATGGGAGCAAGGGGTGAGCAAAGAAGTGTGGTTTGCTTAACCAGGCGAGAAGTATACGGTATGCTCAGGGAGGACTGATATCTCTGTTGTGTTGGCTGCTGAGCCCTTTTTGGGTCTGCTTTCCATCCCTGGTGTCAACCTGTTCCACCTAACTCTCATCTGCAGGTCCAAGAAGTTGTAGCATGAGCAAGGGGCTACAATCTGATAAACCTTTACAGCAGATGGACTAACCAAGGTTGAAGGTTATCAAGGGGTCTCAGTTTCATTGGTGAGAAAGGGAATGTCTAGGCCAAGCATGTGAAGACTTACCCTGTTGGAATGGGTGAATGAGAACAGTTTGTTCCAATTGCTGTGAAGTCAGCTGAAGCAGGCACTGTGGGATGCTTAGAGCAGGATTAGACATTGGAGATGCTAAGGTCATTGTAAAGCCAATCTTGAGCAACTCTCCTGAGGACTCCTGCTGTGAATAAACATCTAATCACATTCAGGAAGAAACTAATGCACATTTCAGAAACTAAAGCACAACATTCACGACAACAAAACATAACAACTTGGGGTTGCATAGGTGGCACAGTGAATAGAGCACTGGCCCTGGAGTCAGGGGGACCTGAGTTCAAATCTGACCTTAGACACTTGACTCACTTACTACTCTTGTGACTTTGGGCAAGTCACTTAACCCCAATTCCCCCTCAAAAAGCAAAAAATAACCCACAAAGAAAACATAACAACTTATGAATGTGGCCACATCACGTGAAACAAAACATGTCATTCAGTAAGTTACAGTCTCCTTAGTCAGTACAGAGTGTCCACGTAAAGTCTTTCATCTAGACTCCAGGCTGGCTTCCAATGATTCTTTAGTCCCATCATCCGTAAGGGGTAGCAGAAAGTACCAATGCCACCCACCCCTAGGTTACAGTTAGTCAGAATCTCTTCAGTCAATATAGAGTACCCAAGTAAAGTTCTCTTTCATCGTGACTCAAGGCTGCCTTCCAAACCCCCTGGCTCCTTCTCCAGAGACTGACTGCTCCCAGCTCTTGCTGATATTCACCTTATTCTTGCCTGGATTGACAGCTAGGCAGCTCTTCCCAGATCTTGCCTGGAGTCACACAGAGGCAGCTCTCTGATTCTGTTTCTAGGAAGAAAATACTTAACAAGGCTACAACATTTAGATCATAGTAGTGGGAGGAAGACCCATATGTACAAAAATATTGCAGGTCTCTTTGTGGAGGCAAAAAATTGTAAATTAAGGGGATGCCCATCAATTGGGGGATGGCTAAGCAAGTTTTTGTATATGAATGTAGTGGAATACAGTTGTGCTATAAGAAATGAGGAACAGATAGACTTCATATTTACCTGGAGAGGCTTATATGAACTTATGCTGATTGAGAAGAGCAGAAAGAGGAGAAATTTGTATATAATTACAGACATAATATATGTGTGATAACTTACTTTGATAAACTGGACTCTGCTCAGCAACGAAAGGTTATAAGAAAACTCTAAAAGACTCAGAATGGAAGGAGATGTCTACATTCAGAGAAAGATCTGGAAAGAACAGAGTTTAAATGGAGACTGAAGCCAACTACATGCTCTCTTTCTTTTCCATGTTTGTTCTGTTTCCTCTTTCCCATTATTCATTCCATTGGTTACAACCCTCCTATTCAACCACACTAATATCCAATGTGAAAGTATTTGCAGATCCTATCTTTGAAACTCATGGCATTGTGGAACTGAATTTTGTAAACTTAAAGTAAACAAATCAAACATGGCTACAATATTTATTCACATTAACAGAGAAAAAACAATATTTATAGATATTGCCGGCACATTTATAGATATAGATATTATCGTCTCAATTAACTTTCTCTCTCAGAAATCAAACACAATTCAACAGTGAAGTCCCTGGACTTAGCAGTAAGGTCTTCTTTCAGTCCATCTGTAGCAACAGCTAGGTCTGCTTTCAGGGCTTTTGTCTAAGAACAATAGACAGTATGCTTTTTTCTGGCACAACAACAGACAAGAGTTCTACAGAATGCTGACATCACAACCATTCTCCCTTACATTTCTGCCTGGTCCCAGGTCTGCTCAAACTTTTCTCTGCTCTGCTCCTTCCTGTTCTACCCTTCTGGCAAGCTCCTCTCAGTGTGTGCTGCATGTGATCACCTTAGGCCTTTTAAGGACAGAAAAGGTCTCCTAAATCCCTTAGACCATTTAAGGGCCACACAATGTAAGCTGTTTCCTACAAAGACTTGACACAATCAAAAGTGAGGCTCAAAGACACTTGAATAGCTGAAACAAGGAGCAAAGTAGTACTCTGCTTGCCATTACAGTCATCCACTGCATCGTGAGCCATTACCAGTTGTCTTGATTCTGTCCTGCCACTGGATTGGGATAACTCTGGAGAAGAGACTGGGACCAACAATTTTCTGTAACTCTACCTCACTCAAATCCCTTTTCCGCAGGAATCCAAAGACATCACTCCCACCATTTTACCATTATACTTATCTCAAAGTCATGTGGAGACAGGCAATGATGAAGAAGCAGGTGTGGATACATACCCTGGGAACTATGGTCACAGCTCTGCACACAGGCAGCACAGGTCATAGGATCATTTTTCACTGGAAGCCAGTTTTATATGGCAGGCCCTTGGGTGTGTGAGCAGCTTTTTTATTTTTTAAATTAAATTGATTTGTTTACAAGATTGGTTAGTTTACAAGATTCAGTTCCAGAATCCCTTGAGTTTCACATGTTCTCAACCCCATCCCACCCCCATTGCGGTATGCAATCAAATATAGGATCTGCATATAATTTCACATTGTACATTAACCTGGTTCTATGGAAGGGAACCAATGGAGTAAATAATGGGAAAAAAGAAACAAAACCAAAGTTGGAAAAGAACGATAGGCTGTAAATTGCTTCAGTCTCCATTTAAACTCTGTTCTTTCTAGATCTTCCTCTGAATGTAGATATCTCCTTCCATTCTGAGACTTGTAGAGTTGTCCTATAACTGCCCTGCTTGAGAAGAGGCCAGTTTATCAAGGCTCGTCGTCACACATATGATGTGTCTGTGATTGTGTACAAATTTTTCCTGGTTTTGCCCTTCTCATTTAGCATCTGTTTGTATAAGGCTCTCCAGGCAAATATGAAGTCCATCTCCTTCCCATTTTTCATAGCACAGTAGTATTCCATTACATGCATATACCACAACTTGTTTAGCCATTCCCCAATTGATAAGGATCCCCTTCATTTTCAGATTTTTGCCACCACAAAGAAAGCTGCAATAAATATTTTTGTACATATGCATCTTCCTCCTACTTTTATGATCTTTTTGGGATATAATCCAATAAGTGATATTATTAGATCAAAGGGTATGCAATTATTTTTAGCCCTTTGGGCATAGTCCCAAATTGCTCTGCAGAATGTTTGTATCAGTTCACAACTCCACCAACAATGCATTATTGTACCAATTATTCCACATGCTCTCCAGCATTTGTTATTTTCTTGTTTTGTCATGTTAGGTAATATGACTGGTGAGATGTGGTACCTCAAATTTGTTTTGATTTGCATTTCCCTAATCAATGGTCATTGAGAGCATTTTTTTCATATGCTTATAAATATCTTTAATTTCTTCCTCTAAAAACTGCTTGTTCATATCCTTTGACCATTTTTCAATTGGGGAATGACTTGTAGTCTTATAGGTTTGGCTCAATTTTCTTTATATTTTAGAAATGAGGCCTTTATTAGAGACACTGTTTGTAAAACTTCTTTCCCAGTTTCCCACTTCCCTGTCAATCTTGGTTATATTGGTTTTGTTTTTACAGAAATTTTACAATTTAAAATAATCAAGATTACCTATTTTGTATTTTATAATGCTTTCTAACTTTTCTTTCGTCATAAAGTCTTCCGTACTCCATAAATCTGGCGGGTAAACTATTCCTTGCTTCCCCAGATTACTTACAGTATCAGCCTTTATAACTAGATTGTGCATCCATTTAGACTTGATTTTGGTGTACAGCGTTAGATGGTCATCCATGCCCAGTATCTGCCATACTATATTCCAATTTTCCCAGCAGTTTTTGTCAAATAGTGAGTTCTTAACCCAAAATCTGGGGTCTTTGGGCTTATCAAACCGTATATTAGTATAATTGTTGACTATTGGGTGTTTTGTACCCAATCTATTCCATTGATCCACTACTCTATTCCTAAGCCAATACCAAGTAGGTTTGATGACTGCTTCTTTATAATGAAGATTAAAACCTGGCACAGCTGGGCCACCTTCCCTAGCATTCCTTTTCATTAATTGCCTTCATATTCTGTACCTTCTGCTCTTTCAAACGAACTTTGTCACTATTTTGTTTAGCTGTATAAAGTAAATTTTTTGACAGAATGATTGGTATGGCATTAATATGTAATTTAATTTAGGTAAAATTGTCATTTTTATTATATTAGCTTGACCCATCCATGAGCAACTGATGTTTTTACACCAACTTGGATCTGATTTTATTTGTGTGAAAAGTGTTTTGTAGTTGTGTTCATATAGGTACTGGCTTTGTTTTGGCAGGTAGATTCCCACATATTTTATAATGTCTACAGTATCTTTAAAGGGGTTTCTCTTACTATCTCTTGCTTTTGGACTTCAGTGGAAATATATAGGATGCTGAGGATTTATGTGGGTTTATTTTATATCCTACAACTTTGCTAAATTTATTTGTTGTCACAAGAAGTTTTTTACTTGATTCTCTAGGATTCTCCAAGTATGTCATATCATCTGCAAAGAGTAAGAGCTTAGTCTCTTCTTTGCCTAATTTAATTCCTTTGATTTCTTTTTCTTCTCTAATTGCTATTGCTAACATTTCTAGTACCAGATTGAATAAGAGGGGTGAGAGTGGACATCCTTGGGCAGGATTTTTAAGTATCTCACTCCTCACCACCTGATGTGAAGAAGGGGGTAGAGAAAGGACCCTAAGTATTGTCTGCTTATCCAAACCTGGCCTGATTACCATGGTAGGAAGGAAATTTCACTCTGTGGCTGTAACTCACAGAAAAATTTACACAAATGCCTGCAAAGATAATTCTATTCACTATTGGCTCATGGAATGTGCACACTATTGTAGAAAACACAAAATCCAGTAGATCTCAAAGATGAACAGCTCTTTTTGCAACAGAACTCTGCAGGTATTGCATGCAAATAGTAACCCTGAGTGAAACATGGCTGTTCAATGAAGGGCCAGCTTTCTTAAGTCAGAACTGAATACAGATTTTCTTCAGTAAGTAAAATTCAGAGAGAGAAAAGGTTGATTGTGTCAAAGGCTGCAAAGAAGCCAAGAAGGATGAGGATAAATTAGGACTAGTAGATTTAGCTGCTTTTATATTTTTGGCAATTTTGGAGAGAGGAGCTTCCATTGAACGATGAAATTGGAATGTAGACTGCAGACAATTTCAAGGAAATTGAAAAAAAAAGAATTTGGAGACACCAGTTGTAAATAGGCATTTCTCAGTGGTTAGCTGAGAAATGGAAGAAAGAGTTTGGAAAGTATCTCTTGGTCTGAATGGATTAATTGACTATTTTGAGGATCAGAGAAAAATGGTTTGATTTGTGGCAATAGTGAAGGAGTCCTTAGTGCAGGAGACTAAGGGTAGTGAAATAAAGGGGTTGCAGCAAAGGTAATTAGTTGAGGAAGCTGTAGAGTTGAAGTAGGATGATTTACATATGGAAAAGAGTTTGCTTTAGCTGGCAGAGGGAACATTACTCATCGGATACTGAGGTCAAAAGGAAAGTAAGATCCCTGATGTATGTATGGGATACGAGAACAATATAGCTCTTGATAAATGTATCTCAGTTTGTCAGTGAAATATGAGGCAAATTTCTCTGCTAAGGACATAAGTGGAGTTTGGAGAAGCGGAGCAAGGTGTCTGCAGAAAGATACTGGAGTAGTTTGCTATTTTCCTTTCTGCCTCATGGGACTGAGGAAAACAAGTCAGTCCCTGCTGTCAGGAAGCTCCCAATCTGGCATACAAACATAGAAATGGTTTGAGAAAAAGCAACATTTTGGAAGCTTCAATCTTTGCTGACTGCAGGAAAAGAGGGTGTTTGGGAATGGAAAGATATCTAGTTGAATGGGATATAAGGGAATACAAGGTCTGAGGCTAGTAATGGTTTAAGAAGAAGAGGAGAATGAGGAACCAAAGACTCAAAATTGAAATAAAAATGACAAAAAAACACAGGCACACCTTGGAGATGTGGGTTTGGTTCCAGGGCTCTGAATAATGTGAATTTAAAAATAAAGCAAGTTGGGGTGGCTTGGCGGTACACTGAATAGAGAATTGCATCTGGAGTCAGTAGGATCTAAGTTCAAATCCAGACTCAGACACTTAACTTTTACTAGCCAGGTGGTCTTGTGCAATTCACAATGAAAATTGCTCAGCCCTTCCCCTCGAAAAATCCCCAAAAAGTAAGTCTTATGAACTTTTTTTGTTTCCCAGTGCATATGAAGTTTATATTTACACTACATTAATGTCTATTATGTATCCAATACTGTGTTGTCTAAAAGATCAATGTACATGCCTTAATTCAAAAATATTTCATTGCTATAAAAATCTAACCATCATCAGAGTTTTCATGTAGTAATAGTTTTATTGCTGGTGGAAGCTCTTGCCCATTGTTGATGGCTGCTGACTGATCAACCTGGTGGTTGTTCAAGGTTGGAGGTGACTGTCAATGTCTTAAAATAAGGTGATAGGGAAGTTTTCTATATGGATTGATGCTTTTTTTCACTTGAACACTTAGAGTCCATCATAGGATCATTAGTTGATCTAATTTCAATATCATTCACTCTTAGGGAATAGGAAGACCCAAAGAGAGGGAGAAATTGAATCAACATGCAATAATAAAGTAAATTTCTTTAATTACAAAACAAAAGGAAGTTCTGTGGGGAAAAGTCATCTTGTGCCATGGACAGAGCATGCCCCCTTGCAGAGTTGGAGGTCTAATCTCAACTGAAGACATGTTGAGTAGGTCACAGAGCCATTTTGAGCTCATGGCATGACTTGTGTATGTAATAGAATGATGGTCCTAGCATTGTCACAGAAATTTGTGAGGATACAATGTGAAACTCTTTGTAAATCAAGTTGTCCTGCAGATGTGAGCTAACGGCATTTTTAAATGATTGATTCTGTCCATTTAACTTTGAAAACTTCTCTTAGCCTGGGATAGGAAGATATAGATCAGTTAGTTTACTTTATCCCAATGGAGAGAAGGTATTACAATTATTTACGTGAATACTCATGTCTTTTATATGTTTTACTGTTTGTTTTTATAGGAGGAGAGATTAGACCAGAAATGCAAGAAAGTACTTCAAAGCTAAGCATTTCAGCAGAAGAAACTCATAAACAAAGTTTCATAAGTTATGGTCCCTGTGACATCACTGGCAGACAGATCTGTGTTGAACTTCACAAAATCAACACAGAAAAGAAACCTTCTGATTGTTATTATTGTGGGAAGGACTTGAATCAAAAGTCGTCCCTTATTTACCATCACAATTTTCAGACTGTAGAGAAACCACATGAGGGTCATCAATGTAGTAAAACTTTTAGTGAACAATTATCTATCCTTATACATCAGAGAATCCACAGTGGAAAGAAGCCTTATCAATGTTATCATTGTGGACAGACTTTCACACAGAGCTCAAATCTTGCTACACATCAGAGAATCCACACTGAAAATGAACTTTACAAATGTGGAAAGGTTTTCTTATATAAATGCCATCCTGCTCTACATCATAGAATGGTCAATGGAGAGAAACCTTACAAATGTGATCAGTGTGGAAAGGGTTTCAGTTGCAAAAGCCATCTTGCTGAACTTCAGAGAATCCACACTGGAGAGAAACCTTATGAATGTGATCAATGTGGAAAGAGTTTCACACATAAAAGTATTCTTGCTGAACATCAGAGAATCCGCACTGGAGAGAAACTTTATGAATGTGACAATTGTGGAAAGGCTTACACACATAGGGCAAGTCTAACTATACATCAGAGAATCCACACTGGAAAGAAACCTTATGAATGTGATCAATGTGGAAAGGGTTTCAGATGTAAAAGTCATCTTGCTCAACATCAGAGAATCCACACTGGAGAGAAACCTTATGAATGTGATCAGTGTGGAAAGGCTTTCTCACAGAAAGGCATTCTATCTATGCATCAGAGAATCCACACTGGTGAGAACCCTTACCAATGTCATCAGTGTGGAAAGACTTTCAAATACAAAATCACTCTTGCTAATCATCAGAGAATCCACACTGGAGAAAAACCTTATCAATGTGACTATTGTGGAAAGGCTTTCTCACAAAGGGCCAGTCTAGCTATACATCAGAGAATACACACTGGTGAGAAACCTTTTGAATGTGATCAGTGTAGAAAGGCTTTCAGATGTAAAGGCCATCTTGCTAAACATCAGAGAATCCACACTGGAGAGAAACCCTACAAATGTCATCAGTGTGGAAAGTGTTTCAAACACAAAATCAGTCTTGCTGAACATCAGAGAATTCACACTGGAGAGAAACCTTATGAATGTGACAATTGTGGAAAGGCTTACTCACATAGGGCCAGTCTAACTATACATCAGAGAATCCATAATGGAGAGAAACCTTATGAATGTGATCAATGTAGAAAGGGTTTCAGATGTAAAAGTAATCTTGCTCAACATCAGAGAATCCACACTGGAGAGAAACCTTACCAATGTGACCAATGTGGAAAGACTTTCAAACAAAAAATTAGTCTTACTGAACATAAGAGAATCCACACTGGAGAAAAACCTTATCAATGTGATCAGTGTGGAAAGGCTTTCTCACAGAAGGGCATTCTATCTATACATCAGAGAATCCACACTGGTGAAAAACCTTACCAAAGTTATCAGTGTGAAAAGACTTTCAAATACAAAATCACTCTTGCTAATCATCAGAGAATCCACACTGGAGAGAAACCTTATCAATGTGACTATTGTGGAAAGGCTTTCTCACAAAGGGCCAGTCTAACTATGCATCAGAGAATACACACTGGCGAGAAACCTTTTGAATGTGATCAATGTAGAAAGGCTTTCAGATGTAAAGGCCATCTTGCTAAACATCAGAGAATCCACACTGGAGAGAAACCCTACAAATGTCATCAGTGTGGAAAGAGTTTCAAATACAAAATCAGTCTTGCTGAACATCAGAGAATCCACACTGGAGAGAAACCTTATGAATGTGATCAATGTGGAAAGAGTTTCACACATAAAAGTAGTCTTGCTGAACATCAGAGAATCCACACTATAGAGAAACCTTATGAATGTGACACTTGTGGAAAGGCTTTCTCATATAAGGCCAGTCTAGCTATACATCAGAGAATCCACACTGGAAAGAAACCTAGTGGATGTGATCAGTGTGGAAAGACTTTCAAATACAAAGTCAGTCTTGCTCGACATCAGAGAATCCACACTGGAGAGAAACTTTATGAATGTGATCAATGTGGAAAAAGTTTTAGATGTAAAAGCCATCTTGCCACACATCAGAGAATCCATACTGGAGCAAAACTTCATGAATGTGACCAATGTGGAAAGGATTTCAGCTATAAAAGCCATCTTGCTACACATCAGAGAATCCACACTGGAGAGAAACCTTACGAATGCGATCAATGTGAAAAGGCTTACACACTGAAATCTACACTAGCTGTACATCAGAGAATCCACACTGGAGAGAAACCTTATGAATGTGATCAGTGTGGAAAGGGTTTCAGATGTAAAAGTTATCTTGCTCAACATCAGACAATCCACACTGGAGAGAAACCTTATGAATGTGACTATTATGGAAAGGCTTTCTCACAGAAGGTTGGTCTAGCTATACATCAGAGAATACACACTGCAAAGAAACCTTTTTGAATGTGAATAATGTAGAAAGGCTTTCAGATGTAAAAGAAATCTTGCTACACATTTGAGAAACCACACTGGAGGGAAACCTTTTAAATGTGATCAGTTTTGGAAGAATTTCACAGAGAAAGTCAGTCTTGTCACACATCAGACTATCCACAATGGAAAGAAACTATGAATGTGATCAACATGGAAAAGCTTTCTGATATAAAACCATCTTGGAACTCATCAGAGAATTCACACATGAGAGAAACCTTATGAATGTGATCCATGTGGAAAGACTTGCATACAGTATTCTAATTTTGCTACACATAAAATAGCCTTCACTGGAGAAACGTTATGAGTGTCTAGAATGTGGGAAAGTTTTTAATGCTCTCACTTCCTTTACTAAGCTCCATGGAATCCCTTAATAAGGTATAAAACTCATTAATGTTATCAACTTGGAGAATCAGTCAGACTAAAATCATTTCTTATTTATCAACAGATACCTCTGATCTATCTTCTATCACAGAAGATAGAAATCTTATGCTTGATGATTGTGGAAGGCTGTACAAATTGAGTTCAGATCTTGCTGGACATAAAAAAATTCATCTTTGGCTCAAGCACAATATGAGCTCAAGGAAGGAGGGCCTTCAGCCAGAGTTCTTCTCTTCCTTTTCTTTAAGGATTCTGTGTGCAGAAAAGACTAATGATGTACTCAATGAGGTCCTGCTATTCCCAGGGAGATGGAAGTCACTAGACATCACACCTGGTTTCCTGCTGGGATGCATCGTTCTCTTGTTCTGACATTCATGGATGTTTCATCTTGAGGCTGTCTGTGGCACACACTGTAGCATAGGAAGGGACCATAATGACCCCTGGTCCTCCACATCCCCAAAGTGAATTTCCACTAGGAGCCAGAAGGGGTCACCCAGCTACTCCAGAGCTCTCTGCACATCTTGAAGCAGTGTACCCCATCTGGGGAGAGATCTCATTCTTTGGAACAGTTTAGTTGAACTTTGGGTGTGACTTTTTGGTAACTGAGCTTAAAATTGGTTTCTCTATAAAATCTTTGCTTAGTTTTTCTCTCTGTAGACTAAGCAAATAAGTTCAAGTATGATTGGTTCTACTTATAGAATAAAATTGGGAGCTAAAGTATAGAAAAAGCAGAAAACAGATGATGTTCCAAAAGCTACAGAGATTATAGCACATGGGAAAGACAGTATCATAGCTGTTGTTTATTCAGAAGATGATTGTCAAATTGTACCCTTAACTCATATATTCTACTGTGAATGAGGTTATGATAGTGAGTCCATGGACTCCAGAAGTATGGCTGACCCATATTTGTCTCTTTTTGACTTTTTGTCTATTAAAACTTGTTGGTGAGATTTGTTTTCTGCAGGTTTGGTACCCTCCACCTCAAGATGCCTGATTGCTTAAATAATATATCATCCCCTGTCCATGACAGTGATGTGCCACCTGTAGACTTGGCATCAACCAAGTTCCAGGTGACAGCTAAAGAACTTAACTTTCAAATGGGACATCATGGACCTGGCATTGACCAAGCTCTGGATGACAGCTAAAGAACAAAATTCTAGAATGGGACCTCTTGGGGCAGGGACAGTTTCATGTCCAATTTCAACTGGAAGGAGCTTTGGAGAAGAGAGCTTCACACCAAGATTTCGAGACACATTCATTCAAGGGGGGAAGAATGGGGCACTTGTGCCCCATTTCTCTCCCCACAAACTATTGTTTTATGTGCAAAATTCTTTATTATCCCTGTTATATTGTTGCAAAGTTCTGTTGACACCAGTTTTCCCACTAGTTATCCCTAAACTCTCATTTATTATTAATATGCTTTTTCTATGTAAGGGACATGAAAGATCTTGGGACTGAATGTAATGGGAATAGGAATATGAAGATCTTCCCTGTCCCTTAACAGGCCTAAGGGGGAGTTTGAAGACCTCCCCTGCTATGAAGAGAGTCCCTGCCCCCTGATAGGCTGAATGTGGTCACAAGGAGCCTGGGGTGGGAGGAGTTTGCTGAGAAGCAGAGCCCACAGGACACAGGTAGAAAGGCAGTGGGAGACAGTTGGGGACAGAGGAGCTCAGGAGAGGAGACAGAGTTTTGTGAGTAAATATTGATCTTGTGTTGGTTTCTGGGAAGGCTAAATAATGGGATAACTCTCACCATTTTTGTAGCTACTGAATATCTTTAGTACTTTGATGGAATTGGCTTACTGGTTATGGGATTTGTTTTTCTGGTGTCTAAATAAATCCTTAAATTTTATCCTCTATCTGGAGAGTTTGGCATATTTTGTGATCAAACTTCATGAGTTAATTATAAACTCAGTGTTTGTTGTGATTGTGGGCACAGTTAATATTGTATTGGCGCTACACTGTGCCAAAGCTGATGTGAAGGGTGGGAGGCCTCCCAACAAGCCCCATCTCAGTTGAGCAGCAGAAGATCCCAAACACCAGGAGGGGGTGGAGCCCACTAGCAGTAACACCAGAAGACCTGGGGTCCCTTCCTCGAATCAGAGCAATGTGAAGACACCAGTGTGGCCCTGCCACCAGCAGCTGGACTTGCCTGAGCACTACCCCAGGGCCATGGAGGCAGAATCTTGAAGTGGCCAGACCACCTCTCCCCCATAACTCACATTGTGAACTTCAGCGTAACCCCAGGGCAACCCAGAAAGACCTGGCCTTGGCTTCGGTCTAAACACCCAGAGGCCACCACGCACAAAGACAATAACCAGGTTCCTAGCTCCCAGCATAAGAAGCACAGGTGAGAGGCTTCTATGGCCTAGTAGCAGAAATCCACTTTAAAAACCAGGAAATAGGCAAGCCCAGTGGGCAAAAAGCAAATTAGAAAAACAAAAGATGATTGAGTCCTATTATAGTGAGCAAGACAAACCAAATTCAGAAGGGAACAGCATTCACTCTATACCCACCACTGAACCCTCAAAAGGGAATATGAATTGATCTCAAGTCCAAAACACATTCTTGGAAGAACTCAAGATGGATTTTAAAAGCCAGTTTAGAGAGATAGAAGAGAAATTGACTAAATATTTTAAAATTACAATTGCCAAAATAGAAAAAAAATATCACTGAAGAAAAAAAATCAACTCCTTCAAAAGCAAAATTTGTGAAATGACAAATGAGGTTAAAACTCTGAAGAAAATAACTACCTAAAAGTTAAATCTGAACTTATGGGAAGAAACTTCAAAAATTAACCGAGGAAAATAATTTGCTAAAATACAGAATCATTCAAATTGAAGCTAATGACTATGCAGCATCAAGCATCAGTCAAACAGGGGCTAATCCAAGATGGTGGAGTAGAAGCATAAACTTGGCAGGAGCCCATGCTCCAATCACGTCCAATGCATGTAAAAAGTGACTCTGAACAAACTTTAGGGCTACAGAATCCACAGAGTCATTGTGAATACACTGATCAACTCCTGAAGGAGATCCTAAAATGAGAACTGCCAGGAATATTATAGCAAAATCCCAGAGTTACCAGGTGAAGGAGAATATATTACAAGGAACCCGAAAGAAACAATTCAAATGTGGTGCAACCATAGTCAGAAAAACACAAGATATAGCACCCCCTATATTAAAGGATGAGAGAACTAGGATTATGATATTCTGGAGGCCAAAAAAGGTTGGATTACAACCAAGAATCTCCTATCCAGAAAAAAACAACAACAAAAAAACTGAATATAAACCTTCAGGCTAAGAAATGAATGTTCAATGAGAAAGAGCACTTTCAAGCATTCTTCATGTTAATACCCGAGTTGTATAAAAGATTTGACTTTCAAATACAAGACCAGAGAGGATCATAAAAAATGAAAAGGAAAGGAAAGGGAAATCACAGGGATCTTAATAGGGTTCAATTGTTTTAATTAATAAATTAGAAGATGATACTTATAATTCATAGGGTCCCTCATTGTTTAGGTAGTTAGGAGTACATATAGACAGGAGTCACAACTGTGACTTGAATATAAATGGATCATATTTTTAAAATGGAATAAAATTAAAGGTTTAGATAGGAATATACTGGAGGAAAGAAAGGTAGAGCTAGAATGGCGTAAATTATCTCAAAAAATGCAAGAAAAAACTTGCTCAGTAGACAGAAAGAAAGGGGAGGTGAGGGAAGGTGAGTGAACCTTCTCTAATCAGAATCGAATAAAAGGGGGAATAACAAGCATACTCAGTTGGGTATAGAAATCTATCTTACCTTTTAAGAAAGTGGGAGCAGAAGTTGATAAGAGGAAGGAGGGGGGTGATACAATAGAGGGCAGATTGGAGGACTGTTCTGTCAGAAGTAAAACATTTCAGGAGGAACAGGTGAAAGGAGAGAGAATAGAATAAATGTGGGGATATAATAGAGGGAAACACAGCTAGAAAAATGTTTAAAAAAATGAAGCAGGTTTCTGTGATAAAGATCTCATTTCTCAAACATGTAGAGAACTGAGTCAAATGTTAAAAAATAAGAGCCTTTCCCTTATTGAAAAGTGACTAAAAGATATGGTTAGTTTCAGGTGAAGTAATCAAAGCTATCTAATAACATGGAAGAAAACAAACATTCTAGTTCACTATTGTTAGAAGAAAAGCACATAAAAACAATTCCGATGTACTGTCTCGTATGCATTAGATTGGCTAACAGGACAAAAATGGTAAATAACAAATGTTGGAAGGAGTGTGAGAAAATGAGACTTTAATACACTGTTGACTGATGTAAAGTGATTCAAACATTCTGTAGAGCAAATTGGAACTAGGCCCAAAGGGCTATAAAACCATGCATACCCTATGACCTGAGAATACCACTACTAAACCTCTATCCCAAAAGAGATTTTAAAAAAGGAAAAGGACCTGTGTGTACAAAAACATTTATAGCAGGAGCTTTCTTGGTACAAACAGGAAGAAACTGAGTGGATTCCCAGTAACTGAAGAATGTCTGAATAAATCATGGTATGTGATAATGGTGGAAAACTATTGCAATATAAGAAATGAACAGGATGCCCTGCCAAAAACCTGCCCAGACTTGCATAGAGTGATACCAAATGAAATGTTCTGTGTACAATGTAACAGAAATATTATGAGATGATCAGCTGTGAAGGCCTTAGCTATTCTCATCAATATAATGATCTAAGACGTCTCTAAAGGAGATTGGAGCAAATGGAAGTGTGTGACTGTATGGGAAATCAAAATGCTCTAAAGAAATCCAAAGGGATGAAAAAATGGAAGGCAATATGAAATATATCATTGGAAATACACTGACCTGGAAAATAGATCCAGGAGAGATAATTTCAAAATTATTGGACTATATGAAATGTATGACAAAAAAAAAAGAGCCTAAACACCATCTTTAAAGGAATTTTCAAGGAAAATTGCCATGATATTTGAGAACCAGAGAGGAAAATAGAAACTGAAAGAATTCACCAATTGCCTCTTGAAAAAGATCCCCAAAAGAAAACGCCTAGTATTGTGCAGAGAATAAGAGCGAGGCAAGAGCTGGGTTCAAGGTAAAATAGGTGTGGATTTATTGATCAAGCCTGGCTCCACAATATTCCCAGGGACGACCACGACCATCTGGTGTGACATATCACACCAGGCACCCCCTCAGGACTACAGCTTTGTCCTGCTGGAGCCAAAGAGCCTGGAGCCCTTGCTGAGACAGAGCCCTGAAGGGACCCAGGAGCTTTTCTGTATTCTGTCTGTGAGGGCCAATGACACTGGGAGCTACAGCTGTATTTACTTCAAGATGGCCCCCACATGGGGTCATAGCCCAGCAAGACCCTGGAGCTGAATGTGTCTGGTGACTGGGAATGGGAGGTCTCCAAACCCTGACTCCACCTCTCACATGGGGGCCAACAGAGAGATGGGGACGGAACAAAATCCAGAGAAATTTGATGCAATGATTTGGGGGGAGGCTAGTGGACCCTCCAATTCTACATGGACTCAGCTTTGGGCCCCAGGATGGTGACAGGTTTCTAACCTCCAGACGAGAAAGTGAGAACAAATGCAAAATTTCTTTTTTTCTGGTTCATTAACAGGTTAGGGTAGGGGTCCTTGAAAGGTTATCTAATGTTGATATTTGGTGTATCCCTTTCACCTGAGGATGGCTCCCCAGGCCCACATTTTGGGCCCATCCTGGCCTTGTGCTGCTCCGGGGGCCAAGATCACTTTCTGGTGCCCAAGACCCAAGCTCTCTTTCCTTGGAGAGGCAACTTTGACTCTGTGCAAGGCTGAGACCCAGATGCCCTTCCACAAGCAGACTTCAGCAGACCTCTGGATTAGCTTCCTTCTGCCATCTGTGAGACCTGAGCACAGTGGAAGCTACAGCTGTACTTAATGGAACAGATGGTGTCTCTTGGAAGATCAGAGCCGAGTGAGTCCCTGGAGATACTGGTGCCAGGTGAGGGGTGTGTGTGGGCCCCAGAATAACTCTGAGGATGATCCCTCCACTCTCTTCCCAGCCAGGGGCCTCACAGAGACAAGGCCTGGTGTCTACACAGCCAGCTCTGCCCTGGGGCCTGGCAGGACTCAGGGACCTTAGAAGGCATGAGGCATTTCTCTTGTTATCTAGAATCCGGGGAAGAAAGGTGAGGACTGAGTTGGAGATTGGGAGAAGAGTCACAGACCCAAAGCTAAAAGGTTCGCCGGGCAATGGGGGAGTGGAAACAGTCAATTTCCCAGAAAAGACCAGGGTCATGTTCTGTGTGAAGGGTGTGGGGATCCTACTTTTTCAGTGGAACCGAACAGGTTGGTCTCTACATAAGACAGTCTTATGGGACTGATCCTGGTAGAAAATGCTGATTCGGAGTGGAGGGGTGGGGGGGGTGGGGGTCAGGGGATCATGCCTTTGGGAATTTACCAGGGTCTCTGTCTTAAGCTGTTTTGAAATAACTTTGCTAGGACAGGGTTTTAGGACAGAGAGAAAGAAAAATATGAAGGGTCAATATATGGTAGGCCTCAAAGTAGTATGACTTGGGTTTGGGTACAACATTTCTCACTTTTCCCCATCGGAGTGTCAAAGCATTGACTCAACCTCAAAATAAGGTCAAAGGTAGAGTAGTCATGATAATGTGCTTATGGGGGTGCCTGCACAGCTAACAATTTGACAGGAGTAATAAGACTTTTCCAAAAATCATGAGTGGCAGTCAGGACACAGCTGCCAGGCCCCAGGGCCACTGCTCAAGCTGTGGTCCCTCATACCTGAGGTGACCAAGGGCCTGGGGCAGGCCGTACCAGGAACACCAAAAGGAGAAGGTCAGGGGTGAGTAGCATGGTTAGTTCAATGAAAATTTTTCCAGGCAGGAGGGAGAAAGCAATCACTCAAAAGGAAATGGAAAACAACTACAGTAAGGCTAATACATCGAAGGAGGAAGGCACACTCGACTTTGCCTCCTCTCATCAGGATACAATGAGGATTGTGATTACAGAAATGAAGGGGGAGGGGTCAGTGTGCTCTGAGGCTATTGAGGGTCTCACACAGGAGGCAGTCCAGAGTGTCAGTGTCTCCACCATCTGGGTCAGGAGCACATCAAAGGAGCAGTCTCAAATTCTCAGGCTCAGCTCATGCAATGGTCCTGGTGACAGGAAGTTCAACAGGTCCATGGAGGGGAAGCATAGCTGCAACTCTTCTCCAGTTATGACTGGCTCAACTGTCCATTCAACAGGGGTTTCACAGGACTTTGTACCCAGTTGGCAGGTCCACCCCTGCTCCTGGTTCTGGATAGCAATGACAAGGGTCAGCATGACCTGGATGGGGAGACTTCTCAAGTTGTCCTCCAGGCCCCTTCCCCAAATCCTTTCTCGTTTGCCTTCCTTGGAATCAAGTTGTTACCAGACTTAAGCCTTCATCATGTTTACAGAATTAAAATTATAATCTTAATCAATTATCACAATCTCACCTATTCTTTTCATGTCCTGCACTCAATTTCCTGCCTCAATAAGTATTGATTCCCTCACCAGATATAAAATCCTCACTAAAAAGTTTAATTTGGCTAGTCATTAAAACAATTTTTACTCCATAACTCACGTATTATCCTACTATTCACGTTAGTAGAATAAAGCTGAAGCTAAGAAAACAAACTAATATCCCCAGTAACTGGAGGAAAACTGGGCCGTAACTTATACAGCAGCACCTCTACTGAATCCTAAGCCTAATAATTTTCACCTTATAGTAACTTTTGGTGTTCCAGAATCACATATTTAATGGAATTGTTCTTATATTTTCAAAACTTTTTATTATTGAAGCTTTTCCCTAAGAATAGGGACAAAAGTATAATAAGGGAACCATGTTTCCCTAACTTTAGAATGTCAATTCCAGGTAAGATATATACCAAGCTGCAATCTGCATTGAGCCAACCTCAAACTGTGCCAGATGTTTGTGGGTAAATCGAGTCAGGATAATCCTACCTTAGCTCACGCAGAACAGTCATTCCTCTGACCTTCCTTTGCACTCTATACTTGTATCTTACAGAATCTGGCATTATGGATCAGTGCCTCAGGTAGCTTTTCTTAATGTTTCCACCTGGAGTTAGACTGAAAGAAACATCCAATTATTGGTCCCATTAAATCTTAAGTAACAGTCTCCAATAATCAACTTAAAATAGGCTTCCAATCTCACATTGATTGAGGAGCATCTTTAAATCTTATTCATAAAGGAATCTGTTCTTACAACTATTTTTAATAAAAGCTCACATTAAAATTTCTTTTCCCTCAACTAAAAAATGTCTCTGATTTAATCCCAACAATTCAGTCAATTTCATTAATACTCAATTGCTCTTTTATAACTTTGAATGCCCAATGACTCTATTCCGCGCAAATACAAAAGACACCTTACTACTGTCTCTTTAAAATCCCAGCCTTAATTTATGGGGTAATGTTCCATCATTACATTTCCTTGTCTTTGACTTAATAATAAATAACTTCTTAAAATGCTTCCTAACACTTAGGGTATCCCAAACAACTATCTGGAGACAGAAGGGTCTGGAGGACCTTCTTTTTTTCTCTTCAAAACTTTTCATCTATCTTCCCCATTCTGTTAACATCAACATTATATTTTATATTAGGGTGTTTAGAGGTCTTACTTTTTGAGACAAAGCTTACTCTTGATGACTGTGCAGAGGTCCACGGTCTAATCTCACACACTAATTAATTATATGTCTAATTATTCTCATAAGCTTCAGAATTTTTACCTCAACATCAATTTACTCTTACTAAATTATATTATACCTCAGAAGATTTTGCCAGGACTCCGATATCTAAGGGGATTCCCTCTTTTTTTTTTTTTTTTTAACATCTTCCCTTTCACAGATTTTAACCTTGTCTTGGTATAGAAACCAGTTGGTTTTTTTTTTTTTCAGATGAGGGAAACATAGTAGAGCTACCCTTTTAGAGCTGGAGGGAACTTTATAAGCCACCTGATTCAATTCCCTCATTTTATTTTATTTTTTTTTTAATTTTATTTTAGTTTGCATCATTGATTTCCACAAGATTTTGAGTCACATATTTTCTCCCCTTCTTTCCCCTACCCACCGCCCCAAAACAGCCATCCCAGTGTGTCCCCCATCCCCCAGTCTATTCTCTCCTATGTCACTTTTAGGTAGGGCAGGATGGATCTCCCAACCACAGTGCCTGTGTATCTCCGGTTCCAGTTGGATGTAGTTAATAATAATAATAATAATTACATATATATATATTTATAACATTTGATTATGGAACTTTAGATTCTAGATTCTTTCTCTTCCTCTGTCATCACCCACCCCCACTGGAAGGACAAGCAATCAAATACAGGCTG
>CM053588.1:16612737-16634094 GCA_028646515.1 Pseudochirops corinnae
TTCCATACCATGTATCTGAGCCCACGGAGGTCCTGGAGATCTGGGTGACAGGTAAGGGTGTGCCCAGGCTGTCAAGACATGAAGTGGAGCGTTGTCAGGATTCAGGGACTGCCCAGGAAATCTGGGAGGATATATTGTTTTCAGGCTCTTTTGACCATCATAAGGAACAGATTTGGACGAGGTATGGAGGCCCCTAAAGGAGGAGAGGGCCAAGGTGGGAAGGACGAACCAGCTCAGTACGGCTCTAACCTTAAGAGTCAAGGACATAAGGAAGAACAATCCCCCATTTCTAGGCAGCCCCAGAGAACATCTGGGGATTACCATCCACCTCTCTCCAGAAAAGGAGATTTGGGCCAATCGATGAGCAAAGAGCCAATGGAAGCAGGAGCCGATGGTCAGGGAATCCAAGGAAACTCCCAGCTCTTGTTCCCCCCTATCCCAACTGTGGAAGGACCTTAAGGAGCTCTAATCTCTGTTTGTGCTCCCAGATTCACTCCCCAAGCCTTCCCTCACAGCCCAACCTGGCCCAAAGGTGGCCTCAGGGTCCAATGTGACCCTCCTCTGCTGGGGACCCTCATGGGGTTCTAGGTTTGTTTTGTACAAGGAGGGAGGTGAGAAAAACCTGCCAAGCCTGGAGATTTCTCAAGGTGTGGCTCAGTTCTTCCTGACTCAGGTGACCCCCCCAGGATTCTGGCAGTTACAGCTGGAGCTACCAATTCAGCACCAATGGAAGTGTCTGGACACAATGCAGTGACCCCCTGCAGCTCATGCTGAGAGGTGAGAGGAAGAAGCCCCTGGGAGCCACTGGAGGTGTCAATGATCACTCCCTTCCTCACCCCTACAAGGAAAGTAAACCATGGCCTTGGCTCTGGCCAAGAGACCCAGAAAAAGGAGATGAAAGCTTTTGACATGTCTCTATTTCTAGGTCGATAGTGCCCAGGGTGTGAGCTGGCCCATGGGCTTTCTCCATACATCTCTGTAACTCACCCTGCCCCATCTTGGTTTCTGCCTTCCTATCTCTAATTTGAAGAGATGAAGCTTCCCTGAGCAGGATTTGTGCCTAACTATTGAACGCTGGTGGGGATGGGGATTTTGGGGAGGAGAAACTTCAGGGACATTCGTAGAGGCCAGGTGAGGATCTCCTCTGGGCAGTGATTCATGAGAATTCTTCTCTCTCTAACACCAGCATCAGACCCCAATTACACCCTCATAGTCACCCTCAGCTGTGTGGCCTTCCTCTTCCTCCTCCTCTGCCTCCTCCTGCTTAAATTCGGCTGCCATCAACCCATCCCAAAGGGTGAGTGTGGAAGGAGAGCCTGAAACCCCCTGGGGTCTGAAGGAACAAGGAGATGACTGAGTTCTGGAGCCTCCATTTCCTCCTGTGGGATCCTCTCTGACCTTGCTTCCCTTCCCATCTCTCTCACCAGGCACCTTGCAGGAAGACAGCTCCAGGAGGTAAGGGCCCAGCTCCTCTTCCCATAGTCCTGTGTTTCTTCCTTCTCAAGTAAACCTGGACCCTCTTCATAAACAGAGTCCCTGGTGAGGAGAAGATGCTTTCAGAGCCTCCCAGAGGGACCTCTGTCCCCCTGCATCCAAGGTCCTCCTCCTCTCCCTACAGGTGCCTCAGCTGCCATTGTCCTTGTTAGGGTATCTGCCTCCCTCAATAGCCAGAGGACCCTACGAGGAGGCTCCATGTGAGTTACCTAGGAAGGAAAGGGACATGATCCTGGGGCAGGTGGAGGGTGTGGGGGAGGGCAGTCCTGGCCCTGGGCCTTGGGGAATGGTGGAACCCTCAGGGAGTGACCCATATTCAGCTGAATTTGAGGACCTTGAATAAGAGGCAGACACCCTCAGAGCTCACTCTCTAGCCTCCTGTGTCCTCGGCCTGAGGGATAAGCATAGAGACTTCCCTATCCTCCCTTCCCCTATCCTCCCCCTCCACCCCATTTCTCTCAGCTCTGATGCATCTTATTCAGGTCCCCATCCCTGAGCAGCCATGATGCCTGCTGGGCATGCCCACTTGGGACAAGAGTTCTGTGACTCCTCCCTGATCTTGGCCTGCCAATCTCCTGCAGCATTGATTTCTGGCCAAGGAAAAGCTTGGCTTTGCCCACGGGTGTAACTGTATGGAAGAGTCACTTAAGTGCCATTGGCTGCACTTTCCAGGCTCTGAGGACTGGGACAAGAAGCCTGGGTAATCAGGGTATTGATCTCATGCCAGGCATCCCCAAAGACCCCTTGTCAGCCCTCCTTACCCCAGTGCCCAGGACTTCCTGAGGTCACGGCTGCTCTCCTCGGGAGACCCTTGCATCCTTGAAGACCCAGACTCTCAGCCTCCAGTCTGTTCATCCCCAGTAACTGTCTTGTCCTCCCCCAAAGTGCTTCAGGTTCTTAATAAATGTTCATCTAATCATGGAATTTCATTGTTGACTGGACTCTGAGCACCTTCTTTTGGCATTTCTCTTGGATGGGTCCCTCCTTTCTATCTCACATTAAGCTGCTAATTATAAGTATCTCCTGAGGAATGTACAAGCTAAGGGTTGACATGGACTTTGGGCTGGACCATCCTTGGGGTACCTGACCTAGCCCCCCTGCAGCACCCCTCCCACAAGCATCACTTGGAAGGCTTCCTTTTGCTACTAGGTTTTTCTCTTCCCACCTCATCTGCACAAGCCCTCAGATGATCCCCAAATCCCAAAAGGAAATCAGGTTTTCTACAGCCTCTCATACATCAAACCCCAGATTTTGGGCATTCAGGCAAAGTGACCTCTCTTTGTGTGTTTCTTTCTTTATGCCTTTCTCTGTTTCTGTATCTCTCCTTTCCCTGCTACTGCTGCTGCCACCCATTTATGCACATGCTGCAACTCCCCTGGCTTTCTCAGATGGGATATTTCTTCTAGAGACTCAGAAACTAAGGGAACTATTGAGTAAAAGGTGGAGGATGAGACATTTTCCATATTCAGTGTATGGACAGCACAGCTGATGCTTCCCCCACCTCATCCTAGCAGGCCCAGCTGCCAGGGGCCTTCCTCACTGCTCCCCTGACCCCCAAGCTTGCCTCAGCCCTTTTTTCCATGAGCCTGCTCTTTTTGTCATGCTTCCTGTTAACCAAGAATCACCTACACAGCAAAACTGAGTATAATGTTTCAGGGGAAAATATGGTTATTCCATGAAATAGAGGACTTTCAAGCATTCTTGAAAAAAAACAGAGTTGAATAGAAAATTTAACTTTCAAATTCAAGAAGCAAGAGAAGCATGAGAAGGTAAACAGGGAAAAAGAAATCAGAAGGAACTTATTAAAATTGAACTATTTACATTACTACATAGTAAAATGATAATTGTAGCTCATGAGACTTTTCTCAGTATCAAGATAGTTGAAGGGAATATATATATGTATATATGTATGTACATATGTATATATACATAAAATGTTTATATAGGAGGGTATATGTGCATATAAATACATGTGTAAGTGTGAGTATATATGTGTACATGTATAGATAGACAGATGGCATAGGATCAGTTGAATAGGAAGGGATGATACCTAAAAAATAAAGTTAAGAAGTGAGAGAGGAGATAATTAGAGAAAAGGAGTGATACCAAAAGCAAATTGAGAGAGCAAGGAATAGTTCACCTGTGAGATCTATTGAGAAAAGAAGAATTTATGACCAAAAAAGATTGACAACATTATCTATTGTAAAATGAAGGATTTTGATGACATTAAAGTAAAAAGGTAATGAGAGGAGATGGGGAGAGATCGAATAGGGTAAATTACTTCATATAAAAGAGGCAAGAGAAAACTTTTACAATGTAGGGGAAGAACAGGAAGACAAAAGGGAATGGGTCAACCTTACTCTCATTGAATGTGACATAAGGAGGTAATAACATACACACCCATTTGGCTATCTTACCCTATAGGAAAGTAGCAGGGATGGGGATAAGAGGGAGAATGATAGAAGGGAGGGAAGACTGGGGGGGGGGGGGGTAGTTAGAAGCATGCACTTTTGAAAAAAGAGACAGCATCAAAGTAGAAAATAGAATAAGAGGTGGCCAGGATAGGGTAGAGGGAAATATATTCATTCTTTCACAAAATATCTACTATGGAAATGTTTTGCATAATGACCCATATATAACCTATATTGAATCGCTTTTCTTCCCAGTAGAGATGGGTGACGAAGGAAGAAGGGAAAGAATCGGAAAATCAAAGTTTTAAAATCAAATGGGTGTGTGTGTGTGTGTGTGTGTGTGTGTGTGTGTGTGTGTGTGCACGTGAGTGTGTGTGTGTGTGTGTGTGATTTTTTTACATGCAACTGGGAAATAAGATATACAGGTACTGGGGTATAGAAATCCATCTTGCTCTACTAGAAAGTCAGAGGGGGATGGGGGAGGATAGAATAGAGAGCGGATTGGGGGAAGGGGTATTCAGTAGGATCTCTATTTTGGGGTGGGGGTTAGGGGAAAGATGGGAAGAAAATTTGTAACTCAAAATCTTGTGGAAATGAATGAGGAAAACTAAAAATAAACAAATTAAATAAAATAAATTTAATTTTAAAAAAAGGAAATGAGGCCTTAATCAGAGATATTGCCTGCAAAATTTTCCCTCACTCCCAGATTTCTGTTTCACTTCTAATCTTGTTACATTAGCTTTGTTTGTGCAAAACTTTTTTTTAATTTAATGTAATCAAAATTCTTCATTTTACAATATATAATGTTCTCAAAAGTTTTTGGTCATAAATTCTTCTGTTCTCAATAAATTTAACAGGCAAACTATTCCTTGCTCTCTCAATTTGCTTTTGGTATCATTCTTTTTGTCTAAATCATGGACACGTTTTGACTCTACCTTGGTATGCCATGTAAAATATTGTCTATGCCTAGTTTCTGCCATATTATTTTCCAGTTTTCCCATCCTTTTTTTTTTTTTTTTTTGTATACTGAGTTCTTATCTCAGAAGCCCAAATCTTTGGGTTTATCAAACATTAGATTGGTAGTGTAATTGGCTACTGTGTCTTGTATACCTAACCTATTCCACTGAAACATCTATTTTTTTAGACAGTACCAAGTAGTTTTGATGATTGCTGCTTTAAAATACAGTGTTAGAACTGGTATAGCTAGGTTATCTTCCCTTGCACTTGTTTTCATTAATTCCCTTGATATTCTAGACCTTCTGTTCTTCCAGTTTAATTTTGTCATTTTTCTCTAGCTCTAGATAACAATTTTTGGTAGTTTGATTGGTATGGCATTGAATAAGGAAATTAGTTTAGGTAGAATTGTCATTTTTATTATGCTGGAAGCAAGTGAGTTGGGGGGATTACTGAACTTTATTTACAAGTAGAATGCCAAGACCAGTACTTTTAAAAAATCTCTTTGGTAGTTGTCAATAGGATAGAGTGTTGGAAAGAAAATAATGAGTTAAGGAAGCCATTCTGACAATTCAGATGAACCTGGTGATTAGATTGATGGTGATACCTGAAGAGGAAATGGAAATTTCAGAAATGGAATGGATCTGCAGAGAAACCAGTGATCACATGTTTAGATATGTTGAGTTTAAAATGGCTATTGGTCACCCACCTTGAAATGTCAAAAAGTCATTTTTGGCAAAGTGTTGTAAGACTCATTATTCCAGAATTGGTATTCAGGTCAGCAGATAGATTTGGGCATCAACACAATAAGGTTGTTAAGTGAATCCATAAGACCTAATGAAATCAAGAAGAGACAGTGTAAAGAAAGAAGAGGACCCAGTATTTGGCTGATAATCTAGAAAAGAGGTGGATGATAACACCTCTATACCATTGGCTTCCAAGTTTGTCTGCCCAGGGTAGAGACTTTGTACCCCTAAAGCCATCTTCTTTCTGCCTGGAAATGGTTAGTGTGTTTCATCACTAGTTTTCATGAACTATGGTTGCTCACTATGTTAATCAGAGTCCATACAATTTTCGAATAATTAACAATAGTGGAAAAACAAAATCACCAAAGATCTCAGGAAGAAGAAACCTCAAAGACCTTGAATATAAGCAGATGAACCAAGAGTTAACTTTTAATAGTAGAAATAAATAGGGCATCTGAATCTAGGAAACAAGTATAAGAATCTAGGAATACTGCAAAACAAGGAAAATAATCAAATATTTGATGAGACAGAGGACCAGGTAGAATGTGAGAAGAATATGTAATCATAACATACTGTTCCTTAGTTATTTAATACAGAATAGGAATTACAAGGGCAGAATACATCATAATTCCATGTTCAAGCTTTTCTACCAACATGAACAATGTCTGAAAGGAGAATGAACACACAGAAAAAACCAACAGAAACAACACCACCAACAAAACCCCAGCTAGAAGAAATATAAGTGGTCCCATATAAAAACTAAAAGTCTCATAAATATCATATACTTGGGAAAATGTCAGTGGCTGGACTGAATAACTATAGTCTTTTTAGAAAATGATACAACTTTTAAAGTCATATGTTTTAAAAATGAATGTTGTCATTGTGTAACATACTCCCTTGGTTCCATTTCATTCTTCATCAATTTATAAAAGCTCTCAAATTTGTTCAGAAATTGTTCTCCTAATTCTACTCTCTTCACTCTGCATATGTTCATACAAGACTTTTTGTGTCTTTTGAAAAAAAAATGCCACCTTCTATTTCCTCATTTTTTACAAGGCAATTGTACCCATCACACTCATTTAACACAACTTATTCAAACATTCTTCCAAATACTCTTATTCCTTTAAGTTTGTATTTCTCCGAATATGAAAGGAAATTGTTCCCAGATTAATGGAGATACAAACATTGAGCCAGACTACCTTGAAAAGGCAGGAGACAGGAAATGCAATTTACTTAAACTACTCTGAGGGTTCACCAATGGATACTCACACGTTTTTGTTTTTGTTTTGCTTTTGGTGAGGAAATCAGGGTTAAGTGACTTGCCCAGAGCCACACAGCTAGTAACTGTCAAGGCTAAATTTGAACTAAGGTCCTTCTGACTCCAGGACTGCTACTCTGTCCACTGAGTCTTCTAGCTTCCCCTACCCATTGATTTTCAAATTGAAAAAAATGGCTTTGGTTCTTTACCAAAGACACTGCCCACAGTCTTTTCCCAGACTGAGGAGAAAAGCTGGCACTCAGAGTTCAGGGCATCCCTTATGCTATCATCTTCACAGGGTGGGCAAAAGGGAAATAACTACCTGTACTTCTTCCTGACCAAAACCCTCCAGAAAACTCAATCACAAAAATCCAAGTTTAATGTGCACCATGACCTGGTAGACTCTGAGGTAGCATTTACGTGAGTCTCTAATCACTGTACCAATGCCAGTGCTACATGTCATCTTGAACTCTTTTCTTCTTCAAGCTAAACATCTCTAGGTCTTTCTATTGATCTGAGCACAGACTGGGCATGGAACCCATACACCAAAGTGTAACCCAGAAGTGTGGTACCCAGTATGTCAATCATCCCCAACCTCCTCTCTCTCTCTCTCTCTCTTTCTCTCCCTGTCCTTTCCCTCTGTCTGTTTCTCTTTCTCTCTAAAATGCTAAGAAGGTCTAGATAACTTTCCCTACCTGGATTATCTTCAGGAGGTGGAATTGACCTCCCTAGAGGGAAGTTGATTCTCAGGGTCCTGGAATGGATTAGTGGGTGGAGACATGATGCTACCACTTGCCACAGTAGTTCTTAAACCACCACTGATATGTTTCCCATTTACAAAACAAACAAATATAAAACAGTCACAGTGACATCATTGATTTATATTTAAAAAATAAATTCTATTGAAACTTTTTTTTACCTCAATAAAAGGTCCTCCCTGAATTCCTCCCATTTTTTCTTCTACAGCAGAGGTTCTTAAACTTATTTGGCCTTCCACACCCCTTAAAAAAATTACTCAGCATCCCACTGGAAAACTATCTTCATAACCCTTTAAAGACTTTTTTTTAAAAATTGTGTCATTTAAAAATTCAAATTATGTGCATATACATACGTATGTATGTATGTATGTATCTATTTAAAGTGGTACATCTTAAATTTAATATTGTTTGATTGATTTGTGGGTTTTTCCCACATTGCAGTTTTGATAATGCAATATTGTTTTATGTAATCATTTACTATCATATTGTAAACAAGCTATTACACACACATGTTCCTGCTGATGCATGCTGGACTTCACAACAGTGTGCCACAGGCTGACCTGCCAACACTTGCTTGTTAAGATCTGTCAGCAGACTCGACCACTGATTGGCTATAACTTATATTTTGTACGTTTATTTGGAAAATAATATAATCACAATGTCTTTTACTCTGCTACACAACAGATGACACATGTACAAACAGTTTTTCAAAATTTTCTTCTCTGCTTTTCTTATCATTCAGTCACCCCCTTATTTTCATTCAACACCTGGCAATTGCACCCAAGGCTACTACCACCCCCCTGGATCATTCCAGTAGCCTCCAGGTGGCAGTATCATTCACTTTGGAAACATAATCTATAGAATCATCTTATTTAACAAAAAATATTTTTAAAATATTTTAAAAATATTTTTAGAAACATTTTAAAAACATAAAAATATTTTATAAACAAAAATTTAAAAACTCATCTTCACATTAAAAATATTGAAAAATATGTGTGGTGTACCACATTCAAGGAACCCCTTGTAAAGGACTGAGAGTTGGAGCATTTCATCATCTCTCTTCTTTGGAGCTTTACGGGTTTTTTTGTAATTTTTCATCATGTACTTTTGAGAACATTGTGGGTGTTCTTTCCATGTGACTTGTTTTATTCAGTTTCTATATTCTTCCTCTGGCTTGGAATACTTCACTCTGTTCTAGACTGTGTGAATCTTGCCATTTCTCTCCATTTTCATCCTATTCATTTTTTCTTACATCACAGTACAATTTCATTACTTTCACAAACCATAATTAGTTTACTTCTTCCTTAAATGATAGGCACCCACTTTGTTTTCAGTTCTTTTTTACCACAAAGAGTGTTGGTGACACCATGAACTCTAAAACATCAAACATTTGCCAAAGAGTCTAAAGAAAAGCAGGAATAACCAAAACCTTTAGTCACTAAATGAGAAAGAACAGGTATAATCAAAATGCCATAATGTGGATGATGTGATCAACAGTATGGAACACTGGACATGTTTTCTAATCCCCTCCCATCCCCAAACCTCTCCAAAACAGAAATTATGAATCAAAGAGAAAAGCAGCTTCAGTACTCTCCATGACTTAGGACACCTGGAATAGGAAAGGTTAAAACAAACAGGCAACAACAAAGAGATCATTAACCGAGTCCACCCTGAGCTCACTCAGCACTCTTCTCCCATGCTCCAGGCAGTGAGGTTACCTATTCAGCCATTACAAGGATGTGACCCGAGGACTTGATGTAAGCATTCACAACAAAATCCAGTCACACATCCCGTTCCTCACCCCTCTTTCCAGGACTGGGGAGATGCTGCTTCCAGGTTATGGAAGTGCTCCAGGGGCAGTTGGTGAATCAAAGTCAGTGCCACACCTGTATTTCAGGGGAAGAAGCTTCCTAGGAGATGAAAAATATCTCTGCAGGAGAACTAGAAAGGTGGCAGATGCTTGTCTGAGATTTAAATGGAACTCAATACCACATCCCACTCCCCACTTCCTCCCAGAGCCTTGGAGAATCAAATTACAGAAATCAGTTCCATAACATCTGAGGCTTCAGCTCTCTGGTTGCCAGTGCATGGCCAATGAATTGAGGAACAGGAGGAGATGGGCAAGATATTGAAACAGGTCAGTAGGTATGGAGGGGAGCAGGGATGATGAGCCAGCAATCCATTACAGCTGAGGTAAAGAGCTTGAAGCTGAGGTTAGTTCCATTCACTCAAAAATCACTTAAAGCAAAAATCTGTGCTGGTGAACCATGAATTGCCTGGTATGCAAGAAATCTGAGATGATCTGATATCCAGCCTTTAAGGAAACCACTATAAGAAGGGATGGAGTCAAACAATTAATGATAGGGGAAAATAAGTAAAAAAAAAAAATTAAAATCACCAAAGATGTTGGGAAAAAGACACCTCAAACACTTTCAATATGAGCAGATAAACCAATAGATAACCATTAGCAGCAGAAAGAAACATGGCATCCTGATCTAAGAAACAAGTGCAATCATCTAAGAACATTGCAAAAGAAAAAAAAAATTAGTTATTTGATGAGTCAGAGGACCATGTGGAATGTGAAGAGAACATAGAACCATAGCATACTGTTCTTGAGAGAATTAAAACAGAAATAGGATTTACAAGGGCAGAATGTGTGGTCTCCACGGGAAAACATGACAAGAGACTCATAAAATTTTGACTAGACTTTTCCACTGATAATCATTAAATATCATATTTTGGCTAAAGTCTGAATTAATCAATGCCTTTAAAAAAAAAAAAAAGAGTCTTTTTTTCTGTCTCAGTCACTCCAGAGACCAGATAAGGCTGGAAGTAGGATATAACACAGGTATCAAGAGATCATAAATTTCCAATTCAGACCCAGCTTTCTCTTCCTTCTCTGAGAGAGCTCGGAGAATACCTCTTCTTATATCAACAAACCAGAAGAGGCCTACTTTGTGGCCCTTAACGACCAGACCCTCAACTCAAGGCATTAACATGACTAATGGGACTTTTTCTTATCTTTATATATTCTAGGCATATACCATGTTACGGAATGTTAATGGTAAAGAAAACACAGATATTATGGGTCATAATTTCAGTTGGTACTTTGTCATCTCTCTTGTTTTATTATATTTACAATTTATCCAATTAAAGAAAATCCTTTCTCATACAATGATTAAATCAGTATGGGATCATAAATTTGTGTAACTCAGACATCTCTAATTGGCATGGCCCTAAAATGTATTTAAACTCTCTCATTCTTTTGTTCATCAGTCAGGACTCTAGTCCTGCACTCCATGTACATGTAGTAAAGCTAGCTTTAAGGGAATAATGAATAAATGTTGTAATTTTGTATTAGTATTTATTTGTTTCTTTTAACCAAACCTTTGAAACATAAACAGTGTCTGCAGAGGAGAATTAACATGCAGGAAAAAAAAAAAACCTGGCCAGAAGGAATATAAATGGTACTGTGTGGGATAAAAGACCCCAAAGACCCTTACCCAAATAAATTCAGAGGTTTCTCCAGGCAGAAACAGAAGCTCTTTATTCTAAAGACAAGTCTCACGAGAGTTGGGCGTCACCTACCCCAGTCAGTTTGGTATAGGGAGGCACCCAAGAAGAGGCAAGCAAGCAGTTTTATACCCTTGTACAAACAATTCTATGAAAAACCCCAAAATTTCCAGATAAACCCCAAAACCCCCTCCCACCAAAAATCCCCTAATGCTGGATCATTACCCCATTGGTGGGGTAACATGATCTCACAGTCTACGCAAGACCCTGGAAAGCCCCTCTTGCCCAATACAAAGACATATAGCTATGATTATCCATATGTAGCAAAAGGGGGCTGTCACAAAAAACCCCTTACAGGAAAAAGGGAGGGGGAGTAGGAACTCATCATCTGATTTCCCCGAAATCAGGTGATTTACAGGAACATGAAACTTAGGCCTAAAGAGATCTAGGACCTAGCTCAAGTTTGGTGACTGTCTCTTTTATTTTATGAGAATGCTTTCACCTGTCTCATATGTATATGTGACCCACATATAGTTCCATATGGGTACTATAAGTCTCATAAATCTCATATGCCTGGAAAAATCTATGATTCTCAGTGGCTGGTCTTGGTAACCTTAATCTTTTTAGAAAATGGTATAAAGAATCTGGAAAGATGGTGAAGTAAGTCAGAAATATCCAGGCTCTATACGTTTCCTCTATAAACAGACAGAAAATGACCAAAAAATGAATATAGAACAGTCAATATGAAGGGATAAAGCAGTTGCCCTCCTAAGACAAGGTAAGAGGACCTCAGAAAAGATTGTTAGGGTGGAAGGCTGAGCTGTGTGAAACACAAACATCTCCAGGTTGACTCCCCTGAATAAATAAACAGTAGGCCCTGAGGGAAACAGACTAGGCTTCAAAAAATTTTACCTCACTAACTTTCATCTAAGAAAAAGCAGATGCCATTTGGGAGAAAATGAAAGGACTCCCTGTTTTCCTAGAACTAACGGTACTCACTATACATGATCCAAGGCTATGGGAGAGGAGGAGTCCCTGAGTTGAGCCCCCAGACAGAATTCAGAAAACAACATAGGAAGGACTTGAGGCCTACTACAACATTACACATAACTTGGGCTTAAAATTTATTACAATATTATTCTGCTAAAATGAGACAAAATGAAAATAAAAATGAGTAAGCAAAGGAAAAAGAACCAAACCAATGACAGCTACTTTGGTATAAAAGGAGATCTGGGTTCACATTCTGAAGACAGTGAGCTTAAAAAAAGCCACTCTTACCATAAAGAGTGACATCAAACAGTCACCGACCCCAAAAAAAACTCTTGGAAGAACTTAAAAAGGAATTCAAAAATCAAATAAGAGAGAATAAAGAAAAAATAGAAAGAAAGAAAAAAAAACAAAAGAAATTCAAGAAAATTATGAAAAGAAAACTAATCAATTAGAAAAAAAAACAGATACAAAATCTGAAGGAAAAAGAAAAAAGGAATTTAAAAATCAAATAAGAGGGAAAAAAAGGAAAAATCAGGGAAAAAAATCAAGGTAATTCAAGAAAATTACAAAAAGAAAATAAATCAGTTAGAAAAGGTGATACAAAATCTTAAGGAGGAAAAAAACTTCTTGAAAACTAGAATTGAGCAAGTGGGATGAAATGCCATTATAATATCATAAGATATAATTAAACTAAAAGAGAATCTGAAACTTGTTATTTGAAAAATGACTGATCTGGAGCGCACATTAAGAAGAGACAATATAAGAACTGTTGCTTTATCTAAAAGTTATAATTAAAATAAATCTTTATCCAATATTACAGGAAATTATTAAAGAAAAGTTCTAGAACAAAAAGATAAAGTAGAAATAGAAAGAATCCGCCAATGACCACCTCAAAGAGATCCTAGGAAGAAAACTTACAGGAACATCATAGCCAAGTTTCACAATTCCTCAATTAAAGAGAAAATATGGTAAAACAACAAGAAAAAAATGCACACACTTTAAATGCTGCAGAAAACCAATCAGGATTGGACAAGATACAGCAACTTCTTCACTCAATGAGTGTAGTTCTTAGAACGTTGTATTTTGAACAGCAAAGGAGCTGGGGTTGCATCCAAGAATAACTTACCTAGCAATGTGGAGTATAATGAATTTTTAAAAATATACATGACACACTGAAAGACTTTCATGTATTTGTAACAAAAAGACCAGAACTCAATCGAAAATTTGATATAAAAGTTCCAGAAGAAATATAAGGAATCATTAAAGTCTAAACTATAAGGCTATTATTCAGGTCAAACTATTTACTTACAATATATGAAAATGTTATTAGTAGTAAATTGTTATCATTCCTGGTGCACTTTGAAAAAAAAGTTGGGGCTGAGTTGTGTGTAATGAGGTGATTCTAAAAAAGAAAGCTGTGTAGGAAAAGGTTAAAAGGAGAAATTATCTCATTAAAACAGAGAATGAATGGAAAAAGCAATAAAGAGGAAGCAATTGGGGTGAAGGGCTGGTAATATTGGGACCTAACTCTCATCTGAATTGGAGAAGAAACAATGTTTGCACATGAAGAGGTTCAGAAGTCTTCTGAATTTATAGAGAGATGACAAAACTGAGGGAGAGACTTTTAGAAGGGCAAATAGATCAAGATTAAAAGGGTGGAGTGAACAGATAAGGACTTTTAGAGAGGTGGGTAAAATAAAGAATAAGAGGATAAGGTAACCAGGACAGGGTAAAAAGAGAGTCTGAGAAAGAGCATGAGTCTCTCTCAGGAATGTACAGGCTAAGTGTTGGCTTGGATGTTGTGCTGTACCACCCTTAGGGTACCTGACTAAACCTACCGGTCAACACCCATCCCTCCAGGGTCACTGGATAGGCTTCTTGTGGCTGCTGGGTTTTTTTCCCCCCTAAGCACATATGTACAAGTCTTTAGATAGCTCCTGAATCTCAAAATGAAATGATATTTTCCTCAGCCTCTCATAGATTCAACCCCAGATTTTTGAATGCTGGAAAGTGATCTCTTTCTCTGGGTTTCTTTCTGTAACTCTCATTGTCTCTGTCACTTTCTCTCTCTTGCTACTGCTATTGCCGCCCACTTATGAACATGGTCCAGCTCCTCAGGCTTAGGCAGGTGGTATGTTTCCTAAAGATACTCTATCAGAAACTATGGGAACTGCTGATTAAAAAGTAGAGCAGGACATGAAAATGAGTCATTGTGCACATTCAGTGTGCGAACAGAACAGCTGATGATTCCCCCAGCTACCAGCGTCCTTCCTCACTCCTCACCTATCCTGATTCTCAAAGCTTTCCTCAGTCCCCTTTTCCATGGATCTGCTCTTTGTACTAACCCTTCCTGTTAGGGGCAGCTATCTCTTCCTGCTTCTTATGCATACCCTCCTACATCATTCAATAATTACATCAGTGGGCTATGCAAAATAAGCAGATTAATTTGTGAACTCAACCATAGTTAACCAACTATACAAAGAATGAATGAGTCTAAATAATACACAAAATATTCAAGTGAGAACACATTTCAAAAGGTACATGGAATAATTAATGTGAACATCAAAGAGAATATATAATTTCATACAAGGCACCTAATGCATCAGTTAGCAAGAAATTAGTGAGCATTGGTCTCATGGATAGCATGAAAAACCGTGTTTTAGCTGGAGCATCATTTTAAGGAAGGCTCCATTAATTCCTATGCTCTCCAGAGTTTTCAATAGAAAAGGGTGTTGTATTTTGTCAAAAATGTTTTCTACATCTATTATGATAATTAGGGAAATCAGTCTATAACTTTCTTCCTCTGCTTTGATTCTTCACAGTTTAGGTATCAATAGCATATTTATATCATATAAAGAACTTGGTAGGAATCCTTCTTTGCCAATTTTTTCAAATAGTCTATATAATATTGGAATCAATTGTTCTTTAAATATTTTATAGAATTTGCTTGTAAATCCATTTAGCCCTGGAGGTTCTTTTTTATGGAGTTCATAGATGGGTTGTTCTATTTCATTTTCTGAAATGAGATTAAGTATTTTACTTGTTCTTTTGTTAATGCGAGTAATTTATATTTTTGTAGATACTTATCCATTTCTCTAAGATTCTCAAATTTATGGGCATTCATTTGAGCAAAATAATTCCTAATTATTCCTTTAAATTTCCTTTTGGCTGAATTTGAATTCACCCTTTTTATTTTTCTAACCAGGGATTTGATTCTCTTCTTTTTTATATCAAATTGACCAGAAGTTTATCAATTTTATTCATTTTTTCATAAAACCTGCCTTTAGTTTTATTTATTAGTTCAATAGTTTTCTTAATTTTAATTTTATTTATCTTTCTTTGGTTTTCATTTTTTTCTAACTTGGTATGTAATTGGGGATTTTCAATTTGTTCTTTTTCTAACTTTTTCAGTGGCATGCCGAATTCATTGATCTCCCATTTCTCTATATAATTCATGTTAGCCTTCAGAGATAAAACTTCCCTTAAGCACTGCTTTCACTGCATCCCATAAGTTTTGGTATGTTGTCTCTTTATTGTCATTCTCGTGAATGAAGTTATTGATTGTTTCTATGATTTTTGTTTAACCCACTCATTCTTTAGGATTAGATTATTTAGCTTCCAATTAATTTTTAGTGTATCTTTCCATGGTCTTATATTACAAATAATTTTTATTGCATCATGATCTAAAAATGATGCTTTTAATATTTCTGCCTTTCTGCACTGAATTGTGAGGTTTTATGCCCTAGTAAAAGTTCAATTTTTGTGTAGGTGCCATGTACCACTGAGAAAAAAAAAAAGATATGTTAATTTCTATCCCCCTTCAATTTTCTACAGATGTCTACCATATCAATCTTTTCTAAAATTCTATTTACCTCCTTAACTTCTTTCTTGTATTTTTTGAGATTAGATTCATCAAAGTTCCGAGAGGGGCCAGGTTGAGATCCCCCACTAGTACAGTTTTGCTATCAATTTCTTCCTTCAATCCCCTCAGCTTTTCCTCTAAGAATTTGGATGCTATCCTACTTGGTGCATATATGTTTAGTAATGATATTCCTTCATTGTCTATGGTGCCTTTTAGCAGGATATAGTTTCCTTCATTATCGTTTTAATTAGATCAATTTTTGCTTTTGCTTTGTCTGAGATTAGGATTGCTACCCTTGCATTTTCTAATTCAGGTGCAGCATAGTATATTCTACTCCATATTTTTACCTTTATCCTGTGTTTATTTCCCTGTTTCAAATGTGTTTCTTGTAAACAACATATTGTAGAATTATGCTTTTTAATCCATTATGCTCCTTGCCTCTGTTTTATGGGAGAGTTTATCCAATTCATATTCATAGTTAGGATCACTATGTGTGTCTTTCTTTCCATCCTTAAACACTCCCCCCCAATTTCAGCTTTTATTACTCCCTTCTCCTTTCCCCTCCTCATGAGTTTTGGTTTTGACCACCACTTCTCTCAATCTTCCCTCCTTTTTATTAGCCTCCTTGCCTTTTCTTTCCCTTTTTCCTTACTACTTCTTCCCTCCCTTCTAATTTTGGCCCAACAATGAACACACAGAAAACACAGGTGCTCCATCAGCTGCCACCACACCATCCATATCTGGAACCATTGGTTACAGCAAATGGAGAAGCTATGAATGCTTTGGATAAGATCACTTGCCTTGATAGTGTACTTTTCAGGGATGTGCACATTGATAATGAGGTTGTTCCATGCATTACCAGAGCTAGCTCGGTGTTTGGGAGACTCTGAAGGAAAGTGTGGGAGAGAAGAGGTATTAGACTGACTACTGAACTCAAGGTCTACAGAGCCACTGTGCTGACATCATTGTTGGATACCTGTGAAACGTGGACAGTCAACAAGTACCATGTCAGGAAATTGAATAGGTTACACTTGAATTGTCTTAGGAAGATTCTGAAGATTTTGTGGCAGGATAAGGTACCAGACATGGAGGTCCTTTCTTGAACCAAACTGCTAAGCACTCAAACTCTGCTTCAAATAGTGCAACTCCAATGGATGTAATGTCAACGTGATATTCATAGCAGTTGCTATGAACATACATACATATTTCCATGGTTGAATCACAAAATTTAATAATCTCTCTCCATTGAAAACCAAACCAAAACCTTTATTTGGAATATCACTATTGAGATAACAGAAGGAAAAATGTAATAAAGTAACAAAAATATTTATACGTATCACCAGACCAGGAAGCATTGATATCTTAAGCATTCTTTCTGCCCTGCCTCCCTGCAAGCAAGCTTCCCCTTAAGCAGGCTTCCTCTCCTTAGGCAAGTTTCCTCTTTCTGGCAATATAAATCTCCCTTAACATACATAGTTTTCACCTGATGGGTTCTAAGTGATTCAGCATGGAATGTATAACAACTAGGAACTGGGTCAGAGTTCAAAGCAGCAAGACATCCATAACTGAAATACCAAATAGAAATATCATAATTGAAATTTAAATAATTGAAATAAAGTACCTTTTAGACCTGGGAACAGAAGTGGTCATATAGGCTTATAAATGGACAGGGAAGATCTTATATTCCATTAACCCTACAATGGACTGGCCACATTGTTCAAACACAAAATGTACCCTTGCCAAAAAGACTGTGTTAGGGAGAACGTGCACAGGGTAAGCATTCACACGATGGTCAGAAGAAGAGATGCAAGGACACTCTCAACGTCTCACTGAAGAAATCTGGAATTGATTGTATGATGTGGGAGACACTGGCACAGGACTGCCCAGTATGGCAGGTCCACATCAGAGAAGGTGCTGTGCTCTATAAGCAAAGCAGAATTGAAACAGCTCAAAGGAAGTGCAGGATGCACAAATTTGGAGAATCCAGCTGAAATGTTCAGATGGAATATTTGTGCCGAACTGTGGTAGAGCATTCTGAGCTCATATTGGTCTGATCAGTCAGAGTTGGACACATGGAACTTGAACCCAATATAGTGATAGCTGTTTGATCCTTTTTGAGAATAATCAAGTCAGCTCAACAAGGGCAGTCCCATTTCTGCTTTTCTCTTTGAATTTCTAATGTGAGGGGCAGGGCAGCTCACGTTAGAAACTTAATAAGTGGTCATTAAGTTTGAGCTGGGTCTGATCGACGTGGGAGACTGCCTGCCTGTGGGGGCTCTGTTCCATGAGTGTACTGAAGGATTGACGTGCAGGGCAGCCTAGAATTGTCAGCTGTTGTCCTGAAGGGCTCCTGAAAGGTACTGGTCAAAGGACAGCATTGTAAGGAGGTATGATGCCTGACCAAACTGTGATCAAATCAGTCAATACCATGGTTGGTTATTTCTGAGCTGAAAGGTGCTGCCATTGTGCTGTCCTACAGGAAATGCTGTACCTGATTCATTTAAATGCCTGGGTGTCAGCCGCCCGCAGACTGCATAAAATTCGTAGAGCATCAAGAACCAGGTTCATGATTTCCACTGATTTTGCATCAAAAAGACCTGAGTTCAAATCCTGCCTTAGAAATTCATTATCTGTGTGAACTTGGACTGGTAACTTAACCTCTGTCTACCTCAGTTTCCCATCTTGTGAAGATCAAATGAGAAAATATTTGTAAAATACTTTACAAATCTGAAAGTGCTATAGAAATGATAGCCATTTATTGTTCAGTTGGTTCACCCCAAGACAGTAAATGAGTCTATTGCTTCCACCTCCCAGCATATCTCGAACACTCCCCCTTGTCTCTTCTGGGACTTACACTGCCCTGATGCAGACCCTCATCACCGTGCAGCTGGATTACTACAACAACCTGACCTCCAGTCCACTGGTCCACCATGTTTCTTCCCACACTCAAGACTTCCTCTGCTTACTTGCCAAAGTGAGCTGCCCAAAAGATAGATCTGTCCATGTCACTCCGCTGCTCCCTAAACTCACCTGGCTCCCTGTGATACCCAGAGTGAACAGAAAGGACCCTGCTTAGAGCCTCCATCCCTTGACCACCTTGGCCTCTTCTGCTACTCTCCTACACTCCACTCACTCGACAATGAATCTTCACTGGCCTCTGTGAAGATGCTCCCTGTGGTGATTTCTGTCTTCTCGTTGGCTGAAACCCTCTGACCCCTCATGTCCTCTGATCCTCCTTGGGCCTCTGCTAAGATCCCTGTTTCTATAGGAGGCCATTCCCAGTTTCACTGGTGTTCTCCCTCTAGAGTGTTCACCCAACTTCCTTGTCTAGATCTTGCAGACACAGGGATTGTCTCCTCCATTAGAGTGTGAGCTTCTTGAAGGAATTTCTTCCTATCTCCAGGGATTGGAACTGTGCCTAGTAAATAAGGAAGCCCTTAATAGATGCTTATTGGCTGACAAGAACCCTGAAGCAAGGAGCATGAGCTGAAGGGGTTGCATCTACTTTATATTCCATGGTCAATATTGGGGGCTCCAGCCTCAGCTCCTTAGCAGTGCTCACACTGGCCCCTTCCTCACATTGCTTCCTGAAAATTTCCCATGTATGAGTCTCAAGACTGGATTTTCATTTCATATACTTATAAAGGTGTTTGTCTTTGGTGGGCACAGTGCTCACTCAAATGCCATATATTAAATAAAATGTGTGTTTGGGTAAAAACTGGGAAGGAAAAAGTTAGTTATAATATGTTTGATAATTTAATGTAAAACTTTCTTTTGGGTTTGAAGTTAATGCTATGGGATGAGTGGTTTTTTGTGTAAAGCAATCTGGTGATAATTAAATTAAGATGATTACATTGGTAATTTTTCCATCTTGGTTTCAAAATTTAAATTTAAGGAACTGAATATATGTTTATATCATTCTTGGGATTTTTTTGTATAAAATTTGGTATACATGCTGCTAAATCCAGGATTATATTATAAAAGGAATACAAAAGATACCAGAGCATTTTGATCATGTGTATCAAAATTTAAGAAACTATAAATTTTAAATTTGTCTTTTTTTTAAAAGGCAATTTCAATTGAGATTGTTTTATGAAATTTGCAATTGTTAATCAAGCTATTGTAAAAGTCAACTGCTTATTAAAAAAATGCTTACGAAAAGTAATTGTTGATAACGATGTGAAGGAAGCTCCTGTGAAACTTCTTGTAACTTTTGTCGAATTTGAAATTGGTTATGTGTATAAAAAAGGGACAAGGTCATCAAGCCACAGGAAAGGAGCTAATTTCAGTTATGAAGCTCCACAACAAAAAATCTGATTTCATAAAAAGCAGTGTACAATAAGATTTTAAAATAATTTTTAAGAACTGGTTTCCAGGGGGGTGGAGCCAAAATAGTGGCATAGCAGCAGCAACATATCGCAAATCTCACATTGCCACCCGAAAATACCCATAAAATAGGACTCTAAACCAATCCTAGAACTCCAAAATGCACACAAAGATACTTCCCACTAAAGTCAGCTCGGCTACAAGGAACCATATCAGCACTGCGAACTGAAACCATCCTGGCCTGAAGCCACGGCTGTGCCCCAGGGGCGGCTGGACGGGAGGAGCAGAGGAGCCTCTCTGGTGAGTGGATTTGCAGCAGCTGCGAGCAGCATTGAGAACTAGGTCAGTAGAGCTTGCGAAATTAGGAGAGTAAAGCAGTCCAGCCGAAAGGCCTCCAGAGGTGAAAAGCAAAAGGCAGAGGTTTTGCACCTGCCTCTGTGTTGCAGCTTCCCGCCTGCGGCCTGAAGACAGCAGGGGGACTAAGTGATTGTTCTGAGGCCAGTGCTCTCGCGTTGAGTGGCCTGGATCCGGATCTCCGTCTTGGGCCTCGGTCTTGGAGTCTTCATTATCCAGTAAGCCGGAAGTAAGTAGGAAGGGCCCCACCACCTTTCTGAGAGCTACAGCAGCCGGGAGGACCCCAGCGATTTAGGACAGAGCTTTCCCTGCTGGAAGCAGAGCCCCACAGAGATTTTTAAAAAAAATCAAGGACTGAACAACCATGAGTAAGAATAAACATAAGTAGCAAAGTAAGAACAGTTCCCAAACCCTAGATTCCTTCTTTGGGGAAAAGAAAGATCATGGGAGAGAGAGAAAGGAGGAGAGCACAACCAGAGCGCCCCCACCAGAGGCCTCCAATAAACATGAAGAATGCCTTAAAGCTAGAGATGAGCTGAAGAAGGATTTTCAAAACCAAATAAGGGAAGTGGAAGAAAAATTGGGAAGAGAAATAAGAATGTTGCAAGAAAATCATGAAAAGAGAGTCAGCAGTATGACTGAAGAAATCAACACCCTAAAAAATAGATTAACTCAAATGACAAAAGAGGCC
>CM053588.1:16634594-16674448 GCA_028646515.1 Pseudochirops corinnae
GGGGGCGGGGGGACACACTGGGATGGCTGTTTTGGGGCGGTGGGTGGGAGAAAGAGGGGGAGAAAATATGTAACTCAAAATCTTGTGGAAATGAATGATGCAAACTAAAATAAAATTAAAAAAATAAAAGAAAAAGGGCAGAAATTGGGAAATACTGGAGTCCCTCTTCCATTATCCCGTCACTCCTTTCTCTCCTGGCTGGTTCCCAAATTGTCAAATGGGGCAATATGCCAAGAATTCTGATAAATGACTGTTAATGATAAACATTCCTGCTTCTTTTCTGGTCTCGGAGGCTGGCAATTTTACCTGTGCCACACCCTCCGCTTCCATGGGCTCTTGTAAGAGGTCACCTGTTCCCCTACAACTCCCAGTCATGCGGTGTCTAGCCCCGTGTGCTCTATCCAAGGGGAGACAACCCAAACCTTATCAACAAAGGCACAGCATTGTTTTATATGCACTTTGGCGCCAGTGCTTCTGACTACCTGGTATATTTGGCAGGCTAGCACAGACTTGTCCTCAGGCTTAATAATGGGCAGGCTCACTAAGTTACCCATCTCCACCCCTTCCGCGCTAGTGCGGGCTGCTGTCCTCTTTCCCTACTTTATTGTAGAGAGTACAGGCAGGGTCCCTTTTCAGGCGCCACGATGAAGCGTTCTGCTGCTTCCAGTCGCCTGTCTACTTAGTTCACACGGTCTTTGGACATCTCTGGCACTGGGGTACTACCTCAGTGAATTTCACTGTGCATGAAAGGACAAAAGAGTACCTGAGACAAGTCTGGCTGCCATCACCTTTATTGTTACATCTCTCTCCTGCCCGCAGCGACACACTGTTATCAGCCCTACGCCCTGCCCCCAGCCCCTCCCTTCAGGGGAGGTCTTGATCCTGTAAGGGAGGTCGGCCTACCCCGGAGCCATCAGGTTGTCACAGACTCAAAGCCTTAGGCAGAGTCCATGGCCCAGTGCCTCACGTGGGCAGCCGAGCTCTCACCTCGGGACCCAACACTTATTTTTTAAAATTTGACTCAGTTCTCTACATGTTTGAGAAATGAGATCTTTATCACAGAAACTTACTTCATTTTTTTCATACTTACTTTTTTTAGTTGTATTTCCCTGTGTATATCCCCACATTTATTCTATTCTATTGCTCCTTTCATCTGTCCCTCCTGAAAAGTGTTTTACTTCTGACAGAACATTCCCCCAATCTGCCCTCTGTTCTATCATCCCCCTCCCTTTTTCTTATCACCTTCCCCTCCTACTTTCCTGTACAGTTAAGATAGATTTCTATGCTCAATTGAGTATGCATGTTATTTCCCCTTTGAGCCAATTCTGGTGAGAGAAGGTTCACTGACCTTCCCTCACTTCCCCCTTCTTTCCCTCTACTGAAAAAGTTTTTGTCTTGCATCTTTTATGTGAAATAATTTACACCATTCTAGCTCTCCTTTTCTTTCTTCCAGGATATTCCTTTCTCAACCTTTAATTTTATTTTTAAAATATTATCCCTTCACATTCAACCCATACCTGTGCCTCCTGTCTATGTATACTCCTATCTACCTGAATAATGAAGGTTCCTATGAATTATAAGTATCATCTTCCCATGTATTAATGAGAACAATTCAACCTTATTAAGGCCCTTGTGATTTCCCTTTCCTTTCATTTTTTTCTTTTTTATGATTCTCTTGGTCTTGTATTCGAAAGTCAAATCTTTTATTCAGCTGGTATTTACATCAGGAATGCTTGAAAGTGCTCTATCTCATTCAAAATTCATTTTTTTTTTACCTCTGACTGATTATACTCAGTTTCTTTTTTCTGTATAGGAAATTCTTTGTTGTAATCCCAGCTTTTCTGGCCTCCAGAATAACATATTCCAAGTCCTCTCATCCTTTACCATATGGGAAGATAAATCTTGTGTTTTTCTAACTGGTTCCACAATACTTGAATTGTTTCTTTCTGACTGCTTGCAATATTTTCTTTTTGACCTGGTAACTCTGGGATTTGGCTGTAATATTCCTGGCAGTTTTCATATTACGATCACCTTTAGGAGTTGATCAGTGTATTCGTTCAATTTCTTACCCTCTGGTTCTAGAATACCAGGGCAGTTTTTCTTGATAATTTTTTTTTTCAAAATTTAATTTTAGACTCAAATGCCAGAAGACAAATACAGAATAGAGAAAGGAAACAAGGGAACTTGATTATGTTATAAAGAAAAATAAAAGCATGTCATGTACATAGCAGAACACAAGAGAACATCCGAAATATGTAACAATAAATTTTCTTTTCAAGAAAGACTGTATGAAAAATAATATTCATTGTGTTAAGAATTGTCCATCTTTTCTTTGCTTCCTTGTGAGTTTTCTTTAGGTCTCTGCTATGTACTTTTTTTACTTTGTTCTTTTTTCCCCCTCCCCTAACCCCCCAGAAGGCCACAATAAAGTTTAGATATGTTTCTCCATAGCTGTAGATATACACACACACATATACATACGTGTATACACATATACTTTCCCAAATCTATTTTACTCCTCATCTTTGCTTTTATGTATGTGCATATCTCTCAATTCCTATCCCTCCTGCCTCTTCTACATTACTTTTACCCCTTACCTTGCCCTAATATGACTTGCCTACCTTTCCCCCAGGAACCCTCCCCTATCCTCCCATTCCCATAAATCTAAACACCCTTCTAGTCCCTTATTTACCTATCCTCTCACCCTCCCCTCTAAAGATCCCTTCCTTGTCTTTTCCTTCCTTCCTATGTCACTACCATTGTCTTTCTTCCAAATTTTGAAGACTTTTATACAATTACATATGTATGTATATATGTATTGTTCCCTCTTAAACCCATTCCCAATGAAATTAGGTTACCAGAACTACCAACTCTTCTCCCCCCTCTAATTCCTGTGTATCAATTCTTCCTCTCACACCTCATTTGTATAAAATAATTATTCTTTTTATCCATTCCTAAATGGTTTTACATTTTAAATTCACATCACACTCAAGTTTGCTACAATCTTTCTTATGAACTACCTAATTACTGATAGGATTCTTAGATGTATATTTTACATTTTCGCATATATAAAAAGTAAAGGCTCTCCTTATGGATCCTTTATAATCAATCTTTCTTATGTACCTATATTCCTGTTGGTTCATGTATGTCAAATTGTCTATTAAGTGCAGGATTTTTTATAACAAAGTCTTGAAATTCTGAGTGTTTGTCAAATGTCTGGTTTTTTTTTTTGTTGTTGTTGTTGTTTTGTTGTTGTTTTTATTCAGGAAGAATATTTAACATTGCAGGGCATGGTATTTTTGTCCAGAGCTCCAGTTCTTTTGCTCTTCAATGTGTTGTGTTCCAAGACTTACAGTGCTGATTCCAGTACAAATTATCAAGGAAATGTCTCTGCTGCTAGGTCTTGTGTAATTTTAATTGTGGCACCATATTTAAAAAGCTTTAATCTTGATGCTTTTAATAATTTTTCCTTGAGCTTGGGGGCTTCAGAATTTGACTACAATATACCCATGAGTTTTCCTCATAGGATCTCTTTTAAGTGTGATTGATGGATTTTTCTCTATTTCTACTCCCCCACCCCAAATTGTTCTAATGTTTCAGGATAATTTTCTTTAATTATTTCTTGTGTTATTGTATCACAATTGGATTTTTGATTGCAACTTTCAGTTAGTCCAATTATTTTTATATTTTCTCTTATTGATCTCCTCTCTTTTAAGATGTTTCACTTTCTTACACTTTTCATTATTCATATTTTATTTAATGACTTCTTGATCTCATATAATTAGACTGACTTCCCTTTGCACAATTCTAATTTTCAAGTTGTCACTTTCTTTTCTTAGATTCTGGATCTCCTCTTCTACTTGGTTGACTTTCCTTTCATGCCCTTCTTTGTTTTTCTTGTATTATTCTTTTTTTTTTTTTTAGTTTTTCTTCCATCTATGTCATTTGATTTGTAAAGTCTTTTAAAAGCCCTTCTATCAATTCTTTCTGGGCAGGCAACTATTTGATGTTAGTCTTTGGGGGTTTCTTCACCTCAATATCCTTCTCTGAAGATGAACCCCAGTCATCTCTATTCCCCTAATAGTTTTCTATGGTTGGATTCTTTCACTTTTACCTGTGCATTTTTTTGTGGTGATAGCTTCATTATTTGTAGTCACCTCTAGCCCTAGGGTATGGGTAATGGTGTCTCTTGCCCCAGATCTTCATCAGAGGTGTAATGGCAAGGAAAGTAATATTTTGTTGCTTGTTTCAAGCTTTTCAGGTGCCTTTGATCCTCTCTTTTGATTGTATCCAGTATTTATTTGAAACAATATATATTGTGTTATCCTTAACAGGCCTAAGGGAGTTTTGAGACCTTCCTTGCCCTAAATAGCCTAATGTCATCACATGGACCCCACAGGGGGAGGAGCTTTCTGAAAGAAGAAAACAGAATGGGTGGAACAGGAAGGAGTAGAGCAGAGAAAAGCTAGAGCATGAGCTAAGATCAATCAGAAGTGAGAGGGAGAATATTTGTGATTTTGGTTCTCCATCACACTTTGTCTGTTGATCTGTCAGACAAAAGCATCCTGTCTGTTGTTTTTAGACAGAAGTCCTGAAAGAGGACCTTATAGCTGTTACAGAAGCCTTGAAAGAGAACTTTACTGCTGTCACAGAAAAACTGGGACTTTACCATTGATTTGTGTTTGATTTCTGAGACAGAAGCTTTGACTGTTGAGTTGTGCTAGTTTGTCATACAAAAAGTGACTTGAGATCATAGTGCTGGCAATATGTGTAAATATTGTTGCTTTGTTAAGCTTTATCTTCCTAGAAACAGAAAATTCAAAGCAAAGTCCCCGTAAGCTGAAGTAAGAAACAGGAACAGAGAGCTGCCTATATGTGAGTCCAGGCAAGGGCTGGGAGTGGCCAGCCCATAGGAAAGGAGTCATGGGAAGTCAGCCTCAAGTTAAGATGAAAGAGGACTTTACTTAGGTACTCAGCATTGACTGAAGAGACTGTGACTTACTGTGACCTAGGGGTGGATAATATTTGTACTTTCTGCTTCCCCTTAAGGATGATTGGCTTAAAGATGTTTCCCCCTTAAGAATGACTGGTTTAAGGATGATTGAAAGTCAGACTCGAGTCAAAATGAAAGAAGTCTTTATGTGGGTACTCTATATTGGTTGAGGAGATTGTGACTTACTGAATGATCTGTTTTGTTTAAGACAATGTGGGTGCCTTAGTAATAAGTTTTTATAATGTTGTGAATTTTGTGCTTTAGTTTCTTGATTGTTTTGCTTTAGTTTATTGCTGAATAAATAGAGAGTTCACTACACTATGCAATTAGATCTTTAAAGTTAATCACAGCAGGAATTGTCAGGAGGGCTGCATGTGATTGACTTTACAAGAGTTTCCCCTGATGTTCCCAGGGCTCAGACTCCCAACTCCCCTGACTACCCCAAGCTTGAAAGTTCCAGTTGTTGGGGCTGAGACAACCTATCATATCACCTAACCTCAGAGCTTGCAATTTGCTGTTAAAATGCAACCTAGCCTATAGGTGCTTATTCTTCACAGAGATCAAACCTCATCCTGGGATTTTTCTTCTGATCTTCTCAAATTTTCCAAGGAGGAACCTTGTTATGACCCTGTCCTTATTTATCTCCATCCACACTTTGTTTGCCTTAAGGCACTATTTTAACTCTTTTGTGGAGGAAAAATCTGAGAGGTTGGAATTTTCTGACCTACTCTGCCATCTTCCCATAACTCTGTCTTATAATTTCTTGAAACATGATGTCTAGGCTGTTTGGATTTATCATAACTTTCAGGTAACCCAATAATTTTTAAATTATCTCTCCTGCATTACTTTTCCCAGTCACTTGTTTTAACGATGAGATATTTCACATTTTCTTCCACTTCCCTCCACTACCCATTCTTTTGATTTTGTTTTGTTCTTTCTTGATTTCTCATAAAGTCATTAGCTTCCATTTGCTCCATTCTAAATTTGAAGGAATTATTTTCTTCAGTGAGCTTTTGGACCTCCTTTTCCATTTGACCAATTCTACTTTTTAGGGCATTCTTCTACACATTGGTTTTTGCATCTTTTTTTTTTTTTTTTTTTTACCATTTGGCCTACTCTGTTTTTTGAGGTTTTATTTTCTCCCCCCCATTTTCATGGGGCAATTTTAAAAATGTGTTTTTGTTTATTATTGACTATTTTTAGTTTCCAATATTCAGTGACACAAGATTTTTAGTTCCACATTTTCACCCCATCCCTCCCCTCTCCCCATGCCATGATGGCATACTTTTTGATTACCCCTTCCCCCAGTCTACCATCTCTTCTATCACCCCCCCCCCCCAAAAAAAAATCTTCCCCCTTATTTTCTTTTAGGCAAGATAGATTTCTATACTCGAATGTCTATATATCTTATTTCCTAGTTGCATGTAAAAATCATTTTTAACACTTGCTTTTAAAACATTTGGTTCCAAATTCTCTCATTTCTTCCAACCCTCACCCACTGTCACTGAGAAGGCAAGCAATTCAATATAGGTCGTACATGTGTAGTTGTGCAAAACACATCCATAATAGTCATGTTATGAAAGACTAACTGTATTTCCCTCCATCCTTTGACCCTGTCCCTTTTCAAAAGTGCTTTTTTCTGAATATCCTCTCCCCTAATCTGCTCTCCCTTCTATCATCACCCCACCACACACACATCCTCTTCCTACTTAATTTCCTATAGGTAAGATATGCAATTGAGTACATGTCATAACCTATTTAAGTCAAATCTGATGAGAGTAAGGTTCACTTATTCCTTCTCACCTCCCACCTCTTCCACTCCATTGTGAAATCTTTTCCTTGCCTCTTTTATATGAGATAATTTACCTCATTCTATCTCTCCCTTTCTCCATCTCCCAATATATTCCTCTCTCATTGCTTAATTTTAAGATATTATCCCTTCATATTTAACTCATCCTATACCATCTGTCTATAATTCTATCTATCTGTCTGTCTCTGAGTCTGTCTATCTAATCCAACAACCCTAATTCTGAGAAAGGTCTCATGATTTACAAATATCTTTGCATGTAGGAATGTAAACAGTTCTATTTTAATAAGTCCCTTATGATTTCTCTTTTCTGGCTACCTTTTCATGCTTTTCTTGATTCTTGTATTTGAAAGTCAAATTTACAATAAAAGTCTGGTTTTTCATCAAGAATGCTTAAAAGTCCTCCATTTCATTGAACATCCATTTTTTCCCCCTGAAGTATTATTATACTGAATTTTGCAAGGTAGGTGATTCTTTAATTCCAGCTCCTCTGACCTCAGGAATGTCATATTCCTAGCCCTTTGAGCTGGATCTTGTGTTATTTTGATAGAATTTTCACAATACTCAAATTGTTTCTTTCTGAGTGCTTTCAATATTTTCTCCTTGATATGGTGAGCCTGGAATTTGGCTGCAATATTCAAAGGAGTTTTCCTTTGGGAAATGCTTCCTGGGGATAACCTTTTAAGAGGTGATCAGTGGATTCTTGCAATTTTAATTTTACCCTCCAGTTCTAGAATATAAGGGCAATTTTCCTTAAAAATTTCTTGAAAGATGATGTCTAGGCTCTTTTTTAATTAAAAAAAAAATCATGATTTTAAGGTAGTCCAACACATTTTACATTATCTCTCTTGGGTCTATTTTCCAGGTTAGTGGTTTTTCCAATGAGGTATTTCACCTTGGGTTTTTATGTCATTTTTGGTTTGTTTTATAATTTCTTAATTTTTCATAAACTTCCATTTGTTTCAATCTATTTTTGAAGGAATTATTTTCTTCAGTGAACTTTTGATCTTCATTTTCTATCTGGCCAATTCTGCTTTTTAAGGCATTCTTCTCCTCATTGACTTTTCATATCTCCTTTGACATTTGGGTTAGTCTGTTTATTTCATGTGTTGTTTTCTTCAGTATTTTGTAGGGGACTCCTTTAGCAAGCTTTTGACTCGTTTTTCATGATTTTCTGGCATGACTCTCATTTCTCTTCACAAATTTCCTTTACTTCTCTTACTTGATTTTCAAAATACTTTTTGTGTTCTTCCATGGCCTGTGACCAGTTCATATTTTTTGGGGGGGGGAGATTTTGATTTAGGATCTTTGACTTTGTTGTCTTCTTCTGGGTTTTTTGTCTTGCTATTTTTTGTCATGAAAGAAAGATTCTATAGCCTGACTTTTATTACACCATTTGCTCATCTTCCCAGTCAAATAATTGACTTTCTAACACTTTGTCAAGGAAGGAGTCTACTTTTAGTGGGGCTGGGGATGGGTGTACTGTCACAGGCTTCAAGGGTTTTATATCAGTCATGTGATCCCCCACTGTCTGTGGACTCAGAGTTCTGGAAGAAGCCACTGCTGCTGCTGCTGTCACTGCCACCATTACCACCTCAGATGTGCCAAGGCTACAACTGAATCAGCTCCTCCTTCATCCAGGTCCCAGTATTCAATCACTGACCTAACATCCTCTCCTTGGCATTTGTAGATTGAGAAGTCTGTAAACATCCACAGCTGCCAGCAAGTTAGGAACCGGAGGCCTGATCCAGCCCTGTCTGTGCTGATGGGGACATGCCACACTGTGCTCTGCTCCCAGCCTGGTGCAATATACCCTTCCTGTTCACCTTCCAGTCTGTCTTTGGCTGTAGGTGTGTTCACTCTGCCATTTTCTGGATTCTGAGATTTAGAATTTGTCTAGAATAATGTTCCCATAACATAAAATACTTGCTGATGGTTTTAGATATATGCTACTTATTTTTTTTTAAGGCATACTCCATTTATTTCTATACCTCCTAGGGTTTTTAATAGGAATGTGTGCTGTATTTTGTTGAAATGACAAGTTTAAACAGAGTGACCACAGAGTCCAAATAAAAAGTTTCAGGAACTTTAATTTACCAGCTGGGGCTGACTCCACGCCAATTCAAAAGGAAGGAGGGAGCAGCCCATAGCTCAGGATTGCAGGATCTTATATACAGGATAGCTTCATTGTTTTGCTGACTAACATAATTTGTCACTAAACTAATTATTATGATGTGTAGGCAGGGGCTGATGGGTAAGGGGAGGGGCACAGGGCATGACTGAGGAAGGAGGAGAAAAATGAAGAAAAAGACAAATTACCCCAAGCAAGTTCCCACCCCCCAGGCTGGCTCACAGGCTGGTTCACTTATCTCTATCTCGAGTTCATCTCGAATTCATTGAGTTTTACTTGGATGATTTCTAATTTCATAAGGTATCACTTAACTGTTTCCTGGGCCATTTCATTGTCAAAATTTTTTTCTGAATCTATTGAGATAATCATGTGGTTTCTACTAGTTTTAGTGTTGATATAATAGGTTATACTAATACTTTTCCTAATATTGAATCATCTTTGCATTCCTGGAAGAAATCCCAGCTGATCAAAGTATATTATTCCTGTTTTAAGTTGTGTAGTCTTTTTACTAATATTTTATTTAAAATTTTTGCATCTGTATTCATGGTCAAAATTGGTCTACAATTAAAATTCTGTTTTGGCTCTTCCCAATATAGATATCAGTACCATATCTGTGTCATAAAAAGAATTTGGTAGGACTTCTTTTTCTCCAATTTTGCGAAATAGCTTATAAAGTATTGGAATAAATTGTTGTTTAAATATTTGATAGAATTCACTTGTAAATTCATCTGATCATGGAGATATTTTCCTAGGGAGTTCATTGATGGCTTGTTCAATTTACTTTTCTGAGATAGGGTTGCTTAAGTATGTTACTTCCTCTTCATTTAATCTAGGAAATTCATATTGTCTTTTGCAAGTATTCATCCATTTCACTAAGATTGTCAAAATTATTGACATACAATTAGGCAAAATAAGTCCTAATTACTGTTTTAATTTCCTTTTCATTTGAGGTAGATTCACCTTTTTCGTTTTTGATAAAGATAATTTGGTATTCTTCCTTTTTTATCATATAGACTAAAAGCTTATGATTTTTATTGGCATTTTCACAAAACCAGCCCTAATTTTTCTTTATTAGTCCAATAGCTTTCTTAATTTTAAGTTTATTAATCTCTCCTCTGGTTCTCAATATTTCTAATTTAGTATTTGAGATTTTCAATTTGTTTGGTTTTTTTTTTTTTTTAAGGTATATGCCCAGTTTATTGATTGCCATTTTCTCATGTATGCATTCAGAGATATAAAATTCCTGAATGGTCACTTGCTTTCCCTACAATCTGTAGGCCAGGAGCTCCTGAGTCAACCAAGGGACTGTGGCTGCACAGCCACTGTGCCTCCACTGCTTCTCCGGTGCAGGAGTCAGACTGTGTTCTTCCATTGCCCCCTCTCCCCTTTTTCCAATGGAGCTCCACACTGACCTTTTACTTTGTCTTTGATGTTTATGGGTTAAGAAGTCTGGAAGCCCCCACAACTCCTGGTTATTTGCTCTTCTGAAGTCTGCTTAGGTTGCTGCTGTTTGGAGCTGCCCTGGGGCTGGAACTGCGCAGCTCCTGTGGGAATGCACTCGGCTCCCAGAATGCTGCCATAGACCTTTCCTCTTGGCCTGCCGGGCTGTCTTCAGTGGGAGATTTGTTTCTCTTTGTCACTTTGTGTGATCTGTAGCTTTAAAATTTGTTTAGAGCCTTTTTTTTTTTTTTTTTTTTAACATATATTGGAACGGTTTGGAGCCAGAGCCCACTTTGGGTTTGTGCTTCTACTCCACCATCTTGACTCCTTCTAGGGTCATTTTTTAAACATATATTGTAAGTGATTGGAGTGGGAGCACACAAGTTTGGGCTTCTACTCTACCATCTTGGCTCCGCCCCTGTTGGACTGATTCTTGATGCCACATAGGCTCATTAGCTTCAATTTGAATGATTTTAAATTTTAGCTAATTATTTTCCTCAGTTAATTTTGGAAGTTCCTCTTCCATATGTTCAGATTTCACTTTTAGGTAGTTATTTTCTCCAGTTTGATGTTTAACCTCATCTGTCATTTCACAAATTTTGCTTTTTCAGGAGTTGTTTTCTTCAGTGATTGTTTTTTCTACCTTGGCAATTGTAATTTTAAGACAATTAGTCAATTTATCTTTTACCTCTCTAACCTGGCTTTTAAAATCCTTCTTGAGTTCTTCCAAAAATGATTTTTGGACTTGAGAACAGTTCATATTCCATTTTGAGGCTTCAGATGTGGGTATAGATAGACTCAATGCTGTCCCCTTCTGAATGTGGTTTGTCTTGCTCACTATAATAGGAGTCAGTCGATTTTGTTTTTCTGATTTGCTATTTTAGCCCATTGTGATTGCCTACTTCCTGGTTTTTAAAGTGTATTTCTGCTTCTGGAACACAGAAGCCTCTGACTCATGTTGGGAGCTACGAGCACGGTTATTGGTTTTGTGTGTTGTGGCCTCTTAGTGTTTAGACTGAGTCCGAAACCAGGTCTTTCTGTGTTGCCCTGGGGTTACACTGAAGTTCACAGTGAGAGGTATGGGGGAGAGGTAGTCTAGGCACTTCAGGATTCTGCCTCTGTGCCCCTGGGCTAGTGCTCAGGCAGGCTCAGCTGCTGCTGGCAGGGCCACACTCGTGTTTGAACAATCCCGATTTTGGAAGGCACCCCAGGGCTTCCAGTGTTACTGCTTACTTACTCTACCCCCTCCTGGTGTTTGGGATTTTCTGCTGCTTACCTAAGATGGGAATTTTTGGGAGGGCTCCCATCCTTCACTTTAGCCTTGAAACAGTAGCACCAATGCAATATTTACTGCGCATACTATCACTATAAAGACTGTGACTATAAGTATAGCAAGAATTTCCATCACAAAATATGCCAAACTCTTCAGAGAGAGGATAAAGTTGAAGGATTTATTTAGACACCAGAAAAACAAATCCTAAAACCACTAAGTTGATCCATCACACTACTAAGGATATTCGAAGCCATAATAAATCTGAGAGCCATGCCAACCTTTAGCCTTCCTATAAACCAATACAAGGTCAATATTTACTCACAAAACTATCTCCTTGCCTGAACTCCTCTGTACCCAACTCACTCCAACAGTTTCTCTTTCTACCAGTGTCTTATGGGCTCAGCTTCTCCTCAGTGCACTCCTCCCACCACAGGCACCATGAGACCGCATTCAGCTTATCAGGGGCAGAATTTATCTTCATAGCAGTGGAGGTCTTCTAACTGTCCCCTAGGTCTAATAAGGGGATCTTCAAATTCCCATTCCCATTACATTAGGCCCCAAAATCTTTCATGTCCTTTACATACCATAAGTACATCAACAATAAATGAGAGTTTAGGGATAACAAGTGGAAAAACTGGTGTCAACAGAACTTTGAAACCATGTGACAGGGATAATAGAAAACTTTGCACACAAAACAATAGCTTGGGGGGGGGGTGGAGATTGGCACAAATGCCTCCACCTATCCCCCCTGAAATGAATGGGGCTCAAAATCTTGGGGTAAGGGGTAAGGGTCTCCTCTCCAAAGCTCCCTCCAGGTGAAATTGGACATAATGCTGTCCCTGCCCCAAGAGGTCCTATTCAAGAGTTCAGTTCTTTAGAAGTCATCCAGAGCTTGGTCAATGCCAGGTCCTGGAGGTCCCATTTGAAAAGTAAGTTCTTTAGCTGTCATCTGGAACTTGGTCAATGCCAGGTCCAGAGGTGGTACATCACAGTCACAGACAGGGGGTGACATCTGTCTTAAGCAATCACACATCTTAAGGTAGAGGGTACCAAACCTGCAGAAAACAAATCTCACAAACAAGTTTTAACAGACAAAAAGTCAAAAAGAGACAAATATTGGGTCAGCTAAGCTTCTGGAGTCCATGGACTCACTATCATAACCTCATTCATGGTAGAATACACAAGTTAAGAGTACAACTTCAAAATCACCTTCTCCTGAATAAACAACAACTATGCTATTATCTTCCCCATGTGCCATAATCTCTACAGCTTTTGGAACATCATTTGGTTTCTGCTTTATACATACTTTAGTTCCCAATTTTATTCTATTAGTAGAACCTATCATGTTTGAATTTATTTGCTTGGTCTACAAAAAGGAAAACCAAGCAAAGATTTTATAGAGAAACCATTTTAAACTTAATTAACAATAAGTCTCACCCAAAGCCCAACTAAACCCCTCCTAACAATGAGAACTATCTCCAGATGGGGTGCACTGCTTCAAGATGTGCAGGGAGCTCTGGAGGGACTGGGTGACCCCTTCTGGCTCTTAGTGGAAATTTACTTTGGGGATGTGGAGGACCAGGGGTCATTAAAGTCCCTTCCCACGCTACACTGTATGCCACATACAGCCTCGAAGATGGAACATCCATGAATGTTAGACAAGAGAAGGATGAGTACCACCAGGAAGCCAGGTGTGATGTCTAGTGACCTCCATCTATCAGGACATGTCAGGACCTCATTGAGCAAATTCATTAATTTTCTCTTCACAAAGAATCCTTAAAGAAAAGGAAAAGAAGATCTCTGGTAGAAGGCCCTCCCACATTGAGCCCATATTGCACTTGTGCCCAAGATGAATTTTCTGATGTCTGCCAAGCTCTGAACTCCATTTGCGTGGCTTTCCACAAACAACACAAGCATAAGATTTCTATCTTCTGTGATAGACATAGATAAGAGATCTCTGATGATAAATGAGGAATGATTGTGGCCAGAAGGATTCTCCAAGTTAATCACATTGATGAGTTTTATCCCTTATTTAGGGATTCTCTGTTGCATAGTAAAGGAAGTGAGTGCATTAAAAGCTTTACCACATTCTAGACACTCTTAAGGTTTCTCCCCAGTGTGGACTCTTTCATGTGTAGCAAGATTGGAATTCTTTGTGAAAGCCTTTGTACATTGATCACATTCATAAGGTTTCCCTCCTCTGTGGATTTTCTGATGTTTAGCAAGACTGCTTCTGCATCTGAAATCTTTTTTTCATCAATTACATTCATAATGTTTCCCACCAGTATCGATTCTCTGATGTACAGCAAGACTGGCCCTACGTGAGAAAGTCTTTCCACAATTATCACATTCATAAGGTTTCTCTCCACTGTGGACTCTGATGTACAGCAAGATTGGAGTTCTGTGTTCAAGCCTTTGCACAATGATCACATTCACAAGGGTTTCCCTCCTCTGTGGATTTTCAGATGTTTAGCAAGACTGCTGCTGCACCTGAAAGCCTTTTCACATTGATTACATTCATAAGGTTTCTCACCAGTGTGGATTCTCTGATGTGTAGCAAGATTGGAGTTCTGTGTGAAAGTCTTTCCACAATGATCACATTCATAAGGTTTCTCTCCAGTGTGGACTCTCTGATGTGCAGCAAGATTGGAGTTCTGTGTGAAAGTCTTTCCACAATGATCACATTCATATGGTTTCTCACGAGTGTGGATTCTCTGATGTATAGCAAGACTGGCTCTCATTGAGAATGCCTTTCCACAATTATCACATTCATAAGGTTTCTCTCCAGTGTGGACTCTCTGATGTGTGGCAAGATTGGAGATCTGTATGAAAGTCTTTCCACATTGATCACATTCATAAGGTTTCTCTCCAGTGTGGATTTTCTGATGTGCAGCAAGAATGCTGTTGCATCTGAAAGCCTTTCCACATTGATCACATTCATAAGGTTTCTCTCCAGTGTGGATTCTCTGATGATTAGCAAGATTGGCCCTCTGTGAGAAAGCCTTTCCACACTTATCACATTCATAAGGTTTCTCTCCAGTGTGGACTCTCTGATGTGCAGTAAGACTGGACCTATGTGAGAAAGCCTTTCCACAATTTTCACACTCATAAGGTTTCTCTCCAGTGTGGACTCTCTCATGTGAAGCAAGATCAGAGTTCTGTGTGAAAGTCTTTCCACATTGATCACATTCATAAGGTTTTGTCCCACTGTGGATTTTCTGATGATAAATAAAATGGGACCTGTGTTTAAATGCTTTTCCACATTGATTACATTCATAAGGTTTCTCTTCAGTGTGGACCCTCTGATGTGAAGCAAGTTGGGAGTCCTGTGTGAAAGTCTTTCCACAATGATCACATTCATAAGGTTTCTCTCCAGTGTGGACTCTCTGATGTGCAGTAAGACTTGACCTATGAGAGAAAGCCTTTCCACAATGATCACATTCATAAGGTTTCTCTCCAGTGTGGACTCTCTGATGTGCAGCAAGTTGGCAGTCCTGTGTGAAAGTCTTTCCACAATGATCACATTCAAAAGGTTTCTCTCCAGTGTGGACTCTCTGATGTGCAGTAAGACTGGATCTATGTGAGAAAGCCTTTCCACAATGATCACATTCATAAGGTTTATCTCCAGTGTGTACTCTCTGATGTGCAGCAACTTGGGAGGCCTGTGTGAAAGTCTTTCCACAACGATCACATTCATAAGGTTTCTCACCAGTGTGTATTCTAAGATGTGCAATAAGGCTGAAGCTCTGTGAGAAAGCCTTTCCACATTGATCACATTCATAAGGTTTCTCTCCAGTGTGTATTCTATGATGTGTTGCTAGATGGCTTTTATATCTGAAAGCCTTTGCACATTGATCACATTTATAAAGTTTCTCTCCAGTGTGGATTCTCTGATGTGTAGCTAGATGGCTTTTATATATGAAAACCTTTCCACATTGATCACATTCGTAAGGTTTATTTTCAGTGTGGATTCTCTGATGCCTAGCAAGACTGGAGCTCTGTGTGAAAGTCTTTCCACACTGATGACATTGATAAGGCTTCTTTCCACTGTGGATTCTCTGATGTATAAGGACAGATAAGGGTTCACCAAAAGATTCACCACATTCATGACCCTCATGTGGTTTCTCTCCAGTCTGAAGTTTGTGATGGTAAATTAGGGATGACTGTTGATTCAAGTCTTTCCCACAATGATCACAATCATAAGGTTTCTTTCCTGTGTGGATTCTGTGAAGTCCAACAGAGATTTGTCTCCCAGTGATGTCACAGGGACCATCACTCATGAAACTTCGTTTCTGAGGTTCTTCCACAGAAATGCTTAGCTTTAAAGGAGTCCCTTGAATTTCTTGTCTAATCACTCCTTCTAAAAAACAAACAATAAAACATATATAAAGAGACACATGTCCACACATATATAATTATAATCCCTTCTCTCCATTGGGATAAAGCAAACTAACTGATCTATATCTTCCTATCCCAGGCTAAGAGAAGTTTTCAAAGTTAAATGGACAGAATCAATAATTTAAAAATGCCATTAGCTCATATCTGCAGGACAACTTGACTTACAAAGAATTTCACACACAATCACTTTGTATCCTCACTAATACCTGTGACAATGGCAGGACCAACATACTATTTACATTCACAAGTCATGCCATGATTTCAGAATGGCTGAGTGACCAGCCCAACATCTCTCCAGTTGAGACTAGACCTCCAACCCTGCAAGTGGGCATGCTCTGTGCATGGTACTAGAAGGCCTTTCTCAAATGAACTTCCTTTTGTTTTGTTATTAAAGAAATTTACTTTATAATTGAATGTTGATTCATTCTCTCCCTCCCTTTAGGTCTTCCTATTCCCTAAGACACAATGATATTGAAATTAGATCAATTAATAATCCCATGATAGACTCTTAAGTGTTCATGTGAAAAAAGGCACCAATCCCTATGGAAAACTTCACCATCACCTCATTTTAAGAAACTGACAGTCACCTCCAACCTTGAACAACTACCAGGTTGATCAGCCAGCAGCCATAAACAATGGGAAGAGCTTCCACCAACAACAAGATTATTACTCCATGAAAACTCTGATGATGGTTAGATTTTTATAACAAAGTATTTTTGTATACTTTATAACAAAGTATATTTGTACAGTGATCTTTTAGACAATATAGTATTGCATACATAATAGACATTAATATAGTGGAAAAATAACCTTTATATGCACCGCAAAACAAAAAAAGTGCATGTGACTTGCTTTTTTTTTCTTTTTGGACTTTTGGAGGGAGAGGGCAGGGAAATTTGGGTTAAGTGACTTGGCCATGATCACATGTTTAGCAAAAGTTAAGAGTCTGAGGCTGGATTTGAACTTAGGTCCTCCTGACTCCAGAGTCAGTGTTCTATACACTGCACCACCTAGCCACCTCAACTAGCTTTATTTATTTATATCTTTTCCTTTTTTTTTTTGCTTTTTAGAGGGGGGAAGGCAGGGCAATTAGGGTTAAGTGACTTGCCCAGGGTCACATGGCTAGTAAGTGTGTCAAGCATCTGAAGCTGGATTTGAACTCAGGTCCTCCTGACTCCAAGGCCAACGATCTATTCACTGCACCACCTAGCCGCCCCTACCTTTATTTTTAAATTCACTTTATTCACAGCCCTGGAACTAAACCCACACACAACACCTCTGAGGTGTGCCTGTGTTTTTGTCATTCTTTTTTCAATTTTGACTCTTTGGTTCCTAATTCTCTTTTTCTTCTTAAATGATTACTAGCCTCAGTCCTTGTATTCCCTTATATCCCTTTCAACTAGATATCTTTCCATTCCGAAACACCCTCTTTTCCTGGGTTCAGGAAAGACTGACATTCTCAAACTGTCGCTTCTTCTCTAACCATCTCTATGTATGTACACCAGATTGGGAGCTTCCTGACAGAAGGAACTGACTTGTTTTCTGTGCCATGAGGCAGAAAAAGAAATAGGAATCCACTCCAGTATCTTCCCCAAGACAACCTTGCTCCCATTCTCAATACACCACTCCCCTTCTGTAATAGAAATTAATTTAAATTTGAAGACCCCTTTTTGTTATGTCAAGTAAGCAGGCACTTAGCCCTTAGTCAAGCCTCTGTGAAAGAGGCAGAGGGTGTGTACTCTGTCTCCTGTTGCTGACATAACAGGAAGGGTTTGCATGAAACAGGAAGCCAATGCTGTGTGTGTGTATGTATACACACACACACACACACACACACACACACACACACACACACACACACACACACATACACACACATATCAGAAAAGCCCCAGAAAGGCAGAATCAGAATTTTTCTCCTGACTGGCTCCTGCTGGAGGAGAGAGAGAGAGTTTCTCTCAGTGAGTATCTAGAAGCTGACTGAGAACTGAGAGAGGATTTCCTTGAGACCAAAATCTGGTGAAGTCTTGATTTTGCTGCCAAGAAAGCTACCTCAAGGCCAAAGCTGTTGCTGTGGCCTGGAAGGCTGAGATTTCTTCTGGGTCCTAGGGCCAGCCAAACGGCTGGAGAACTGAAGAAGCATGACCAAGATACTAAGATTTGTTTGTTTGTGGCTTGGTTGACCCTTGAATTCCCAGGAACAGAAATTGTAAAGATGATCAGATGTGCTGGACCCTGTGAACTTTGGTGTGTAACAGGAGCTGTTAAAACGACTGGACAAGGATCTGGGAGCTGTCTGCCTCTGAATACAGGTGACTGTTGGATTCATGTAGGAGCTGGAACCATGGAAGGGGATCCAGGGAATCTGAGAGACCACCCTGAGTCAAGATGCAGAAAAAGACCTTTCCTTTGATATTGAATGCTGTGATGAAACAGAAGTTTTCTAGAGACAGAGGAGTGGAGGGTTTGTATCATTTTCTAATGATTGTCTTTAGTGATTAAGGGTACTTGGTGACTGACTGCCAGATAAATGACTGATTAAGTTAACTTATGATTGTCCTATGAGTGGAAGACTGACTATTGTATTGTGGGATGACTGAATGACTTAGTAAGGAGGCAGACCTCCTTAGGGATACCAGATGATTGTTCTTTGGTTCTTTGTTCTAAGGTGACCACTTTGGTGAAAACTAAGTGGCCATTTTAATGATAAGCTGTTGTGAACACTATATTGTGATTTTCTGTGATAAGATGTGATGTGAATATTACATTATGATTTGTTGTGAATGTTTGCTTTAATTTGTTATGAAATAAATGGAGTGTTCACTATACTGTGCAATCAGAACCTTAAAAGCTGTTCATGGTAGCATTCTTTTGGGAAGCTGCTCATGTATGGCATTACACCTCCTCAGCAGAGAAATTTACCTGAATTTCACTGAAAAAATCAGATAATCATGAAGACCTATCTTGTTCTCATCTGCCATACATCAGGTACCTTCTTTGCTTTTTGACCCCAGTATCAGACGAGCAATCTTCCCTCTGCTAGCTAAAGCAAACTCCTTCCCATGTGTCAATCATCTCACTCCAGCTCTTCATTTTCCTCAGTGTGCTGCCTTTGCTGTACCCCCTTTATTTCACTATTCTTAGTCTCCCACACTACAGACTCCATCCCTATTGTCACAAATCAAACCATTTCTCTCTAATCCTCAAACAAGTCACTTGATCCATTCAGCTGGAGAGACATTTTCCAAAATCTTCCTTCCGTTTTTCAAGTAAACACCTAGAAATGCCCATTTATGACTGGTGTCTCCAACTCCTTTTTTCTTTTACTTTGCCTGAAATTCTCTGCAGTCCACATTCCAATTTCATTCTTCAATAGAAGCTCTTCTCACCAAAATTACCAAAAATTTCAAAGCAGCTAACTCCACCAGCCCTTATTCAGCCTCATCCTTCTTGGCTTATCTGCAGTCTTTGACACAATCACCCTTTTCTCTCTCTGGGTTTTAGTGACTGCAGAAAATGTATATTCAGTTCTGACTTCAGTAAGCTGGCCCTTCATTTGCCAGCCTTTTTTCACTCAAGTTTGCTATTTGGATGCCATACCTGCAGAGTTCTCTTGCAACAAGAGTTGTTCATTTTTGAGGTTTACTGGATTTTGTGTTGACTACATTGTGTACACATTCCATGAGCCGATAGTGAGTAGAATCATCTTTGTAGGCATTTTCGTACATTTTTTTATTTCAACCAGAGTGAAATTCCCTTTCTGCCATGAGAATCAGGCCAGGGTTGGGTAAGAAGACAATTTTTAGGGTCATTTTTCTAGCCCCTTCTTCATATCAGGTGATGAGTGAGATCCTTAAAAAGCTGCTCACACACCCAGGGGCCTGCCATTTAAAACTGCTTCCAGTGAGAAATGATCCTATGGTCTGGGGGGACTGTGTGGAGGGTTGTGGCCACAGTTCCCAGTGTATCCACACCTGCTGCTTGAACATTTGCCTGTCTCCACAGGCCTTTGAGATAGGTATAATGGTAAAATGGTGTGAGTGATGTCTTTTGACTGATGTGTAAAAGGGATTTAAGTGAGGCAGTTACGGGAAGTTGTTGGCCTTAGTCTCTCCTCTAGAGTTATCACAAGGTAGTGGCAGGACAGAATCAGGACAACTGGAGATGGCTCAAGATGCAGTGGATGACTGTAATGGCAAACAAAGTACTACTTTGCTCCTTGTTTCAACTATTCAAGTGCCTTTGAGCCTCACCTTTCATTGTGTCAAGTCTTTATTGGAAACAGCACACAATGTGTTGCCCTTAAATGGCCTAAGGGAGTTTGGAGGCTTTCCCTGTCCTCATTAGGTGAAAAGTCATCACATGGAGCTTATCGTGGGAGGAGTTTGCCAAAAGAGAACAACAGGAAGGGTGGAAAAGAAAAGAATAGAGCAGAGAAAAGCTTGAGCAGAGCTGGGACCAGGCAGAAGTGACAGGGAGAATGGTTGTGATGTCAGCACTCTGTAAAACTCTGTCTATTGTTCTGCCAGACAAAAGCATTCTGTCTGTTGTCCTGAGACAGAAGCCCTGAAAGATGGCTTCACTGCTGTTACAGAAGTCTAGGGATTTTACTGTTTATTTGTGTTTGATTTCTCAGACAGAAAGTGAATTGAGATGATAGTGGTGGCAATGTGTATTAATATTGTTGTTTCTCTGTTAAGCTTAATGTATGCAAATATTGTAGCTTTGTTAAGCTTTCTCTTACTAGGAACAGATCTTTCAGGAGTTTGGAATGGAATAGTCCTGGTAAGTTGAGGTATGAAACACGCAGAGAACTGCCTATGTGTGAGTCCAGGCAAGAATATGGTGAATATCAGAACCGGCTGAGAGCAGTCACTGTGTGGAGAAGGAGCCAAAGGGTTTAGAAGACAACTTTGAGCCAAGAGGAAAGAAAACTTTACTTGGGTACTCTGTATTGACTGATGACATTGTGATTTACTGTGACCTAGGGGTGGGTGGTGTTAGTACTTTCTGTTACCCCTTAAGGATGATTGACTTAAGGATCACTGGAAGCCAGACTGGAGTCAAGATGAAATAGGACTTTACATGGACACTCTGTCCTGACTAAAGAGATTGTAACTTACTGAATGATGTGTTTTGTTTCAGACTATATGGTCGACTTAGAAATAAGTTGTTATATTTTTGCGGTTGTGAATGTTGTGCTTTACTTTCTGGAAATGTTATACATTAGTTTCTTGCTGAATAAACAGAGTTCACTATACCATGTGATTGGATGTTTATTCACAGCAGCAGTGCTCAGGAGAGTTGCTTGAGATTGGCTTTACAATGACCTTACCATCTTCAGTGTCTAGCTAAGCTCTAAGCATCCCACAGTGCCTGCTTCAGCTGCCTTCATGGCTATTGGAACAAAGTGTTCTCATTCACCCATCCCAACAGGGGAAGAATTCAAATGCTTAGGGTAGACACCATCTAACTCACCAATGATTTTGAAACCCCCTGGAAATTCTGAACTTTGGTTAGCCCATTTGCTAAAAAGGTTTACCGGGGTGTGGCCCCTTGCTCATGCTACAGCTTCTTGGACACACATGTGAGAGTTGGGTGGAACAGGTGGATACCAGAGGTAGAAAGCAGACCCAAAAAGGGCTCAGCAGCCATCACACCAGAGATACCAGTCCTCCCTGAGTGTACCCTAACCTCCTCTCCTAGTTTACCAAACTAAATTCATTTGCTCTTCCCCTACCCTTCCATCTTCCATCTCTCCTTCCAATAGTGTAGGCTCACAAATGAAGTTTTATGCACACTTCACTGACTCTCACACATTCACACTCCTGATGCCCATATTCAATCTGCTGCAAATTCCTGTGATTTCACCTTAGCAACATATCTCCTATATATCCCCTTCTCTCCCAACACTGTCTCAGTTCAGACCTCAGTCACATCACACTTGATAAATTATAAGAACCTGCTGGTTGCTCCAGCTGCCTCAAGCCTCCCTTCACTCCAGTCATTTCTCCACCCACTTGTGAAAGCTCATTTTCCTAAAGTTCTGGACTGACCATGTCACCATGTACTCAACAGCCTTCTGTGGCACCTTAGCAAAACAATAAAATATAAAATCCTCCCTAGGGTTGTTAATCACCTACCCCTTCATCCTACTCTTCTCATCTTTCACTTTAAGTGTGCCCTGAACATGCTATAATTCAGTGGAATGGGACCCCCTTCTGTTCTGTGAATAGCACATTCCACTTCCTGACTATGTGGGCATTCCTCACCGTCCTAGAATGCTTGCCCAGGTTTCCTCAAATCTCCAAGTAGATCCAAGTTTCCATAATAAGATTTTCTGGTCCTTCTTCACTTTTGTCCCTTCCCTCTCTCAATGAGCTCCAATTTGTCCTGTCCATGACAGATTCCTACATTGTTACTGGTGAGTTGTCTGCCTCCCCAGTCTGTGAATTCCAGGACAACAGGGGATGGCCCTTGTTTCTCTTTATATCCCTGGTGCTTAGCAAAGGGTCTGACATGTAGCAGGCACTTGATAAAGGCTCATTGGCTTAAAGAAGGTCAAAGAAAAAGCCATATTAGAAAGCCTAAGCCCTTTTTGCACTTTCAGGGCAGTTCTTCCCCCAAATTCCTAACAGCATCTTTCTATAAGACCAGAGATTTATCAGTGGGAGCATAATTGCCATGGTGTCCAACTCCCTCATTTTACAGATGAGGATACTGAGGCTCAGTGCTTCAGTGACTAGTCCAGGATCCCACTGCTAAAAAGTGTCTGGAAAAGAATTCCAAGTCAGGGCCTCCAGCCCCCAAATCTAGCACTTGCTTGATCCCCACACCTACAAGCCTCTTGTCATCCCAGCTCTCACATACCTATTTTTGCCTCACTCACCTTGATGGCAGCTCCTCAGGACTTCTTGCTTGAATAGCCATGGCGCTTCCCTTTCTTCAAAGTAAGAGATCAGAACTTCTCTGGGAACTGGCAGCCCTGGGCATAGGGAATCAGGGATGAGGAGAGAGAAAACCTTGCAATTTACTTCTCTTTATGAAAGAGTGTACATGCAAAGACACTCCATTTAGAGAATCAGTCCATCATGTTCGCACAGATCTGGCTCATTCTCCCATTAATGCTTATAATGCAAGTAACCCAAAGAGGAATGGGCCAAATCAGCCTTGAACTACAGCAAAAGGGACCTTGATGAATCATCTTTGGTCCTGTCCCTTCCACTGCTCCCCACTGTCTGAAACCTATAAAAGACTTGGAACTCTTCCTTAAAGGAGTCTTTGCCTCTTCTTATGAGATTCTCCTGCTGGGGAACTAAATGAACCACAGTTAGGCCAAATTCTGATTCTTGGTCAGTCTGTTATTCCTGCCAGTGACAGGGGCTTGCAAGCAAGGAGAACAGAATGGTTACCATAAGTCCTGAAGCAAGATTTCCATAGCACTTATTTTGGGAGCTTTGGGGAGAAAAGGGGAAAAGATCATGGAGCTAATTTGGAATCATAAAATGTGGTCTTGGTGCACTTTCTTCATAGGAGGATGGACTCATTGCATAGTCTCTATTACCTAGAAACTAGAGGCAGCTGGGAGTACAGTGGAAAGAGCCCAGGGCTTGGAGTCAGGAAGGTCAGGGTGTAAATTCAGCCCTCAGACAGTGACAAGTTATATACCTCTGAATACTCTGTTTGCTTCAGTTTCCTCAAAAACCAAATCGGGATAATTGCATCACCTAATGGCATAATATTGCAAAGAAAGCATTTAGCACAACAACTGGTGAAGAGCATCTGAACAGAAATGCTTATTCCTTTCCTTTCCCACCATCTGGGCTGGAATTTGGGGCAACGTTAAGGGAGATGAAGGACAAATGTGCCTTACCAGGCACAGGTGGGAGCTGAGAGGTATAAACTGATGCTTTTCACAAAGAAGAATGTCCTAAATACTTGGCCCCTCCCAAAGAGGAAGGGGTGCAGGGAAAAGCCACCTGAGCCACTTTCAGAGATTTGTCTGACAAAATTCATGTCCAGGGAGAAACTGGAATACATAATGATGGACTACTTCCACACCTGAGATGCTACAACACTGATCTGATCTGGGACCTCAAGCTCCCTAGAATTGGCAAGAGACATTTTCAGGAGCAACCAGGAGACCTCCAGGTTCTCTTCATACAAGGTACTAACCTTTTATAGGAAAACCAGGCAGCAGGAGGACCCTATCTCAGGGACACGGGAGACTAGCACTTTTCCCTTTCTAGTAATGACAAATGCTCCAAAGCCAGAACACTCAGAAATTAAGATATTCCCTTTGATTTCTGACTCAGAGTGGCCAGGGGAAGTGTCCTTACCAAGAAAGAGCAGGTTCTGGGCATTCTCCAGCATGACCTCCTTGTACAATTCCTTCTGAGGAGGGTCCAAAAGGGCCAGCTCCTCCTGAGTGAAGTCCACAGCCACATCCTTGAATGTCAACCACTCCTAAACCACAAAAAGTCAGAAGATTTAGAAATGGAGGAGACTCCAGAATTCACGTAGGCTAACCTTTAACAAGTGAGAGGAAGAAAATGAAGCATGGAAAGGGAACAGGCTGTACTCTTCATGAGTGTCACAGTCACCCCTTGAATGATAGTTATTGAGTCCAAAGCAATATCAGGAAAAGCTTTTGATATTTTCAGTTGGAATAAAGTAGAGAGAGGCGTTAGTATGGAATGTGTCTCCCTATGGCATGTGTGTAAAAGTATGCACTGTAACTGTGAGGCAGAGGAATTGGCGAAGGAGAAAGAGGGAAGACAATAGGAAATTCCTTCCTTTTCAAAACTGGTAAACGTAATATTTATAAACAAATTCTGTGATGAATGTGTGAGAAACTCGCAATTATGTGTATTCTGGGGAGGAATGGGACAGGAATGTCTGTCTGGTTATAGAAAAGAGGAAAAAAAAAAAAAGAAAAGATCTAGTTTATTTCCTGAAAAATTGAAACAAAGTTTTATCCAAATAAAACATGAAAAGGATTCATAAGACATACTTACTACAGTCTGAACTGAACTGTGAAATATGAGTCTTTCCTGCCAGTGAAGGAGAATTATCTGTTGTTCCACTGAGGGCTAGAGGCTACCCTGGGTATAATGTGCCCTGGCCAAAACATCTCATGCCTTCACTTTATGATTGCTGATCAAATTAATAGACCCCAGCAGGCATGACCAAATGTTGGGCAGCAATAGTCCCTGTCAACATTTGGGCTGCAGATGCCTCTAGATGTGTGCATCTCCCCTTTCTTTTGAGGTACTGCAATTTTGCTTTGCTAACACAGCAAATTATTTGCAGATATGCATGAAGGGTGGTCCTTTGCCCCTGTCTCCCATATCTCACAACTGATTATGAAATTCCGCAGAGATACTTTGGTAGTGTCTTTTTATCACTTCTAACAACCCTGTGAGTGCCTTCCTTGCATGCTTTCTCCATGAAAGTCTTTTAGGCAAACAGACTTTTGGCATTTGAACATGTCCAGCCCATCAGAGTTGTGCTCTTTGCAGCAGTGTGAATGCTTGGTGGTCTAAATTAAGAAAGGACCTCTGTGCCTGGTACCTTATCCTGCCAGGTGATCTTCAGAATCTTCCGCAGACAAATGAAATGGAAGCAATTCTGTTTCCTGGCATGGTCCTGGGAGACTGTCCAGCTTTCGCAGGCATACAACACTGAGGTCCCAGTACAGTAACTCTGGAGACCTACCCTTTGGTGCCCAGTCTAATACCTCTTCTCTCCCACACTTTCTGCGAGTGCTGACCTATCTCTGGCAGAACACGCATCGAATAGTAAAATTAGTTTTCTGAAATAGAAAATAATCTGAGGCACAAAATTTGCAACTAAATTGTGATTTAATTGAATCACTGGACAGGTTACCTTTAAGGAAGGCCGAGTAACTCACCAGTAATTTGTGACAAATGTGTAATTTACAGCTTATTGTTTTTAGCAGAAGAGGAAGAAAAGAATTACAATAACCTTAGGAACCACATTTTGAACAAAATGCAACTGGACAAGGCAGTTTATCTGCCTACTTACTGCGCCTGGGTTTTCTTGAACCAGATTCATCCTGCATCTATCAGTCAAAGTGAGATTGCCCCAGCAATCCTTGCTCCACAGCTGATGAGCTTTCCAACCATAGTATTATTGTAAAGGAGCTGACAGTTTGAGGAAAGATAGGAAAAGACGAGCTTGTGGTTTTTAGTGATCACAACCTATTTCCCAGGTGCCAGAAAGGGAAATCCAACTATAGAAGATTATACTACTACACTTAGAGTTAACCTACAGCTGAAGAAAAAATGAAAAGGAGCTGATCCACTAAGTCCACTAAGATTGGAAAGAGGAACTTAGCCTTCTGTCAACCCCTTTCTCCGGCAGCCAGAAGGAGGAATTAATCCTTTGAAAAGGGTCTTATAATCCAATGATTATTTTAGTCCTACAAAAACATGTGTCTTACTCTAAATAATCTTCTACTAAATGACAAAATCTCATCAATCTATGTATTCACTAAATCTATACATATCCTAGACATAAGAGAATATCAATGTTATTCTGGCTTAGCTGTGTGGGCTAGCTTTTCCCAAAGAAAGGAATTTAATCCTACCATTAAACTAAAAATGAATCAAAGCAGTTAAATAGTAACTGATTTAAAGGTTATTTCTTTTCACAAATCATCACTCGTGTACATGTTGGAAGGTATACTATCAAGGTAAGTGAACTTGTTCAAAGGTTTAAAATTTCTCCATTTGCTGTAACCAATAGATGGTACCATGCTGAATAGTGGAGAACCACTATCATTTTTAACATTAAAAACATACACACACACACACATATATAAACATATATATATATATATATATATAAAATTTCCCCCATTACATCTTAAATTTTTTTTAATGTTTTTTTCTTTTGTTTTTAGTTACAAATTTACTCCCCCATTCCTGTCCTTCCCTCCCCCCTCCCTGAGACAGTAAACAATAACGTGTAGTTACATTTTGCAATCTTGTAAAACAATTCCGTATTACTCATTTGGTACAGGAAGACTTAAAAAAAGAAAGAGTGTAATAAAGAAATTGAACAAAACAGCATGTTTCCGTGTGTATTCAATCAATATCAGTTTTCTCTAAACGTATATGCGTCATTAGTACTTTGGGATTTTTTCAGATCACCACATTGCTGAGCATAACTAAACCATCCGCAGTTCATGAATGAACAGTGTTGCCATGGCTGTGTGTAATCTTCTCTTGGTTCTGTTCACTTCATTTTGCATCAATTCCTGTAGAGCAGTTGGTTTTTTTTTTCCCTTAAATCATCCTGCTTGTCATTTCTTATAGCACAATAATATTTCATTACCGTTGTATACCACAGATTGTTTAGCCATTCCTAAATTAATGGGCATCCCCTTCATTTCTGATTCTCAGACACCACAAAAAGAGCTGCTATAAATATTTTTGTACAAATAGGTCCTTCCCACGCCACCTCCCTGCAGACATAAACATGCTCATTTTGTGCTGTCTTTGGAATATAGATCTCTCAGTGGCATTACTGTATATGGTATGCAAAGAGTACGCAGAGTTTTACAGCTCATTGGATATAGTTCTAACTTCCTCTCTAGAATGGTTGGATTAGTTCACAACTCCATCAACAATGCATTAGTGTCAGTTTTCCCACATCTCCAACATCCAACATTTTCCTTTTTTAGCATAATAGGCCATCTGATAGGTACGAGGTGGCACCTCAGCCTTTTTAATTTACATTTCTTTATAATAGTGGTTTAGAATTTTTTGATATGACTATAAATAGTTTTGATTTCTTTAACTGAAAACTTACTGTTTATATACTCTGACCATTTATCAATTGGGGAATGACTTCTATCTTTATAAATTAGACTTGGTTCTTTATATATTTAAGAAATTAGTGGGTAGAATCAAGAAGGAATAGTAAAAGCAGGAATTTGCTTGGGCTCCCACTCAAACCACCTTCAACACATGTAAAAAATGACTCTAATCAAATTTTAGTGCTGCAGAACCCACAAAGTGACAGAGAAACATATCTCCCACTGAAGGCAGCCTGGCAGACAGACAGGAAGGATCTACTGCACATGGCTTGGAGTGGAGGGCAGTCTCATGTGGGCCCGCACCAGCACAAACAAGTAGTACAGAGCATCCAGAGCAGACATCAGGGGATTGAATCACTGGCAGCTGTGGTGGTTTCCAGACTTCTCAATCCGTAAACACCAAAGAGACAGTAAAAGCTCAGTGGGGGAACTCTGTTTATTTCTTGTGAGAGAAGAGCCTGCCCCCAGGCCAGTGCAGAGGGCAGCAGATGTTGTTTCCAAAATACTAAACCCACAAATCATAGGGGGATCCAAGCAACTGTCCAGAGGGCTATTGTAGGACTCCCTTTGCTGGTGCTGAGGCAGGATTCTCTTGCTTTGCCCTACTTAGATCTGGGTTGCAGTCTTGGGTGGTGATCCTGGGGTGAGGAATGCTGGCATGGCGGAGCTTTTTCCGGCTGCAGAGAGGCATTCTTTCTCACTGTTTTGAGGTAGATGCCTAGAAAAAGCTCTGACAACAGCTGCACAAAACCCCAGGAATTTGGGACACAGCACTATTCTGTGTGTATTCTAGTCTGGAATTCTGGAAGCAGAGTTCTACCATGGCAAAGGGCTCAAAAGTCAAGTAATTGGCTGGCAAGATGAGCAAACAGAAGAAGAGAACCCAAACGATAGAATCGGTTTTTGGTGACAAAGAAGATCAAAACATAGAACCAGAAGAAGAAAACAAAGTCAAAACTCCTGCATCAAAAGCCTCTGAGAAGTTAGGCCTTTTTCGGAGATACTTGTTATAAAAAATTTTCCCCAGTTCTCAGCTTTCCTTGTATGCATTGGTTTTGTTTTTGCTAAATATTTTAATTTTACATGATCAAAATGATTGATTTTATACTTTATAATGGCCTCTATCTGTGGTTTGGTCATAAATTCTTCCTTTATCCATAGATCTGACAGATAATCAGTCCTATACTTTCCTAATTTGCTCATGGTATTATCCTACATGTGTAAATCATGTAGCCATTTTGACTTCATCTTGGTATACATTGTATGATGTTGGTCTATATCTAGTTTCTCCCACTGTGTTTTTCAATTTTCCCAGCAGTTCTTGTGCAATAATGACTTTTTGTTTCAGAAGCTTGGATATTTGGGTTTACCATATACCAATGACAAAGTCATTTACTATAATTTAGTTTGAAACTAATATAGTCCACTGACCCACCACTCTATTTCTTAGCCAGTATTAAGACTGTTTTGATAATTACAACTTCCTAATACAAGCTGAGATCTGGAATGGCTTGTCAACCTTCCTTTAGATTTTGTTTCATTAATTCCCTTGATATCCTTGACATTCTGGAGAATTGCAATTTTCTTGGTGTTAATAGCAGAACAAAATTAGTGCAAGCATCAGAGAACTGATGCATAGTTTGTTATTCAGTTGCACAGAATTAAGAGTAATTGTGGGGGGTTTTCATACATTTTTTTAAAAAGCAAAATTTAATTAGTGTAGTTTGTATTTCAGGTAACTCATGATGAAGACATTGACAGTTTTCTCAAGAGAAATTAAGGCTCTAAACATACCTCTACAACTCTGGAAACTTGGGAAAACCAAAGTCAAGAGAATGAGTTAAGAAGCCTACTGATGGACCATATTCAGAAGAGGTTGGCAAAATCTGAAAATACCTTGTTATTGGGGAGTAGTCATCTATATCTGCAACCTGTTACATGCATAATGTGTGTATGGTCAATGCACAAGGAATGTGATGGGCTTCCATTTTCATCATGAGGATATCATTCACTTCAGAGATTTGGTATCTGGGAACAATTCTCCATCATATCTATAAAACTGTTGTTTACTTTTTCATCACTGTGATTTCTTCTTTACAACATCTGATTCACAGTCTATTTTTAACCCATATATCACCTTTTACTTCCATTATTCTATTATTTTACTTTGGAACTAGTAAGGTATTTATTGATCCTTTACACTTTCTGAGATTCCCAAGAATTTTTCACACATTTTTGTTTCCCCACAGAACTCATCATATGGGCTTTCATTGTAAGAAGGCATTCCTCTTATCAATTGATAACTGATCTCTGATTACGTAACTAACACCCAACAAAAATTATTCCAAATATCTTCCTTTTGCAAGTATCTCACCATCATTTGATGGGGCTGCAAAAAAGTTAATGCAAACAAAAACAGCAGAAATTATCAAGATATCTTTTCCTTCCATAATAAAATAAGAATGCAAATTGGTTCAGAGACTGCAAAATATTCAAACCCAAATGGTGACTTAACAATGGTATTTTCACTTTTAATACTACACTAATAAAATTATGGGTGCAGCTAGGTGGCAAAGTAGATAAGAATGGTGGATCTCAATTCTGAAAATTCTGAGTTCAAATATGACCTCAGACCTTTACTATCTCAGTGAACCTGGATAAGTCACTTAACTCTGCCTCAATTTCCTCATCTGTAAAATGAGTTGGAGAAAGAAAAAGAAAACCCCTCCAATATCTTTGCCAAGAAAATGCCACATGGGGTCACAAAGAGTTGGACATGACTGAACAACACATCAACAACAATAACAAAAAGATTATGGAAGCAACATTTTAGAGGACTGAAGAAAATAAAATTCACTTCTTAAAATTCAGAAAAGGCCTAAAATGTCAAGGGGTATGATGAAAAGCATAGAGGGGGAACAGTACTTCCAAACAGCAAAATGTAGTATAAATCAGTAGTCGTCAAAACCATCTGGTATTGCTAAAATTAAAAAAAGAGAGAAAGATGATTTAATGGAACAGGTTAATGAAGGGAGATTCAGAATCATTAGAACTTGCGTTTGATTAAGTAAAAAACAGACTACTTTGGGTAAAACTCATCTGCTAAGATGAGGTCAAAATGGGTACATGATTTAAATATAATGGATAATAGCATAAGCAAATTGAGGGAGTATGTGATAGTTTACCTCTCAGGTCTCTGGATAAGGTAAGAACTTACCACCAAAGAAGAGACAGAATGCATTTTGATTGTATTATATTAAAATTAAAAGGTTTTTTACAGGAACAAAATCAATGCAACCAAGATTAGAGCAAAAGCAGACAAATGAAAAAATTTACAGCAAGTATCTCTGATAAAGTCCTCATTTCTTAACTATATAGGAAACTGAGTCAAATGTATAATAATACAAGTCAGGACCCAATTGATAAATGATCAAGGATAGGAACAGGTAGGTTCTGGGTGAAGAAATCATAGCTATTTATAGTGTGGTAAAAATACTCTAAATCCATACTGACTGGAGAAATACAACTCTTAGGTACAACCTCACACCTATTAAATTGGCTAATAAATCAGTGAAGGAAAAGATGAATATTGGAGGGAAGAAGGAAAACTGGGACACTAATACACTACTGGTGGAGTTGTGAACTGATCCAACAATTCTGGAGAGCAATTTAGAAGTGTACTTCAAGGGCAATAAAACTGTACATACTCTCTGGCTTAATAATAACACAAGCAAGTCAGTGTCCCAAAGATACATATATATATATATTTAAAGACAACATCCAATTTATACAAGGGTATTCAGAATACTTCTTTTTGTGGTGGCAAAGAACTGGAAATTGAGGAGATGCCCACTAATGGAGAACTCTTTACAAGTTGTGGTATATTACTGCAATGGAATAAGAGTGTGCTATAAGAAATGACAAACAGGAAGACTTCAGACACATCTAGAAAGATTTACATAAACTGATGCAGAGTGAAGTGAACAGAACCAAGAGAACATTGTACACAGTAACAGCAAGATAATTTGAATAACAGTGAACATTTTACATATTCTCACAGTACCATGATCTAAGACAATCTCAAAGGACTCACGTTGAAAAATGCCATCTGCCTCAAGAGAAAGAACCCATTGATTCTCAAGGAGACCTAAAGCACACTATTTTTCACATTATTTTTTTTGGTTCAAGTTGTTTTTTTCTTCACAAAATGACCAATATGGAAATACTTTACATGTTTGCAGATGTCTAATCTGTTTCTGATTGATTGCCCACTGTGGGAGGGGCAAGAGGAAGGATTCTGGTTGAGAACTGAGAATGGGCAATTCAAAATTTAGGGGTAAAAAATGAATGTTAAAAATGATTTACATGTCATTGAGGAAAAATGAAAGAAAAACCCCAAAGAGTATCACAAAGAGTCAGATACGACTGAAATAACCCAAAAACAATGACAAATAGCTGTCCCCCAAAAGATAAATGGTCAAAGGATATGAACAAATAATTCTCAAAAGAACTGCCGAGTATTCCCAACCACGCGAAAAAACGCTCCAAACCACTAATACAAGCAAAGCAGAACAACAGAGGCTCCATCTCATACTCTGCAAAACTAAGAAAAATAATGAAAAAAGGCAGCTGTCAACGTTGGAGGGGTTGTAGGAAGATGAGCACACCAAGACAATGTTGGGGGAGCTAGGAAATGGTGGAAGATCATGAAGATCTGGGATCAAATCTAGCCTCAGACACTTATTAGCTGGGTGATCCTGATAAGGCACTGACCCTCTGTTTGCCTCAGCTTTCTGAGCTATGAAATAAAGATGATAAGAACACCTACCATATATGATTGCTATGAAGATGGTCAAAAGTGGGTTTTGGGGAGAAAATAAGTCACTCCTTTGTGTCTTTGCTTTTGAGCCTGATGCCTCCTGGACAAAGACTAAACGCCTCCTTTAGCACCCCGCTTCTACCACTGGAAAAGAAAACTCCCAGGACTCTGAACAGTTCCCCAAACTCAGCCCTTTCCCTACACCCTCTGCAACAAGGGAAGGCCCTTCACAAATGCTAATTAACACCTAAAAAAGGTATTCTTTTCTTTGGCTTGGTCCAAACAGTTCTGCTAAGGGCCTTTGAACCTGTGAGTGTGAGCCACAACCCAACTTCACCTGTTTTCTTGAGTTGCCATATATTCCATAAACACTGGAAGAGGGCCTGGCCCCTGCCCCCCACCCCAGCTCAGAGTATTTTCTCCTTACAACCCTCACTGCCTTCTCCCTCTGCCCTAGAGAGTCAAACCAGGTACAAGACAGGAGGGGTCAGTGTGCACCAGACAGATAAAGTGTTTGTGCAGCTCGCACCCTGGAGGACCAGCAGAGCCTCCTGCCTTCAAGGTCTGGCAGGGACAGCTTGGCCAAAGAGGCAAAGGGGAGGGGGAGCAGTTTTATGGAACTAGGGGAGGGGTGCTAGGCACGGATACAGGGAGCAAAGAGAAGAACCTACAATACAGAGGGATGAGGGAAGTGGTTGTCCTTGTGCCTCAGGGATCATGAGGCAAACCTTAAAAAAGCACACAGTAGGGCAGCAAAGGGGATGGGGCAATGGGGGGGATTTAGTGCTTGTGATGCCAAAGTTCCTCAAATCAATTCAAAACCCAGAAGGAGAGAGCAGGGCAGTGTTGTTACTACTGTTTTCAATTTCCTGCCTATTTTTTTTTTTTAAAGAAGCATTCCACAGGTAGGGGATTGCCAGCCTCACAGACAATCTTCTAGGTCAGTGGAAATGGCCTTTTTAGCTGATGTTGGTCCAGTCTAAGGACAGAGTGCACTCACCTGGCCTGGGGGTCTGCAGCTCCCAGGGGCCATTCCCTCTGGCTCCAGGCTTCTGGCTGGGGTCAGGCCTTCGTCTTCTGTAGACTGAGCTGGGGAGGGAGAAGGATCCCAGAGAGGTACAGTCTTTCCTTTTTCTTGCAGGGCAGGAGGCTGGGCTATAGGGATTTACCAAGGGTCAGGCCCTGCCCCAAGGGCAGAGACTTGCAACTTACTGGTAGGGCCAGACTTTGAAAAGAAGATGGTCCCACCTTCTCCAGCTCCTTCCCTTCTGTCCCCTTCCCCTCCCAGACTCGCCCTCAGACAGCCCAGAGATAGAAGGGACTTGGGAAGCCAGGTGGGATGAGGCCGGTCAGAGCCTCAATGGCTCCTGAATCTCCCTCCACCTGGTTCTCTGCCCTCCCTGCCTCCCCTCTCCCCAAATAAAACACACACGTACACACACGTACACACACGTACACACACATACACACACACACACAATGTAGACAACAGACTGACAGCTGGATCCAGGGAGGAGGGAAGCTTAGGAAGTTTGGGGATGGGGAGGACTCTGGGAGTCCTCAAGGAGCCACAAGAGAATGACCACGGGAACCTGAGGCTGGGAGACCAAATCCAGTCTGGGATCCGGCGCCCTCGCAGGGGGCCTGAGGGCTCTGAAAGAAGATGGGACAGGGGAGTAGGAGGTCTGGGGAAAGGGAGCCCAGGTGGGGGCTGGGAGGAAGATATTCTAACCCAGCTCATGGCAGGAAGCTCAGGGACACTGCAGTGAGGGGTACACTGAGCCTGGGAAAGCAGGAGGACTGTGTCCTGGGGTCTAACTACGAGCTGGGACAGACTCCTGGGACCCTCTGGTAGAGCAGAGGCCTGGAAAATGTCAAGGGAGACCATTCACAGGGAGCCAGTGCCTGGGATGTGATAGGGAAGCAGGCCAGGGCCTGTGGGGCCAGGGCAGGGGGGACAGGAAGGAGCTTTCTTTCCTGCTTCCAATGTGGGGTCCTCAGGCAGGCAAGACTTTTGGATCCTTACAGGGGGATGGGTCTGAAGGAAGAACAACTGAATCTCTAACCAAAAGCTGGGGGCCGGGAGACAAGACTTCGTGGTCCCTGTGGTTGAAGTCTGAATTTCGGGAAAGAGTGACCCAGTGATAAACCTGAGGAGGGTGTCCCTGGAAGTCTGGAAAGTAACTGGGAATCTTGGAAATCTGGAAAGAGCCAGTGGCGGGAAGCTCATGCGATAGCCAAGCCTGGGAGGGCGGCGTGGTACCGGCTAAACCCAGAGGACACTCACCACGTGGTCAGGTCAGATAAGGAGGATGAGATCCAGTCTCTAGAGTAGCAGAAGCTGTGGGTGTGGACGCGGAACTGGCTCAGATCTGCCTGGGACCTGCTCCCACAGTGGTTGCCAGAAAGCAGAGAGATCTCAGCTCCCAGGGAATCTGGAAGGGAAGAAGGCGGAGCAATCGCAGCCCAATTTCCGGTTTTCAGCCACTCCCTCTGGGATGGTTATCCCACCCTCTGTCCAGCCCTTGAGGTTCCGGGCTGGGCCTTTTCCTCCAATCACCCCCAGGACAGGACCTCAGGACCCTCCTTGCCTCACCTCCACAATCCCCGCCCTTCCTCCCTGGAATGCCTCGGCCACTGGATGAGCCCCTTCCTGCCCAAGACCCCTCCCAGGCCCCCAAACTCCGCCCCAGGGCTCTGATTCCACCAGGGTCACCACCCACCAGGCTGGCCAACTCTGAGAACTCCTCCTCCTCCATGCCTCAGCCACCAATCCAATTCCTTTTCGGAGGAAATATGTGGCATTGTCCTGGTAGTGAGGTTAGATTCAGATGCCCAAGAGATTTACAGCAAAATGGAGCTTAGATCCAAAACAGAGGTCGTTAAAATAAATAAATAAATAAAGTCGGTTTGGTCGTCACATTTGTCCTAATCTAAATTAGAGAGTGGGCTGCTTTAAAGTCAGATGTGCTCTCCCAGGAGGATAATTGGGATGTTTGACGCTCTGGGTAGATCTGCCCTTAATGCAAATACCCTTAAAATGGAACATTTAAGGTGAAGTGTTTAGGACCTAAGAAAAGAAAAATTAAGTGTAACCAGATCTGAATTACTCTGTTGTACTCTCTGAATCTAATCTGTCTAGACTCTAGAGCAGCGGTTCTCAACCTGTGAGTTATGTTCAATTAGTTACAATGAAAATACATCCTGCATATCAGATATTTACATTATGATTCATAACAGTTGCAAAATTACAGTTATGAAGTAGCAACGAAAATAATTTTATGGTTGGGGGTCACCACAACATGAGGAACTGTATTAAAGGGTCGTGCCATTAGGAGGGTTGGGAACCACTGTTCTAGAGGGTCAAGACATATATAAGTGTTCTGCATATCTAAAGTAATTCAAACTAAGATAATCCACTGAACTGATGTTATTTAACTGGCAATTGGGTTTCATGTATTAAAACTAACATTGTTTGTGTTATTATTATGCTCCTAGCTTTTCTCATTTGGGTATTTGGGGAAAACCACAGCATAAGACAAGGTATGCTCTTAATTTTAAACAGCTATTTCTGGAGGAAAGTGCAAAGGTGCCCTTAGAAAATAAAGTGAACTTTCCCTTTGTTCTGGAGGCTGTGGGATTAGGAATCAAGCTGGAAGAGTGTAGTTACAATCAATGTTAACTGTTACCTATTTATCTGGGATCATTTTGCTTGTAAATGAACGATAATAAGTTACTGTTTGAGAAAAGCACAAAGGACCTTGTAAATGCTTGACTGAGCCTTTCATTCTGATGGAGGTGAACTTGGGGATAAAGAGAATAAAAAGGAGTCAGTTATGCTGTGTCTGGTTATGCTGTGTCCAGTTATGCTGTATCCACACTGAGGGGCTGATCAGCAAGGGATTAATTGCTTGACTAGAGCTGATATTTCCAGAAAAGTAGAAAAAGCCTCACATTCTCTGGAGCTGGGGACCTGATCAGGTTATTGAAGAAGCATTTATACATCAATCAATAAACATTTTTAGGCACCTACTATGTGCATGGTAGTTTGTTAAGTGATGAGGATACAAAGAAAGATGAGACAGTCCTCCTAGATATTTTTCTTTACGATATCACAGTTACTTTGTTCATTGTTCTCCTGGTTCTGTTTGCTTCACTTTGCTTCAGTTGGCATAGGTCCTCCCAGGTTTGTTTTTTCTTTTTCTCTTTTAGACAAATACTAAAACTAAAATACACAATAAGAAAAGAAAAAGAAACATAAATTTAAACATGAAATAAGAAAGGAAAAAAATACATGCCATGTGCACAGCAGAAGGTGGGAGAGGATTCAGAATACATAGCAATATCTTTCCATTTCAAGGAAGCCTACATATTAAACACTGCACATTGAGTTGAATGCTGTCTATCTTTTCTTTGCTTCATTGTCGGTTTTCTCTTGTTTTCTGCTGTGGACTTTTTGCTTTGTTCTTTGTTCTTCTTTTTTCTCCCCCTTATATATTGAAATCTCAAGTTTCTTTTCCTTTTCATTTCTCTAATCAATGATGTAGAGCATTGTTTCATATGACTATAAATTGTTTTGATTTCTTCAGTGGAAAACCGTCTACTCATATCCTTTGATCATTTATAAGTTGGGGAATTATTTGTGTTCTTATAGATTTGACAAAGTTTATTATACATTTGAGATATGAGACCTTTATCTGATAAATTGTCTGTAACTTCCCCCCTCCCCCAATTTTTTGCTTCCTGTCTAATCTTGGCTATATTTGTCTTATTCATACCTTTTATTTTAATGCAACTGAAGTCATCCATTTTATTCCTCACTCTACTCTCTCTCTTGTTTATTCACCAATTGTTCTCCTATCCTTAAGTCTGATATGTTCCATGTTCTTCTAATTGTCTTTTCATCTCTTTTATATTTAGGTTCTGTACCCATTTTACCTTATCTTGGTAAATGGTGTAAAATATTAGTCTATGCCCAGTTTTGGCCGTGCTGTTTTCCAGTTTCCCCAACAATTTCTACCAAATAAGGAATTCTTATTCCAAATCTTGTCTTTACTTAGTCAAATATAAAGTTACTATATTTATTAGCTGCTCTAAAGTACATTTATTCTCTTTCATTGCTTCAGTTTCTATTTCTTAGCCAGCACCAGAGAGTTTTGATAATTGCTGTCTTATGATATAGTTTTAAGATCTGGTTCTGCTAAGTCCCTTACTTCAAATTTTTTTCATGAGTTCCTTTGATGTTCTTCACCCTCTGTTCTTCCTAGTGAATTTTGGCATTATTAATTCTCATTTCATAAAATAAGGTTTTGGTAATTTAATTAGGATGACATTGAATGTCTAAATTAGTTTATCTAAGTTTGTCATTTTTATTATATTGGTCCTGCCTATCCATGCACAATTAATATTTCCTAATTATTTAGATCTGATTTTATTTGCAGAAACAATTTTTAAAATAATTTTACTTTAAAAGTCATTGGCATTGTTTTGGCAGGTGTACTCCCAGTTATTTTATACTGTCTGAAGTTATATTAAATGGGTTATGAGTTTCTGTCTCTTCTTGCAGGGTTTTGTGACATATAGGAATACTGCTGATTTTTGTGATTTTATTTTATATCCACTTACTTTGCTAGAATTGTTAATTGTTTCAACTAGCTTTTCCAATTAGATCCCATCATCTGCAAAAGAGATAGTTTTATTACCTTAAACCCTATTCTGATTTCATTTCTTTCTCATCTGTTATTACTATTGCTAGAGTTTCCAATACAATACTAAAAAAATAGTGGTGACAGAGAGCTTTCTTGTTTCGCACCTGATCCTACTGGGAAGGCTTCTAGTTTATCCCTATTATAAGAAAATGGTTTTAGATAAATGCTTTTTAACAATTTAGGGAAAATTCATTTAGACCTTTACTTTCAAATGTTTTCAAATACAAATGAATGCTACACTTTATCTAAAGATTTTTCTGCATCTATTGATAGAATCATATCATTTAAAAACTTTTATTATTGATATAGTAAATTATGTTAGTAGTTTTCCTTATTTTAAACCATCCTCTCCTTGCTGGTGTGGATTCTCTGATGTTCAACAAATCTGGAATGGTATCAGAAATACTTTCCACATTGATTCCATATGTAAGATTGTTCTCCAGTGTGAATTCTCTGATGTTTAGCAAGAGTAGATCTCTCTGAAAGTCTTTTTACATTTATTACTTTCATAAAGTTTCTCTTCAGTGTAGATTCTCTGATGTTCAATAAGGGAAGAGTGGGCACTAAAAGCTTTATCACATTTACGAAACTCATGTGGTTTTTCTTCAGTATGTGTTCTCTTATTTTTAGCAACACTAGAATTCTTTCTCAAAGCTTTTCTATGTGGACAGCATTCAGTGTTCCAATGAGACAGTGCCTTAGATCTGATAGGAAAACAGTCAAGACTGCCGGTCCAGGTAAGGGGGTTCAGGCAGGGGCTTTGGTTCCTGCATCCAAAGTGGGGACCTCAAGGCAACTAGAACTTTCAAGTCCTTACAGGGAGCTTGGGCTGAAGGAAGAACTGAATCTCTAACCAAAAGAAGGGACAGGGAATGGGATTTCTGGGTCACTGTGGGTAATGTTTGAATTTTGGGAAATAGTTACCCAATCTTAAATCTTGGGAGAGTGACCCTGAATATTTGGGAAGTGACTGGGAGTGTGGAAAAGAATTAACCTACAGAAGCTTGTCCTGTATTCATGCTTGGGGAAACAGGATTGCTCCAGGTGGACCTAGAGGGGACTCACCACATGGCCATAAAAAAGAAGATAAGACCCAATAGTAGGAATAGCCTGCTGAAGTCACCAAGTCTATGAGGGGTTGTCTCAGACCTTCCTGGGACCTTCATGCACAAAGTTGTTGTCTAGAAGACAGAGATCTCAAGTACAAGAGAAGGCAGAGAGATAGCTCTGAGTGAAGAAAGCATAGAGATCTTAGCTCTGAGGGAAGAGGGGGGAGAGGTCTCAATTGAGGGGCAGCAGGGTGTTATGGGAATCTAAAGATCTTCCCTGCCCCTAGGCCCTTTGCTAATGTGGCTACGTGACTCTGAGGACCCTTGGATATTTGAAAGTATACTCTGTTCCTTAATAGGCTGAATGTGGTCACATGGAGCCTGTGGCGCC
>CM053588.1:16674948-16717595 GCA_028646515.1 Pseudochirops corinnae
TAGGTAAATGATATATGTTTGATTGATTAAAGTGAAACTGTTAACCCTTTTTGAGTTGCTTTCCTTTAGAAAAGCAGATCTAAGAACCTGTGCTAGTAGCCGCCCTAGGCATGCTAGGGTGCTTACTGTTACACAGGGAGGGTTGAAGGCAGAGAAGGCTCAGTTTCAAGGGAAGAAAGTAGAAGAATTTCAGCACAAATTCCAGTTTTCAGCCAGTCCACTGTGGATGGTTCCTCCCACACTCTGTTCAGCCTTTGAGGCCCCCAGCTTAAGCCGTTTCATCCAATTACATCCAGGGCCAGGAGCTCAGGACCCAGCCCTGCCTCTCCTCCCTAAACCCTGCCTGCCCTCACCTGGAAAGTAGGGCTCTAGAATGAGCCGTCTCCTGCCCTAGACCCCTCCCAGGCCTCCAAACTGCATACCAGGACTCAGTTTCCACCTTGGCCACAACCCACCAGACTAGGCATTTCAGGAGAACTAGTCCTCCCCCATGCCTCCATCATCTGATTTCTTCTTAGAGGAAAGATATGGGACTTTAGCAATGGGAGAGACAGAGCAAGTCAGAGGCAAGCTGGAGATTTCCAGGAAAGCAAATGATTCACAACAAAACTAAGTTCTGCTTACCTTCAGAATGGAGGTTGTTCACCAAATGCAGTCAGTTGGGTTAGTATATTCCTCCCAACTTAAGTTAGAATGTGGACTTGTTGAAGTTTAGGGGTACTAGAACCCAGAAATAAGGAGGATCCTGCTCCAATGAATTCAACCAATTTCAGCCAAAGAAAAACCAAGTTTATTAAAGATCTACCATATTGGGTAGAGCTTTAAATAATCTGAATATTTGTAATGCTAATGTTAACTGACCAGATTGAATCTGAGCATTTTCATGCAAACAAGATGCATCTAAATATATAGAAAGTCTGTGGGAAGGACATAGGGTTGGCCCAGTAGGCTGGGGTAGGGGTGGGGGGCCTGGGAAGGATCTTGATGGGAGTTCCCAGTAGACTGGATAATGAGATTAAGCAAAAAGCAGTTGAAGTCTATCTGGAGATATCAGATGATGGAGGGCTAGATTAGGATTAGGTTAAACAGAGTTTTAGGAATAGCAATAATAAAAGATTTATGACCTCAGAGGAACACCAGGTCTAGTGGGGAAATCCAAGGAGATTTCAAGGTGGGGTTTTCCAGGGCCATTAGACAAACGGGACCCACCCAACCTCTTTTAGGGGAAAGAGCAAAGGTCTTGGGTGCAGCCTATACTCTGTCAGGCTCATGTAAAGTCAGATCCCAGGAGGATATTTAAGATTTTTGACCCTCTAAGGACAGATCCATTCTTAATGTAAAATACACTTAAGATTTGGGATTTAAGTTGATGTATTTAGGAGCTGAAAAAATAAGAATTAAATGTAACTAGGTCAGAATTACCCTATTGTACTCTGAATGTAATCAGTCTACAGGGTCAAAGGGGAAAATGGATCAAGTGATTTTTATATCTAAGACAATTCTAAGATAATGTAGACCTCACCCCAAACCATTTTGAACTCATCTGAGAAATACCTAAGGCCTGGATTGGCCAATCAGGACAGACATTTTGGCCTCTTCTGAGCTTAATCTACCAAAATGCTTTGTGTACTCTAGCATAAGAAACTTGCTTGACTTTGCTGTCTGAGTGAACCCCAAATGTCCTTTCCTGTATCAACAACGACAAGGTCAGATGAAGCCAATCAAGAGCAATCTTCTCTTTATGGATGCCAAGGACAAGGCTTGAACCAGACACTGTCTTCAATAATGAGACTTCTCTTATCTTGGTCATCTATAGACACATGTTATGCTATGTTGTGTTATGTCATGTTAATGATAGAAGAAACACAAACAACTTGTATCTCTAATTTCAATGGACACTTTGACATTCTTCTATCATATTGTATTTGCAATCTATCCAATTAAGAAATTCCTTTCTCATATTATGGTTTATATAAACATGCTCGGTCTAGGAATAAATAATACTTGTTGGAGAACCAGGAAGGTTTTCACTATCTTTATTTTACATTTATTCTCTCCTGAATAAATGGGCAGCCTCCTGAAAAGACTACAAAGAATCAGACAAATGCAAGCCCCTTTATGCTTCTTCCATTGGAATTTCCTGCCTTGTTCCTCCCTTTAGAGCTAGGATTGGTCTCAGCTCTTCTGGGTTACAATCTTTCTGATCTGCCCATTGCATAGGCTAGTTAAGCATGCTTGTTAATGAAAAGTTAGTGACCATCCTTTGATTCCCCAGCCAGTCTGAGTCAGCTTAGCTCAGGATCCTTACAGGAGGAAACTCACAGATTTCTCCTAACTAACTGACTGAATAGAGTGCTCTATCTTTCCTCCCTTCCCCTGATTTATACCTTCCTGCACATCCTGGGCAAGGTCCATTGTTCCTATAGAACTTTGTGGGAACCAAACTACTAGCATTTCTCACATGGTTAACACATATAGATAGAGACAATAATTTTGGCTGGCACAGGCACTCTGAGCCTGGAAGGGAGGGAGGGCTGAGAGGGAATTGCTTTGAAGACAAAAGGACCACTTTGTCTATCCTAGGGTTCATTTACAAGGAACTCCCATGCATTTCCCTATAGGCATGTTCTGCAAGCTTTAGAGAAATAAACCAGCACATGGAGCTTAATTCTATTTCTGTTTCTTAGAACAAATTCAGCAATGGTTGACAATAATCAACTGAATTGATGTTATTTGACTGACAGTTTTGCTTTATGTATTAGAATTGTAACATTGTGTGAGAAATGTGTTCTCTTTAGAAAGAACAACACTCATTATAGAAAGCAGGAAAACTTTTAGTTTTTAATGTACAGTTGCAAACCAGAGTGCTCTACAAAGAGACACACCCTGACAATATGTCTGTATTCCTGTTCTAGCTACAAGATCCCTCCTTCTTTTCCTATTGGTTGGTACTCACAGGTGAACATCTTCCTGATCCACCTTGTTCATACTAACTCCCTTAATATTCTTCCCCCCCATACCTACCTTGCATGTGCATTCAAATTAAGTCTTGGCTCCACCCTGGGCAGTGAAGATAATATTCATAAGATCATTAAGCATGTCCTTCCGCCTTTTAGCAGTGACGTTTGACCAACCTGGACATGTCCTAACCCCAAAACCAATTCTAGCTGGTTTCTATTAATCTGAGGCTTGTGACCCTCTTGGAAAACAATAACCCTTCCCCTATTCCTAATCTGTGACTTGTAACCCTCTTAGGAAAACAATACCCCCACTTCTGTTTCTTATAACTGTCATTATTTTGCTCTGATTTTTGTTTCTCATTTTGAGATTTGGAGAAACCATTCTATAAGTTATTCTCTTCATTTTATATCTTTTATAATGAGACAAAGGCAATTTGGAAAGATCCATAGCAGTAAAACAGGATGGGCCATTACATCGTGGTACCTCCCCAATTGCCAATATATGAGGGATACTAGAGGCAAATTGAGAGGGCAGGGCTGGCTAGGGGAAGAGTAGCAGGAAGTACAAAAACAGCAGACTCCTAATGCTCGCTCAGCACTGATTGATAAGCAGGTCTGAGAACAATGGGTCACTGAGTCAGTATAAAGTTCAATATTATCTCTGAAGTTCTTTGAGAGATTACCAAGTGAGGGTCTTGGGACCTTCTCTTTGGTCAAGGTCACAAAATCTTTGGAGCCCTGGGGAAGAAGCTGCTGAAAAAAGGGTGTCTAATTTAAAAGTGATGAAGTGGTTCACTGAGTAACCAAGACCTCTCACAGCTGAAGGAGTATGGGCAGAATGGGGGGAGAGACCCTGTGGAGAAGGCAGTGAGCAGAAGCCAGGAGTTCTGTGTGGCCCAGGGTCTGAGTTTCTTGGGACCTACACCAGCAGAACTGGCTTACAGAGGGCAGAGATATTTCAGCTTCAAAGGAAGTCAGAGTGAACTGTACTCCAGGGGAAGAAGGCAGAGACATCCCAACTCCAGGGGAAGGAGGCTGTACAAGTTTGGTGTAATAGTAATGAAATTTGAAGATCCCCGTGTACTGCCAAGTTGAGAGGTATTAAGCACCTAGTTTAAAATTAAGCCTCTGTTAAAGAAACAGAAGGTATAAACCTCTATTGCTGACATAACAGGAAGCGGCTGAACAGGGAACCACTGTTGCTGATGTGACAGGAAGGAGCTGAACAAGGAGAAGCTAATAATAAGGAAGAGCATGACTGGACAGCCAAAATTTCTGGGGATAAACATCATGGAGGCAGGGCAGCTGCTGCTGGACTGAAGATTGAACTGAGAATTGAGAAGAACTGGGAAGAGAAATGAGAATTGAGAACTGAGACAGAATTTCTTGAAGCAAGCCAGGTGGAGCCTGGATAAAGTGATTTTGATTTTTGAATAATGCTGAAGACTTTCAAGGGCCATTCAGAGTTTCTGAAGATTTCCAAGGGCCAGCCAGAGATGCAGAAGACTGAGGAAATGTGACTGTGGTGCCAGTATTTTGTACAAATGTTGTTGTGATTTTGTGAATGTTATTGTGGCTTTGTTAAGCCTTGTCTTCCCAGGAACAGAGACTGTGAGAGATATGAGGAGGACTGGACACTGTGAACTTCAATATGGAGCAGGAACTGCATGGAGAGCTGGACAAGGAACTGGGAGCTGTCTGCTTTTGAACTCAGGTGGCAGTTGGTTAGTTTTTGGTGGGAGCTGGCACCATGGAAGAAGGATCATGGAAGCTGAAAGCCTTTCCCAAGTCAAGATGAAAAGACTTCTGTGTGAGTACTGAGTGGTGACTGATGAAATTGTAATGTACTTGTAACCTATGGGTGGATGGCTATTGTACTTTCCACTACCCCTTAAGAGGATACTGAGTAGTGACTGTTGAAGTTGTAACTTAACTGCACCCCATGGGTGGGGGACTTTGACTATTGTACTTTGTGATTGAATTAAGGAATCTGTGATTGATTAAATGAATGTACTTTGTGACCACTTTGGTGAAAACTATATGGCCATTTTAGTGATAAGTTGTTGATTTGTGACATGGTAAATTATGTATTTTGATTTTCTGTGATAAGCTATAACATTGTGAATGTTGTACCTTGAGTTTCTGTGAATGTTTTGCCCTAATTTCTTATTGAATAAATAGAGAGTGTGCTATACTATGTAATCAGAACTTTGAAAGCTGTTCACAGCAGCAGTGTTCTGGAAAGCTACTCACGCTTGGCTTTACATTTAATGAAAAGTTTGTGTCTAATATAGGAGCCATTTTTATCTGATGGATAGTCTGACCATTGATTATGAAAAGTATAAAATCACAGTGGAATAAGATGTAGAAAAGTGACTCCCTGGAATTATCTTAGCCTGAAGAAACTCCTGCCTTGATTCCCAAGGGGCCTCCTTCTTTGAACAGAGCTGATAGTGTCAGATCTTGGGTTCAGAAAGATCCTCAGGAACTGGGGAATCAATCAAGTTAATTAAAGAATGTTTTACCAATTAGTAAACATTTATTAAGCACCTACTATGTGCCAGCAAAAATTTAAGTTATGTTGAGGATGCAAAGAAAGATTAAACAGTACCTCCATCAAAGAGCTCATATTCTAATGGATCAAGTCAAGGGTACTAGCATTAAGTATCTAGAGACAAGTGGGCTCTGGAGATCCTAGGAATGAAAAAGAAAACAGGAGACCACTTGGAAGCAGCTAAATACACAAACACACACACAAACACTCTCACACACATCTACACACACACGCACACATATATACACAAACACCCACACACATGCACACACGTACACAAATACACACATACATACACATGCATGCTGGCACACAGACATACACAAACACAAACACATACACAAACACGCACATACACGGACACATGTGTGCATGCCAACACATATACTTCCATATCTGCTTCTCAGTTACCAGCTTTTAGGAAGCAGCTTATGAAGTCCTCTGGAAGAGGCCAGAGCTGCAATAGGGAACAGCTCCCAGAGCCTTTGGAAGGTTTACAGTCATCCTCTGAGCCCCCATCACCTGAAGGAGCCTAAAACCTGCACTGGCCAATCAGGACAAAGACATTTTTGCCCACTCTTACTCACATGTCATAGTGCTGCATGGGCTCCCTGAGTGAACCCAAGCTCTCCTGCTGGATTCTGCTGACAGGGAACATTCTTTTGACTAGGACCAGGCCACTGGACTTACCTTACCATTTTGTGGCTCCCCCTCATTAGAGGTACTTTCTTGACATCTCCTATTTTATGACATCCTATGTTTACAGTTGGCAGAAAATCAGACAGCATGGGACCACACTATTTTAGTTTTATGGAAACTGTATTTTGGCTAAGGAAGAACATGAGCATACTGAGTCAGGAAGGGAGGAGTGATTGCTCTGAGGACACAAAATCTCCTACAATTAATCATTCTTTGAGTTCATTTTTTTTCTTTTTTTTTGCTTTTTGGAGGGGGAAGGCAAGGCAGTTGGGGTTAAGTGACTTGCCCAAGGTCACATGGCTAGTAAGTGTTAAGTGTCTAAGGCTAGATTTGAACTCAGGTCCTCCTGACTTCAGAGCCAGTGCTTTATTCACTGTGTGATCTAGCTGCCCCCTGAGTCCATTTTCTAATGAGCTCCTATGCATGGACATCTGCCACATTGGTAAAGCATACATATCCATCCTCTTGTGAGAAATAAATATGGACATGCAGCCTAATTCTGTTTATTCTTTTTATCAGAACTCTGACTAAGGGTGAAATCTATGCTGTTTGATGTTTTTGAAGAAACCTCTGGTTAAGGGGGAACCAGGTTGTGTTTGTTTCTTTTGAGAGAACCTCTTGTATAGATTGGTGAGTTCAAACCTAGGAATGAGGAAATCCCAGCTAAGGCCAGCTGGCATGCCATTCCCAAATACAGCACATGCAGGAGGCTCAAAGGCCCATCTCAGAAAATCCCCTGCCTCACTCTCTGGACTGCTCCCTTTCTGAAGGTTTCTGGGGTCAGCATGACCTGCATGTCCAGATTTAAGCAACAAAGCTGGTCTTAAAGCATCACACACATCCAGTCCCTAAACTATACAAGGTGAGGTTTGAATGACTCAAGCCCATTTTCCAATAGGTTCTAAATAAGCATCAGGGAGAACATGTCCACAAAGGCATCTGCTGCACTGAAAGCCTCTTCCTAGAGTCAGGTCAGCTCATAGCCTCAAGATTCAGAGATTGTGTTTTCCACCAAAGTCCCAGAAATGAGGTAAGGACAAAGTGGGGACTGTCTAGGGGTCAGAAAGAGGTTCAAGCCTAAAGCCTTCCCACAGTGATTGCTTTACAAGGCTCCTCTTCACTAAGATTTGTCTGATAGGCCAAATTCAACTAAAGGTTGGCCAAATACTCTCCTATATCCATCAGACTTATTGGAAACACTTTCAACTCTTACGTACTTGATGGAGAGTAATATTTTTCTCTAGGTGAGACCTTCTCATCTTGCTTCCTTTTGAGGTTTTATTAATGCTTCTTGTCTTTATATCAGAGGGGAGACAAATCATCTCTCCCCCTCCAGACTCAATCCCCTGTTATGACAAAGAAAAATAACTGAGACAGGGAATCTAATCCCATGGGCACATTGACCAGTGGAGAAAACCTTCTGCCCTGGGAGAGAGTCCCCTGCACTTCTTGGTGAAGAGGGGGATACAAAAAACTAACCATCATTTAAACCTTCAGGGAGTGATAATCTCGTTGCTGGCGAAGGCTCTTGCCAGATTGATAGCTGCTGTCATTAGGGTGATAGCTGCTAAAGAGTGGGGTGGTTGTGGCAATTTCTTAAAATAAGGTGACAATGAAGTTTGCCACAAGGATTGACTCTTCTTTTCACTTGAAGACTTAGAGCTCATTGTAGGGTCATCGTGTCCCAAGGCATAGAAAGGCCCAAGTAGTAGGAGAGAACAAGTAAACGTGCAATAATAAGATAATTATTCTTTAAAAAAAAAAGAAGAAAGTATAATGGACAAAAACCATCTAATGCCATGGACAGAGCATGCCCAGTCACAGGGTTAGAGTTCTAGTCTCAGGTGCAGGGATGTTGGTCAGATTATTCAGTCATTCTGAACTCATGGCCCAAGTTGTGAATGTAATGAGAATGCTGGACGTGCCTTTGTCACAGGTTTATTTCAATGATTGTGGGGTCCAAAATTGTCCAATCTGGAAGAAAATTACCAAGACAGGGCTATAAGCCAAAAGCACTTTTTAAAAGGGTCCATGGCTCTCTCCAAAGAAGGACCTTAGGTCTTACTCATGATCACAGATGGCCCTGGTCCCTAGGACTGTGTTTTTCAAAGGGTTGATGCTGGCTTTGATACCTGGACACTCTAGGAAAGCCAAACAAAGTACAAAAGCCCATTGCTCAACAGTCCTTGCTTAGAGGGCCAAAAATGATGCATCAGCTAAAAAAAAAAAAGTTATATCAGCAGGGCATTAAAGGTTGGATGAATCACTGAATATCCTCACTGACTAACTGGTCATAAAATAGATGGGTTCCTCCTCATGTTGAGCAAGAAGAGATGGTAAAAGTAGTAGAGACACAAAAAACAAATTGGGGGATTTTCCATCCACTTCACCCATGCTAGGTTTAGACATGGTATTTGAAAAAACAGGATGGAGCCAGCTTTATCAGCATTCCTCTGGCTATGCAAGGAAGCTTCCTAACTGATCAACAAGTGATGAAAGGTAAATTAAAACTTCAGACCAACTATGAAGTCTTGCCCTAAGAATCTGTCTCATCTAATTATTCCTATATGGCTTATGTAAAGTAGCAAACTGATTAACACTGATTGAAATGGATTAGGGGTCCTAATGAATGGTATCTCAAAGGATCTAATGTGATGGTGTGGGAAGCCTTTTTGTAAATTACATCATCCTATGCATGTGAGCTAATGGCATTCTCAAATGATTGATTCTGTCCATTGAACTTCGAAGACTTTTCTCTTAGCCTGGGAGAATAGGATGGAGACCAGATTACTTTCTGCCAAAGTGGTATAATTATATATGTGAGTACATGTGTCTCTGTATTTATTTTTATTGTTTGTTTCTTGCATAAGGACAGAGTAGACCTGAAATGAAAGAAACAACTGCAAAGCTAAGCATTTTTGTGGAAGAAACTCACAAGCAAAACTTCTAAAGTGATGGTCCCTGTGACTTCACTGGGAGACAAATCTGTGATGTACTTCTCAGAATCTACACAAGGGAGAAACTGAATCCATGGTTATACCTTACTTACTACAGCAAAATTAATACTGGACAGAAACCACATGAGAGCCATGAGTGTGTAAAGCTTTTAGTGAGCACTTAACTTCCTTATACATCAGAGAATCCACAGTGGAGAAAGATCTTATGAAAATAAACACTGTGGAAAGATTTTCAGACTCAGCACCAGTCTTGCTGTACATCAGAGAAGCCACAGTGCATAGAAACTTTGTGAAAGTGTTCAGTGTAGAAAGAATTTTGGACACTACAATAAATTTTCTGGCCATCAGAGAATACACACTGGGGAGAAGCCTTATCAATGTCATCAATATCAAAGGACTTTTAGAAGAGGCTCTAGTCTTGCTAAACACCAGACAATCCACACTGGAAAGAAACCTTATGAATGTGATCATTGGGGAAAGGCTTTCTCACACAATTGCAGTATTGCTGAATCACAGAAGCCACACTAAAGAGAAACTTTTAAATGTATTCAATGTGGAAATGCTTTCAAATATCTCTCTGATCTTACTCTTCATCAGAGAAGCCAAACTGGAGAGAAACCTTATGAGTCTCTAGAATGTGCAAAAGCTTTTTTGCACACTCTTCCCTTACTAAACATCAGGGAAGCTCTACTACAGGACAAACATGGAAAAGCATTTAGGCTAAAGTCATCCCTTATTTCCCATCAGAGAATTCACAGGAGATGTAAAACATATTCTTTATAGTAAATGTGAAAAGGCATACAAGTGGAGTACAGAACTTGTTAGACATCAGAAAATTCACCCTTGGAATAAGCCATATAAGTGCTCAACTCAGTCAGAGATCATTTATTCCTTTATATGAAAGATTCATAGTGGACAGAATACTTATGAATGTGCTCAATAAGGTCCTGCCTTTCCCTGGAAAATGGAGATCATTAGACATTGCAATTTATGCAATAGAATGAAGCTTTATAAAAGCATTAATTATGGGAAGACCTTCAGCTGGAGCTCAAACTTGAGTATACATTGGAAAAATATTTGTATAGATAAAACTTATGGATCTAATTAATGAGGGAAGACTTTTTCTTGCAGCACAGATCTCATTAGAAATAACACATTTCATGCTGTGTGTGAAGCTCTGAAAATATATTGACATTTTCTCAGAAATCTTGAAGTTTTGACTTCTGGGATCCAAGATGTCAAAGTGAACAGGAAATTGCTTGCACTCTCCCATATTCACTTCCAAACAAGCATAAAATCATGCCCCAAAATGAATTGTGGAAAGGTAGAACTCGTAAAAAGATTAGGTCAAACAGTCTTTTAACCCAAGTAACTTGGAAGTTTGACAGGTAAGGTCTGTCTCTCTTCCACAAAAAGGTGCACAGTCCAGTACAGGAAGCATCACACTAAGTCAGTAGCAGTCCCTGTCTCAGCAAACCAGCAGGATGCCCTGAGCCCCAGTGCAGTGCCTGATAAGCAGGCAAACATAGCACTGGGCCTCACCACTTGACTCAGCACAGCCTTGGCAAATAGGTAGATACCAGCACAGGGACCTTCCATGTGCATCAGTGCAGTACCAGGCAAGCTCCCAGCCCCTGGAGATACAGCAAAACACCAACCCCCCCCACTCCCCCATCTCTGCATAGCCGCAGGTGAGCATCAAGATCCCCAAAGCCCCTGGTGCAACACAGGGGTCTCCAATATCCCTCAGCATAGCCCCACGTAAATAGGCAAAAGCCCACACCAGCTTTCTCCCTCAGGCCTCTGCTACACAAGATTAGGCTCCTGCAACCTCCATCAACACCAGCCACCCCCATCCCACTGTAGTCCTTCAGCACAGCACCAGGCACAAGGGATCCCAGTAGGGCTCAGGGTAGTACCAGTGCAGCATAAGGGAAAGTCGGGCCCACAACACCTGGTGCAAGAACCTTGGGTCAATCCCCCTTCCACCCTAGGAGCATGGCTCAAAGCAAAAAGTAAGGGAAGGATGAGCAAAAAAGAAAATGACCATTAAAAGTTATTTTGATAACAAAGTTATTTTGATGAAACCAAGACAATCTCAGAAGAGCACAATAATCTCAAAACACCTAAAAAGAAAGCTCCAGAGAGAAATGAGAATTGGACTCCAGTTGAGAAAGAACTCATAGAAGAGCTCAAAAAAAAAGGAGGAGTTTGAAAAAGTGAATGAGAGGTAAAAGAAAAGTGGGAAAATAAATGAGATTGCTGCAACAGAATAATTTAAAAAGGGGTCATGAAGGAAAAAAAACTCTTTTAAAAAAGTAAGTGGACAAATGGGAAAGGAAGTACAAAAATCCATTGCGGTGGGGGGAGAAAGTCCTTAAAGAATGGATCAAATGGAAAATGTGAGGTTCACATTGCAAGCAGTTGTGTCATGCCACAGGGAAGTGCCTGAGGCCCGGGAATTAGTTGGGTCACGGGGAGGTCAGGGCATATTGCACTGTCCCCTGACAGGGGATACTGCATTGCTCAGGACTCTCTTGCATGGGGTTACCCTCTGTTCCTGACTGGCGTCTCCACACCTTGGGGCCTTCATACCCTTGTCATTGCACTCCCCCTCCCACAATTCTGTTCAGCTGGGCTCTATCACGTGTGGTAGGTGGACCTGGGGTCTCTTTAAGACCTAGGGCTGGGAGGCACCTTTGGAAGCCTGCCTTAGTATATGGCTTTAAGGCTTTCCCATGGAGAGACCTTAATAAACTTTTCTGTTTGGACCTCAGAGCTGTGACTCTTCTGTTCCTGAAAGGTACACTAGTGTCAGTGAGCTGTGTGTGAAACTGGCTGCCTCTGCTGGTAAGTTAGGGCACTCTAAGAGAGAACCCTGACAGGAAAAGAAGGTATAAAAGCTAACTGAAGAAAATAATTCCTTAAAAATTAGAAATGGGAAAGTAGAAGCTAATAAATTTGTAAGGTATCAATCATAATCAAAATTAAAGGGATTTAAAAAAAAGAAAATGTGAAAAATCTCACTGGAAAAAACAATTGACCTGGAAAATAGACCCAGGAGAGATAATTTAAGAATCATTTGAATGTTTGAAAGTCGTAATTCAAAGGAAGACCTGAACATTATACTTAAAGAATTTATCAAAGAAAACTGCCTTGATATCCTAGAACCAGAGGGTAAAACAGACATTGAAAGACTCCACCAATCACTTCCTGAAAGAGATCCCAAAATGAAAGCACCCAGGAATGTTATTGCCAAATTCCAGAACTCCCAGGTCAAGGGGGAAGAAATGAAAGCAGCCATAAATAAATGGTTCAGGTATCAGGGAGCCAATAGTCAAGACTACATAGGATTTAGTTGCAGTGTTAAAGGATCAAAGGTCATGGAATACAACATTCTGAAAGGTAAAGGAGCTAGGATTACAACCAAGAATCTCCTACTGGGTAATTTTACAAGGGGGGAAAAAAGGTCATTTGATGAAATAGAAGAACTCCAACATTTTCTGAAGAAAAAAATCAGACTTGAACCAAAGAAAAATTTTTTTTTCAATATCAGGCCTCAAGAGAAGCATAAAAAGTTGAAAACAAAGAAAACAGGGGATTCAATGGGGCTAAACTGTTTACATTATGATATGGGAAAGTAATGCTTGTATTTCTTTTTATTCCAATTTTTTAACATTATTGTTTACAATTTTGAGCTCCTAATTCTATCTTTCCCTCCTTTCCCCCCTCTCTGATATTGGTTCTTGTAATGGTAATGGAACTTTGAAGATCTTTCCTGCTTTAAAAATCTTCCCTGCCCCTTAATAAGCAGAATGTAATCACAAAAAGTCTGTGGTGAGAGGAGCTTGCTGAATGGGTGGAGCAAAGCCCAGAGGAAGCTGGGAGTCAGAGCAGTTAGAAAGGAAGGAGGAGAGGACTTGGGAAATATGAATATATTGATAATGTTGTTCTCTTCTGAATTTGTGTTTTGATCTTCCTTTTCTCCATAGAAAGAATCTATGGTCATTGTTCATTTCTGCTTTTTGTTCATGGTATTTGCCTATTTCCTGGCTTTTAAAGTTGAGCTCTCCTGCTAGAGCACAGGAGGCAATGTTTCAAGTTTCTTGTGCTGGGGGCCAGGGACCTGGTCACTGGCTTTGTGTGCTGGGGCCTCGGGTGCTGGCAGTTCAAGGCTTCAGGGGTCTAGCAGCTTCCCTCTTGCTGAGCTGGGGTCCTAGTGGTGGTGGCTGGCATGTGCTGAGCCTGGGTCATGGGTTTTTCTGCATTTCCCTGGGGCTACAATGAAGTTCTCCCCTTGGGGAGTGTGGGTGGGTCTAGCCTCTGGAGGATGCCCAACCACCTGGAATTGTGCTTCCTGGAGTTGCACTGACACACAGGGAGGTTGGGCTGCCCACTGATGCACGCGGTGCTTTTCCAAGCCAGAGTCTACTGCGATGATTCTCAACCTTCCTAATGCCGACCCTTTAATACTCATATGTGGGCGTATCTGCATGTGGGTAGACCTGCCTGGAGATGGATAGAGGAGCAGTGTCTCTGGTTCCTAAGACCATTGGAAATATGTGTTTTCCAATGGTCTTAGGTGACCCCTGTGAAAGGGTCATTTGAGCCTCAAAGGGGTCACGACCCACAGGTTGAGAACCACTGGTCTACTGGTTCCCATGCCTATATCAAAGCACAAGGGGAGTCTTGGTCTTAGCGATTGCCTGCTCCACCACCCAGGGGCTTAGACTCTCCCACTGGTTTTCTGAGTTGGGGCTTCCTGCTGGTTTACTGGGTTGCCACCTGTCCTGTACTGTTCCCCTTCCACCAGAGTTTGTACTTTCAAGTCTTCCAGGCTAAAAGACTGCTGTATGCCTTCTTTCTGCTGGCCTTGACATTCCAGGATCTTTTCTGGGGTGATATTTTCTGGGTTTTTAGAGGTCAATAAGGGAGGGTGAGAGCAACTTATTACTTACTCCATGATCTTCGTTCCTGCAAGAACAACTCCAAATGGAGAAATTTTGAATGATGTGGATAAGTTTGCTTACCTTGTTAGTGCACTTTCCAGGGATGTATACATTGATAATGACTTTGCACATGTATTACCAGAGCTAGCTCAGTGTTTGGGAGACTCTGAAGCAAAGTGAGGGAGAGAAGAAGTATTTGACTACTAAACAGAAGGTCTAGAAAGTCATTGAACTCATTGCTATATGCCTGTGAAACCTGGACAGTATACCAATGCTGTGTCAGGAAACTGAATTGCTTCCATTTAAATTGTCTTGCAAAGATTCTGAAGATCAACTGGCAGCATGTGGTACCAGACACTGAGGTCCTTACTCAAACTAAACTGCCAACCATTCAAACTCTTCTGCAAAGAGTGCAACTCTGGGGGACTGGCCATGTTGTGGGAATGCCAAATGTATGCTTGCCAAAAAGTCTTATTTTATGAAGAAGTTACACAGAGCAAGCAGTCACATGGTGGTTGGAAGAATTGATACAAGGACACTCTGAGGGTCTCTCTTGAGAACTTTGGAATTGATTGTGTTACATGGAAGACACTGGCACAGGACTGCTCAGCATGATGTGCCCCCATCAGACAAGGTGCTGTGTTCTAAGAGCAAAGCAGAGTTTAAGTAGCCAAAAAAAAAAAAACAAAAACAAAACAAAACATGCAAGATGTGCAGATTTAGAGAATCCACCCCAAATGTTCACAATGATTATTTATGCCTGACCTGTGGCAGAATATTCTGAGCTCATATTGGTTTGATCAACCAATCAGACACAGTGTGACTTGACTCTAGCATACTGATGTCATTTTGATCCTCTTTAAGAATGTAGGACAACAACCAACCAACCAACCAACCATATCTAATGAGAAAAAAGAGGATTCCACATGATGTAATTCCTACTGTTTCTTGCTTGATTTTGTTTTCATGATATTAAAAAAAAAATCAATGTGGCCCTTTCAAATCTGTCCTCATTCACTCTGATCTTCCTCATGTTTGTCACTTTTGGGGCTCCAGATCTTCATCAACAGTGAATTAATTAAGGAATCTGCTAATTATAAATGAATCTGAGCATACATTTTTTGCCTTTTTTAATTGTTGAATTTACATGTATTTGCCCCCACCCTCTGATTTTCCCCAGACTTTTGAAGCTAATATGTAGTCAAGGAAAGCAAAATTCCCCAAATATGTCATTTCCATAAATGAAATGAAGCAGAGGCAAGAGAGTGGAGTAAAAGCAGAGCTTACTTGAGATTATTCCCCAACAACCTCTGATACCTGTAAAAAAAATGACTCTAAACAAATTTTAGAGCAATAAAACCCACAACATGACAGAGTGAAATACATCACTAGCTGAAGTCAGCCTGGAAAATGGAAAGGAAGGGTCTATTGCACCAGACTGGGAGCCTTGCCAGCACATACTGGCAGCACAGATCTGCCTTAGCAAATCTCAAGGGACTGAAGCACTGGCAGATATGGTGGTTTCTAGACTTCTCAACCCATAAAAGCCAAAGAGAAAATTAAAGGTCAGTGGGGAAACTCTATTAGAGCTGGGTGAGAGAAGAGCCCTGTCTGGCCCTTTCCCTTGGGGTAGTGGGGGCAGTGAAAGCAGTGGTGGCTGTAGCAGCAGGGCAGCTGCTTCCAGAGCTCCAGTCCCACATATGGTGGGGGGGGCCAACTGGCTGATGAGAGGGTAATTGCAGAAATCTCTTTGAGGTAGGATTCTCTCGCTTTGCCCTGCTTGGATCTGGGTGGTGGTCCTGGGGTGAGGAGGAGTACTGTTGCGGCAGAGCTTGTTGTGGCTGTGGAGAGGGAATTCTCACAGTTCTGAGGCAAGCACCTAAAAATAGCTCTGACAATAGCTGCACAAAACCCCACAAATTTGGGACACAGCATTCTCCATTCTGGAAGCAGATTTCTACCATAGCAAAGAGCACAAAAATCAAGTAATTGGCTGGCAAAACGAGAGAAGGGAAGAAGATAAATCAGACTATAGAATCATTCTTTTGTAACAAAGAATATCAAAACATTTAACCAAAAGAATACAACAAAGTCAAAATTCCTCCATCAAAAGCCTCCAAGAAAAATAGGAATTGGTTGCAGGCCATGTAGGAGCTCAAAAAGGAGTTTGAAAATCAAATAAGAGAAGTAGAAGAAAAATTAGGAAGAGAAATGAGAGTGAAGCAAGAAAATCATGAAAAACAGCTTCCTAAAGGAGACCCCCAAAAATACTGAAGAAAACAACACCTTAAAAAATAGGTTATGAATAACTCAAGTGGCAAAAGAGGTCCAAAAACCCAATGAGAAGAATGCCTTAAAAAGCAGTATTGACCAAATGGAAAAGGAAGTCCAAAAACTCTCTGAAGAAATTCCTTCAAAATTAGAATGGAGCAAATGGAAGCTAATGACTTCATGAGAAATCAAGATATTATAAAACAGATCCAAAAGAATGAAAAAATAGAAAGCACTGTGAAATATCTCATTGGAAAAAAACGCTAACCTGGAAAATAGATCCAAGAGAGATGATTTACAAATTATTGGACTACCTGAAAGCCAGGATCAAAAAAAAAAAAAAGCCTAGGAATCATCTTTCAAGAAATTATCAAGGAAAACTGCCCTGATATTCTGGAACCACAGGGTAAAATAGAAATTGAAAGAATCCACTGATTGTCTCTTGAAAAACATCCCAAAAGGAAAACTCTTAGGAAGGATATAGCCAAATCCCAAAGTTCCCAGGTCAATGAGAAAATATTACAAGCAAACTTGGAATACTATATTCCAGAGGTCAAAGGAGCAAGGATTAAAACAAAGAATCTCCTACCCAGTGAAAGAGAGTATACTTCAGGGGAAAATATGGTCATTCAACGAAAGAGAGGACTTTCAAGCATTCTTGATGTAAAGACCAGAGCTGACATGAAAATCTGACTTTCAAATACAAGAATCAAGGGAAGCATGAAAAATTAAACAGGAGAGAGAAATGATAAGGAATTTATTAAAGTTGATCTGTTTACATTTCTACATTTAAAGATACTATTTGTAATTCACGAGACTTTTTTCAGTATTAGGATAGTTGAAAAGAATATATATATATATATATATATACACACACATATATTTATGTATGTACGTATATGTTTATATATGTATGTATATGTATATATAGAGGGCACAGAGTGAGTTGAATATGAAGGTCTGATGTCTAAAAAATAAAATTAAGGGATGAGAGAGGAATACGTTGGGAGAAGGAGAAAGGGTGAGATAGAAAAGGGTAAATTATCTCACATAAAAGAGGCAAAAGAAAACTGCCACAGTGGAGGGGAAGAGCAGGGAGGTGAAAGGGAATGAGTCAGCCTCACTCTCGTTGGATTTGGCTTAAGGAGGGAATAACATACACACTTAATCAAGTATCTTACCCTACAAGAACGTAGGGGAAAATGGTATGGGGGAAGAGATGATAGAAGGGTGGAAAGATTGGGGGAAGGAGTAGTCAGAAGCAAAAACTTTTGAAAAGGGACAGGGTCAAAGGAGAAAACAGAATACATATGGGGCAGGATAGGACAGAAGGACATATAGTTAGTCTTTCACAATATGACTACTATGAAAATGTTTTGCATAACTATACATGTATAGCTTACATTTAATAGCTTGTCTTCTCAGTGGGCGTGGGTGAGGAAGGGAGAGAATCTGGAACTCAACATTTTAAAAACAAATGTTACAACATTGTTTTTACATGCAACTGGGAAATAAGATATATAGGCAATGGGGTACAGAAATCCATTTGGCCTTACAAGAAAATAAGGGGGAAGGGACTAAGGGAGGGTATGGGGGGATATAAAAGGGTATATTGGCTGCAGGGGTAATCAATATGCTTACCATCTTGGATTGGCGGGAAGGGGAGAGATGGGAGAAAATTTGGAACTCAAAACCTTGTGGAAGTGAATGTTGAAAACTAAAATAAATAATTTTTTTTTTTTTAAAGAAGATGATGGTGACGATTGGAACAGAACCTGGGAAGACTTGTATCAACTACTTTCAAGAGAAGTGAGCAGAACCAGAATGCCTTGGAAATAAAATCAATATTGCAATGAAACATAAGTTCAAAAACTTAAGAACTCTAATCAATGCAATAACCAACATGTCTGCGGAGGAAAAAGATGGAATATGTTACCCAGGTCCTGACAGAGATGAAGGACTCAGAGTGTAGAATTACATATATATTTTCTTTGACATGGACAATGCAAGAACACTGTCCCTCAATAAATGTTTGTGAATTCTATCTAATATGTGTGATTTCATTTTCTTATCACCTTTACCAATCTGAAAATCTTTCTAATTATTAGTGATGTGGATTAGTGGTTACAGATGTACACCATTTTAAAAATATGGTCATTGAAAACTTTAATTTCCTCCTCTGAAAACTGTCTACTCACAACTTTTGAACAGAGATCCACTGGGGAATGGCTCATTTTTATACATCTGTATCCATTCTTTGAATACTTGTAAATGAGACCTTTATTGAAGAAATTCACAGCAAATTATGTCCCCATCTAATTGCTTCCCTTTTACATTTTAGATGCATCAGTTTCTTCGTTTGATAAAAATTCCCTGTTTTATTCCATATGCTCTCCTCCACCCCTTCTCTGGGGATGCCCTTTTCCCCACTCCATAATTTGAAAATGAACCTTCATCATGGTTTCTCTCATTTGTTTGAGGTGACATTTCATATGTCAAGCATGTATCCATTTGGAACTAATCCTGGTCTGCATTATGAGATGTTGGTCTATGCTGATTTTCTGCCAGATTGCTTGCCAGTTTTCTCAGTATTTTGTAGTGATTATTAAATCTAGTACTAACAGGTAAGATCTTGGGAGCTGTTGAACACAGAGTTAGTATATTCATTTTCTTTTCAATTTTACATATCTGATTTGTACAGGATCTCTATTTTTTTCAGTAGCACAGGACAATTTCAATGATGACAGCTTTCTGCTATAGTCTCAGACTTGGTCCTTCTAGGTTTCCTTTCTAGAATACCAGAGGTGGCTTTGGAAAGAGACATGAATGTACTTTTGATGAGAACACCAATTTTGAATTGGAAGGGATGATAGAAGGCATTGCATTCAACTCTATTTTAAATTATATGGTTTTTTTGTAACATTTTAAGTTCTGAACTATCTCCTTTTCTCCATACATTGCCTATTTCTTTTTTCTTTTTAGTTTTCAACATCCATTTTTTATAAGATTTCAAGATTCAATTTTTTTTCTCCTTTCCTCCACCTCATTCCCCCTCCCACACACAGCAACTAAGGTGACAGAAGTTATAGATATATAGTCATGTAAACCCGTTTTCACATTAGTAATGTTCTGAAATAAGAAACAGAAAAGGGAAAGACCACCAAAAAGGGGTAAACAGTATGCTTCTATCTGCATTTAGATATCATACTTCTTTCCCTGGATTTGAATGGCATTTTCTATTGTTAAGTCTTTTGGACTTGTCTTAGATCACTGTCTTGCTGAGAAGAGTCAAGTCTATCCTAGTTGATCATCACAAAACATTATTATTACTTTGTACAATGTTCTCCTGCTTCTTCTCACTTTCCTTTCATCAGTTAATGCAATTCTTTGCATGTTTTTCTGAAATCTGCTTGCTCATCATTTCTTGTAGCACAATAGTACTCTATTAGATTAATATATGACAACTTGTTCAGTCATTCCCCAAATAATGAGCATTTCCTCAATTTCCCAAGCCTTGCCACCATGCAAAGAGATATCATAAATATTTTTGTGCATGCAGGTCCTTTTCCCTTTTTTTGTGATCTCTTTGGGATAGAGACCTACTAGTAGTATTGTTGGACCAAAGGGCATGTGCAGTTTAACTGCCTTTTGGGCATAGCTCCAAATTGCTCTCCATAATGGTTGGATCAGTTCACACTTCCACTGACAAAGCATTAGTATCACCATTTTCCCACATCTCCAACATCCATCATTTTCCTTTTCTGTCATATTAGCCAATCTGATACAACTTCCTTTTTAGAGATGAGTAAATGTAGGCACAGAGATGTTATTCCTTACCCAGAGTTACACAGTGTGAGAGAATATGAGACAAGATGAAAGTCAAGCCTTCCCAACTTGAAACTCTTCTCACTATCCATTACAACATACTGCTTTCACCTACACTCTTTTGAATGTCAATTTGAAGAAAGAAAAAGTGACTAAACTACCCATACCTTTTAGACCATACACTTTGTTATACAACTTATGACTTAGGGAAAAATAATAGTAGTGGGCTCACAAGTAGTTCACTTTATATAGTGATTTAATGCTTACAAAGCACTTGACCACTACTGTCTCATTTGATCCTCCCATCAACCTTGGCAGGTAGGTACTATTATTATTCCCATTCTATGCATGGTGAAACTCATCCAGGAATAGGTTAACTGCCTTGTCCAGGGACACATAACCAGTAGCCATCAGAGACTGAATTTGATCTGAGGTCCTGTGGACTCAGAGATAAATCTTCTATCCATTCTGACACTCAGCAAATTAAGACATCATTACAAATTTAATGTCTAGCAGAGCCTAAAATATCTGTACTAGGGCTTTTTATACCAGTCAATATCATGAGACAAAGTAGGTACCAATCAAGTGGAGAGTGGTAGAAGAATACCAAGAAATGTTTTCAGGTAGTCAGGAGAAACCTTAGGATTTCAGAGAAAAATGCAATCCATTTCCAGGTTTCCATGCCAAGCATAAAATATGTAATGCCTCATGAGGACTTTGCTGCACAAAGAGACCTTCTCTCACTAATTAGAAGTATAAGTTTTATTTCCAGCAAGATTTTTCCAGTGTAGATGTAGAGCTCCAGGGGAAGGCCTTTTCACAATCATTGCTTTTATAAAGCTTCTGTTCATTGTGAGTATTGTGATGTCTAGTGACCTCCATCTTCCAGGGAAAGGCAGGACCTCCTTGAGTACATTTTAAAGTATTCTCTGCACTCTGAATCATTGATGAAAAGGAAGGGAAGATCTCTGTCTGACGGGATTCCCACATTGAGTTCTCATAGGGCTTGTTCCTAAGATGAATTTTCTGATGTCTAACAGTCTCTGTTCTCCATGTGGATGCCTTTCCACATTCATGACAGTGATATGATTTCTATCTCCTGTGAATTCTCTGATGAAAAATAAGGTATGACTTTACCCTGAATGATTTTCCATGTAGATTATATTAATGAGGCATATTCTCTAGTGTGGATTCTCTAATGTTTAGTAAGAGAAAAGTGTGTGTTAAAAGCTTTACCATATTCTAGACCCTTCGGAGATTTCTCTCCAGTGTGGCTTATCTGATGAAGAGTAAGATTTTAATCAATTCAAATTTTAATTTTAATTTTAATCAATTCAAATAAGCAATATTTGAAAGTCTTCCACATTTATCACATTGAAACATTTTCTCTCCACCGTGGATTCTCTGATGTACACCAGTAGTGAAATTGCATCTGAGAGCCTTCCTACAGTGATTACATTCATTAGGTTTCTCTTCAGTGTGAATTCTTTGATATTTAGCAAGAACAGAGTTCCTTCTGAAAGTCTTTCCACATTCATCACATTCATAAGGTTTCTCTCCAGTGTGGATTCTCTGGTATCTAGCAAAATGGGCCCACTGTTTGAAAGCCCTGCCACAGATTACATTCCTAAGGTTTCTCTCCAGTGTGGATTCTCTGATGTTGAGCAAGGTTGGAGCTCTGTGTGAAAGCCTTTCCACATTGATCACATTCATAAGATTTCTCGCCAGTGTGGACCCTCTGATATTTAGCAAGATGGCCTTTATAACTGAAAGCCTTTCCACACTGATTACATTCACAAGGTTTCTTATCACTGTGAATTTTCCGATGTATAAGGATGGATGATTGTGTACTAAAACCTTTACCAAGTTCATGATGACAACTCATGTGATTGCTCTCCAGTCTGAATTTTTTTTATGAGAAATAAAGGATGCCTGTTGACTGAAGTCTTGTCCCCAATTATAACAATCATAAGGTTTCTCTGCGTGGATTCAATCAATGGGACAAACTTCACTGTTGTCTTATTTTAAGAAATTGTCACAGTCACCACAAATGTTGAGCAACCACCATCCTGAGTAGTCAGCAGCCATCAACACTGGGCCAGAGCCTCCACCAGAAACAAGATAGTTCCTCTGAGTTATTTCAGAAGGAAGGTCAGTTTTCACAAATGGTATTGTTTCACAAGGAATAATAATCACTTGAACTCTTCCATCATTTTTACAAAACTGTATGGGTTCTTCATCCACATTCTGCAATGTTACAATAATTTCTCTTTGGTAATTAGGATGTATTACTCCAGCCAATATATGTATACATCGAGCTACTAAATCTTGTTTAGGTAAAATCCATCCAAAATGATTTTTAGGCATTCTCATACACATCCCAGTAGAGATGTTTCTTATTTCTTTTTTATCCAACCAAAAGTCTTTTAAACAATATAAATCATATCCTGCCAGACCAGGTGTTCCTGGATATGGTGCTGAGACATCTTGCCTCACAGTCCAATACTCAATATTTGAGATCTTATATGTCAGCTGTTTTCTAATTTGCAGATTTCTGGTCAGCATTCTGGCTACAGGCAAACTTTCTCTCAATGGTCTATTATTCAAATTACATAAAGCAGTGAACAAATTATCTTTTCAATGTTAATGGAAATGATTAGAACTTAACTTCCTTAATTAATCCATTCATGCTTTCAATTAACCTAGATATTTGTGGATAATATGGAATATGATATATCCATTCTATATTGTTTAATACATAATATCTCTTCATTTCATTACCTTTGAAATGCGACCCATTATCACTTTGAATCTGCATTGGGGTTCCATAATATAGACTTATGAGATCTAGAGTTTTACAGGTGTTTTTCTGGGTTGCATTCTTATAAGGACAAGCCGCCAGTACATTTTAATAGGTGTTAACACAAGTACCTATAAATTTGCATCCTTTTATAGGGGTAGGGGGCCAATATAATCTATTTTCCAGATTTGGGCTGGGATTTTCCCCTTTGCTATCTCCCCAGTTGCTACCTGAGGAACAATTTGCTCCTTCTCCAATTGACATTTTTGATATGCTTCTGCTATCTGTTTTAACAATGAATAAGAGATATTAATACCTCAATCTTGTGCCCACCATTGTGTGGCCTGGAGCCCTAAATGGCTGGCTGTTTGGTGAACTTATTTTGCTAATACCAAATCATCAGTTGTTGTCAAAGTAGGGACAATATGTACAATAGCAATCTTTACTAGTCAATCAGCATGAGCATTGTATACACATTCTGGCATGGTGAGGGCCACATGAGCATCTACATGAAAAACTGACAAATCAATAACCAAAGACATGTCCCATATATCTTCCCATAATTTTTTGTCCCAGAATTATTTACCATGAATTTCCCAATTTTGATTTTTTCCATATGGGCATCCATGTAGCTACCCTATTAGCTACCGCCCATGAATCAGTGAATATATGACACTGTCCTCCTTGTTCTCTTTTGATGGCTTGATGTACTTCCATAAGTTCAGCATATTGACTACTTCCACCTATCTCAGTACTTCTCCACATGAAGGAAGTACACGGGTTATAGGCTACTGTTTTCCAGTGTCTTTTTTGGTGCATATATTTTGCTATCCCATCAGTAAACCATGTGTGTTTCTTCTCTTCTTCAGTTAGTCCTTCATATCCACCATTCCACCTTACCAAGGACTCTACCAACTATTGCATTGGTTCAGGGGATGTATCATGTCCATCAGTATTGATGTTAGCTAGAGATTCAAGTACTGTGAAAACTCCACTTTTGCCAGTTTTAGCTCTACTTTAAATATGCCACTTCCATTTAATCATGCTGGCCTCTTGGGCATGTCCAATTCTATGAGAAGCTGGGGTATTCATTACCCAGGTCATAATCAGGATTGCAGACCTTAATGTCACTTCATGGCTTAGAGTCAGTTGTTCCAGTCTTTACCAAAGCCCAATATGCAGCTAACAACTGCTTTTTGAAAGGTGTATATTGTGCTCCAGATGAAGGAAGTTTCCTGGACCAAAATCCTATAGGTTCATTTTGGCTTTGTTGTTTCTGCCATAAACTCCAGTGTACAGTCACTTGTAATTCCACTGGACCATTCTACATAGACCACAAATCTAGAGCCAATTGTATAGCAGCTTTGCCTTCCTCAAAGGCTTTGCTCTACTCAAGTCCCCAATCAAATTGATATTTTTTCCTGGTAACTTTATATAAAGATTTCAAAATCTGTCCCAGGTGTGGAATGTGGAACCACCAATATCCAAATAATCCTATAAACTTTTGGATTTCTTTCTTATGGGTAGGGATAGGAAAATCCTGAATCTTTTGTCAGACTTCAGCAGAATAGAATCTCTCACAGTCCCTTATTCCACTGTATTCCCCAAAATTTTACATTTTGAGCTGGTCCTTGAATCTTTGCAGGGTTAATTTCCCACCCTTTGCTTTTCATATGTTCAATCAAAAGTGTCAAATTCTTCTCTACTTCTTTTACATTTTTCCCTGTATCATAATATCATCAATGTAGTGGGTAAGCTGAATACCAGGTAGCTTTAATTCATCCAAACGTTTAGCTATAATCCTATGACAAATAGTGGGACTATGCAGATATCCTTGTGGCAAGCGGGTGAAAGTATCCTGTCTTCCCTGCCTAGTGAAAGCAAACTGGTTCCGCTGTTTAGAGTCTACAGGGATGGTCAAGAAGGCATTCACCAAGTCAATAACTGCATACCAAGTCCCATCATACCTCTGAATTCTTTCTGTTAAGGTGACAGTATCTGTAACAGCAGCATACAAGGGAGGAGTCACCTTACTGAAGTGTCTGTAGTCCACTGTCATTCTCCACATCCCATCTGATTTTCGTACTGGCCAAACAGGATTATTCCATCATGTGGTTGTAGGGACTAACCTCCCTGCTTCAAAATATTCCTTTATAGTAGTGGCAATTTCATCTTGCCCATCTGGCACACGATACTGCTTTAAAGTAATTACTTCGGAAGGTTCAGATAAAGTGATTGAGTCCATTTTTATTTTTCTCACTAAAACTGTATTAATTCCTATCTTCCTTACTGTGAATTGGCATCTTTCTTCAGGTAAATTCAGAGTCATACTTCTCAATATATCTGTTCTAATGGTGTATTCAGGAATGGGTACAATAACCACAGTATAGTCTTTCTCAGGTAATTGTCCAATTTTCATCATTAGTTTGATTTCTCTAGCTTATATTTCAGCCCCTCCTAGTTCTATGATGGTAATAGGAGTTCTATGGTTGAACTTATCATGGTTCCCATAAACGAAGCAGGCTTCCGCCCCAGTATCTAACAAGGCCCTGATTACAGTATTTGATCCGTTTTTCCAATATATAGTCAGATTAATATGGGGTCTGCAATTTTGTCTGTGTATTTCTTTAATCTGAGTTGGGGCTTGGCCAATTTCCTATTCTCCCTGAAGGTGTGATGAACTTGAATACAATGGTTCAGAAGCATCTGTAGGGACAACTTTCATTTGCCTATTCTGTCTGAAATTAAGTCCTTTATCTCAGTACATTTTATATACTTCATTAGTTGGAATATCATCAGTTCTTCAAAAATGAGCCCCTGCTCTCAATAGAGCAGTAAACAATTCTTTTCTTGGCAATCTATTCTGACTTTGAATCCACTTGCAATTTACTTTTCTCTCACGAGGAAATTTATCTTTTTCCCATTCTCCTAAGTCACTTAACTGTGAAATCTTATCCAGCACCTCTGAAAGAGGGTTCCTTGTTTCATCAATTAGTAGAGTCAGAAGTAGGTGCGTATAAGCAGGAAGAGTTGTCTTCACCATGATATTTCTATGAGGAACTGCTAAGGGGATTTCATGATACGTATCTGCATCTCCAACCATGATAGCAGTCATCATTACTTCTTTCAGCTTTCTCATGCAGTCTCTAAGTGAGTTCCAGGGTCTGTCTCCACCAGGCCATGTAGAATCAGCAGGATACGTTCTATTGCATCCATCAGCAGCTAAAGGTAACAGACTGGTCACATTGCTACCTCCTGCCAAATGAAAGTCTCTAAAAGCTTGTTGGACAAAAGGATTCTGGCAAATACTTATAGATTTCAACAGTCCACTCTATCTATCACTATCCCAGCCACTCCTTCATCACTGATTCTTACCCTCCAAGACGCTAAGAGTTCTCCCATCCTTTGGGTGAATCTGCTCAAAATATCTGTAGTCTCCTGTGGAGTGAAATCCTCAGGTATCCCCTTGAGCACTGCTTGCCCTCCCTGACTCTCCAGCCTTCTCAGTATGGGGCAAGTTTCTATGCCTGTAGAAGCTTCACCATGAAACAATGTAACATCAGGTAACACTGTATCACCATTCTGTACAACACATGGACTTTCCATCTAGGGAGTCAACTAGGCTCAGACGCCACCAAAGCTGTGTGAACTTTCCACCTGTTACTTTTTTGCTTCCTTTTCTGAGCCAAGTTTACACCAGCTCTCTCTGCTTCCAGAGACTCTCCAGTACTCTCTTCTAAAGGAGGGTGTGAATAATGTCACTTAGCCAACTCTTGTAACAAGTTGTCTCTGCTTTTACACACAATATGGTAGCCTGTCAGCAACCTAGCTTCTTCCTCTCACTGCTCTCGCTCTCTCCCAGGTTTTATTGGTATTCTTTGTAAACATATTTCTAAATCTCTAGGTTCTCCCTGTTGCAGCCTCTGTTCTCAGTTTTCACAGAGCCCTGTACTTTTAGGCCACTCTCTTGCTAGGGAGGAATAAGGCAAATCCTCCCATCCTGGGATAGCCATTTCTTCTAAATCCCTTCTGCCTCCAACTAGAGGCCTGATATTTTGCAGTCTTATCCTCACTGCCAAATGTAGCGCCAACACAATATTTACAGTACTCAAGACCATGATAAAGACAGTGACTTATAAGTATCACAGGACATTCAATCTCAAAATATGCCAAACTCTCTAGATACAGAATAAAGTTGAAGGATGTATTCAGACAGCAGAAAACCAAATTCTGAAACCAGTAAGCCAATTCCATCATAGTTCTAAAGATATTCAGAAGCCATGATAATGCTGAGAGCCATGCTACCTTTAGCCTTCCCACAAACCAATATAAGATCAATGTTTACTCACAAAACTCTCTATCTCCTTGTCTGAGCTCCTCTGTCCCTGACTGTCTACAACTGTCTGCATCTGTCTGTCTCTCTACCAGTGTCCTGTGGTCTCTGCTTCTCCTCAGCAAACTCCCACCACCACAGGCTCCATGTGACCACATTCAGCCTATCAGGGGGTAGGAATAATCTTCACAGCAGGGAAGCTTCCTGTGTCCTCTAGGGGGCAGTTTATCTTCACAGAAGGTGAGGTCTTCAAACTCCCCCCTAGGTCTATTAGGGGCAGGGAAGATCTTCAATTTCCCATTCCCATTACACACAGCCACAGCCACAGCCACACCCTTCCTCTAGGACTCCCAGGTCTGCCACTGGTTCTACTATTTCAGGATTTTACCCTGGAGAAACATTCTCTGGGTTTTCAGGGTCAAAGTGGGGGATAAGAGCAGCTAGAGTTTACACTGCTCTCTTGGCTCCTGGAAGTTCAGGTAGATGATTTTTAAACATCCAGGCTGTGGTTTGATAGCCCCAGTAGTAGTTGCTGTGGCTACCACTGGCTCTGTGGTTGTTTCTTACCCAGCTCTGACAGATTCCCCCATCCTGCAGTTATGAGTCTGAGAATCACCCCTGCATTGGTTGAATCAGCTCACCCAGGCTTGCTCTGATTCTGCTTAAGTTGGGTCTTGGGTCTGGACTGGTATAGCCATAGCGCTCCATGCTCCATGCTTCCTCTGTCCAGCTGTACATGCGCACGTTCCTGGACTGGTAGTCTTCCACACTCTGTAGCCCAATGGATTCTCTAAAATCTGTTCAGATTCACTTTTTAGAGGTTACTGACAGAATTCATGGAGGAGTCTGCTTTCACTCTGTGATCTTAGTTCCACATCTGCTTGTTCTTCATTTTTGAAAGAGGACCATGGCATCTGGGAAATGATGACATGATTTGCAATTGACTTGGATTTAAGTGAGGGAGGGCTGTTCAAGATCACCAGCCTCACTTTTTCCTCACTTTTTCCTCCAGAGGCATCTGGGTGCATTGACCAGATATTTTTCAAGATGACTGGATATGGGAGACCCTAGCCCTTTTAGGCTAAGTCCTTTTTTAGTACTCACATAGAGTGAGCTAAAGCCCATTCAGTGAATAGGACTCTTTAAGAAGTGAGTCAAGGGATGGCCCCTTTAATTAGAAAAGAGAAAAAGAAACCAAACTGGGAAGGGAACACCCTCAGGATTACTGTTCCAAAGAGAAACAGTTACTACTGATATTCACTCTAAGCCAGGAAGGTCCAAAATAGAGCTATTAAGTGGAATTTTGGCAGGGGTCTACTGTGGACCAGTCTGAGCTTCAGAGTGAACTGGGTTTGAGGTTTTGTTAAAGAAGACAGAAAGGAAGGGAGGAAGGAATGGAGGAAGGAAGGAAGGGATCCCAGTGCAGAGACTTCACATTGGGTGACTAGAAGGAAAAAATAAGTGATTAAGAAGTGGCCCAACTCTGGGCCTCTTAGAGCCTGTTGGGAAAGGTTGGGGTCAAGGAGGAAACAGGCTCCTCCAAGTGCAGGACAGGATCAGCTCACTCACTAACGGTTCCCTTGGTCTCTCCTTGGCCACTCCTATATCTGAGGTAGAGGGAAGTTTCCATCATTCCCACAGCTCCCAGGACCAGGACTCCCCTACACAATCACATCTTCCTAAGCCATTATTATTAACCGTCTTCTTCCCCAGGCATCTTACACCCCAGTTCTCTCTGGGGGTCTCAGGCTGATGGGGCAGGCAGGTACTCCAAGAAAGACAAGAACAACCAAGACACCTGGGACAAAGAGAGAAGGAGAAAATAGGTCAAGGGTCAGAGTTTACCCTGGGAGGCTCTGTGATCAGTCTCTCCTCACCAGATATTCTATCCAGTGCGGAGAGTCCAGAGTTATATGGCAAGGAAGGAACAAGGGCTATGGGAAGAGGATCTGAGTCTCCTTACCTCCTAGGACTCTCTCTTTGTAAAGACCCTGGTGAGAGACGTGGGAAAGGAAGAAGCAAGGTCAGGGAAGGTCTAAAAGGAGGAAATCTAAGTCCCAGTCCTTCCTCAGTTCTATTATTTCAGACGCTAAGGGGTACAACTCTTCCTCACCCGTAGAGATGGATCCTTTGCAGAGGATTACCAGCAAGAGAAGGCAGAGGAGGAGGAGGAGGAGGAGGAAGAGAAGGAGGAAGAGGAGGAGGGAGACACAGCTGAGGGTGATGAGGAGGGTGTTACTGGGCTGTGAACCTGCAGTGGGGGAGACAGAAGAATCTTCATAAATCACTCTCCTTAGGGGACCCTCGTCTTACCCCACAAATTGCCCCTGTATTTTCTCCTCTTAACTTCTTCCAGAGACTCCCATAACCACCAGCATCCAGCAGTTTGGCACAAATGCTGCTCAGAGTGGGCTTATCCCTTGGAACTAGATTCAGAAACCCAGAAAGCAGGATAGAGGTTTGTGGGTCACAGGGAAGTATGGGGGGAAGCCTCATGTCACAGCTCACAGCCTTTGTCTCTATGGGATTGGAATTAAGAAAACCGTCAAGGTTACTGTTGCTTCTTATCCTGTGTCTCTTGGCCAGTGCCAAGGCCTTGATTTCGTTTCCATGTGAAGGATCAGGGAGGGAGTGGTCGTTGGCACCTCTGGTTGGTCCTAGGGGCTTCTACCTCTCACCTCTCACTTTGAGCTGCTGGGGGTCACTACACTGTGTCCAGACACTTCCACTGGTACCAAGCTGGTAGTTGCAACTGTAACTGCCAGAGTCCTGGGGGTTCACATGAGTCAGGAAGAACTCGGCCCTATGTTTCGTGTTATCCATGCTGGGCAAGATTTTCTCATCTCTGTCCTTGTATAGAACAAGGCTACCACTCCATGAGGGCCCCTGACACAGGAGGGTCACACTGGCTCTGATACCACCTGAGGCCGGGCTGTGAGGGAAGGCTTGGGGGGGGGGCATCTGGAAAACCAAGCAGATGCCAGAGATCCTCAAGGGCCCTGCACAGGTATAATGCAGGTAGGGGGGAAACAAGAGCTGGGAGGTTCCTGAAAAACTCTCTGACCATCAGCTTTCACTTCCTTTGGCTCTTTGGTCATTCTTTCCCCCAAATCTCCCTCCATGGAGAAGTATGGATGGTAATCCTAACATCTTCCCTGGTTTCACCTAGAAAGAGAGTTGTTTCTTCCTTCTATCTTTATTACCTTCAGTTTGGAGCAATGCCTGAGCTGGTCCATCCTTTTACCTTTGCTATCCCCTTCCTTAGGGGCCCTCAGAAAAGAGCCCAGAACAATATGTCTCCTCTGGATTTCTGGCCTGGCTCTCAGCCTTGAGAGCTAAACTTCTATATTATGCCCTGGGAACCTGGACACACCCTCACCTGTCACCCAGATCTCCAGGTCCTGACTGGGCTCAGACACCTGGTATGGAGCCATCCTCTCTAGGCAGACACAGCTGTAGTTGCCAGCATCGTAGGCCCTCACAGAGAGGAGGGGAAAGTCAGCCAAGGTCTCAGCTGGGCTCTGGCTCTGCAAGGCCTGAAAGGTTCCCACCTTCAGCAGAGTGAATGTCAGGCCCCTAAGGAATGTCTGAGGGGGCTGCCAGCATTGGAGTCACATGCATCCTGGGCTCCACCACAAGGCCTGGGAGGGCTGAGAGGGAAGTCTTGGGAGGAGATCCTGGGAGAGGAAGAACAGGGGCCTGGGAGTCAGGAAATCTGGGTCAAGTCCCTGCTCTGCCTCTGAGTCCCTGCGTGACCTCGGGCCAGTCATAGGCCTGTCAGATTTCCAGGTTGTTCAGTTTTTCTGCTATGTCTAATGTTCCTTAATCTATTTGGGGTTTTCTTGGTGCAGACACTGGAGTGGTTTGTGATTTCCTTCTTCAGCTCATTTTACAGATGAGGAAACTGAAGCAAACAGGGGGAAGTGACTTGCCCAGAGTCACACAGCTCATAAGTGCCTGAGACCAGATCTGAGTCTTCCTAAGTCCAAGCCCCACATTCCATCCAATGACCACCCAAATACCCAGAAGCGTCAGCTATCCCATCTGTAAATGAGGTTTTGAATGGAAGATCACTCAGGATTCTGATGCAGTATAACTGGTGAATTCTCTTAAGCTCTGAGGTTGGCAAAGCTCTTTCCTCCCACGACTGGGGGCTTAGATGGAAACCCAGATTCTCAGTCCCGACCCTGCCCACTTGCCCACACTGCTACCTAGTGCCAGGTCCCTGTCCTGCCTCCCTCTGCCCACCCCTCTGTGAAGCAGAACTGTGTGTGTGGCCCTGGTAAGCATGGGCTGATGCAGGAGGATGGGCACTCCCTCCAGGCAATTCTGTGCAGAATTTGCTTTTGCTCAGTTCTCCTGCCCTCATTCATCAGCCCACTTGTCAGGTTCCTCCTGCAAAGTGATTGGGGCTCCCCACAGGTTTAGGGAAGGCTCCATCCCTGCTGTCCTCAGGAGTGCCCAGGCCCAGGGATCACAGGGGTTTGAGTTCTAATGACCCCATTAGACAATTCAGCCCTGTGAGCTTCATGTCACAGAAGAGGGAATCAAGGTCCACTGAAGGTCAGGGACATGGTCAAGGCTAAATGGGCAGAGCTGGGTCCTTTGGAGGAGGTGAGCAGAGGGGCAGGTGGGGAACAGTGACCTCCTCTGCCCTTGTTGCTTCTCCTCCCATCTTTCTGTACATCCACAGCTTTCCTGAGCCAAGAATGTCTTGTCAGCTGGGAGCTGGGGGAAGGCCAGGCATTTGACCCCTGTGCTGCAGGGCCTGAGCTCAGACTCCTGCTCCCTTCAGGCTGCCTTCTAACATAGGGAAGATGACCCACAGCCCTGGGGTGGTGGGAAGGACCTTAATGCTAGAGTGGACATACTAGAGAGGTATATGCACCACACTGGGAGGGCCAAGGGCCAGGACAGAGACACTGGAGGCTATCAGGGAGAGCATCCTGGAGTAGGTGGGATCTGACCTGGAGCTTAAGCATGTGAAGGAAAGTGATGGATGGAGGGAAGGGATGAAGGTGGAAGAAGGCAGGGGGAACTGTGTGAGCAAAGTCAGAATGGTGGGGAATAAAGAGAGGAAATAGAGTCAGAGGTCCAGACTGATGGTAATTTAGTGAGGGCAGACAGGAGCAATACTTTTTCCTAAAGTTAAAAAGGAGGCTAGAGCTAAAACCATTTGGCTATCACTTATGGAAATTGTTACCCAAGGTACTTTACTGTTTAATGCTAAATATTTTCATCAAGAATTAGTTACAACTTTTCCATTGATTTCTTTGTAGAGGTTTGATGATGTTTTATGAAGCTTAAAACTCTTTTGCTTACAGGGAATATACCTTTATAATTTCTTTTCAATACTTAGTATGCTTTTTAAGAGGCCTCCCAAGACCTTTATTTCCACAACAATTTATAGCTAAGTTAACACACAGTAGAATGGATTTCGCTGTTTTGATCCAAATGTACCCTCATTCCACAACCTAAGCAAGACTTAAGTAGAATCTGAACTTATTATAGGTTAAAGATCCAATTTCTGAAGCATCTCTTTCTTCCAAAATGAGTACAATCGGAGGATAAACAAGCTTTGTGGAACAGGGATGTATGTTTACTATTCTAGTTAGGAACTTCTGTCCACCAGCTTCCTGGAAATGCAAGCTACTACCCTAATTCTCACAATGATAAAGTTACTAACACCCACTCTACTTCTGCTCAAACTGCGCCCCTGGATATTGTGTCAGACAGAAAAATTTAGTGTACATATGCCAACATAATGATACTGCTAAGCTTAAACACACACAATGCAAAATTTTCTTAAAAATTACAAACCCTCCTAGGAAAGAGGTCACAACTGATATGTATGTAACTCAAAGTGAAGCTCATTCTTCATTTCTGGACCTCAACAATTCCACAGGAACAAGCTACACAGATCCTTAAAAATGGCCCTCTATTTGTGTTGTCCTTATTACTCTTCCATCACTCATCATTGCCCACAGGGGATGGATGTAACTTATTATCCTCCCTGTGGTAAAGTTGCTTCAAAAACAAAACAAAGGGGGAGACTGGTGGAACACCCTGTAATAGATCAGATGTGGAAAGATCTTGCCACAAACACCTGGAAGGGGCCTGGGATAATAATTACTTTGGAGAAAGGGTATTGTTTGTATTTCCCCAGGTGATGGAGCCACTTCAATCTGTATGCCGCAATGGCGTGCTCTAGTCTTCACAGAGCCTTCAAAGAATGCATCTGAGGGAACAACTACACAGCCAATATCCTTCCAAAAAGAAAAGACACCCCCCTGCAGCAGGATGACACACTTGAGAGAGCAGAGCTGCTTAGTCCTGCTGACATCATTCATCCTGAATAACCACAGCAGAGGGTGATCAAGAATGATAACGAACTCAATAGGACTTGTAAAAAAACTTTGTAGCTATTGACAATTGTACATAACTATCAAAGATAAACAATGCCCTTTGCACTGATTTGGCTGCTTGTCTTTTCTGTTGATTTGCTTATGTCACCACAGAGAACAAACATTGAAGGGCCTTACAGAATGTTACTAGAACTTAATGCCAACTCGCGCAGTGTATGGACCACAGTATTGTTGGGAGTGGGCAGACTATGATTGTAACTCAAGCTTTTGCCCTGTAGGTGGTGTTGGGTGGTTTGGTCGTCCTTCTGATAGGAGGCTTACGCAACTGGAGAAAAGGGGACGATGAAAGAAGTGTATTTTGTGTTTTGTTTGCTGTTAAAATGCTTCCGCGGTTCTTGCAGTGTCTCTCGCCTCTTTACAGAGCAGAGAAATATCTTAATAGCATAAACAAATATCTATTGCTAATGGATTGAAAATGTGGAAGAGGTGGTTACAGCTAAATATTGATGAAGTATGGTTATAGATTTCATCCTATCTGAGTAACACCAGTAAGACAGTTAAGTATACCGTTCTATCGTGAAGAGACATGAAATGTATCATAATAGAGGGAAAGAAGAAAGGGAGAGGAGCAGTGTATGAGATTTGTTCTCATTGGTATTGTTTCAAGGAGGAAATAGAACACTTCTTTAAGTAAAAAAAAATCTATTATACCCTCCAGGTAGTAGGAGAGGGAAAGGTAAGAAAAGTAGGGGTGGTAAGAAGGGAGGGAAGAAGTAGTAAGGAAGAAGGGTAGGAAAAGAGAGGGGGATTGATAGGGAGAAAATACTGAAGGAGGTGGTGGTCAAAAGGCAAATTACTGAGGAAGGGAAGAGAGAAGGGAGAAACAAAAGCATAAACGGGACAGAATAGGATGGAGGGAAAGACAGATAGTAATCATAATGGTGAATGTGAATGGGATGAACTCCCCCATAAAATAGAGGCAGACAGCAGAATGGATTAAAAACCATGAACCTGCCATATGGTGCCTACAAGAAACATCTTGAAACAGGGGGATGCAAACAATTACCTTACAAACAATTTACCAATTAGGTAAAAGCATGGAATAAAACATATTATACCCCAGGTAAAGTAAAAAAAAAAATCAGAGGTGGCAATCCCTATCTCAAATAAAGCAAAAGCAAAAATAGATCTAATTAAAAGAGATAAGGAAGGAAATTGTATCTGACTAGAAGACTTCTTTGAAAATGAAGCAATATCATTGCTAAACATATGTACACCAAGCTGTATAGCATCCAGATTCCTAGAGGAAAAAATAAGAAAGTTAGAGGAAGAAATATTCTATTCTGGTAGGGGGACTCAATTTCTGCCTCTCTGAACTTAATAAAACTAACCTCAAAATAAATAAGAAAAAAGTTAAGAAGGTGAATAAAATTTTAGAGAAGGTAGATATGATAAGACCTCGGGAGAAAACTGAATGGTGATAAAAAGGAATATACATTCTTCTCACCTGAACATGGCACATACACACAAATTGACCATGTAGAAGGGCACAAAAACCTCTCAATTCAGAGGAGAAAGGCAGAAATATTAAATGCATCCTTCTCAGATCATGATGCAATAAATATTATATGTAATAAGGGTCCATGGAAAGATGGACTAAAAACTAATTGGAACCTAAATAATTTAATCCTAAAGAATGAATGGGTTAAACAAAAAATTATAGAAACAATCAACAACTTCATTCAAAAGAATGACAATAATGAGACAACACACTAAAACATGTGGGATGCAGTGAAAGCAATTCTTAGGGGATGTTTGATATCTCTGAATGCATACATGAATAAGATAGAGAAAATGGAGATCAATAAAATGGGCATGCAACTGAAAAAGCTAGAAAAAGAGTAAATTGTACATCACCCATTAAGTGCTAAATTAGAAACATTGAAAACCAAAGGAAAGATTAATAAAGTTGAAATTAAGAAAGTGATTGAATCAATAAATAAAACTACAAGTTGGTTTTATGAACAGAAGCAATAAAATTGACAGAACTTTAATCAATGTGATAAAAAAAAAGAAAGAAGAAAACCAAATTACCAGTAACAAAAATGAAAATAGTGAATCTACCTCCAATGAAGAGGAAATTAAATCAATAATTAGGAATAATTTTGCCCAATTGCATGCCCATAACTTTTACAATCTTAGTGAAATGTATGAATATTTACAAAAATATAAATTGCCCAGATCAACTGAAGAGGAAGTAGGATGCTTACATGATCCTATTTCAGAAAAAGAAATTGAATATGCCATCAACGTACTCCCTAGAAAAAAGTGTGCAGGGCCAGATGGATTTCCTAGCAAATTCTTTCAAACATTTAAGAAACAATTGATTCCAATACTCTTCAAACTCTTTGGGAAAATTGGAGAAGAAGGAGTCCTAGCAAATTCTTTTTATGACACAAATGTGATACTGATATCTGAAGTGGGAAGAGACAAAACAGAGAAAGAAAATTATAGACCAATTTCTCTCATGAATATAGATGCAATTTTTAAAAAAAATTGTTAGCAAAAAGATTACAGCAACTTATCGCAAGAATAATACAGTTTAATCAGGTAGGATTTATTCCAGGAATGCAAGGATGGTTTAATATAAAGAAAACTATTAGTATAATTGATCATATCAAAAACAAAACTAGTAAAAACCACATGATTATCTCAATAGATGAAGAAAAAGCTTTTGACAAAATACAACACCCTTTCCTACTAAAAACATGAGAATGTATAAGAATAAATTCAGTCTTCCTTAAAATAATAAGTAGCATCTTTCTAAAACCATCAGCAAGTATTGTATGTAATTGGGATAGTCTAGAAGCATTTCCAATAAGGCTGGGGGTGAAACAGGGATGTCCACTATCACTCCTCTTATTCAATTTGGTACTAGATATGCTAATGGTGGCAATAAGAGAAAAAAAAAGAAATTGAAGGAATCAGATTAGACAAAGAAGAGCCTAAGCTATCACTCTTTGCAGATGATATGATGATATACTTAGAGAATCCTAAAGAATCGAGTAAGAAACTATCTGAGATAATAAATAAATTTAGCAAAGATGCAGGATATAAAAAAACCCCCACATAAATCCTTGGCATTTGTATATATTTCTTTATATTTGTTTGTTTTTGCTTTTTGGAGTGGGGAGGGCAGGGCAATTGGGGTTAAGTGACTTGCCCAAGATCACACGGCTAGTAAGTGTTAAGTGTCTGAGGCTGTATTTGAACTCAGGTCCTCCTGAATCCAGGGCTGAGAGAGAGCAAGTAGTTTACTTCAATCTACATTCAGACTCTGTAGTTCTTTCTCTGGATGTGCATTGGAAGTCTTTGAGTGAAGGAGGACTGTGCAAGGTCACCACTCTCACTTTTTCCTGCAGAGCCATCTGGGTACAATGACCAGATATACATCAGGATGACAGAAGATGACTCAAGGTACAATGGGAGACCCTGGTCCTTTTAGGCTAAGGTCTTTCTAGGTACTCACTTAGAGAGAGGTAACCAGCGAGACAGAGGAGAGAGTAGTTGAGAGAGAGAGACAGAGACAGAGAGGCAGAGAGACAAAGAGAGAGAAGAGGGAGAGAGAGAGAAAAAGAGAGAGACAGAGAGAGGAGCTGAGAGAGAAAAGCAAGCATGAGTGGGCTAGGGGAACTTACTTGTGGGGAGACCTAACAGAAAGAATGCTTGTGATGTCAGCCCTGTCTGTTGATCTGTGTTGATTTCTCAGACGGAAGCCTTTTCTTTCAATATATTTTGATTTCTCAGACAAAAAAGTGAACTGAGATAATAGTGCAGGTATTGTGTGGAAATATTGTTGTAGCTGTGTTAAGCTTAGTTGTCCTAGAAGCAGAAAATTCATGCAGAAGTCCCTGGAGCCTGCTATCAATTAGGAGCAGGAAGAGCTTAGAGTGGAGCAGCCCCTGTGAGCTGAGACAAGGAGCAGGGGCAGAGAGCTGCCTACATGTGAATCCAGGTGAGAGTCAGGAGCTGGGTCAGCTCATGAAGGAGGTGCCATAGGATTTGAAAGCTTCAGGTCAAGATGAAAGAGGCCTTTACTTGAATACTCTGTATTGACTGAGGAAATTGTAACTTACTGTGACCTAGGGGTGGATGTTGTTTGTGTTTTCTGCTACCCCTTAAAGATGACTGTAAGTTATACTGAATTATATGTTTTGTTTAAGAATATGAGGCCACCATAGTAATAAGTTGTTATGTTGTTAATAATCTGCTTTAGTTTTTTGCTGAATAAATAGAGTTCATTATACTATACAGTAAGTCCCTTAAAATTATTCTCAGCAGCAGTCCTCAGGAGAACTGCCATAACAGGCATTTCACATGATGAGCATCACATTAACATCATACCTCCTTGTACCCCAGTAACTCACTTCCAATTTCTATTTAATCAGTATATTTTGTCTTGAGGACCATATATTCCATGTAGCTGTCTGGTCTCTAGAAAAATCTCTTGGTCATTCTGAAGTAGGCCTTATTCTCAACCCTATCCTCAGGGCTCTGTTTCTCTAGGTTTATAGAACTTGTAGAGATTCCTAGGTAATTCTTCTAAAATGAGACAGTAAGAAAACTTAACATAATTTAATATAACTCCTTTTACTTGGGTTTTTAATGACCAATTCATGGGATGAAATAAAGCTCAGGCCTGATGATGTTGATCCTGTTAGTGACAGAGCCATAAGAATACCAAATATTAGGAGCCCATAGTTCACCCAAGACTTAAAAGAATTTTAATTTTTATGTGACTTACTTTTGTTATCTTTGTCTAAATGCTATACTCAACTTAAAAATCTTAAAAAATGCATTGAGGTCTTACTTGTAAAAGAAATCCTTCTGTCTTTTAAAATTATAAAGCAGATACTTTAATTTATAATTTTTATTTTAAGTATTTTATTTTTATTTTTCCCCAGTTACATGCAAAATCAGTTTTTAGCATTTGTTTTTAAAGCTTTGAGGTCCAAATTCGCTCCTTCCCTCCCTCCAACACCCCTCCCCCCACATTGAGAAAGTAAGCAGTTGGATATAGGCTATACATGTGTAGTTATGCAAAACACTTCCACAATAGTCATGTTGTAAAAGAAAAGAGACAAAAGCCAAAACTTTCAAGAAAAATAAAGAAAGTTTTTAAAAAGTATGCTTCAGTCTATATTCAGGCACAGTTAGTTCTTTCTCTGGGGAGGGATAGCATTTTTCATCAGAAGTCCTTCAGAGATGTCTTGGATCATTATATTGCTGAGAATAGCTAAGGCCTTCACAGCTGATTATCTCATAATATTTCTGTTACATTGTGCACAGTACATTTCATTTTGTATCACTCTATGCAAGTCTGCCCAGTTTTCCTGAGGGCATCCTGTTCATTTCTTACAGTACAATAGTACTCCACCATAATCACACACCATGATTTATTCCCCAGTTACTGGGAATCCACTCAATTTCTTCTTCTTTGTCCCTAGAAAAGAGCTGATATAAATGTTTTTGTACACACATGTCCTTTTCTTTTTTTAAAATCTCTTTTGGGATAGAGACTTAGTAGTGGTATTGTTAGGTCATAGGGTATGCGTGGTTTTATAGCCCTTTGGGCCTAGTTCCAATTTGTTCCACAGAATGGTTGGATCAGTTTACACCAACAGTGTATTAAAGTCTCATTTTCTCATATTCCTTCAAACATTTATTATTTACCATTTTTATCCTATTAGCCAATCTAATGGGTATGAGACAGTACATCAGACTTGTTTTGATCTACATTTCTCCTAATAGTTAGAGTATTTTTTATATGTTAATAGATAGCTTTGATTACTTCACCTGAAAACTGATTATATCTTTTGATCATTTGCTAATAAGGGAATGGCTCTAATTTTTATAAATTTGACTCAGTTCTCTACATGTTTGAGAAAGAGACCTTTATCACAGAAACTTGCTTCAATTTTTTTTTCACACTTACTTTTGCTAGGTGTATTTCCCTCTGTTCTATCCCCACATTTATACCATTCTATCTCTCCTTTCACCCTGTCCCTCCTGAAAAGTGTTTTATTCCTGATTAAACAGTCCCCAATCTGTCCTCTGTTCTATCATCCCCCCCTCCTTGCTCCTATCACCTTCCCCTCCTACTTTCCTGTAGGGTAAGATAGTTTTCTATACCCAACTGGGTATGCTTGTTATTCCCCTTTGAGCCAATTCTGAGGAGAGTAAGGTTCACTTATCCTCCCTCACTTGCCCCTTCTTTCCCTGTACTTTAAAAGTTTTTTCTTGTATCTTTTATGTGATATAATTTACACCATTCTAGCTCTCCCTTTCTTTCTTCCAGGATATTCCTTTCTCAACCTTTAATTTTATTTTTAAAATATCATCCCTTCACATTCAACTCACAGCTGTGCCTCCTGTCTATGTATACTCCTATCTACCTGAATAATGAAGGTTCCTATGAATTATAAGTATCATCTTCCCATGTATTAATGAAAACAATTGAACCTTATTAAGGCCCTTGTGATATCCCTTTCCTTTCCTTTTTTGTTTTTATGATTCTCTTTGATCTTGTATTTGAAAGTCAAATCTTTTATTCAGTTCTGGTATTTACATCAAGAATGCTTGAAAGTGCTCTATCTCACTGAAAATTCATTTTTCACCCCTGAAGGTTTATACTCAGTTTGTTTGCTGTTGTTGGGTTTTTCTGGATAGGAGATTCTTGGTTGTAATCCCAGCTTTTTGGTGTCCAGAATGTCATATTCCAAGTCCTCTCATCCTTTAACATAGGGAGTGCTGAATCTTGTGTTTTTCTGGCTATGGTTCCACCACACTTGAATTGTTTCTTTCTGGCTCCTTGGAACATTTTCTCCTTGACCTGGTAACTCTGGGATTTGGCTATAATATTCTTGGCAGTTTTCATCTTAGGATCACCTTTAGGAGTTGATCAGTGTATTCTTTCAATTTCTATCTTATCCTCTGGTTCTAGAATATCAGGGTAGTTTTCCTTGATAACCTTTTTTTTTCAAAATTTAATTTTTGACTCAAATGCCAGAAGACAAAGAAATAGAGAAAGGGAACAATGGAACTTGATTACAGTGTTATAAAGAAAAATGAAAGCGTGTCATGTACATAGCAGAACACAAGAGAAGATCCAAAATATGTAACAATAAATTTTCTTTTCAAGAAAGACTAAAAAAAAAAATAATACTAGTTGGGTTAAGAATTGTCTATCTTTGCTTCCTTGTGAGTTTTCTTTAGCTCTCTGCTGTGCACTTTTTTTTTTTTACTTTGTTCTTTTATTTCTCTCCCCCAACTCCACCAGAAGGCAACAATAAAGTTTAGGTGCTTTTCTCCATAGCTATACATATATACGTACACATATACACGTATACATACATACATACATATATACATACATATATGTTCTAAAACCTACTCTACTCCTGATCTTTGCTTTTATGTATGTGCATATCTCTCATTTCCTATCACTACTGCCTCCTCTACTTTACTTTTACCCACTACCTTGCCCTCTTATGATCTGTTTACCATCCAAAGAACCTGGCCGTATCTTCCCATTCCCATAAATCTAAACATCCTTCCATTGCCTTATTTACCTATCCTCTCACCCTCATCTCTAAAGACCCTTCCTTGTCTTTTCCTTCCTTCCTATGTCCCTACCATTTTATTCCTTCTGAATTTAGAAGACTTTTTTACTTTTAAATATGTATGTATATGTGTATGTATGTATGAGTGTATGTATGTATTTGTAATGCCATGCACAAGCAGCATCCCAAAAGAATGCTGCTGTGAACAGCTTTTAAGGTTCTGGTTACACAGTATGGTCAAATCTGATGAGAGTAAGGTTCACTTATTTCCTCTCACCTCCCCCCTCTTGCACTCCATTGTGAAACTTTTTCTTTCCTCTGTTATATGAGATAATTTACCTCATTTGATCTCTCCCTTTCTCCTTCTCCCAATATATTCCTCTCTCATTGCTTAATTTTGTTCTTAAGATATCATCCCTTCATATTTAACTCATCCTATGCCATCTATCTATCTATCTATCTGTCTATCTATCTATCTATCTATCTAATCCAACAACCCTAATTCTGAGAAAGGTCTAATGATTTACAAATATTTTTCCATGTAGGAATGTAAACAGTTCTATTTCAATAAGTCCCCTATGATTTCTCTTTCCTAGCTACCTTTTTATGCTTCTCTTGATTCTTGTATTTGAAAGTCAAATTTTCAATTAAACTCTGGTCTTCTCATTAAGAATGCTTGAAAGTCCTCTATTTCATTGAACATCCACTTTTGCCCCTGAAGTATTATTATACTCAGTTTAGCAGAGTAGGTGATTCCTTGTTTTAATTCCAGCTCCTCTGACTTCAGGAATATCATATTCCTAGCCCTTTGATTCCTTAATGTAGAAGCTGCTGGATCTTGTGTTATCCTGATAGAATTTTTACAATACTCAAATTGTTTCTTTCTGACTGCTTGCAATAATTTCTCCTTGATATGGTGAGTCTGGAATTTGGCTACGATATTTAAAGGAGCTTTTCTGTTGGAAAAACTTTCCAGGGATCACCTCTTAAGAGGTGATCAGTAGATTCTTGCAGTTTCAATTTTACCCTCCAGTTCTAGTATATCAGGCAATTTTCCTTGATAATTCCTGGAAAGATGATGTCTAGGCTCTTTTTTTTTTTTAATTGTGGTTTTCAGGTAGTCCAATAAATTTTACATTATCTCTCCTGGATCTATTTTCTAGGTTAGTGGTTTTTTTCTCTCTCTTTTTTTAAATGACTTGTTTATTTATTTTTAATTTACAAGATTCAGTTCCACATTCCCTTTAAGTTTCAGATTTTCTCCCCTCCCTTCCCCCCCCCCCCCCATGGTGGCATGCAATCATGTATAGGA
>CM053588.1:16718095-16729005 GCA_028646515.1 Pseudochirops corinnae
CCATCTCCTCTACTCTCCTGTATGGCAAGATACCCAGTTTAGAGTTTATGTCATTCCTTTCCTAAACCAAGTTCAATGAGAGTAAGGTTGACTCATTCTTATTTTTCTTCCCAATTTTTCCTCCACTTCTCTCATTTGGTTTTCAAAATCCTTCTTAAGGTGATCTCTAGCTTTTAGGCAATCATCACGTTTCTTGGAAGCTTTTGGTGTGGGAGTTCTGACTGTGTTGTCTTCCTCCTGTTGCCTGCTTTGATCCTTCTTGTCCCCAAAGAAGGAATCTAGAGTTGGCTGCTATTCTTACTTTGCTTCTTTTGCCTGCTCATGATGGCCAATGATTTTTTTTTTTTTAGCTCTGTGGAACTCTGCTTCCACAGGGGAAAGCTCTGTCCCAAATCGCTGGGGTTTTCCCAGCTGCCAGAGCTTTTAGGAGGCTGCTGTAGCCCCCACCAGCTTTGGCTTACTGGAAACGCACCCCAGGCCCACCACCTAAGACCACGATCCGGATCCAGGCCGCTCCACGCAAGAGCACTTGGCCTCTGAATGATCGCTTGGCCCTCCTGCAGTCTGCAGGCTGGGAGCTCTGAAGCAGAAACATGGGGGCCACTGCAGGGCCTCCACTTCTGCTGCTTCCTTGCCCTGGAGGCAGTTTGGCTGGTCCCGCTTTTCTCCCCCAATTTTAGCCAAGTTCTACTGACCTTTCACTTAGTCCTTTTTTCTTATGGCTTCATAATTCCAGAAACTTCCACAGCTGCCGCTGATCCACTCTCCTGAAGCTCCAGCTGCAGCTCAGCTTGGCTCATCCAGCCACCCCTGGGGCCATGCCACGCTTTCAGGCTGGGCTGGTTTTGGCTCCCAGCACTGAGATGGTCCCTTCAAACCGAGCTGCCTTCAGCGGGAGGTAAATTTGTGTGCATTTCAGAGCCCTAAAATTTGTTTAGAGTCACATTTTATGGTTATTTGATGTGGGAGCTCTGGTACCTTGCTGCTCCTACGCTGCCATCTTGGCTCCATCCCCCATTTGTGTAGTCTTTTTGCTAATATTTTATTTAAAATTTTTGAATCTGTATTGATGGTCAAAATTGGCCTACAATTAAATTTCTCTGTTTTGGCTATTTCTGATATAGATATCAGTACCAAATTTGTGTTATAAAAAGAATTTCGTAGGACTCCTTTTTCTCCAATTTTCCTAACTTGCTTATAAAGTACTGGGCATCAATTGTTGTTTAAATGTTTGATATAATTCACTTGTAAATTCATCTGGTCATGGAGTTATTTTCCAAAGGAGTTCATTGATGGCTTGTTCAATTTACTTTTCTGAGATAGGGTTGCTTAATTAAGTTACTTCCTCTTCATTTAATCTAGGCAATATATATTGTCATTTGTAAGTATTCATCCATTACACTAAGACTGTCAAACTTATGAACATATGATTAGGCAAAATAACTCCTAATTAGTGTTTTAATTTCCTTTTCATGTGAGGTAAATTCACTCTTTTCCTTTTTGATAATGATAATTTGGTATTCTTCTTTCTTTTTTATTATATTGACTAAAAGTTTATGAATCTTATTGGTATTTTCATAAAACCAGCCTTAATTTTTCTTTATTAGTCCAATAGCTTTGTTAATTTTAAGTTTATTAATCTCCCCTCTGGTTTTCACTATTTCTAATTTAGTATTTAATTTGGGATTTTCAATTTGTTTGGGGTTTTTTTTTTAGCTGTATGTCCAATTTATTGATTGTTGTTTTGTCATTTGTATGCATTTGTATGCATACATTTGTCAATGTATGCATTCAGAGAAATAAAACTTCTGGATGGTCACTTGGTTCCCCTACAATCTGCAGGTCTGGAGCTCCTAAGGCAGCCAAGGGGCTGTGGCTGCACAGCCACTGAACCTCCACTGCTTCTCACCCCAGCGCAGTAGTCAGACTCCGTTCTTCCACCTCCCCCCCTGTTCCAACAGAGCTCCACAGTGAACTTTTACTTTGTCTTTCATGTTTATGGGTTGAGAAGTCTGGAAGCCCCCACAGCTGCTGGTTATTTGCTCTTCTGGAGTCTGCTTAGGCTGCTGCTGCTTGGGGCTGCCCTGGGGCTGGAACTGCCAACTCCTGTGGGAATCCACTCATCTCCCAGAACACTGCCACAGACCTTTCCTTTTGGCCTGCTGGGCTGTCTTCAGTGGGAGATTTGTTTCTCTTTGTCACTTAGTGTGATCTGTAGCTTTAAAATTTGTTTAGAGCCATTTTTTTTTACAGGTATTGGAACAGTTTGGAGCCAGAGCCCACGGCAGGTTTGGGCTTCTACTCCACCATCTTGGCTCCACCTCTGTTGGACTGATTCTTGATACCACATAGATTCATTCACTTCCATTTGAATGATTCTAAATTTTAGCTAATTATTTTCCTCAGTTAATTTTGGAAGTTCCTCTTCCATATGTTCAGATTTCACTTTCAGGGAGTTATTTTCTCCAGTTTGATGTTTAACCTCATCTGTCATTTCACAAATTTTGCTTTTTCAGGAGTTGTTTTCTTCAGTGATTGTTTTTTCTACCTTGGCAATTGTAATTTTAAAACAGTCAATTTATCTTCTACTTCTCTAATCTGGCTTTTAAATCCTTCTTGAGTTCTTCCAAAAATGATTTTTGGACTTGAGAACAGTTCATATTCCATTTTGAGGCTTCAGATGTGGGTATAGACTCAATGGTGTATGCTTCTGAATGTGGTTTGTCTTGCTCACTATAATAGGAGTCAATCAATTTTGTTTTTCTGATTTTCTTTTAGCCCATTGTGATTGCCTATTTCCTGGTTTTTAAAGTGGATTTCTGCTTCTGGAACACAGAAGCCTCTGATTCATGCTTCTTATTCTGGGAGCTAGGAGCATGGTTATTGGCTTTGTGTGTTGTGGCCTCTTGGTGTTTAGACTGAGGCCAAGACCAGGTCTTTCTGTGTTGCCCTGGTGTTACACTGAAGGTCACAGTAAGATGTATGGGGGAGAGGTAGTCTAGCCACTTCAGGATTCTGCCTCCTTGTCCCTGAGCTATTGCTCTTGCAAGCTCAGCTGCTGGGGTGGGGCTGCACTGGTATCTGTAGATTCCCCTTATGGTGGGAAGGCATCCCAGGGCTTCTGGTGTTACTGCCAGCAGGCTCTACCCCCTCCTGGCATTCGGCATCTTCTGCTACTTAACTGAGATGGAGCTTGTTGGGAGCTTTAGCATTGAAACAGACTAGCACCAGTGCAATATTTACTGCGTCCACTATCCTTATAAAGACTGTGACTATACATATTGCATAAAGTTTGATCACAAAATATGCCAAACTCTCCAGATAGAGGATAAAGTTGAAGAATTTATTTAGATACCAGAAAAACAAATCCCAAAACCAGTCAGCTGATTCCATCATATTACTAAAGATATTCAGAAGTCATAACAATGCTGAGAGCCATGCCATTCTTTAGCATTCTCATAAACCAATACAAGGTCAATATTTACTCACAAAACTCTCTATTTTCTTGCCTGGGATCCTCTGTTCCTAACTTTCTCCAACTATCTGTCTCTCTACCAGTATCTTGTGGGCTCAGCTTGTCCTCAGCAAACTCATCCCACCACAGGCTCCATGTGACCACATTCAGCTTATCAGGGGCAGGGATTATCTTCACAGCAGGGAAGCTTCCTGTGGGGTCTAGGGGAAAGAGTTTACCTTCACAGCAGTGGAGGTCTTCTAACTCTCCCCTACATATATTAATGGGAAAGAAAGATCTTCAAATTCCTACTCCCATTACATTCAGCCCCAAGATCTTCTATGTCCTTTACATAGCAAAAGTACATTAACAATAAATGAGAGTTTAGGGATAACTGGTGGAAAAAAGTGGTGTCAACAGAATTTTGAAACAACATAACAGGGATAATAGAAAACTTTGCACATAAAACAATAGCTTGGGGGGTGGGAATTGGGCACACATGCCCCACCCTTCCCCCATCAAACAAATGGGGCTCAAAATCCTCAGGTAAGCGGTGAAGGTCTCTTCTCAAAGCCCCTTCGAGCTGAAATTAGACATAAAGCTGTCCCTGCCCCAAGAGGTTCCATTCAAGGGTGCAGTCCTTTAGGTGTCATCCAGAGCTTGGTCAATGTGAGGTCCAGGATGTCCCATTTGAAAGGTCAGTTCTTTAGCTGTCATCTGGAACTTGGTCGACGCCAGGTCCAGAGGTGGCACATCACAGTCACAGACACAGGATGACATCTGGCTTAAGCAATCATACATGTTAAGGTAGAGGGTGCCAAACCTGCCGAAAACAAATCTCACAAATAAGTTTTAATGGCCAAAAAGTCAAAAAGAGACAAATATAAGGTCAGCCATGCTTCTGGAGTCCATGGACTCACTATCACAACCTCATTCACAGTAGACTACATGAGTTAAGAGTACAATTTGACAATCATCTTCTCCTGAATAAACAACAACTATACTATTGTCTTTGCCATGTGCTATAATCTCTGCAGCATCTGGTTTCTGCTTTACACATACTTTAACTCCCAATTGTATCCTATTAGTACAACCAATCATACTTAAACTTATTTGCTTGGTCTACAGAGAGGAAAACCAAGCAAATATTTTATAGAGAAACCAATTTAAACTTAATTCACAAACAGTCTCACACAAAGCCCAACTAAACCCCTTCTAACAATGCAAGCTGCCCCAGATGGGGTGCACTGCTTCAAGATGTGTAGGGAGCTCTGGAGGGACTGGGTGACCCCTTCTCTTAGTGGAAATTCACTTTGGGGATGTGCAGGACCAGGGGTCATTAAGGTCCCTTCCCATGCTACACTGTGTGCCACAGACAGCCTCAATGAAGGAACATCCACAGATGTTAAACAAGGGAAGGATGAGTCCCATCAGGAAGCCAGGTGTGATGTCTAGTGACCTCCACCACCAGGAAATGGCAGGACCTCATTGAGCACATTCATTAGTTTTCTCTGCACAGAAAATCCTTAAAGAAAAGGAAGAGAAGATCTCTGGCTGAAGGCCCTCCCACATTGAACCAATATATTCGCTTGTGCCCAAGATGAATTTTCTGATGTCTTTTTGTGCAGCTTTCCACAATCAACACAAGCATAAGATTTCTATCTTCTGTGAAAGAAGACTGATAAGAGATCTCTGATGACAATTAAGGAATGATTGTAGCCTGAATGATTCTCCAAGTTGATCACATTAATGAGTTTTATCCCTTATTAAGGGATTCTCTGGTGCTTAGTAAAGTAAGTGAGCACATTAAAAGTTTTACCACATTCTAGACACTCTTAAGGTTTCTTCCCATTGAGGACTCTCTGATGTATAGCGAGATTGGAGTTCTGTGTGAAAGTTTTTCCACAATGATCACATTCACATGGTTTCCCACTTGGTGGATTCTCTGATGTACAGGAAGACTGGCTCTATATGAGAAAGTCTTTCCACAATGATAACATTCATAAGGTTTCTCTCCAGTGTGGACTCGCTGATGTATAGCAAGACTGCAGTTCTGTGTGAAAGCCTTTGCACATTGATCACATTCATAAGGATTCCCTCCTCTGTGGATTTTCTAATGTTTAGCAAGAATGCTGCTGCATCTGAAAGCCTTTTCACATTGATAACATTCATAAGGTTTTTCACTAGTGTGGAAATCTCTGATGTACAACAAGACTGGCCCTACATGAAAAAGTCTTTCCACAATGATCACATTCATAAGGTTTCTCTCCAGTGTGGACTCTCTGATGTGTAGCAAGATTGGAGTTCTGTGTGAAAGTCTTTCCACAGTGACCACATTCATAAGGTTTCTCACGAGTGTGGATTCTCTGATGTATAGTAAGACTGGCCCTTGTTGAGAATGCCTTTCCACAATGATCACATTCATAAGGTTTCTCTCCAGTGTGGACTCTCTGATGTGTAGCAAGATTGGAGATCTGTGTGAAAGTCTTTCCACATTGATCACATTCATAAGGTTTCTCTCCAGTGTGGATTTTCTGATGTGCAGCAAGACTGCTGTTGCATCTGAAAGCCTTTCCACATTGATCACATTCATAAGGTTTCTCACCAGTGTGGATTCTCTGATGTATAGCAAGACTGCCCCTATGTGAGAAAGCCTTTCCACATTTATTACATTGGTAAGGTTTCTCTCCAGTATGGACTCTTTGATGTGTGGCAAGACTGTAGTTCTCTGTGAAAGTCTTTCCACATTGATCACATTCATAAGGTTTCTCTCCAGTGTGGATTCTCTGATGTACAGCTAGTCTATATTTCAATCTGAAAGCCTTTCCACATTGATCACATTCATAAGGTTTTTCTCCAGTGTAGACTCTCTGATGTGTAACAAGTTGGGAATACTGTATGAAAGTCTTTCCACAATGATCACATTCATAAGGTTTCTCTCCAGTATGGACTCTCTGATGTGTAGCAAGTTGGGACTTTTGTGTGAAAGTCTTTCCACAATGATCACATTCATAAGGTTTCTTACCAGTGTGGATTCTCTGATGTACAGTAAGACTGGACCTATGTGAAAAAGCCTTTCCACATTTATCACATTCATAAGGTTTCTCTCCAGTGTGGACTCTCTCATGTGCAGCAAGATTGGAGTTCTGTGTGAAAGTCTTTCCACATTGATCACATTCATAAGGTTTTGCTCCACTGTGGATTTTCTGATGATAAATAATATGGGACCTGTGTTTAAATGTTTTTCCACATTGATTACATTCATAAGGTTTCTCCACAGTGTGGATTCTGTGATGTGTAGCTAGATGGCTTTTATATCTGAAAGCCTTTCCACATTGATCACATTCATAAAGTTTCTCTCCAGTGTGGATTCTGTGATGTGTAGCCAGATGGCTTTTATAAATGAAAACCTTTCCACATTGATCACATTTGTAAGGTTTATTTTCAGTGTGGATTCTCTGATGTGTAGCAAGATTGCAGCTCTGTGTGAAAGTCTTTCCACACTGATGACATTGATAAGGCTTCTTTCCACTGTGGATTCTCTGATGTATAAGGAAGGATAAGTGTTCACCAAAAGATTCACCACATTCATGACCATCATGTGGTTTCTCTCCAGTTTGAAGTTTGTGATGATTAATAAGGGATGACTGTTGATTTAAGTCTTTCTTACAATGATGACAATCATAAGGTTTCTTGCCTGTATGGATTCTGTGAAGTCCAACAGAGATTTCTCTCCCAGTGATGTCACAGGGAACATCACTCATGAAACTTTGTTTGTGAGCTTCTTCCACAGAAATGCTTAGATTTGAAGCAGTCCCTTGTGTTTCTGGTCTAATCTCTCCTTCTAAAAAACAAACAATAAAACATAAATAGAGACACATGTACACACATAAGTAATTATAATCCCTTATCTCTATTGGGATAAAGTAAACTAACTGATCTTTATCTTCCTATCCCAGGCTAAGAGAAGTTTTCAAAGTTAAATGGACAGAATCAATCATTTAAAAATGTCATTAGCTCACATCTGCAGGATAACTTGACCTCCAAAGACTTTCACACACAATCACATTGTATCCTGACAAATGCCTGTGACAATGACAGGACCAACATACTATTTACATTCATAAGTCATGCCATGATTTCAGAATGGCTGAGTGATCGGACCAACATCTCTTCAGTTGAGACTAGACCTCCAACCTTGTAAGTGGGCATGCTCTGTGCATGGTACTAGAAGGCCTTTCTCAACTGAACTTCCTTTTGTTTTGTTATTAAAGAAATTTACTTTATAATTGAATGTTGATCCACTTTCTCCCTCCCTTTGGGTCTTCCTCTTTCCTAAGACACAATGATATTGAAATTAGATCAATTAATAATCTCATGATGGACTCTAAGTGTTCAAGTGAAAAAAAAAGCATCAATCCATATGGAAAACTTCACCATCACCTTATTTTAAGAAACTGACAGTTACCTCCAACCTTAAATGACTAACAGGTGGATCAGCCAGCAGCCATAAACAATGGGCAAGAGCTTCCACCAACAAGATTATTACTCCATGAAAACTCTGATGGTGGTTAGATTTTTATAACAAAGTATTTTTGAATTAAGACATGTACAATGATCTTTTAGATAATATAGTATTGCATACATAATAGACATTAATGTAGTGTAAAAATAACCTTTAAATGCACTGGAAAACAAAAAAAAGTGCATGTGACTTGCTTTCTTTTTTTTTTTTCTTTTTGGATTTTTGGAGGGGCAGGGCAGGGAAATTTGGGTTAAGTGACTTTGCCCAAGGTCACACAGTTAGTAAAAGTTAAGTGTCTCATGCAGAATTTGAACTTAGGTCCTCCTGACTCCAGGGCCAGTGTTCTATACACTGCACCACCTAGCCACCCCAACTAGCTTTATTTTTAAATTCACTTTATTCACATCCCTGGAACAAAACCCACAACATCTCTGAGGTGTGCCTTTGTTTTTGTCATTCTTATTTCAATTTTGACTCTTTGGTTCCTAATTCTCCTCTTCTTCTTAAATCATTACTAGCTTCAGTCCTTGTATTCTCTTATATCCCATTAAACTAGATATCTTTCCATTCCCAAACACCTTTTTTTTTCCCGGGATCAGCAAAGATTGACATTCCCAAACTGTTGCTTCTCCTCCAACTATCTCTGTGTTTATATGCCAGATTGGGAGCTTCCTGAGAGAAGGGGCCAACTTGTTTTCCTCTGTGCCATGAGGCAGAAAAGGAAATAGCAAACCACTCCAGTATCTTCCCCAAGACAACCTTTCTCCCATTCTCTATACACTACTCACCTCCTGTAATGGTAATTAATTTAAATTTGAAGACCCCTTTTTGTTATGTCAAGTAAGCAGGTACTTAGCCCTTAGTCAAGCCTCTGTGAAAGAGGCAGAAGGTGTGTACTCTGCCTCTTGTTGCTGACATAACAGGAAAGGTTTGCCTGAAACAGGAAGTCAATGCTGTGTGTGTGTGTGTGTGTGTGTGTGTGTGTGTGTGTGTGTGTGTGTGTATATATCAGAAAAGCCCCAGAAAGGCAGAATCAGAATTTTTCTCCTGATTGGCTCCTATTGGAGGAGAGAGAGAATTTCTTTCAGTGAGCCTCTGGAAGCTGACTAAGAACTGAGATAGGATTTCCTTGAGACCAGAATCTGGTGAAGGCTGAATTTGCTGCCAAGAAGGCTGCCTGGAAGGCTAAAGTTCTTGCTGTGGCCTGGAATGCTTAGATTTCTTCTGAGTCCTAGGGCCAGCCAAACTGCTGGAGGACTGAAGAAGCATGACTAGGATGCTAAGATTTTGGTTTTTTTTTGTGATTTGGTTGATCCTTGAACTTCCAGGAACATAAATTGTAAAGGTTTTGAGATGTGCTGGACCCTGTGAATTTCAGTGTGTAATAGGAACTGTTCAAAGGACTGGACAAGGATCTTGGAGCTGTCTGCCTCTGAATACAGGTGACTGGTGGATTCATGTAGGACCTGGGAACAGGAGGGGGATCCAGGGAATCTGAGAGACTACCTTGAGTCAAGATGAATAAAAGGCCTCTCCTTAGATAGTGAATGCTGTGATGAAATTGATGTTAACTAGAGACTGAGGTGTGGAGGCTTTGTATAATTTTTTAATGATTGTATTTAGTGATTAATGATAATCAGTGACTGATTGCTAGATAAGTTAATCTATGATTGCCCTAAGAGTGGAAGATTGCCTATTGTATTGTGGGGTGACTGAATGACTGAATAAGGAGGCAAACCTCCTTAGGGATACCAGATGATTGTTCTTTGGTTCTTTGTTCTAAATACTATGACCACTTTGGTGAAAACTATATGACCATTTTAATGATAAGCTGTGGTGAACACTATATTGTGATTTTTCTGTGATAAGATGTAATGTGAATATCATATTGTGATTCTTTGTTAATGTTTGCCTTGATTTGTTATACAACAAATGGAGTGTTCACTATACTGCTCAATCACAACCTTAAAAACTATTCACAGTAGCATTCTTTTTGGAAGCTGCTCATGCATGGCATTACACCTCCTCAGCAGAGAAATTTACCTCATACTTTACTGAAAAAATAAGATCTTTATCAAGAGCTATCTTGTTCTCATCTCCCATACATCAGCTGCCTTCTTTGCTTTTTGACCCTAGTATCAGATGAACAATCCTCCCTCTGCTAGCTAAAGCAAACTCCTTTCCATGTGTCAATCATCCCACTCTAGCTCATTTTCTTCAGTGTGCTGCCTTTGCCACATTGTAATGCCAAGCAAAGGCAACTTCCAAGGTTCGGATTACCATCATAGTAAACCCCATTTATTTAGCAAACATTCACAGAACAGTAAAAGTCAAAATACGGTGTAACTTGTTCCTTTGGCAAGTCCTCAATTCAATCCAGGTACTACTCCACCCCTAGACAGTACATTCATTTAGTCAGTCAAAAGTCTCTTCTCAAATGGAGATTAGTCTCCAATCATAAACAAAGTACATTCATTCGGTCAATCACTCAAAGGCTTCCCACCTCTGAATCTCAAAAGGGGTAGGAGAGCACAAAAGGCCATCTACCCTTAAGTTACAAGGTTAAGCTCAGCATTGAATACCCAGGGAAAGGTCCTTCTTTCATCTTCACTTGAGGCAGGCCCTCAGCAATCTCAGTTCCTGGGGAGACAAGGTTCAACAAAGCCATAGCCAGTGTCCTCATCAAATCACTCTCTGCCTGTAGAACAGTCCCAGAACCCCTGAAAACATCAGCAAGGCTGTCTTCCAGGATTTCTGTAAATATGCAACAGGAAAATCCTCCTTCAGGGCTTCTGAACCAACAGCCAGGTTCCAGGACCTCTACAACAGCAGCACTGTCCTTTGCTATCAGGTGAATCTGGCAAAACAACATCAAAACAGACAAACAAAATACCGGCATCACAGCCATGTCTCCTCAGTTCTTGGCAGTTC
>CM053588.1:16729105-16749314 GCA_028646515.1 Pseudochirops corinnae
TCTCAGCAGTCTTTTTCTCAGCAATTCAGGCTCCACAATACTGGATACTGCTCTCCCAAAGTCCTTCTGGCCTTCTCTAGGCTTGAACCTCTCTCCTAATTCATGGCTCCTCCCAGTTCAGCCTTCTCTCTTCACATCAACAAGTCCATCCCACAAGTGGGATTCACAAGCTCTGGGTTTTAACACTCAACCCAAAAACCAAGCCCATATAGGGGCATCTCCCAATTCCATTACCAATACACATATCCCCTTTATTTCACTACTCTTAGTTTCCCGAACTAAGGACTCCATCCCTATTGCCACAAATCATTTCTCTCCAATTCTCAAAACACAGTCACTTGATCCATTCAGCTGAGGAAATATTTTCTAAAATCTTTCTTCCATTTCTCAACTAAATATCTAGAAATGCCATTTACAACTAGTGTCTCCAACTCCTTTTTTTTTCTTTTACTTTCCCTGAAATTCTCTGCAGTCTATATTCATTGTTCAATAGAAGCTCCTCTCTACAAAATTAGCAAAAATTTCAAAGCAGCTAAATCCACTAGCCCTTATTCAGCCTCATCCTTCTTGGCTTCTCTGCAGTCTTTGACACAATCACCCTTTTCTTTCTTTGGGTTTTAGTGACTGCAGAAAACATGTATTTACTTCTGACTTCAGTAAGCTGGGCCTTCATTTGCCAGCCCTGTTTCACTCAGGGTTGCTATTTGGATGCTATACCTGCAGAGTTCTCTTGCAACAAGAGCTGTTCATCTTTGAGATCTACTGGATTTTGTCTTGTCTACAATTGTGTGCACATTGCATGAGCCAATGGTGAGTACAATCATCTTTGCAGGCATTTTTGTACATTGTTTTATGTTTTGACCACAATGAAATTCCTTTTCTGGCATGAGAATCAGGCCAGGATTGGGTAAGCAGACAATTTTTAGGGTCCTTTTCTAGCCCCTTCTTGACATCAGGAGATGAGGAGTGAGATCCTTAAAAAGGTGCTCACACAACCTGAGGCCTGCCATATAAAATTACTGCTTCCAGTGAGAAATGATTCTGTGGCCTGGGGAGCCTGTGTGCAGGGTTGTGACCACAGTTCCCAGTGTATCCACACCTGCTGCTTCAACATTTGTCTGTCTCCACAGGACTTTGAGATAGGTATAATGGTAAAATGGTGTGAGTGATGGCTTTTGATTGATGAGTAAAAGGGATTTAAGTGAGGCAGAGTTACAGGAAGTTGTTGGCCTCAGTCTCTCCTCCAGAGTTATCCAGATCTAGTGGTAGGATAGAATCAGGACAAGTGGTGATGGCTCAAAATGCAGTGGATGACTGTAATGGCAAACAAAGTACTACTTTGCTCCTTGTTTCAGCTATTCAAGTGCCTTTGAGCCTCACCTTTCATTGTGTCAAGTCTTTATTGGAAACAGCACACAATGTGTGGCCCTTAAATGGCCTAAGGGAATTTGGAGACCCTCCTTGTAATTAGCAGGCCTAAGGTCATCACATGGAGCCTATCGTGGGAGGAGCTTGCCAAAAGGGAGGAACAGGAAGGGTGGAAGAGAAAGGAATAGAGCAGAGAAAAGCTTGAGCAGAGCTGGGACCAGGCAGAACTGACAGGGAGAATGGTTGTGATGTCAGCACTCTGTAAAACTCTGTCTATTGTTCTGCCAGACAAAAGCTTCCTGTCTGTTGTCCTGAGACAGAAGCCCTGAAAGAGGACTTAACTGTTTTTACAGAAGTCCTGAAAGATGACTTCAATGATGTTACAGAAGTCCAGAGATTTTACTGTTTATTTGTGTTTGGTTTCTCAGACACAAAGTGAATTGAGATGATAGTGCTGGCAATGTCTATAAATGTTGATGTTTCTCTGTTAAGCTTAATATGTGCAAATATTGTAGCTTTGTTAAGCTTCTTCTACCAAGAAACAGAATTTTTCAGGAGTTTGGAGTGGAATCGATCCTGTAAGTTGAGGTATGAAACAAAAGCAGAGAGCTGCCTATGTGTAAGTCCAGGCAAGAGCTGGGAGAACCACCTGCTTGTCAATCCAGGCAAGAATATGGTGAATATTAGAAAGACCTGGGAGCAGTCAGTGTGTAGATAAGGAGCCAAAAGGTTTAGAAGACAACCTTGAGCCAAGATGAAAGAGAACTTTACTTGGGTACTCTGTATTGAATGATGAGATTGTGACTTACTGTGACCTAGGGGTGGGTGGTGTTAGTACTTTCTGTTACCCCTTAAAGATGACTGACTTAAGGATCATTGGAAGCCAGCCCAGACTAAGGATGAAAGAAGACTTTACATGGACATTCTGTATTGACTAAGAAGATTGTAACTTACTGAATGGTGTTTTTTTTTCAGACTACATAGTCAACTTAGAAATAAGTTGTTATGTTTTTGCGGTTGTGAATGTTGTGCTTTACTTTCTGGAATGTTATACTTTGGTTTCTTGCTGAATAAACAGAGTTCACTATACTATGTGATTAGATATTTATTCACAGCAGCAGTGCTCAGGAGAGTTGCTTGACATTGGCTTTAAACTGACCTTGGCATCTTCAATGTATAACCAAGCTTTAAGCATCCCACAGCTCCTGCTTCAGTTGCCTTCATGGCTGTTGGAACAAACTATTTTCATTCACCCATTCCAACAGGGGAAGTCTTCACACGCTTGGGGTAGACACTCTAATTCTCCAATGATTTTTAAACCGCTTACTTAGTCCATCTGCTGAAAAGGTTTACCGGAGTTTTGCCCCTTGCTCATGCTACAACTTCTTGGAACCACATGTAAGAGTTGGGTGGAATAGGTGGACACCAGGGGTGGAAAGCAGACCCAAAAAGGGCTCAGAAGCCATCACACCAGAGATACCAGTCCTCCCTGAGCATACCCTAACCTCCTCTCCTGCTTCAACAAACAACTCATTTGCTCATTTGCAACCCACCCACCTTCCATCTCTCCTTCCAATAGTGTAGGTTCACAAATGAAGTTTTATGCACACTTCACTGACTCTCACACATTCACACTCCTGATACCCATATTCAATCTGCTGCAAATTCCTGTGATTCCACCTTAGCAACATCTCTCCTATACATCCCCTTCCCTCCCAACACTGGCACTGTCTTGGTTCAGACCCCAGTCACATCACTCTTGATATATTACAAGAACCTGCTGGTTGCTCCAGCTGCCTGAAGTCTCCCCTCACAACAGTCATTCCTCCACCCACTTATCAAAGGTCATCCTCCTAAAGTTCTGGACTGACCATGTCACCATGTACTCAACAGCCTCCTGTGGCACTCTGGCAAAATGATCAAATATAAAATCCTCTCATGGGTTGTTAATCACCTACCCCTTCATCATCTGCCCTTCTCCTGATCTTCTCATCTTCTTTTACCTTACATGCCCCCTGAACATGCTACAAGTCAGTGGTATGGGACTCTCTTCTGTTCTGTGAACAGGACACTCCACTTCCTTACTCAGTGGGCATTCCTCACCATCCCCATGCCTAGAATGCTTGCCCAGGTTCCCCAAATTCCCAACTAGACCCAACCTTCCATAATAAGGTTTTTTGGTCCTCCTTCACTTTTGTCCCTTCCCTCTCTCAATGAGCTCCAATTTGTCCTGTCCCTGACAGATTTCAACATTGTTACTGGTGTGTTGTCTGCCTCCCCAGTCTGTGAGTTCCAGGACAATAGGGGATGTTGCTCATATCTCTTTGTATCCCTGGTGCATAGCAAAGGGTTTGACATATAACAGGCACTTGATAGAGGCTCATTGACTTGAAGAAGGTCTAAGAAAAAGCACATATTAGAAAGCCTAAACCCTTTTTGCACTTTTATGGGGAGTTTCTGCCCCAAAATTCCAAACAGCATCTTTCTACAAGACCAGAGATTTATCAGTGGGAACTTCATTGCCATGGTGTCCAACTCCCACATCTTATAGATGAGGAAACTGAAGCTCAGTGGTTCAGTGACTTGTCCAGGATCCCACTGCTAAAAAGTATCTGGAAAAGAATTCCAAGTCAGGGCTTCCAGCCCCCAAATCCAACACTTGCTTCATCCCCACACCTACAAGCCTCTTGTCATCCCAGCTCTTACACACCTGCTTTTCCCTCACCTGGATGGCAGCTCCTCAGGACATCTTGCTCCAATAGGCATGGGGCTTCCCTTTCCTCAAAATAAGAGATCAGAACTTCTCTGGGAACTGGCAGGCCTGGGAATGGGGAATCAAGGATGAGGATAAAGAAAACCTTGGAATTTAGTTCTCTTTAGGGAAGAGTGTGCATGCAAAGCTACTCCATTTTGAGAACTCCTCCATCATGTTCACACAGATCTGGCTCATTCTGTCATTAATGCTTGTAATGCAAGTACCCCAAAGAAGAATGGGCCAGATCACACTTGAACTCCAGCAAAAAGGATCTTAATGAATCATCCTTGGTCCTGTCCCCTCCCCTGCTCCCCACTCTCTGAATCCTATAAAACCCTTGGAACTCTTTGTTCAGGGGATCTTTGCCTCTTCTTGTGAGATTCTCCTTCTAGGGAACTCAATGAACCTGTTAGGAAAAATTCTGATTCTTGGTCAGTCTGTTATTCCTGCCAGTGACAAGGGCTTGCAAGCAAGGGGCACAGGAAGGTTCTTAGCAGTCCTGAAGCAAGGTTTCCATAGCGCTTATTTTGGGAGCTTTGGGGAGAGAGGGGGAGAATATCATGGAGCCAATTTGGAATCAGAAAATCTGGTCTTGGTGCACCTTCTTCATAGGATGAGGGACTCATTGCATAGTTTCCATTACCTAGAAATTAGAGGCAGCTGGGAGTGCAGTGGATAGAGCTCAGGGCCTCGAGTAAGGAAGGTCTGGGTTTAAATTCAGCCCTCAGACAATGACATGATGTGTACCTCTGAACACTCTGTTTGCTTCAGTTTTCTCAAAAGCCAAATTGGGATAATAGCATCACCTAATGGCATAGTATTGCAAAGAAAGCATGTAGCACAAGAGCTGGTGAATAGCATCTGAACAGAAATGCTTATTCCCTTCCTTTCCCACCATCTGGGCTGGAATTTGGTCCAATGTCAAGGGAAATGAAGGACGAATGTGCCTTAACAGGCACAGGTGGGAGCTGGGAGGTACAAACTGATGCTTCTCAAAAAGAACAATGTCCTAAATACTTGGCCCCTCCCAAAGAGCAGTGGATGCAGAGAAAAGCCACCTGAGCCATTTTCAGAGATTTGGCAGACAAAATTCATGTCCAGGGAGAGGCAGGACTACATAATGAGGGATTACTTCCACACCTGAGTTGCTACAACACTGATCTGATCTGGGTCCTCAAGCTCCCTAGAATTGGCAAGAGACATTTTCAGAAGTGACTGGGAGACCTCCAGGTTCTCTTCATAAAGTGTACTGAGCTTTTATAGGAAAACCAGGCAGCAGGAGGACCTTGTTTCAGGGCCACAGGAGACAAGTACTTTTTCCTTTCTAGAAACTGATAAATGCTCCAAAGCCAGTACACTCAGAAGTGAAGATGTTCCCTTTGATTTCTGACTCAGAGCAGCCAGGGGAAGCATCCTTACCCAGGGAGAGCAGGTTCTGGGCATTCTCCAGCATGACATCCTTGTACAATTCCTTCTGAGGAGGGTCCAAAAGGGCCAGCTCCTCCTGGGTGAAATCCACAGCCACATCCTTGAATGTTAACCACTCCTAAACCATGAAAAGTCAGAATATTTAGAAATGAAGGAGACTCCAGAATTCATGTAGTCCAACCTTCAGCAACTGAGAGAAGGAAAACTGAAGCACGGAAAGGGATTTACTCAGTGGCTGTACACTTCATGAGTGTCAGAGTCAACACATGAACCATAGTCATTGAGTCCAATGGAATATTGGGAAAAGCTTTTGATATAGTCAGTTGGAATAAAGTAGAGAAAGGTCTCATTATGGAATGTGCCTCCCTATGGCATGTGTGTGAAAGTACGCACTGTAACTGTGAGGCAGAGGAATTGGGGAAGGAGAAAGAGAGAAGATCATGGGAAATTCCTTCCCTTTCAGAACTGATAAAAGTAATATGTTAGAAACAAATTCTGTGATGAATGTGTGAGAAACTGGCAATTATGTGTATTCTGGGGAGGCACAGAAACATCTGTCTGATTATGGAAAAGAGAGGAAAGAAAAAGAAAGGATCTAGTTTGTTTCCTGAAAAACTGAAGCAAAGTTTTGTCCAAATAAAACATAAAAGGATTCATAAGACATGCTTATTGCAATCTGGACTGAACTGTGAGATGAATCTTTCTTGCCAGTAAAGGAGAATTATCTGTTGTTACATTGAGGGCTCAAGGCTACCCTGGGTATGATGTGGCCTGGCCAAAACATCTCATGCCTTCTCTTTATGATTGCTGATCAGTAATAGACCCCAGCAGGCTGGACCACCCATTGGGCAGAAATAGTGCCTGTGAACATTTGGGCTGCAGATGGGTTTAAATGGGTGCATCTCCCCATTCTTTTGAGCTACTGCAATTCTGCTTTGGTAACACAGCAAATTATTTGCAGATATGTATGAAAGCTGGTCATTTTGCCCCTGTGTCCCATATCTCACAACTGATTATGAAATTGTTCAGAGACATCTTGGAGGTGTCCTTTTATCACTTCTAACCACCCTGTGAGTACCTTCCTTGCATGCTTTCTCCATAAAAGTCTTTTAGGCAAACAGACTTTTGGCATTTGAACATGTCCAGCCCATCAGAGTTGTGCTCTCTTAAGCACAGTGTGAATTTTTGGCGGGCTAACTTCAGAAAAGACTACTGTGCCTGGTATCTTATCCTACCAGGTGACCTTCAGAATCTTCCCCAGACAAGTGAAATGGAAGTGATTCTATTCACTGGCATGGTGCTGGGAGACTGTCCAGCTTTCACAGGCATACAACACTGAGGTCACAGCAAAGTAACTCTGGAGACCTTCCCTTTGGTACCCAGTCTAATACCTCATCTCTCCCACACTTTCTGCAAGTGCTGACCTATCTCTGGCAGAACAGGCATCGAATATTAAATTTAGTTATCTGAAATAGAAAATAATGTGAGGCACAAAATTTGCTAGTAAATTGTGATGTAATTGTATCACTGGACAGGTTACCTTTAAGCAAGGTGAGTAACTCATCAGTAATTTGTGACAAAGATGTAATTTACAGCTTATTGTTTTTAACAGAAGAGGAAGAAAAGAATTACAACAATCTTAGGAATCATGTTTTGAACAAAATTTACTGCTCCTAGGTTTTCTTAACCCAGATTCATCCTGCGTCTATCAGTCAAAGTGAGATTGCCCCAGAAATCCTTGCTCCACAGCTGATGAGCTTTCTCACCAAAGTATTACTTTAAAGGTGCCTATAGTTTGAAGAAAGACTGGAAAATATGAGCTTGTGGTTTTTGGCAATCACAACCTATTCTCCAGGTACCAGAAAGGGAAATCCAACCTTAAAAGATTATACTACTAAACTTAAGAGTTAACCTCCACCTGAAGGAAAAATTAAAAGGAGCTAATCCACTAAATCCACTAAGATTGAAAAGAGGAACTTAGCCTTCTGTCAATCCCCTTTCTCCAGCAGCCAGAAAGAGGAATTAATGCTTTGAAAAGGGTCTTATAATCCAATGATTATTTTAGTCCTACACAGATACGTGTCTTACTCTAAATAATTTCTACAAATGGCAAAGTCTCATCAATCTTTGTGTTCACTAAATCTATGCATATCCTAGACATAAGAGAATATCAATGTTATTCTGGCTTAGCTGTGTGGGCTAGCTTTTCCCAAAGAAAGGAACTTAATCCTACTATCAAACTAAAAATGAATCAAAGCAATTAAATAGTAACTGATTTAAAAGTTTTCTTTTCACAAAGTCATCACACATGTGTACATAAGGGAAGGTATACTGTCAAGGTAAGTGAATTTATTTAAAGGTTCAAAATTCTCCATTTGCTGTAACCGATAGATAGTACCACACTGAATGGTGGAGAACGTCTATCATTTTTAACATTAAAAATATATGCGTACATACATATACACATATATAATTTCCCTCATTTTAAAATTTTTTAATGTTTTATTTTTGTTTTTAGTTCCAAATTTACTCCCCCATTCTTTCCCTTCCCTCCCCCAACCCTTAGATAGTAAACAATAAGATAGGTTACATGTGTACAGTCTTGTAAAACAGTTCCATATTACTCATTTGATACAGGAAAAAAGAGAAAGACAAACAAAGAAGTAAAAAAAAATCCAGCATGTTTCAATCTATAACAGTTGTTTATCTAAAAGTATATGCATGATTAGTACTTTGGGATTTTTTTGGATCACTTTGTTGCTGAGCATAACTAAACCATTCACAGTTCATGAATGAACAGTATTGCCATGGCTGTGTGTAATCTTCTCTTGGTTCTGTTCACTTCATTTTGCATCAATTCCTGTTGATCAGTTTTTTTTTTTCCTCAAATCATCCTGCTTGTCATTTCTTATAGCACAATAACATTTCATTACAGTTGTATACCACAGATTGTTAAGTCATTCCTAAACTAATGGGCATCCCTTTGATTTCTGATTCTCAGACACCACAAAAAAAGCAGCTATAAATAAACCTCACCTCCCTGCAGACACAAACATACTCATTTTGTGCTGTTTTGGGGATATAGATCTATCAGTGGCATTGCTGGATACGGTATGCAAAGGCTATGCAGGATTTTATAGCTCTTTGGACATAGTTCCAACTTCCTCCGTCTCCAGAATGGTTGGATCAGTTCACAACTCCATCAACAATGCATTAGTGTCAGAGTTTTCCCACATCCCCTCCTACATCCAACATATTCCTTTTTTTTAGCATAATAGGCCATCTGATAGGTATGAGGTGGTACCTCAGAGTTTTTTTAATTTGCATTTCTTTATAATAGTGGTTTAGAATATTTTAATATGAATATAGTTTTTATTCCTTTGTCTAAAAACTGACTGTTTATATCCTTTTGACCACTTATCAATTAGGGAATGAATTCTATTTTTATAAATTCATCTTGGTTCCTTACATATTTAAGAAATTATGGAATAGAACCAAGAAGAAATAGTAAAAGCAGGAATTTGCTTCAGCTCCCACTCAAACCACCTCCAACACCTGTAAAAAATGACTCTAATCAAATTTTAGTGCTGCAGAACCCATAAAGTGACAGTGAAACAAATGTCCCACTGAAGGCAGCCTGGCAGACTGACAGGAAGGATGTATTGCACAGGGCTGGGAGTGAAGTGCAGTGCCATGTGGGCCCACACCAGCACAGAGAGGTGGTACAGACCATCCAGAGTAGACTTCAGGGGAGTGAATCACTGGCAGTTTTGGTGATTTCCAGACTTCTCAACTCATAAACACCAGAGACAGTAAAAGGTCAGGGGGGGAACTCTGTTTATCCTGGGTGAGAGAAGAACCTGCACCCAGGACAGTGCAAGGAGCAGTAGACACTGTTTCCAAAGTACTAAACCCACAAATCATGAAGGGTCCAAACAACTGTCCAGAGGGCTATTGTAGGACTCTCTTTGTTGGTGGTGAGGCAGGATTCTCTTGCTTTGCCCTACTTGGATCTGGGTTGCAGTCTTGGGTGGTGATCCTGGGGTGAGTAGTGCTGACATTGTGGAGCTTTTTGAGGCTGTGGAGAGGCATTCCTCTTCACCGTTCTGAGGTAGATGCCTAGAAGAAGCTCTGACAACAGCTGCACAAAACCCCAGGAATTTGGGACACAGTCTCTCTATTCTGGAAGCAGATTTCAATCATGGGAAAGAGCTCAAAAGTCAAGTAATTGGCTGGCAAGATGAGCAAGCAGAAGAAGCAAAATCAAACTACAGAATCGGTTTTTGGTGACAAAGAGGATCAAAAGATAGAACCACAAGAAGACAACAAAGTCAAAACTCCTGCATCAAAAGCCTCCAAGAAGTTAGGCCTTTTTCAGAGATACTTGTTATAAAAAATTTTCCCCAGTTCTCAGCTTTCCTTGTATGCATTGGTTTTGTTTTTGCTAAATATTTTAATTTTACATGATCAAAATTATCAATTTCATATTTTATGATGGCCTCTATCTGTGGTTTGGTCATAAATTCTTCCCTTATCCATAGATCTGACAGATAATTGGTTTTATGCTTTCCTAATTTACTCAAAGTATCACCCTACATGTGCAAATCATGTACCCATTTTGACTTTATCTTGGTATACATTTGTGATGTTGGTAGATACCTTGTTTCATCCATTCTGTTTTTCAGTTTTCCCAGCAGTTCTTGTGCAATAATGACTTTTTGTTTCAGAAGCTTGGATATTTGGGTTTATCATATACCAATGACTAGGGTCATTTACTATAATTTAGCTTGAAACTAATATAGTCCACTGACCCACCACTCTATTTCTTAGCCAGTACAAGACTGTTTTGATAATTACAACTTCCTAATACAAGCTGAGATCTGGAATGGCTGGCCAACCTTCCTTTAGATTTTGTTTTACTGATTCCCTTGATATCCTTGACCTTCTGGAGAACTGCTATTTTCTTGGAGTTAATAACAGAAAAAAATTACTGTAAGCATCAGAGAACTGATGCATAGTCTGTTATTCAGTTGCACAGAAATAAGAGTAATTGTGGAGGTTTCCTTCATATAATTTTTAAAAAAGCAAAATTTAATAAGTGTAGATTGTATTTCAGCTAACTCATGATGAAGATATTGTCAGTTTTCTCAGGAGGAATTAAGGCTCTAAACATACCTCTACAACTCTGGAAACTTGGGAGAACAAAAGTGAAGAGAACAAGTTAAAAACCTACTGATGGACCATATTCAGGAGAGGTTGGCAAAGTCTGAAAATACCTTGTTATTGGGGAGTAGTCATCTATATCTGCAACCTGTTATATGCATAATGTGCGTATGGTCAATGTACATGGAATGTGATAGTCTTCCATTTTCATCATGAGGATATCATTCACTTCAGAGATTTTGACATTTGGGAACAATTCTCCATCATATCTATAAAACTGTTGTTTACTTTTTCATCATTGTGATTTCTTCTTTAAAACACCTGATTCATAGTCTATTTTTAACTCATATGTCATCTTTTACTTCCGTTATTCTATTATATTACTTTGGAACAATTAAGGTATTTATTGATCCTTTACACTTTCTGAGATTCCCAAGAATTTATTGTACATTTCTGTTTCCCAGTGGGGGTCTCTTGAATCACTATCCTTCATTGCACAGTACTCATCAGGTGGGCTTTCATTCTAAGAAGGAAGTCATCTTATTGATTGATAGATAACTGGTCTCTGATTACCTAACTCACACCCAATAAAAAGGATTCCAAATCTCTTTCCTTTGCAAGTCTCCCACATCCAACTCTCACCATCATGAGATGGGGTTATGAACTCCAAACCTCCATGTAAATAGTGAGCTCATTTCAGACATCTCATTTCTTCACCTGGCTCAACATCTTTGGTATTTCTCTGACTAACTGCTCCATCATGCCCCTGAAGCAGATTACCTTCTCCTCTCTCCAACCTGTTTTGATGATTTTTTTGTGTGTTGTCTTACTCTGTTAAACTTCCAGGTTCATGAGGCCAAATGAATTCTGAAAGCCACTAGGAGAAAGACTTTCAAATACTGTGGAAAGGACACTGAAATATGCAAGACTTTTTCAAACCCACTAGAAATGAGGAGAGAATGGAAGAAAGTGTTCCAGAAAGCAGTGGTGCTCAGTATGCAGCCCAGGGAGATCTATCCTGCAAATGGGAGCTTAGTAATGTGGGGCAAAGAGTGAAAGATCAATGATAACAAAAAAAGAGACTTATATTTTTAGAAAGAAAATCAGAACTGAAGAGATTAGTTTCTTTGCACCCCATTTAACTTTTACAAAAACTAATCATGGACTAGGGCAAAGAGTTACTGCAAACAAAACACAGAAATTATCAATACATCTTTTCCTTCCATATTAAAATAAGAATGAAAATTGGTTCAGAGACTATGAAAGATTCAAACCCAAATGGAGACTGAACAATGATATTTTCACTTTTAATACTACAGTAATAAAATTATGGGTGCAGTTAGGTGGCAGAGTGGAAAAAATGGTGGGCCTCAAGTCAGAAAAATCTGAATTCAAATATGACCTCAGACCTTTACTATCTCAGTAAACCTGGGTAAGTCACTTAACTCAGTTTGCCTCATTTTCCTCATCTCTAAAACCATTCCAATATCTTTGCCAAGAAAATCCCAAGTGGGGTCACAAAGAGTTGGACATGACTGACTATATGAACATATGTTCATATCGGCAACAATAACAAAAAGATTATGAAGGCAATATTTTAGAGGACTGAAGAAAATAAAATTCACTTGTTGAAACAAAAGGCCTAAAATCTCAAAGGGGGTGATGAAAAGAAGTAAGGATATACGGGGAACAGTACTTTCAAACTGCAAAACATGGTATAAATCAGTGGTTGTCAAAACCATCTGATACTGCGAAAATTTAAAAAAGGGAAAAATGATTTAATGGAACAGTTTAAACAAGGGAGATACAGAATAATTAGAACTCGTGTTTGATAAAGTAAAAAACAGACTACTTTAAGTAAAACTTATCTGCTAAGATGAGGTCAAAATGGGTATGTGATTTAACTATAATGGATGATACCATAAGCAAATTGAGGAGGTCTACAATAGTTTACCTGTCAGGTCTACAGATAAGGGAAAAACTTACCACCAGAGAAGAGACAGAATTCATTACGAGATATACAATGGATCATTTTGATTATATTACATTAAATTTAAAAGATTTTGCAGGAAAAATATCAATGCAACCAAGATTAGAGGGAAAGCAGACAACTGAAAAAAATTATAGCAAGTATCTCTGACAAAGTCCTCATTTCTCAACTATAAAGGGAACTGAGTCAAATGTATAAGAATACAAGTCAGGACCCAACTGATAAATGATCAAGGATAGGAACAGGTAGGTTCCAGGTAAAGAAATCCGAGGTATTTATAGTGCTGTAAAAATACTCTAAATCCATACTGACTGGAGAAATACAAATTAAAACAACTCTGAGGTACCACCTGACACCTACTAAATTGGCTAATAAATCAGAGAAGGAAAAGATGAATTTTGGAGGGAAGAAGGAAAACTGGGAAACTAATATACTATTGGTGGACTTGTGAACTGATGCAACAATTCTGGAGAGCAATTTAGAAGAATACTTAAAAGGCAATGAAACTGTGCATATTCAATTGCTTAATAATAACACAACTAAGTCAGTGTCCCAAAGATATTTTTTTTAAAGGGAAAACATCCAATTTATGCAAGAATATTCAGAATACTTCTTTTTATGGTGGCAAAGAACTGGAAATTGAGAGGAGGCCCATTAATGGATAACTCTTTACAAGTTGTGGTGTATTACTACAATGGAATAAGAATGTGCTATAAGAAATGACAAACAGGAGGACTTCAGACACGCCTGGAAAGACTTACATCAACTGATGCAGATTGAACTGGGCAGCACCAGGAGAACATTGTACACAGTTACAGCAAGATGATAATTTGAATAACAGTGAACAATTTACTTATTCTCACAGTACCATGATCTAAGACAATCTCAAAGGACTCATGTTGAAAAATGCCATCTGCCTCAAGAGAAAGAACTCATTGATTCTAAAGGCAGACCTAAAGCATACTATTTTTCACATTCTTTTTTTGGTTCAAATTGTGTTTTTCTTCACAAAATGACTAATATGGAAATACTTTACATGTTTGCAGATGTCTAATCTATTTCTGATAGATTACCCACTGTGGGAGTGGCAAGAGGAAGGATTCAGGTTGAGAACCTGGCATTCAAAATTTAGGGGGAAAAGATGAATGTTAAAAATGTTTTACATGTCATTGAGGAAAAATGAAAGAGTATTTAAAAAAAAAAACAACAATAGGCAATGGCAGCTAGGTTGCCAGTAGATAGAGCACCAAGTCAAAAGTGAGGAGAACCTGAGTTCTGTTCAATCTCAGTCTCTTATTAGCAATGTGACCCCAGGCAAGTCACTTAAGTCTGTTTGCCTTAGTCCTGGGGAAAGAAAGAGCAAATCACTCCAGAATCTTTGCCAAGAAAACCCCAGTAAGTATCACAAAGAAGCAGATCTGACTGAAATAACCCCAAAACAATGACAAATAGGTGTTCCCCAAAAGATACATGGTGAAAGGGAATGAACAAAGAATTCTCAGATGAACTGCTGAGTATTCCCAACCACAGGAAAAAATGCTCCAAACCACTAATACAAGCAAACGAGAACAACAGAGGCTTCATGTCACACTCTGAAAAACTGACAAAAATGACGAAAAAAGGCAGCAGTCAATATCGGAGGGGTTGTGGGAAGATGAGCACACCAAGACAATGTTGGGGGTCTAGGAAATGGTAGAAGATCATGAAGATCCCAGACACTTATTAGCTGGGTGACCCTGGTGAGGCACTGACCCTGTTTGCCTCAGCTTCCAGAGCTATGAAATAAAGATGATAAGAACACCTTCTATATAGGGCTGCTGTGAAGTTGGTCAGAAGTGGTTTTGGGAGAGAAAATAAGTCACACCTTTGTGTCTTTCCTTTTGAGACTGATGCCTCCTGGACAAAGACTGAATGTCTCCTTCAGTATCCCCCATTTCCCCCTGGAAAAGAAAACTCCCAGGACTCTTGAACAGTTCACCGAACTCAGCCCTTTCCCTAAACCCACTGTAACAAGGGAAGGCCCTTCACAAATGCTAATTAACTAACACCTAAAAAGGATATTCTTTTCTTTGGCCTGGTCCAAACAGCTCTGCTAAGGACCTGTGAACCTGTGAGTGTGACCCAGAAGCCAACTTCACCTGTTTTCTTGAGTTGCCATATTTTCCAGAAACATTGGTCTGGAGTATGCAGAGGGCCAGGCCCCGGGCGCCCCACCCCAACTCATAGTATTTGCTCCTCTCAACCCTCACTGCCCTCTCTGCCCTAAAGAGTCAAACCAGCTACAAGACAGGAGGGATCAGTGTGCACCAGACAGATAAAGTGTTTGTGCAGCTCAACCCTGGAGCACTAGCAGAGCATCCTGTCTTCAAAGTCTGGCAGGGAGAGCTTGGCCAAAGAGGCAAACGGGAGGGGAAGCAGATCTAGGGAAGTGGGGGAGGGGTGCTAGGCATGGATAAAGGGAGCAAAGAGAAGACCCCTAGAGGACAGAGAAATGAGTGAAGTGGTTGTCCTTCTGCCTCAGGGATCATGAGGGAAACCTTAAAAAAGCACACAGTAGGGCGGCAATGGGGGTGGGGGAGTGGAGGAAATTTAGTGCTTGTGATCCCAAAGTGCCTCAAATCAATTCAAAACTCAGAAGGAGGCAACAGGGCAGTGTTGTTACTACTGTTTTCAATTTCCTGCCTATTTTTTTTTTTAAAAAGAAACAATCTACAGGTAGGGGATTGCCAGCCTCACAGATAATCCTCTAGGTCTATGGAAACGGTCTCTTTGGCTGATGTTGGTCCAGTATGAGGACAGAGGGCACTCACCTGGGCTGGTAGTTTGTAGTTCCCAGAGGTCATTTCCTCTGGCTCCAGGCTTTTGGCTTGGGTCAGGTCTTGGTCCTCTGCAAGCTGAGCTGGGGAGGGAGAAGGATCCCAGAGAGGCAGTCTTTCCTTTTTTTTCCAGGGCAGGAGCCTGGGCTATAGGGATTTACCAAGAGTCAGACCCTGCCCCCAGGGCAGAGACTGAAACTTACAGGTAGTATCAGACTTTGAAAAGAAGATGGTCCCACCTTCTCCAGCTCCTTCCCTTCTGTCGCCTTCCCCTCCCCAACTCTCTCCCAGAGAGCCAAGAGAGCCAAGAGGCAGAAGGGATTTGGTGGTATGCCAGGTGGGATAAGAGCAGTCAGAGCCTCAATGGCTCCTGAATCTCCCTCCACCTGGTTCTCTGCACTCCCTGCCTCCCCTTTCCCCAAATAAAACACACACACACACACACACACACACACACACACTCTAGACAACAGACTGCCTGCTGGATCCAGGGAGGAGGGGAAGCTTAGGAAGGTTGGGGATGGGAGGGCTCTGGAATGGAGCCACCAGAAAATGACCAGGGGAAGCCTGAGGCTGGGAGACAAAATCCAGTCTGGGATTCAGCCCCCTGGCAGGGAGCCTGAGTGTTCTGAAAGAAGAGGGGGCAGGTGAGCAGGAGGCCTGGGGAAGGGGAGCCTGGGTGGGGACTGGGAGGAAGACATTCTAACCAGCTCCTGGCAGGGAGTTGAGGGACACTGCAGTGACAGAAGGGCTCTGGTGGGACACTGAGCCTGGGAAAGCAGGAGGATTGTGCCCTGTGTCCTGGGGTCTAGCTAGGAGCTGGGGAGGACTCCTGGGACCCTCTGGTAGAGATTAGTCCTGGAAAATGTCAAGGGAAACCAGACACAGGGAGTCAGTGCCTGGAATGTGATAGGGAAGCAGTCCAGGGGAGGTGAGAGGGGAAGGAGCTTTGGTTCCTGCATCCAAAGTGGGGTCCTCAGGCAGGTAAAACTTTCAGGTCCTTACTGGGTGACGGGCCTGAAGGAAGAACTGAATCTCTAACCAAAAGCTGGGGGCAGGGAGACGACTGCTGGGTCCCTGTGGTTAAGGTCTGAATTTTGGGAACGAGTGACCCAGTGATAAACCCAAGGAGGGTGTCCTTGGAAGTCTGGAAAGTCATTGGAAATCTGGAAAGAGCCAATGGGGGGAAGCTTATCCAATAGCCAGGCCTGGGAGGGCAGCATGGTCCTGGCGAAATCCAGAGGACACTCACCACGTGGTCAGATGAGGAGGATGAGACCCAAATTCTTGAGTAGCAGAAGTCCGGGGCTGTGGGTGTGGATGGGGGACTGGCTCAGATCTCCCTGGGACCTGCCTCCTCAGCTGCCTCCAGAAGACAGAGAGATCTCAGCGGCAGGGAAGGCAGAGAGATCTTAGCTCCGGGGAAGCTGGAAGGGAAGAAGGCCGAGCAATCGCAGCCCAAGTTCCAGTTTTCAGCCAGCCCCCCCTGGGTGGGTCCTCCCACCCTCTGCCCAGCCACTGAGGCCCCAGGTTTGGCCCTTTTCTCCAATCACACCCAGGGCAAGACCTCAGCACCCTGCCTGCTTCCCCTCTCCACGCCCTGCCCTCTATCACGTGGAATGCCTTGGCCACTGGAAAGAACCCTCTCTTGCCCTAGCCCCCTCCCAGGCCCCCAAACTCCACCCTAGGGCTCTGATTGCAACTGGACCACCACCCACCAGGCTGGCCATTTCAGAGAACTCCTCCTCCTCCATGCCTCAGCAACCTGATTCCTTATTGGAGGAAAGATGTGGCACTGTCCTGGTACTGAGGTTAGAACAAGGAAGAGGTAACCTCCAGATTTCAGATTCCCAAGAGATTTACAGCAAAATAGAGCTTAGATTCAAAATAGAGCTTGTTAAGGAAAATAATAAAGTCAGTTTGGTCATCACATTTGTCCTAATCTAAATTATAGAGTGGGCTCCTTTGATGTCAGGTGTGTTCTCACAGGAGGATAATCGAGATGTTTTACACTCTGTGGGGAGATCTGCCCTTTATGCAAAATACACTTAAAATGGGACGTTGAAGGTGATGTGTTTAGGACCTGAGAGAAGAAAAATTAAGTGTAACCAGATCCGAATTACCCTGTTGAACTCTGAATCTAATCAGTCTAGACTAGGGTCAAAGCATATAAAGTTCCTTCATATCTAAGGTAATTCAAACTAAGATAATCAATTGAACTGATGTTATTTAACTGGCAGTTTGGTTTCATGTATTAAAATTAATGTTTATATTATTATTATGCTTCTAGCTTTTCTCATTTGGGTATTTGGCAGAAACCACAGCATAAGACAAGTTATGCTCTTAATTTTAAACAGCTATTTCTGGAGGATTGTGCAAAGGTGCCCTTAGAAAAAATAACTTTCCCTTTATTCTGGAGGCTGTTGGATTAGGATTCAAGCTGGAAGAGTGTGGCTACAATGTTAACTGTTACCTATTTATATGGGATCATTTTGCTTGCAAATGAACAATAATAAGTTACTGCTTGAGAAAAGCACAAGGGTACTTGTAAATGCTTCACTGAGCCTTTCATCCTGATGGAGGTGAAATTCGAGACAAAGAATAAAAAGGAGTCACTTATGCTGTGTCTGGTTATGCTGTGTCCAGTTATGCTGTATCCACACTGAGGGGCTGATCAGCAAGGGATTAATTGCTTGACTAGAATTGATATTCCCAGAAAAGAAGAGAAAGCCTCACATTCTCTGGAGCTGGGGACCTGATCAGGTTATTCAAGAAGCATTTATGCATCAATCAATAAACATTTTTAGGCACCCACTATGTGCCAGGTGGTTTTCTAAGTGCTGATGATACAAAGAAAGATGACACAGTCCTCCCAGATGTTTTTCTTTACAATATCACTGTTACTGTGTTCATTGTTCTCCTGGTTCTGTTTGCTTCACTTTGCATCAGATCCCATCGGTCCTCCCAGGTTTGTTTTCTTCTTTTTCTCTTTTAGACAAATACTAAAACTTAAATACACAATAAGAAAAGAAAAAGAAACATATTACAAATTTAAGTATGAAATAAGAAAGGAAAAAAATACATGCCATGTGCACAGCAGCATGTGGGAGAGGATTCAGAATGCATAGCAATACCTTTCCATTTTAAGAAAGCCTACATATTAAACACTGCACATTAAGTTGAAAGCTGTCTATCTTTTCTTTGCTTCCTTGTCGGTTTTCTCTTGTTTTCTGCTGTGCACTTTTTACTTTGTTCTTTTTCCTCCTTTCTTTCCCCTCTTATAAATGGAAATCTCAAGTTTCTTTTAATTTGCATTTCTCTAATCAATGATTTAGAGCATTTTTTCATATGACTATAAATTGTTTTGATTTCTTCATTGGAAAACTGTCTACTCATTCATTTCCTTTGATCATTTATAAGTTGGGGAATTATTTGTGTTCTTATAGATTTGACAAAGTTTTTTATACATTTGAGATATGAGACCTTTATCTTATAAATTGTCTATAAATTTTCCCCCAAATTTTTTGCTTCCTGTCTAATCTTGGCTATATTTGTCTTATTTGTACAAAAAACCTTTTATTTTAATGTAATTGAAGTCATCCATTTTATACCTCACTCTACTCTCTCTCTTGTTTATTCGCCAATTATTCTCCTATCCGTAAGTCTGATATGTTCCATGTTCTTCTAATTTTCTTTTAATCTCTTTTATATTTAGGTTCTGTACCCACTTTACCTTATCTTGGTAAATGGTGTAAGATATTAGTCTATGCTCAGTTTTTGCCATACTGTTTTCCAGTTTCCGCAACAATTTTTACCATATACTGAATTCTTACTCCAAATCTTCTCTTTACATTGTCAAATATAAAGTTACTATATTTATTTGCTGCTGTAAACTACATTTATTCTCTTTCATTGCTTTAGTTTCTATATTTTAGCCAGCACCAGAGAGTTTTAATCATTGCTGTCTTATGATACAGTTTTAAGAACTGGTTCGGCTAAGTCCCTTACCTTTAATTTTTTTCACTAGTTGCTTTGATATTCTTCGCCTGTTCTTCCTACTGAATTTTGGCATTATTAATTTTCATTCAGTAAAAATACAGTTTTGGTAATTTAATTGGGATAACTTTGAATGTAGTTTATCTAAGTTTGTCATTTTTATTATATTGACCCTGCCTACTCATGAAAAATTAATATTTTTCCAATTATTTAGATCTGATTTTATTTGCATAAATAATTTTAAAAATAACTTTAATTAAAAATTCTCTGGGATTGTTTTGGCAGGTGTACTCCCAGGTATTTTATACTGTCTAAAGTTATTTTAAATGGGGCATATGTTACTATCTCTTCTTGCAGGGTTTTGTGATTGTATCAACAAGCACCCTAGCATACCTAGGGCAGCTACTAGCACAGGTTCTTAGATCTGCTTTTCTAAAGGAAAGCAACTCAAAATGGGTTAACAATCTTACTTTAATCAAACATATATTATTTAACTAGTTCAGGGGGAAAAGTCAGCACCCTGAACTTCAGAGAATACAAACAGAAGTTACAAACAAACAGAAAAACAGATCAGCAGACGGCTTCCAGCGTCTGACCATTACATCAGTTACCTAGTCAGTTACCAGAGAGGGAAGCACCAACATCTGGGTTTTTCACAGCCGGGGGGCTCAACGGCTGCCCAGAGTCTCTTCT
>CM053588.1:16749814-16771207 GCA_028646515.1 Pseudochirops corinnae
TGGAGAAAGAATCTCAAAAGCGCTCTGAAGAGAATAATTCCGTCAAAATTAGAGTGGAGCAAATGGAAGCAAATGACTTCATGAGAAATCAAGATACTATCAAACAGATCCAAACCAATGAAAGAATAGAGGGCAATGTGAAATATCTCCTTGAAAAAACCACTGACCTGGAAAACAGATCCAGGAGAGACAACTTAGACATAATGAGTGGTACCATAAGCAAATTAGGGGAGCATGGAGTAGTTTACCTGTGAGATCTGTGGATAAGAGAAGAATTTATGACCAAATAAAAGAAAGAGAGCATTATGACATGCAAGGTGTCTCAATGGATAGAACACTGGCCCTGGAAGCATGAGGATCTGAGTAAAACATGGCCTCAGAAACTTACTAGCTGTGTAACTCTGGGGAAGTCATTTAATCTTCTTTGTCTCACTACCTCATCTATAAAATGAGATAGAGAAGGAAATGGCAAACCTCTCCAGTATCTTTGCCAAGAAATGCCAAATGGGATCATGGAGAATCAGACACAATTGAATCAATTCAACAATAAGGGCATAGAGATGTAAAATGAATACTTTTTATTATGTTAAATTAAAAAGGATTTGCATAAACAAAATGAATGCAGCCAATATTAGAAAGGAAGCAGAATGCTGGGAGGGAATTGGACAAATCCAGCCCCAGGGTCAAATATATGTGTATATTTATATGTATGTATATGGATATAGATTTATATAGATATAGATGTATAGATATATACACATATATTGGTGAATTGAACTGAGAATTCTCAAGGGGAAAGGAAAACAAAAATCCAGCCCCAGAAGCAAAGGTATGTGTGCATACACATATGTGTATGTATATGGATATATACACACAAATATATACCCATGCATATAATACATATATTGGTGAATTGAACACAGCAAGCATCTCTGACAAAGCCTCATATCTTAAATATATAGAGAGATGAGTCAAATATATCAGAATGCAAGTTATTTCTCAAATGACAAATGGTCAAAGGTTATGCACAGGCAGTTTTCAGACAATAATCAAAACTAACTATAATCATTAAAAAAAAACTGCTCTGAAACACTATTGATTAGAAAAATGCAAATTAAAACAAATCTGAGATACCACAACACACCTATCACATTGACTGATATAATAGAAAAGAGGAATGATAAGTGTTGAAGGGGATGTGGGAAAAGTGAGACACTTTTTTGAACTGGTCCAACTGTTCTGGAGTGCAATTTGCAACTATGCATAAAGGGTTATAAATCTGTGGATACACTTTGGCACAGAAATGTCATTACAAGGTCTTTATCCAGAAGAGATCAAAATAAAAGGAAACAGATCTAAATGTTGTAAAATATTTTTAGCCTCTTTTTGTGGTGGCAATGAATTAGAAATTAGGGAGATTTCCACCAATTGTGGAATGGCTAAAAAGGTTGAAGTACACAATTATAATAGAATACTATTATGCTACAAGAAATGACAAGAATGATGCTTTCAGAAAATTTGGAAGTCCTTAGTTGAACTGATTCCAAGTGAAGTGAGCAGAACCTGGAGAAAATTGTACATAGTAATTTCAATATTGTATGAGGATTTACTGTGAATGACAAAGTATTCTCAGCTATACAACGATCTAAGATAATTCTAAAGGATTCATGACGAAAATGCTACCTGATAGTTTCTGAATGCAGATTGAAGCACACTTTTTCACTTTATTTTGTCATATTTTTGTCTCTTCTTATAACATGACTAATATGTAAATGTGTTGCATAATTGAACATGCATAACCTATATCAAATTTCTTGCCTTCTCAAGAAAGAGAGAGGGAGGAAATGAAGGACAGAATATGGAACTCAGATTTTTTAGAATTAATGTTAAAATTGTTTATATATGTAATTGAAAAAATAAAATATTATTTTAAAAGTGATGCTTTCTTGGAGATGATATGATGGTTTATTTGGTGAATGATGGAGAGTTATATTTTTAAAAACAATCAATATACTCAATAACTTTCATAAGTTTTTAGGTTACAAATTTTCAGTGTATAAAAGACCCAGGAACCCTTGTGTTTTTCTGTATTTTGCAAGCAAAACTCAATAGAAAGAGAACAAAACAAAGAGGTTCCACTAATGGGGCACAAACAGGAAACACAGGAATTCAATAATAAAGACAAGCTTTGATTGTGGGATTAGTGACCCTGCATGGAATTTCATTGATATACGGAACTTCAAGGTCAAGAAATTCCATTTATCAATGCACATGACCATCCTCTGTGCAATTTAGAATTTAAAAGAGTTACCTAAAAGCACTGAGAGATTAAATTAATTGCCTTGGACTATCGAATCATTATGTGCTAGAGTGGGATTTGAATGCAGATCTTGTTGGCTTCATGTTGTAGGGTCAAAAATTGTCCAATCTACAAGAAAAGAACTTGAGACAGAACTCTGAGCCAATGGCACTTCATTTAAAGGGTCCGTAGCCCCTCTGATGAAGTGGACCTCAGTTCTTTCTCTCTTGCTGCTGTGCTTTGTTGGTAATATATGGAAATAATAATAATTTATGTGGGTTTATTTTATGTCCTGCAACTTTACTAAAATTGTTAATTACTTCAAGTAGTTTTTCAATTGATTCTCTAGGTATAACGTGATGTCATTTGGAATGAGTGATAGTTTTGTTTCCTCATCCTCTATTCTAATTCCTTCAATTTCTTTTCTCTCCTCTTATTGCTAAAACTAGAATTTTTAATATGATAATAAATAATAAAGGTAATAATGTGCATTCTTGCTTTACCCTGAACTTATTGCAAAAGCTCCTAGCTTCTCCCCACTACAGATAATGTTACATTTCATTTTAAGAAAGATTTCTTTTATTCTTATGCTCTTTATTGTTTTTAATAGGAATGGATGCCATATTTTGTCAAGTGTTTTTTTTTCTACGTCTGTTGAGATAATCATATGATTTCTGTTTGTGTTGTTACTGATATGGCCAATTATGCTAATAGTTTTCCTAATACTGAATCAGCCCTGCATTCCTGGTATAAATCCTAGTATATTATTCTGTTGATAAATTGCTGTAATATACCAATATTTTGTTTTTTAAAAATTGCTTCAATATTCACAAGGGTAATTGGTCTATAATTTTCTTTCTCTCTTTTGTCTCTTCCTGGTTTAGATATCAGCACTATATTTAGGTCATAAAACAAATTTGGTAAGACTCCACCTATTTTTCAAAATAGTTTACAAAGCATAAGAATTAATTGCTCTTTAAATGTTTGTTAGAATTCACTTGCAAATGCATCTGGCCCTGGAAATTTTTTCTTCAGGAGGTCATTGATTGCTTGTTCTATTTCTTTTTTCTAAAACGAGGTTATATAAGTATTTTATTTACTCTTCTGTTTGTCTGGGCAATTTGTATTTTTCTAAATATTTATCCATATCACTTAGATTGTCAGATTTATTGGCAAACATTTGGGCAAAATAGCTAATTGTTATTTTAATTTCCTCACGATTGGTGGTGAAATCACTATTTCATGGCAATTTGGTTTTCTTTTTTCTATTTTAAAATCAAATTAACGAAAAGTTTATCCAATTTATTCATTATTTCTAAAATCAGCTTTTAGTTTTATTTATTAGTTAAATAGTTTTCTAACTTTCAATCCTATTAATCTCTCCTTCGATTTTCAATTTTTCTAATTTGGTATTTAATTGGGAATCTTAAATTAGTTTTTTTCTAGCATTTTTAGATGCATGCCTAATTGATTGACCTGCTCTTTCTCTATTTTATTAATGTAAGCATTGAGAGATATAAAATTTCCCCTAGGAACTTCTTTGCCTGAATCCCATAAGTTTTGTCTCATTATTGTCATTTCCCTTGATGAAATTTTTGATTGTTTCTTTGTTTTGTTGCTTGATTCACTTATTCTTTAGGATTAGATTATTTAATTTCCAACTAACTTCAAATCTGTATTTCCATGGCCCTTTGTTACATGTAATTTTTATTTCATCATGATCTTAAAAGGATACATTTAATATTTCTGCTTTTCTGCACTGGAATGTGAGACATTTATGCCCATATACATGGTTAGTTTTTGTTGAGGTGCCATGTACTTCTAAGAAAAAGGTATATTCCTTTCTCTCCCTAACTTCTTTCTTGTTTATTTTGTGGCTACTTTTATCTAATTCTAAGAGGGGAAGTTCAGGTTCCCTACTAGTATTGTTTTGTTGTCTATTTTTTCCTATAACTCACTTGACTTCTCTAAGAATTTGGACGCTATACCACTTCATGAATATGTGTTTAGTATTGATATTACCTTGTTGTCTATGGTGCCGTTTAGCAGGATATAGTTTCTTTCCTTATCTCTTTTAATTAGATCTATTTTTGCTTTTCTTTGTCTGAAATCAGGATTGTTACCACTGTTTATTTGTAATGGTTTGTTTTACTTCAGATGAGGAATAATATATTCGGGGGCAGCTAGGTGGTGCAGTGAATAGCATATCAGCCCTGGAGTCAGGAGGACCTGAGTTCAAATCCAGCCACCGACATTTGACACACTTACTAGCTGTGTGACTTTGGGCAAGTCACTTAACCCCAATTGCCCACCAAAAACTAAAAAAAAAAAAAAGAAGAAGAATATATTCTGCTCCAGCCTTTTATGTGTACTCTATGTGACTCTCTGCTTCAAATGTGTTTCTTGTAGGGTTGTAGGACTGTAGGATTCTGGCTTTTAATCCATTATGCTATTCACTTGTTTTGTGGGAGAGTTCATCCCATTTACATTCACACTTATGGTTATTAACTGGTCATTTCCCTCCAACCAATCCCCCCCACCCCACTGTTTATACTTTTCTCTCTTTCACCCTGTCCCTCCTCACCAGTGTTTTGCTTCTGACTAGCACCTCCTCAATCTGCCCTCCCTTGTATCATTCCTACTTCCTTTCTTTCCCTTGCTCCTACTACATCTGCCCTCCCTTCTGGCACCCGTTTATCCACCCCCTCCATTTTCTTTCTCCTTTCCCCTCCTACTTCACTATAGGGTAAGATAAATTTCTATAGCCAACTGACTGTGCATGTTATTCCCTCTTTGAGGCAAATCTGATGAGAGTACAGTTCAGGCAATGCTCACTCCTCTCCCTTCTTTCCCTCTACTGTAATACATCTTTTGTGACCCTGCACATGATATAATTTATCCTGTTTTGATTCCCCTTTCCTCTTCTCCTTGTACAATTTTTTTCACACCTTAATTTTTTTCTATATTATCACATCAAAGTCCATTTATACCTACACTCTCTGACTATGTATAACCTTTTAACTGAACCAATAAATATACAGTTTTCAAAAGTTATAAGTATCATCTCTCTGTGTAGGGATGTAAGCAGTTTAACCTTACTGAATAACATGTATTTTTTCTCTCTACCATTTACTTTTTCATGCTTCCATTCAGTCTTCTATTTGGAGATTGCTTTTCAATTCACCTCTGGACTTTCCATCAGGACAGATTGAAAATTCCCTATTTCATTGAATGTCCACATTTTACACTGAACGATTTACTCAATTTTGCTAGGTAGTTGATTATTAACTCTTATTCAATCTTCTTTGCCTTCCAGAATATCAAAATCCAGGCTCTCTCATCCTTTAATGTAGAAGTTGCTAAATTCTATGTAATCTTGACTATATCTCCATGATACTTAAATTGTTTCTTTCTGGCTACTTGCAGTATTTTCTCTTGACCTGATAATTCTGGAATGTGACTACAATATTCCTTGGAATTTATATTTTGGGATCTCTTTCATAAAGTGAGTTAATTCTTTCAGTGATTATTTTAGGCTCTGGTTCTAGGACCTCAGGGCCTTGATAATTTCTTAAAAGATGCTGTCCAGGCTCTTTTTTTGATATGGTTTTCAGGCAGTGTATTAATTCTCAAATTATCTCACCTACATCTATTTTCCAGGTCAGTTGCCTTTCCAATGAGGTGTTTTATATTTTCTTCTGTTATTTCATGCTTTTAAATTTGTTTGACTGATTTTTGATGTCTCATAGAGTCATTAGCTTCCATTTGCCCAATCCTAATTTTTAAGGAATTATTTTCAGGTTGCTTTTGTACCTCCTTTCCCATTTGACTAGTTCCACTTTTTAAGTTCTTGTTTCCTGCAGTAGATTTTCTTTTTTTTCCTTTTGGCCAATTCTACTTTTAAATAATTATTTTCTTCAGTCAACTTTTTCCCTTCCTTTTCTGAGCTCTTGAGTCTCCCTTACCTATCTCTCATTTCTTTTCCCATTTTTTTCTTCTCCCACTCTTATTGATATTAAGAATCCTTTTTGAGTTGTTCCAAGAAGATTTTCTGGGCCTGAAACCTATTCATATTCCCCTTTGAGGTTTCACATATAGGTATTATGATGTTGTACTCTTTTAAGTTTGTGTTTTGATCTTCCCTGTTACTATAGCACTTTTCTATGGTCAAGGTTCTTTTTTGCTTATTGATCATTTTTTCCATATTTCAAGGCTTTTTAAGATAAGCTGTCTTCCTTGGACATGGTCCCAACCCTCTTGTGCTGGGGCCCAGGGAACTAGTTACTGGTTGTCTGCACGAAGGCCTCAGATGCTATTGGCTTGCTCATTGGGCTCAGGAAGCCAGGCCTAGTCATACTTGCTGTTGCCTAGTTTCTGGGGCCAGCAATTTGGCTCCTATGCTGGGATTGGAGGCCTAACAGCTGACCTGCTGTGCTACCAGCCTGCTGATCCAGGACTGAGGGATCTCATTTGCTGATCTGTGCTGTAATTAAAATCCTGCCACTAGTTTACCCAGACACTGAACAGCTCCCAGACAGCTAGACTCTGCTCTTTTTTACCCAAGTTTTGCAGCACCCAAGATCATGATAAAGACCATAACTATAAATATTGCATAACTTTTGATCACAAAATATACCAAACTCTCCATATAGAGGACAAAACTGAAACATTTATTTGGACACCAGAAAATCCAATCTTAAAACCAGTAAGCCAATTCCATCATAATACCAAAGATATTAAAAAGCCATAATAACACAGAGAGCCACAGCATTGTTTAGGCTTCCCACAAACCAATATACAATACTAATATACTCACAAACCTCTCTCCTTGCTTGAGCACCTCTCTCTTCTACCATCTCTCTGGCTCTGTCTCCCTGCTTCTTGTGGATACTGCTTCCCTTCAGAAAACTCCTCCTACCACAGCATCCATGTGACTATCTTCAGCCTATCAGGGGGCAGAGTTTATTTTGAAAGCAGGGGAGGTCTCCAAGCTCCCCCCTAGGTCTATTAAGGGGCAGGGAGGACCTTCAAATTTCCATTCCCATTACACCAAGTGAGACAGACTTACTGAAGCCCTTGTAAGATATCCTAAGCTGGAAAATTGTTTCACTTCACCTTTTTGTGGGTTCTGCCACTGAAAGAATCAATTTAGAGGCTTGATTTAATGGTGTTTTTGAGAGAAAATAGGGAGAGCTCAAGCAACTTTCTGTCTTCTCTCTGCTATCATTGTTCCCCCTAAATCCATCTTGAAATCAATACTTGGGAGACATGAGTCTGAGAAAGAAATTGTAAGACCAGTGATCTCTTTTTCTTGTTTACATTCTCATGCTTCTTGAATTTCAAAGTCAAATTTTCTGGTCAATTCTTTTTTTCATCAAGAATGCTTGAAAATGGGAGCAGCTAGGTGATGCAGTGAATAGAGCATGGGACCTGGAGTCAGGAGGACCTGAGTTCAAATCCAGCCTCAGACACTTAACACAAAACCTAGCCGTGTGACCTTGGGCAAGTCACTTAACCCCAATTGCCCTCCAAAAAAGCAAAAAAAAAAAAAAGCAAAGAGTGCTTGAAAGTCGTCTATTTCATTGAATGACCATATTTTCCACTGAAACATTATACTCAGGTTTTCTGGGTAGGTGATTCTTGGTTTTAATCCTAGCTCCTTTGACCTTCCAGAATAACATATTTCAAGCCCTTCCATCCTTTAAGGCAGAAGCTGCTAGATCTTGTGTTATCCTAATTGTGTTTCCACAATATTCAAATTGTTTCTTCTTGGCTGCTTGTAATATTTTCTCCTTGATCTGGGAACTTCAGAACCTGGCTATAATATTCCTAGGAGTTTTCTTTTTGTGATATTTTTCAAGAGGTGATCAGTGAATTCGTCCCATTTCTATTTTGCCCTCTGGTTCTAAAATATCAGGACAATATTCCTTGAAAATTTCTTGAAGGATCTTTTCTAGGTTCTTTTTCTGATCATGGCTTTCAGGCAGTCCAATAATTTTTAAGTTATCTCTCTTGGATCTATTTTCCAGGTCAGTGGTTTTTCCAATGAGATATTTCCCATTGCCTTCTGTTTTTTTTTTTCATTTGTTTCAATCTGTTTAATAGTATCTTGATTTCTCATAAAGTCATTAGCTTCCATTTGCTCTAATTTAATTCTGAAGGAATTATTCTCTTCAATGAGCTATTGAAATTCTTTTTCCATCTGGTAAATTCATCTTTTTAAGGCATTCTTCTCCTCATTGGCTTTTTGGGCCTCTTTTGCCATTTGAGTTAGACTATTTTTTAAGGTGCTATTTTCTTCAGTATTTTTTGGGTCTCCTTTAGCAGGCTGTTGACTCTCTTTTCATGATTATTTTGCTTCATTCTCATTTCTCTTCCCAATTTTTCCTCCACTTCTCTTACTTGATTTTTAAAATCTTTCTTCAGCTCCTCCATGACCTGTAACCAATTCATATTTTTCTTGGAGGCTTTTGATGGAGGAGTTCTGACTTCAATGTCTTCCTCCCACTCTATGCCTTGATTCTTTTTGTCCCCAAAAAAGGATTCTATGGTCTGATTGTGCTTTCTTTGCTTGCTTATCTTGCCAGCCAATTACTTGACTTTTGAGCTCTTTGCCATGGTAAAACTCTGCTTCCAGAGTCAAGAGAGCTCTGTCCCAAGTTGCTGGGGTTTTTACAAATGTTGTGAGATGTCTGAGGAAGGCACACTTTCTACAGCCACCACAAGCTCTGGCACACTGGCTCTTCTCACCCCAAGACCACCACCCAAGACAGAGACCCAGATCCAAGCAGGTCAAAGCAAGTGTGATTAACCTCTGAATAGTTGCTTGGTCTCCCTATGATCTGCAGGCCAGGAACTCTGAATGGGGTCAGACCATGCTCCTCTGTCATCCAGTTCAAATTGAATTCCCCACTGACCCTTCACCCTATCCCTGGCATTTATGGGTTGAGAAGTCTGGAAACCACCATAGCTGCTGGTGATTCATGCCCCTGAAGTCTGTCCCAGCCTGTCTTGGCTACTGGTTGGAGCCACCCCTGGTCTGGTCCTACATGACTCACATGGGACTGTGTTCAGTTCGCAGCCTGGTGTGGTAGACCCTTCCTGTTGGCCTGCTGGGCTGCCTTCAGGGGGAGATTTCTTTCTCTCTGTGGATTTTGTAGCTCTAAAATTTGTTTAGAGTCATATTTTACAGATATTGGAGGTGGTTGGGGCAGGAGCTCATTCAATTTCCTGCTTGTACTCCACCATCTTGGCTCTGCCCTCCACCGCACTACATTTCTAGATGTAGCTAGTGAGGATTCTAGGGGGATTTTCACACTAGAGGGAGTTCACCCAATCTATGGTCTCCTGCATCTGATGAATCACTGGGGGAAGATCATGATCCTACCCTTTTCATCTGGGCTATCCCAGACAGTCCCAAGACTCAGTCTAAAACATGGATTCAGATCATGTCTAGGAGGGGAAAGACTCAGGCTCATTTCCAGGCTTTGTCCATCACTTGTTGTGTGACCTTGGACAAGTCCTTCCCTCTCTCTAGGCCTCGTTTTGCTCACTAGTAATGGGAGGGTTTGGCCTCAAGAACCTCTAAGGTTTCCAGTTCTGGGGCTCTGTGACTCTTCTCTTAATTTAGTCCCACTATCATTTCTTCCCCAGATTCTAGATCACAATAGCAATGCCTCATGTCTTCCAAGGCCCCAGAGTCCTGCCAGGCCCCAGAACAGAACTAGCTTGGTAGATGCCAAGCCTTATCTCTATAAGACTTCTGTCTAGGCAAAGAGCAGAGATATCATACTCAGAGTTATTCTGGGACCCACAAAAAACTCTCACCTGGCACCCCCAGCTCTAGCATATCCCCGGGCTCTGACACTCTAGGAGGCATTGTCCAATCATTGTAAGCACAGCTGTATATTCCAGTATCTTCAGGTCTTTCACATGGGAGGATGAAGCTAGCTCAGAGTGCTGCTGAGATCTGGTGTTGTAAGGGCGTCTGGGTCCCAGCCTTCTGCAGAGTGCAAGTCACCTCTTCAAGGGAAGACTTGGGCCTTGAGCACCAGAGAATGATGTTGACTCCTGGGATCACCACCAGTCCAGATTCTGCCCAATAAGTTGGTCTGAGGACCTGTCCTGAGGGAAATGGAGAACCAGAGGTCAAGTTATTATGTCATTTCTAGGCTTCTCCCCCAGGAATCATCAAACCTTTTAGTGAGGGGGGGGGAAATAACAATCTTCCCTCTGTTCTCACTTTATTGCCTTGAGTTGGAAAAACCTCCACTATCCTGGGGAACAAAGCTGAGCCTATGTAAAATAGGAGAGGGTCCCAGAGTCTCCTCCAGACTCCCCACAAACCATCCCTTCAATATTCCCAGGCTTTTGCACTATCACCATAGCTCTGTGGGCCCCATAGTGGAGAACAGAATAGGGGAACTGGGTGGGGGGGTGCTCCCATCTCCAGTCACCAGGGGCAATCAGCTCCAGGGTCTGGCTGAGATGGGACCCCATATGGGGCTGTCTTCTTATAGTAAATACAAGTGTAGCTCCCAGTGTCCTCAGCCATCACAGACAGAAGTGAAAAAAACAGCCTTTTGCTCTGCAGGACTCTGCCACTGCAAGGGCTCCAGTTTCTTTGCCTTCAGCAGGGCAAAACTGTAGTCCTGGGAGGGGAGGGGTGCCTTTGGTGATATTTGGCACCAGATGGTCACTGTTGTCCCTGGAGATCTTTTGGAGCTGGCTGAGGCTAAATTTGAGGGTTCAGGGAAGGCTCCTGTGAAAAGAAGGAAAAAAAATTGGGGAACTGATGTCTCCTCCTAACCTCCTCAAATCATTCCTTGAGCCAGAGCTGAGAAGGAGAAGAAGGTGCCCATGAGAGGGGTATGCACCACGCTGGGAGGGCCAAGGGCCTGGACAGTGTGACTTGACACAAAGAGGAACAGCATCATGGAGCAGGCACAGTTGGAGCTGGGCTTTAACATCTGTAAGAAAGTGATGGATGAAGGTGAGAAGAGGGCAACTGTGTGAGCAAAGACAGAAGAGGAAACATGTTGGGAAGTGATGCTATCATCTGTCTGGCTTGATGGGAATGTAATGGTGGCTTAAGGAAACAAGGGGAGACATGACTGGGCAGGTTGGACGTTGCCAGTTTGGGCCTTAGAGCGGACAGGAAACATGTCTCTAGATAAGGTTTGCTCTGGTAAAGTTGTGTGCCCCTTCTCCCAAAGGTCACTGGTCCTGTCTGCTGCACAGTCATAAACCGTTATTAAACAACCAATGTTGGACAGCCAATTTCTGGGGATAAAAAAAAAGAATCATTCTCAAGGAACTTCTATTCTCTCATGTGAGACCACATGTGCTGAGGTGGATCTTTCTACAGAACAAATAAATATGGGATCAATACATGGAAAAAATACATGCACGTATATAAAAGTTAATGTGAGAGGGATGGTGTGTGAACAGTGTCTTAAATGAATGGAAGGACAATGGGAGGTAGGCATCAGAGGGAAGTAAATTTTAGATATGACAGATTTTTCAAATAAACGTATGAATATAACTGTGACTAAGTATAAATGTGTGTGTATATATCTCATATATATAACATACACACATATATGCTTATAGATTTATATGTATACATATATACATATAACTATATATGTGAGTGCACATATATGTGTGTGTGTCACACTCAATTTTCGTCTAATGTTTTGGTTGTTGTAGTGAAAGAAAAGTTTGAGCTATAAACAATGTGGTGAGATCATCACCAGCACTTAGAGAAGTGGTATCAAGATCACACGTACTGGACCACGCCCAGGTCAGATCATGGCCAGAGAACTGTGTTCAATGGTGAGTGTGATCCTGCAGGAAGAATGTAGATGAACTGGAGAAAATCCACTACAGGGAGATCTGAAGAAATCATAGCATCATAGAACTACTGCTAGAAATGGAGGTCAGTGGTGGTCTATTCCTGTATCCTCATTTTATACATGGGGAGACAAAGCCCAGAGAATTTAAGTGAAACGCTGAAGGTTAGAAAGTGGAAAACCATTCCATAGAAGTATGGTTTAAAAAACTGGATATACTAAGCCCAGATAGTAAAATAATGTGGCATCATTTGGCATCTTCATTTTAAAATAGATTTCTATTAACATTTTCCAGATTTTTTTATCATCAGAATTACTTCCAGTATACTTGGGTCTTTTACTCCTCACAAAGCATCTTCTTATGAAAATAATAATAGGGTTAAAGGAAATTGGGGACCTCAACTTCTCCCTCTCTGAACTTGATGAATTTAATCTCAAAATAAACATGAAAGAAATTAAGGAGGTGAATAGAATTTTAGAAATGTTAGATATGGTAGACTTCTGGAGAAAATTGAATGGGAATAGAAAGGAATATACCTTCTTCTTAGTGGTACATGGCACATACACAAAAATTGACCATGCACATGTGATTAGTAGAGACATTCAATTGTCAAATATTATAATCTTAATGAAATGGATGAATATTTACAAAAATAATAATTGCCCACATTAACTGAAGAGGAAGTAAAGCAAAATACTTAAAATACTTAAATAACCCCATCTCAGAAAAAGAAAATGAACAAGCCATCAATGATCTCTCCAGGAAAGTGAATTCTGTCAAATGTTGAAAGAACAATTTTTCCAAAAATATATAAGCTATTTTGGGAAATTGGGGAAGAGGGAACCCTACCAAATTCTTTTCATGATACAAATATGGTATTGATACCTAAACTGGGAAGGCTCAAACAGAGAAAGAAAATGATAGACTAATTTCCCTAATGAATATAGATATGGAAACTTTAAATAAAATATTAGCAAAAAGAAAATGGCAACTTATCATGAGAATAATACATTTTGATTAGGTATGTCTTATACGAGGAATGTGAGGTTAGTTCAATATTATGAAAACTATCAGCAAAATTGATTATATCAACAACAAAACTAACATATGATTATCTCAATAGATGCAGAAAAAGCTTTTGACAAAATGCAACACCCATTCATATTAAAAACACCAAAGAGCACAGAAATAAATGGAGTTTTACTTAAAATCCCCAGTGTGTCACAAATTTGTGAATTTCCTCTTATATTTTCCTTAGCAGAACATAATTCTGCTCTTCTAATTCTCATTTCTTTTTCAAACCTCTCAGAAACAACTGATTAGGTCATATGTTATCCTCACATTCTCCATAGTCCTGTCTTATCAACTGTTGGATTCTCGACCTTTGTTTTGCAGTATTTATTTCTAGATAACTTTACTTTTTTGTTTCCTAAATCTGGAGACCCAATTTCTTTCTGTTGTTGATGGTTATCTGTTGTTGTATCTGCTTATCTACAAGGACTTTGAGTTTTCTCCTTCTTGAGATCATGGTAATTTTGGGGCTTTTTCGGCCTTATTTTCCCATAATATTCATGGTCTTACTCTCTCCCCTATCATGGTAGTTTTCTTGAGGTCTGCAAGCTTCTTAATCTCCTCCCATACTGAACAATTTATGGTTAACCAGCCTGGGTTTCTGAGCTCTTTACCTCATCCATAGTTGAGTGCCATTCATCCTCCTTGCTCCCCTCTATGCATAGTGATCTGTTCCAAAATCTTGTCCTGCTTCCCCTGTTCCTTAATTCTCTGGGCCAGCACCAGTAGGCATAGAGCTGCAGCCCCAGGTGCTATGGAATGGATTTCTATAATTTGGTTCTCCAAGGCTCTGGGAGGAGGTGAGGAGTGGGATGTGGTATTAAGTTCTATTTAAAGCCCAGATAATTATCTTGCCCCTTTTGGGTTATACTTTTGCATAGAGATCTTTTGCATTCCTGGGAAACTTCTTCCCCTGAAATACAGATGCGGCAATAACTTTGTAGCACCATCAAGCTTCTGCCTTTGGAGCGTGGTCTATAGTGGCCCCGAAAAAAGAAAAAAAATGTGAAAATAATATGCTTTGATCTACATTCCAATGTCATAGTTCTTTCTCTAGATGTGGCTGGCATTTTTCATCATGAGCCTTTCAGAACTGACTTAGATCATTGTATTTCCTAAAAGAGCTAAATCTATCATAGCTGATCATCCAACAATGTTACTGTTACTGTTTATAATGTTCTCCTGATTTGGCTTATTTCACTCAGAAAAAGTTCATATAAGTCTTTCCAGGTTTTTCTGAAGTCCATTTGCTCATCATTTCTTATAGCCCAATAGTATCCCATCACATTCATATACCACAACTTGTTCAGCCATTCCCCAGTTGATGGGCATCCCCTCAGTTTCCAGTTCTTGGCCACCACAAAAAGAGTTGCTATATTTTTGTACATGTGGATACTTTTCCCATTTTAGGATCTCTTTGGGGTACAGCCCTAGGAGAGGTATGGCTTGATGAAATGGCTGTACCTTTCTTTTGCAAAGGATTGAATAATATCAGGAATTGTTTTGAGATAGAATGGAAAAAGCCCTAATCTCAGTTTGCCGGGAAGTCCAGCATTCATCAGCAGGAATACATATGTGTAATTACCTGTTTACAATACAATACTATATGGTTATATAACACAATATTGAATCTTTAAAATTTCAGTGCAAGAAAAAACATAAATGTATGATAAATTATTAAATTTCAGATACGTCATTCTTTTAAAAGATAATTCATATATATTTTTTAAATGACACATATCAAAATGACCATAAAAGGATTAAAGAACATAGATTTCCAGGGAGACTGCTGAGTAATTTTTAAATTAAAGAAATCTATAATCATGAAAAAATGCTCTAAATCCCTATTGATTAGAGAAATGCAAATCAAAACAATTCTGAGGTACTACATGTACTGCCAATGCAATATTTATAACACCAACCATGACTATAAATATTCTCATACAGTACTCAATCACAAAATATAGCAGACTCTCCATATAGAGGACAAAATCAAAATACTTATTCAGACACCAGAAAAACCAAATTCCAAAGCCAGTAAGCCTATTCAATCATAGCAGCAAAAAAGTTAATAAGCCATAACAACACAGAGAGCCACAGCGTTCTTTAGCCTTTTCTGAAACCAATACAAAATTGTTATTTACTCATGAACCTGACTAACTCCTTGTCTAAGCATCCATTCTCTCCCACCATCCTGCTGGTTCTGACTCCCAGCTTCCTGTAGGCTCTGCTTGACCCTTCAGCAAACTCCTCCCACCACAGGCTCCATGTGACTACATTCAGTCTATTAGGAAGCAGAGTTTATTTTCAAAGCAGGGATGATCTTCAAATTCCCTTTACCATTACACCACATCACACCTGTGAGATTGGCAAACATGATAAAACAGGAAAATGATAAATGTTGGAGAAGATGTGAGAAGATTGGAACACTAATTCATTGCTGGTGGAGTTGTGAATTGATGCAACCATTCTGGAGAGCAATCTGAAACTATGCCCAAAAGGCTATAAAACTGTGCATATCCTTTGACCCAGTGATACTATTGCTAGGTCTGTATCACAAAGATATCATACAAATGGGAAAAAGAGCTACATGTAGAAAAATATTTATAGCAGCTCCTTTTTTGATGACAAAGAATTGGAAATTGAGAGAATACACATCTTTTTGGGAATGACTGAACAAGTTGTGGTATATGAATGCAATGGAACAGTATTGTGCTATAATAAATGGTGAGCAGGCAGACTTCAGAAATACCTGCAAAGACTCATATGGACAGATGCTAAGTGAACCAGAAGAACATTGCATACAGTAACATGCATATTGTGCAATGAATTAACTTTGATAGACGTATCTCTTCTTAGCAATGCAGGGATCTAAAATAACTCCAGAAGCCTCATTATGGAAAATGATGTCCACATCCAGAAAAAGAATTAAGGAGTTTGCATGAAAATTGAAGCATATGATTTGTGCTCTCTTTCTTTTTTTCTGTTTCCTCTTTCACATGGTTTCTCCCTTTGGTTCTAATTTTTCTTTACAAAATGACTAATGTGAAAATAGATTTACTGTGAATATATGTGTTCAGCCTGTATCAATTTACATGCTGTCTTGGGGTGAGTGAGGGGACAGATGGGAAGAAAATTTAGAACTCAAAATCTTAGGGAAGTGAATGTTGAAAACTAAAAATAAATAAATAAAATAGAGAGCAAGAAAATGATTCACAAGTTGACCACCAATTGACTGACCACTTCCTTGACAATGTATGCATAGGCTCACATAATTAGCAAGCAGAGAGCTTTCATGGTTGCTAAAATGTTTTAGGAGAAGTATCTCTCAATATAAGTAATTTCTGCCTGTTTGCATTTGGACCAATGGAGAGACTTTGAAATCATGATGTACAAAGAAATGTTAGCTTTGGTTGGTGTGAAGTCTAGAACAATATTGTACTCATGGAAGCATATCTTCAACATTTCAACCACATTCTGGTGAACACATTTGCATGCAAGATGGATTTTGTTATTCTTTTTTAGATAATAGTTCCAAGATCATAGATATAACTTTCCAGGATCCATGGCCATAAATAATTTCTACTGTAACTGTGCATCATTATATAACCTAGGGTAATATAACATTTGTGCTTAAGTTGTAAAGATCTACTGCCCTTGCAAAATGCAAAGTACTTATAATATTGCTGTTGCTGGAAAATTGCCTTCTTTGTGTGCTTCTCTATAAATCAAGTGAGCACTGGTCAGTGAGTATGGATTTATGGATTTGTGTAATGCACAAGTTGGAATGGTCTGCATGTCTTGACCTGCAACAAAAAATTTCAGTGGTGTAAACCTATGGCTTCCCTGGAACATGTCTACAATTCTACCAGAAGGACACCACTGGTTTTGTATCCAACTTCCAGGTGTTTGGGAAGCAGACACATGGACTTGTTGATGTCTGAGGCTCTGTAGTTACAGACTGCAGAACCCGACCACTCATACATCCTTCTGCTGAGAGAGAAAAGCTAAAGGATGTTTACCATCTACCTCATCTGCAGCCCATAGAAACCCTCAAAGACACAATACCAAGATGCCCATGTCAGTTGTCACAACCTTCAACAAGGTCATGAATTCTACTTGGCAATCTTGGTGCTCACGGGGGACACAAGGTTGCAGATGGAAGGGCAACTTGTTAATGTACAAAATAGTCTGAGAAATTGGTGAGCAGAGCACCCTTCAAAGACGATTCTTTTTTTTTCTTTTATAATCACTGATTGCCAGCAGGTGAGAGTTCCTATTGAGCAAGTTCAGAGTGATGGACACTCCTCTCAGTAGAGTCTTTCCTGCAGAGAGAAGAAACATTAATAAAGTACCTATTATCTTCCAGATACTATGCTAAATGCTTTACAAAGATGATTACCTTTATGTCACACCAAGGGGCCACTTGCCCATCATACAAAGTCTGTTTGGATGAGAGAGTAGTTAGAAACAAACATTTCAAAGGATCGACACTGGGCATCCTCTAAAACAAGACCCAATGACGCTATGAACTGTCCTGAGCCCTCTATAAGTTCTGGTCCAGGAAGGCAGGACTTTAGTTCTTGTGTGTCAGATAATTAGCCAATGACATGAGCTAGCCTTGGTATAGGTCAGGGGGATGAGCAGGTCCCAGGAGATAGGATTTGCCTGACCAGAGATCCAACTGCCTCAGATTGTCCCAGGTGAAAATGGGGAATCTGTCATCCATGTGACCCATGCCCACTAGTGACAATGCTCCCTAATCATTGGGTGCCTTGAATGAAATTAAATGTTTTCATTGATATTCACATTAGTAACTCCAGGCACCTTTTGAAATGTGTTTCTTTAGGAAAATTTTTATATTATTTGCAATCATGAATGTATCATACAGATGGGTAGCTATGTTTAAGTTTTATTTCACAAGTGAAGCCACTGTCTGGCTGGGCCCACTAATGTAATTATTGAGTGGCCCAGGCTGGTGAGCACAAGAGGCAGGAAGAGAGAGCTGCCCCTAACAGGAAGGGGGAGGAAAAGAGCAGGCTCATGGAAAAGGGGCTGAGGAAAGCTTGGGGATCAGGAGAGGAGTGATGAAGGTCCCTGGCAGCTGGGCCTGCTAGGATGAGGTGGGGGAAGCAACAGCTGTGCTGTCCATACACTGAACATGGAAAATGTCTCATCCTCCACCTTTTACTCAATAGTCCCCTTAGTTTTTAACTGAGTCTCTAGAAGAAATATCCCGTCTGAATAAGCCAGGGGAGTTGCAGCATGTGCATAAATGGGTGGCAGCAGCAGTAGCAGGAGAAGGAGAAAGAGAAACAGAAACAGAGAAAGGAATAAAGAAAGAAACACACAGAGAGAGGTCACCTTCCCTGCATGCCCATAATCTGGGGTTTGATGCATGAGAAGCTGTGGAAAACCTGATTTCTTTTTGGAATTTGGGGATCATCTGAGGGCTTTTGCAGATGTGATGGGAAGAGAAAAGCCTCGTGGCAACAGGAAGCCTGTCCAGTGACCCTGGTGGGAGGGGTGCTGCAGGGGAGCTAGGTCAGGTACCCCAAGGATGGTCCAACCCAAAGTCCATGTCAACCCTTAGCTTATACATTCCTCAGGAGATACTTATAATTAGCAGCTTAATGTGAGATAGAAAGGAGGGACCCATCCGAGAGAAATGCCAAAAAAAGGTGCTCAGAGTCCAGTCAACAATGAAATTCCATGATTAGATGAACATTGATTAAGAACCTGTGGCACTTTGAGGGAGGACAAGACAGTTACTGGGGATGAACAGACTGGAGGCTGAGAGTCTGGGTCTTCAAGGATGCAAGGGTCTCCCGAGGAGAGCATCTGTGACCTCAGGAAGGCGCCATCCTGGGCACAGGGGGAAGGAGGGCTGACAAGGGGTCTTTGGGGATGCCTGGCATGAGATCAATGCCCTGATTATGCAGGCTTCTTGTCCCAGTCCTCAGAGTCTGGAAAGTGCAACCAACTGCACTTAAGTGACTCTTCCATAGAGTGACACCCCTTGGGCAAAGCCAGGCTTTTCCTTGGTCAGAAATCAATGCTGCAGGAGATTGGCAGGCCAAGGTCAGGGAGGGGGCACTTGGGTCAAAGAACTCTTGTCCCAAGTGGACATGCCCAGCAGGCATCATGGCTGCTCAGAGATGGGGACCTGAATAAGATGCATAAAAGCTGAGAGAATTGGGGCTGAGGGGGAGTATAGGGGGAGGGAGGAAAAGGGGGAGGGAGGAGAAGGAAGTCTCTGTATTTGTCCCTCAGGCCAAGGACACAGGGGCCTAGAGAGTGAGCTCTGAGGGTGTCTCCACACTGTCTGCCTCCTATTCAACGTCTTCATCTTCAGCTGAATATGGGTCACTCCCTGAGGGCTCCACCATTTCCCTAGCCCCAGGGCCAGGACTGCCCTCCCAGACACCCTCCACCTGCCCCAGGATCATGTCATTTTTTTCCTAGGTAACACACATGGAGCCTCCTCGTAGGGTCCTCTGGCTATTGAGGGAGGCAGATATCCCAACACAAGAACAATGGCAGCTGAGGCACCTGTAGGGAGAGGAGGAGGACTTTGGATGCAGGGGGACAGAGGTCTCTTTGGGAGGCTCTGAGAGCATCTTCTCCTCACCGGGGACTCTGTTTATGAAGAGGGTCCAGGTTTACTTGAAAGGAAGAAACACAGGACTATGGGAAGAGGAGCTGGGCCCTTACCTCCTGGAGCTGTCTCCCTGCAAGGTGCCTGGTAAGAGAGATGGGAAGGGAAGCAAGGTCAGAGAGGATCCCACAGGAGGAAATGGAGGCCCCAGAACTCAGTCATCTCCTTGTTCCTTCAGACCCCAGGGGGTTTCACTCTGTCCTTCCACACTCACCCTTTGGGATGGGTTGATGGCAGCTGAATTCCAGCAGGAGGAGGCAGAGGAGGAGGAAGAGGAAGGCCACACTGCTGAGGGTGACTATGAGGGTGTAATTGGGGTCTGATGCTGGTGTGAGAAAGAGAAGAATTCTCATGAATCACTGCCCAGAGGAGATCCTCACCTGGCCTCTACGAATGTCCCTGAAGTTTCTCCTCCCCAAAATCCCCATCCCCACCAGCATTCAATAGTTAGGCACAAATCCTGCTCAGGGAAGCTTCATCTCTTCAAATTAGGGATAGGAAGGCAGAAACCAAGATGCGGCAGGGTGAGTTACAGAGATGTATGGAGAAAGCCCATGGGCCAGCTCACACCCTGGGCACTATGGACCTAGAAATAGAGACATGTCAAAAGCTTTCATCTCCCTTATCTGGGTCTCTTGTCCAGAGCCAAGGCCGTGGTTTCATTTCCTTGTAGAGGTGATAGAGGAAGTGGTCATTGGCACCTCCAGTGGGTCACATGGGCTTCTTCCTCTCACCTCTCAGCATGAGCTGCAGGGGGTCGCTGTGTTGTGTCCAGACACTTCCATTGGTGCTGAATTGGTAGCTCCAGCTGTAACTGCCAGAATCCTGGGGGGTCACCTGAGTCAGGAAGAACTGAGCCACACCTTGAGAAATCTCCAGGCTTGGCAGGTTTTTCTCACCTCCCTCCTTGTACAAAACAAACCTAGAACCCCATGAGGGTCCCCAGCAGAGGAGGGTCACATTGGACCCTGAGGCCACCTTTGGGCCAGGTTGGGCTGTGAGGGAAGGCTTGGGGAGTGAATCTGGGAACACAAACAGAGATTAGAGCTCCTTAAGGTCCTTCCACAGTTGGGATAGGGGGGAACAAGAGCTGGGAGTTTCCTTGGATTCCCTGACCATCGGCTCCTGCTTCCATTGGCTCTTTGCTCATCGATTGGCCCAAATCTCCTTTTCTGGAGAGAGGTGGATGGTAATCCCCAGATGTTCTCTGGGGCTGCCTAGAAATGGGGGATTGTTCTTCCTTATGTCCTTGACTCTTAAGGTTAGAGCCGTACTGAGCTGGTTCGTCCTTCCCACCTTGGCCCTCTCCTTCTTTAGGGGCCTCCATACCTCGTCCAAATCTGTTCCTTATGATGGTCAAAAGAGCCTGAAAACAATATATCCTCCCAGATTTCCTGGGCAGTCCCTGAATCCTGACAACGCTCCACTTCATGTCTTGACAGCCTGGGCACACCCTTACCTGTCACCCAGATCTCCAGGACCTCCGTGGGCTCAGATACATGGTATGGAA